>CM046037.1:66466659-67066659 GCA_025215565.1 Flaveria ramosissima
AGAAGATAGGCAGTTTAGAGTCAGACAACATAGTTCTTGCAGCTTCAATAAGTGTCCTGTTTCTCCTCTCAGCAACTCGTTTTTTGCTGAGGAGTCCTGGGAGCACTATATTGTCTTGTAATACCTTTTTCATCACAAAATGCATCAAGGATTTGGTTCTTGAATTCAGTTCCCTGATCACATCTTATGGTTTTGACCTTGTGATCACATTGATTCTCAACTTTTAAGATGAAATTCTTCAGAATCTCAGGGGTTTCATCCTTAGTTCTAAGGAAGAAGACCCAAGTGAATCTTGTAAAATCATCTGTGATCACCAACAATAAGAGGTCCTTCCTAAACTCATTACACTGGTGGGGCCAAAGAGATCCATATAACAAGTGTAGGGGAGTAGTGATGGAGTTCTTTTCCTTAGGCTTGTGAGATACCTTGTGTTGCTTCCCTTTCAGGCATGCAACACAATGATCATCACTAGTAAACTCTTTCTTTGGCATTCCAGTTACCAGATCATGTTTAATTAATTTATTCATGTTCTTAAAGTTTACATGGCACATTCTTTTATGCCATAGGAAAGACTCATCACTATTTGCTTTAGATAGAAAGCATGAAACTTCTCCTGAGGGAGATGTTTCTTGCAAATCCATCTTGTACATGTTCCCTTTCCTGGGGGCTCTGAGCAGGATATGCTCATGAGGAATGACCACACCAGGCTTGAGAACAATCACTCATGCTCAGTAAAGAGCATGTTATGACTCTGATCACAAAATTGGGATACACTCAGAAGATTGTACCCAAGCTCCTTAACAAAGTTTACCTTCTCAATGCTGAGCTTACCATTTGTGACCTTGCCCCTTCCAGAAATGTAACCACCTTCATCTCCTCCAAAAGCAACTGGTCCTCCATCAATTCTCTCAAAATTATGGAGTAGAGACCTATTGCCTGTCATGTGCCTGGAACAGCCACTGTCAATTATCCAGACATTCCTGTTTGTCTTGAGCTGTTCCTGCACAAAGAAAATGATTAGTTACATTTGGAAACCCAAGCCTTACTTGTCTTGGGCTCATTAATAGTAATAGAAGGTAATGCAACAGTAATAGATCCTATGGTTGTACTATGGGGATCTTCAGCTGTTGTTGATGGAGAAACCTCAGTCATTTGGTCTTTCTTAGACTTCCACACCACCTTTGGAGTCTTGGACTTGACCTTCAAAACCTTAGAAGCTTTTGGAACTTCACAAGTTTTGATGACTGATCCTTCGGAAAATCTACAGTCACTGCAGCAGACTTTAGTGCTTCGGAAGAACTCCTTTCTTCCGAGACCAACTTTGCTTCCGAAGGTAATTTTCCATTTACCTTCTTCTTTGATTTGGAGCTTCCGAAGGAAACAGACTTTCCTTCCGAAGCTTGAGACTTCTTGAGACTCTTTGAAGTCTTTGTTTTAGTCATGTGGACAGTACTTTTAGGATTGTATGGGCAATCCTTAGCAATGTGAGAAGTACTTTCACACATAACACACAACATTTTCTTCTTCAAAGAAGTCTCCCTTTGAGAGCAAGACTGGCTTTGGTCACATCCCTTCTCCACCTTCATCTTGGTAGATGCTGAGACAGTTCCTTTGGGCTGTGAACTGTTCTTGGAGTTTGATGGTCCAGGCTGTGCAGCAGTGGTACACAGCAGCTCAGTCTTCTTCTTGGCACTGAGATGATTTGAACAAGAACCATGACTCTTAGCTGAGGAGTCTTGGTTGATGTCTTCAGTCCTTACTACTTTGAAACCTGCAGAGATAAAAACTTGTTTCTGCTTAGCATCAAAAGTAGCCTTGATTTCTTGAGCCTTCTTTGCCTTCCTTTTGCTCTTTCTGATCAAGTTCTTTCTTTTGGACTTGGTCATCACAGTTGATTTCTTCTCCTCAGAAGGATAGTGGCCCTTGGAAGAATCCTCTTCTTCACTCTTCTCAGAGGAATTCTTCACTATCACTTCTTCATCATCCTCACTTACAGGATCTATGAGAGGAAGCTCATCTTCACAAGTTCCACACCTAGGAGATCTTACAGACAAGATTGTGTGTGGAGGAGCTATCTCATTTGATCCCAGTCCCTGTCTATTTTGATAACAAACCTTGTTGTGCAGGGATGAGGATATCATGTTCTTGAAGGTCTCTTCTTCAAGAACACTCTTCTCTGCCTTGGCTTTGCTGATCACAAGCTCAGCCTGGCACTCAGTTAACTTAGTGATGAGATCTTGGATCTGAGTTCTGAAATCTGTATGTTCATGTTTTAGTACTGAAATGGTTTTCTCCAAGTCCTCTATCTTTAACTTGTAATCATTTTCAGACTTTCTAAAATCAGATTTTAATATGTTTAATGACTCAAGATCAGATCTCATCTCTAGGTTATAGGACCTGTATCTATTTACTTTAGCAATGCATTCAGGGGAGCAAAGATGTTCCAATACCTTGGCTTCATCATGGTCAGCCATCAGTGCTTGGTTTGGAGAAGCATCCTCCACCTGAAAACTCCAGTCAAAGCCTCCTTCTTCAACAGCAACAGCAGCATGTTGCTTTGTCTTCTCAGCCTGAGGAGCTTTGTCAGTAAAGTTTGGTCTGGGTTGTGTTTGGCCCCCATTTGCTTTAGGTGCCTTACACTCCCTGGCAAAGTGACCCATAAGGTTACAGTTGTAACACTTAACTTTGCTTTTATCCAGCCCAAACTTACTACTGGTAGCATTGCTTGGAAATCTTCTTCCTGTCCTCTTGTAGAACTTCTTGGCTCTGTGAGTGAGGAGAGCCATCTGCTGAACTATCTCCATGTATTCCAGGTCATCTGGATGGATACAGTCCAGGTCTTCAAGAGTGAAGAGATAATTCCCACAGCTTTCATCTGCAGACACAAAGGCTTGAGAAGAACTTGTCTCTTGGAATGGGCTTCCTTGAGTAAAGTTCTCCCTTGGTGTCTCCGGGAAGGTGATGAAAGGACCCTTTTGTGAGTTGTCAGGGTAGCATAAGAGATGATGCTGAGGTTCTATGCTGTCCCTTTCAACCACATGAAGGGCTGAACCCATTTGATTGTTGGAGTTGCCAGATGAACCTTGCATGTTCATCTCCATCTGGTATCCACTGAGAATCCATACAACTCTGTAAGAGTAAGAGTCTTAAGGTTCTCAGTCCTCTTGATCACCACACAATAGTGTGTCCATTGCCTAGGAAGTGAGGACATGAACTTCCTTACAATGTCCCTGTTCTCAAGAGGAACTCCTCCATCCACTAGGGTATCCACAATCTCAACATACCTGAAGTATTGTTGGGTCATGGTCTCACCTGCTTTGAAGGTGAAATTTTCAAACTGCTGCTTCAGAAGATCTTTCTTGTTCTCCTTGGCTTCAGAGGAGCCTTCATACATCAGCTTCAGTGCATCCCACAGCTGTTTGGCTGTCTTGCACTTCTTAAAACCTCTGTATACAGAGTTTGGGAGAGCAGTCTGAAGAGCAGTCATGGCCTTCCTGTCAATCTCTACTCTTTTTCTATCTTCATCTGAGTAGTTGGCCACATCTTTAGGAATCATACCAGCACCAGTAGCAGAGGGGGTGCTGGGTATGAAAGGTCCATTCTCAACAGATTCCCACATTCTTGAATCAAGAGACCTGATGAAGCCTTCCATCCTCATGCACCAGGTGTCAAAATCATCAAGAGTGATCAGTGGGGATTTGTTCATGGTTCCAGTCTCCATATCAGTCTTTGAGATGGAAGCCATTTGAAGAGTTTAGCTTTTGTGTGTGTGAGGGATCTTAAGATGGTTAGATCTTATATCAAGAGCCTGGAAAGCTCTGATACCAATTGCAGGACCGTTTAAGGGCTTAAGCACAATTACAACACAACAACACAATGAGGAGATTAACTAAGCTCTAATCAAACAGTGAACTGGGTAACCAAAGGTGATACAAAGAACACAAGTAAAGCAAGAGACAGAACAAGAGAATATGGGTTTCAAGGAGGCAGTATATTGCTTTCTCAAGTTCTTTTACAAGTGTTACAAAGCATAAAGAAAAGATACAAGAACTTGAAATACTTATACTACAACCTACAGCCGGCTATACTTTGAAAGCCAGCTGGATACAATTGACTAGACACTAACAAAATCAATTGTAGGATCAAAAGGCATATCTGCCTTTTGACCTTGTGACTATGACATGCCATAGCTCACATCCTTATACAATACAAAAAGGATAAAGTACATAAAGTGGAAAGTTGAATACTCAAGACCTCAATGTACAGTTACCAAAAGCAAGGCCCTTTTCACCAACTCATGTAAGTTGGTGACTTTACAGAGATGCAGCGGAAAAGGTGCTTTATGGAACAGTACATCAGATAAAGCATGTGTACTAAAAGTCTTCGGAAGAAATCTGTCTTCATAGGTTGAAGCTTCGGAAGACTTTGTCTCTGAAGCTTCGGAAGACTTCATGTTTGGCTTCGGAAGATATTGGTCTTGGCTTCGGAAGATTTTACACTTAGAGTATTTTCTAATGCTTTGTGTAAAACTTCCGAAGCATTCTTCACTTCAGTACTTAGTGCATGTTGCTGAGACACTTAGGCTGTTTTGGGTTGCATCAGACTTCAGGAATCCTTACAGTTTTGTTTTTGGTTTGGTGGGGACTTTGGATTTTTGGTGGTGGCTGTGGGTTCCAGCTGCGTGGGTTTGCGCAGCTTGGCAGCCATTTTGAGTGATTGGTCAGAGTTGTGCCGGGAGTATACTTCAGGCAATACAGCCATAGCAGGGACTCCCAGGCCAACAAGTCCCTCAGCTGGAAGCTGGTTTTCAATTATGGCCATTATGAACCGAAGATATAATATCCAACGGTTAGAAAGTTGTTTTTGGGCCATATCCTTGAGCTCTAAGAATAGTATTTCAGAAAAATTTAAAGGTTGTTGCTCAAGGATGGAGTACAATACCTGTTGCCACCTTGTGGACATTTGATCCCATGATGAAGTCTTGGGGGCCAGGCAAACATTGACCATATGAAAGATAAGCCGTTCAGCATCCTGGAAATGTTTCTTCAATATGGTAGAGGCACTCAGGTTACCTTCGTATCCATGGTGGGCAAATGATAGATCTGTGGTGCCCTTTGGATAACTAGTCAGGAAAGTGGCATCATCCAGATTGAGGGTTTGGCGAAGAATCTCTGGATTGATGACCACTTTTTGGCTATGGACAAACGATTGAAGAGACTCTGTGTCATTCTCCTCAGAGACAAGAGTGACGTTTGTCCAGAATTGGCTAAGGGATTCGGCATATATGGTGGGGTTTAACAGAAAAGCTGTTTGGTAAGGTGACTGGACCATTAAATCAATGGCGTTGTGAAACTTGGTCCAATATGGCGATTTGGTAAGGTGAGCGACACAGTTGTGTCGTGGTTTTAGTTGCATGGTCGCCATGGATGAAGAGAGGGTACAGAGTTTTTGAACGTTAGGTTTGAGAGGAGAGGTGAGAAAAACTCTGGTGGGATAAGGTATTTATAGGGTAGGGTTATGAAACGACTGAAAGTTTTGGTGTTAGTCATCATTTGTTGAAACTACGGATGACGTGGCATTAACTTTCAGAGGTTTGAAATGACTGACCGTATTGGTGTGATCACCAGTTGTTATAAAACAACTGAAGACTTGGTTTTAACCGTCAGACGATGAAACAACTGAAGTCTTTGATTTAGTCTTCAGTAGTTATAAAACTACTGAAGACAATTCTGACTTCAGGTGGTGAAACAACTGAGAACATGGTGTTTGTCATCAGTAGTTGTGAAACTACTGAAAACAGTGGTTTTGTCATCAGTTGTTGTAAACAGCTGAAGACTTGGTGTTAGTCTTCAGTAGTTGTAAACTACTGAAGACATAGCTTTGGCTTCAGTTGTTTAGAAACAGCATTTGTAGAAACAACTGAAGAGAAATTACTCATCAGCTGTTTTCGTCAATTCATAGCTTTTCAGCTGTTTCAGTCTGACCTCCACACTTACTCATCAGACTTAAATCTGAGTTTCAGAGGTTTCATTGGTCATCAGTACTTATATATGACATGGTTACCAATGATCATCCGTATTTATTACTGAGATCATCAGTAGTTGTCACTTATTCTAGCTGCAGCATACCAAGCCTTAACACCAGGTTGTGGAAAGATGAACTATCCAAAGGCTTAGTAAAAATGTCTGCAAGCTCATCAGCACTAGGAACAAATTTTGGATCAATCAGACCTTTTTCAAAACAATCTCTAATAAAATGGTGTCTGATTTCAATATGTTTAGTCCTAGAGTGCTGGACAGGATTCTTGACAATACAAAGAGCTGAAGAGCTGTCCATTAACAATGGAGTCTTAATCTCAGTTATGCCATAATCCAATAATTGGTTTTGAAGCCATAATACCTGAGATGTACAACTTGCAGCAGCAATGTACTCGGCTTCAGCAGTTGATGTAGCAACTGAGGTTTGTTTCTTACTCTGCCAAGAAATCAAACAGTTGCCTAGGAATTGACATCCACCAGAAGTTGATTTCCTGGTCAACTTACACCCTGCATAGTCACTGTCAGAAAAAGCAACTAACTTACCAGAATGTCTAGTAGAATACCATAAACCTAGAGATGGAGTGCCTTGCAAATATCTAAAGATCCTCTTGACTGCAATCAAATGAGACTCCTTAGGTGCAGCCTGAAATCTAGCACAAACACATGTAGCAAACATAATATCTGGTCTAGAAGCTGTTAAGTACATCAAGGACCCAATCATACATCTGTAAAGTGTTTCATCAACCACTTTACCTTTCCGATCTGTATCCAGTTGTGTGGTGTTGCACATGGGAGTAGAACAAGGTTTACAATTTTGTAAATCAAATTTTTCCAAAAGATTTTTTGTATATTTGGACTGATGAATGAAAATTCCATCAGCCTTTTGTTTGATTTGCAAACCCAGAAAGAATTGTAATTCCCCCATTGCACTCATTTCAAACTTTTGTTGCATCAACTTTGTAAAGGCATCACACAACTGTGGATCAGAAGATGCAAAAATAATATCATCTACATAAATTTGAACAAGTAGATTATGCTGCCCTACTTTCTTAATGAATAAAGTTTTATCTATGGAGCCTCTAGTAAAATTATTTTCAAGAAGAAAGTTTGATAATGTCTCATACCAGGCTCTAGGAGCTTGTTTCAACCCATAAAGAGCCTTATCAAGCTTATACACCCAATTAGGATGCTTGTTGTCCTCAAAACCGGTGGTTGACATACATAAACCTCTTCTTTAATTTTCCCATACAAAAAGCACTTTTGACATCCATTTGAAAACTTTAAGATTTTGATAAGCAGCATAAGCTAAAAACAGTCGAATTGCTTCCAGTCTGGCTACAGGAGCAAAGGTTTCATCATAATCAATACCTTCTTCTTGTGCAAACCCCTGAACAACCAGTCTGGCCTTGTTCTTAACAATAAGCCCATTTTCATCAGTCTTATTCCTAAACACCCATTTAGTGCCTATTGCACACTTACCTGGAGGTAGAGGAACCAGTTCCCACACTTGTTGTTTCTTGAACTGAAGAAGCTCAAGCTGCATGGCATCAACCCATCCATTGTCCTTTAAAGCAATGTGATAATTCTTTGGCTCTTGCTGACTAATGAAGAGAGCATAGAAGCAGAAATTTGACAATTGACTTCTTGTTGATACTCCAGCAGTGATATCACCAATGATTTGAGACATAGGGTGATTCTTCAGATCTTGGTACACAATGAGATCAGTGCAAGTGTTTGTAGCAGGCTCAGCAGCAACAGATGGTGATGGTGAAGTATTTCCTTGAAACCAATCAGTAGATGGTAGTTCAAAGGAAGTTGAAGTTGTAGAAATCTCATCACCATTTGTTGTGGATTGTGCTGCTGGAGCTACAAGAACATCAGGTCTAGCTGAATCAGGCAGTTGATCACTAAATTTGAAGAGGTGAGTACTACTATCATCATCATCAGCACCAGCAGTACCACCAGGTGGAGAACTGTTGACAGGAGCAACAGCAGGAGTTTGATGAGGAACATATTGCAGTATGTCCAAATCAAATATCTCCACAGGGTTTTGTGGAATCTTGTCCTTTGGAGATTCATTAAACTTAACATGTAGAGTCTCTTCAACCATCTTTGTTCTACAGTTGAAGACTCTGTATGCTTTGCAAGTTGATGAATAACCAACAAAGTATCCTGCATCCACCTTAGAATCAAATTTTTGGAGTTGATCCCGTGTGTTGAGAATGAAACAAGGACATCCAAAAGCTCTGAAGAATGAAATTAGAGGGGCCAAATGATGAAGAACTTCATATGGAGTTTTCATCAACCTCTTATTTACTAGAGCTCTATTTTGTACATAGCAAGCTGTATTGATAGCTTCAGCCCAAAAAGTCATTGGCAATCCAGAGTCAGCCAACATGGACCTTGCAGCTTCAATAAGGGTCCTGTTCTTTCTCTCCACTACTCCATTTTGTTCAGGAGTTCTTGGAATGCTAAAATGCCTCTTGATTCCCTTTGAGAGGTAGAACTCATCAAGTGTATTGTTTCTAAATTCTGTTCCATTATCACTTCTAATACACTTGACTGAGAGGGAATACTGCTTCTCAACATACAACACAAAGTTGATAATCTTCTGAGCTGCTTCATCCTTTGAATGCAAGAAGAAAGTCCATACAAATCTGGAGTAATCATCCACAATTACCAGACAGTATTTCTTCTTAGCCATACTCATCACTCTCACAGGACCAAAGAGATCCATGTGAAGAAGCTGTAAGCAGGCTGTGGACTTAGGTTCTTCTATGGAGGGAAATGAAACTTTGTGCTGTTTTCCTTTTAAACAAGCAGTGCAGTCATCTTCACATTTAAACTCCTTCATAGGCAATCCCCTTACTAAACCATGGTTTATCAGCTGATTTATGTTTTTGAGATTAACATGACCCAGCCTTCTATGCCATAGTGTAGATTCTTGAGGGGAAGCCTTGGAAATTAGGCAAGGATGGCCTTTGAGATCTATTTTCTTAGAAAGATCTAAGGCATACACTCTTCCTGTCCTGTTGGCCTTAAGGAGAGTGTGTTTATCCAACACCTTGTCAATCAAACTTAGAACTTTGGATGACAGAATCCGGCAGTTCTGACTTGTGAAAAGAGCAACATGGCCTTTGTCACACATTTGACTGACACTCAAGAGGTTGTACTTGAGATTTTCCACATGGTTAACATCATCAAACTTTATTTCCCCATTGGAAACAAAACCTTTGCCGATGATGTAACCCTTTGCATCATTGCAAAAGATACAAATCCCTTCCTTCCTTGAGAGTAGTCATTAAGAAGTGATCTGTTTCCTGTCATATGCATGGATCCTCCACTGTCTACATACCAGATGCCTCTGTGGCATGTTGAAGAACCCTGCAGAACAAAGCAAATTAGTTAGATTTTGAGACCCAAACCTTTTTGGTTTTGGGCCTATTCACATCAACAGATGGTATACTAACAGGTTTGTTGGAAATAACAGCCTGAGAGGAAGAAGATGGTGAAGAAGAGGAATCCTTTGGCTTGGACCTCTTTTTCTGTGGATTCAACATAGGAACATCTAATTGGTTGACTCTTCCCAATAGATGTTGAACCATCATAACCAGCTGTGTCTGATTTTGTGATAAAGCTTTCAGCTCTTCAGACACATTAGCACTGGAGTTTGATAAGTTCTTATGTTGCACCTTCTTCTTTTGAGCAATCTCAGCTGTTACCTGTTTAACCCCTTCCTTTTTGGATTTCTTTTTGGACTTAAGGGTTACAGGATTTGATGTTGCTGGTACAAATGTGGCTTTAAACTCATTTTTCATTTTAACCATTTTCTCTTTAATTTCATCTTTATGTTTGAGTTTGGATCCTCTTTTGTACCAACAATCATCAGTAAGATGATTAGACAAACCACATACTTCACATGGTTTCTTTTTCATCTTATGTTGATCATCAACTAAAGAGGATGAAACTACTGAAGACTTGCTCTTCAGTACTTTGGAAGCATTATTTGCTTTCTTGGCTTCCTCTTTAGTAGTCTTCAAACTCTTTCTACTGACAGTTTTCTTCTTTTCAGTGCTGACAGTAGTTGGAGTTTGAACTTCAGGTGTTAAATCTTGCTCTCCAGTCCTTTCAGGACTTTCAGAAATAACTCCTGAGTTGACCAACTCTTTGATCATGTGAGTGTCAGCAATTGAACCATCAACATCAGCTGATAGGTTCTGAGAGGGCTTAGTGCTGACTTCTACTTTTGATGATGCTCTATCAAAAAGTGAATCACATGATGAGGTGGATTGGTTATTGCTTTCTCCATCAGATTTCACTTCTACTCTTGGAGCAAAATCTGTAGGAGGAGCAGTGTGATTATAACCAATGCCAAACTTCACATTGGAAGCTGATTGCTTACTAAGAAGCATTTCAAAACCTTTGCATGATTGTACCCATCGATCACACTCTACTTGGGTGACTGCAAGGGTTTCTTTGAGACTTCTCTGGTCTTCCAGAATAACCTCTAGCTTAGCCTTTTCATCATTTAATTGGCATTTAAGCTTATAAATCTCATCATTTTTACTATTAAGAGCAGACTCATACTCAGCTTGTCTTTTGGAAATTGTTTTCTCAAACTCAAGTTTTTCATTTATTAATGCTACATTTGCCTCTCTAATAGAGACAAAGGCAGCAATGCATGATTCAAAACATAACTTGGCTTTAGCCTCTGAAGATACCTGAGTTACCTGTGAAGATGATGCAGTTGAGCAGGAACCCTCAGTTGACTCCAGAGCCATAAGTGCCAGATTCCCAAAAGGACTATCACCACCATGTTGATCAGCACTTGTGAACAGTTGTTCATGACCAGACATGTCATCTGGCAAGCTGCTCCAGTCAACAACTTCAGGGGTGAAGAAGCTATGTTGTTGAGGTTGAGGGGGTTGATGAGATGGTTGAGGTTTGGAAGTGCATGAGGTTGTGGTACCATAGGAGCTTGAACTTGACTGGTTTGTGGCATGTAATAACACGGGTAAGGGTAAGGCATTTGACCCTGAGGAACAAAATATGCAGGAGATTGTAGTTGAGACTGATGACTAGAATTGACAGGATGTTGCCCTTTGTTTTGTTGACTATTGCTAGGAAAAGTCACAAAAGGTGCAGAGGAATTAGATCCAGATGATCTACATTCTCTAGCAAAGTGTCCAAGCCTTTGGCATTTGTGACACCTCAACTTACTCTTGTCAAAACCAACTTTGGTTTTGCCAGAGAGTCCTGGGAACTTTCTTCCAGTTCTTTTGTAGAACTTCTGAGATCTGATATTTATCAAGGCCATTTGGCTCAAAATATCCATCTCTTCTAAGTCATCATCAGCAATCCCCTTGAGATCATCCATGATGAAGCATAGATTGTCATTATTACACCCAGTAAATTGACTATCAACACTCACAAATGCTGAATCAGAAATGTTTGAAGAGAAATCAATATGCTCATCATACTAGCATTCAGATGAAGCATATTCTGACTCATGACTAACCAGAGCAGTGTTGCCTGGTACAAAGTCTTCAGTGAGCTTACCAGATGAAGACAGTTTTCTCTTTTGTTCTATCTCTCTCAAATGTGAGCAATTTCCCATGAAGTTGGGTGAGAGATAGTTTGTCCAAATTTGCACTGGAGCGTAGGACAATAGTATATGTATCCCATCTCTCAGGCAGTGATCTGAGAAATCTGTTATTCATCTGGATATTAGTATACTCATGTTTGACCATTTTTAATTCAGAGATCAAACAAGAGAACCGCTCAAACTGTTGAGTCAGTGTCTCACCCTTCCTATGAGAGAATGTCTCATATTGTTGGGCAAGGATCTCTCTATTATTTGCCAAGACCTCATCTGTTCCTCCAAATTGTTCTTTCAAGGCATTCCAGAGGTCATGGGCAGATTCATAATGCATTAGCCCAGAATAGATTTCATTGGGTAGTGCCATGGCCAGAATTCCATGGGCTTTTGCATCAATCTCAAACAATTTCTTATCCTCATCTGAGTATTGATCCTTCCTCTTCGGAACCATTTGATTGGTTTCCGGGTTATTCACCATAGGTTGTGTGGACCATGTACCACTGATGTCCAACAACCTGAGCTGTTAACAGACAGGTGATGGAGCATACGTCGTTGCCATATGTTATACTCATTCCTAACCAGCATTGGAGGCTTGGTTGAGGAACCAGTATTGTGAGGATCATTGGAAGGAGTAGTCATTTGGGTCCAAAAACAATTTTATTCAAGCTTTAAAAAATTTTAGACAGACCACAACGCACTCAATGAAAACCAAGAATAAGTCTCAGGATGAATGATTAAAAACACAGAAAAATCAATCTCTATAACCGTTTCTTGCAAAAATGCTAATTCGATCAAACTTGGATCTTGAAGAGCAGTTTCAATGATCAATTATTAGATCGATCAATGATTAACCTGCTCTGATATCATTTGTCAGGATCAGCGATCACAAGTTTGATGTATTAGAGAGTAATGCAGCGGAATGAAATCAAGAATTAGTCAAATTATAGCAAGAGTTTGTTATTTGTAAACAAATGCGAGAGAATATTTTTCTGTGATAAGGAATGTTTCAATAATGCCCAATATTATTGCTAAATCATTCACAGTTACAATAAGGTTGGCACTCCTTATATAGAGTGCAATCACTGCTGTAATCACGGGATGGTGATTACTATCAGATCTAGTACAAAAATAACTAACACTTAACAAACTACTGAAATGTTCACAACTACTGAGAACATGTCAGAGTGCTAAGTATAAAACATAAAACAACTGAAAAGAAACTACTGATACTACAACGACTGAAGAACAAGCTCTTCAGTCGTTTTACAAAACTACTGAAAAGAGAAAACATAAAACTACTGAAAGTAAACCGTCACAACTACTGAAGAAGTCCTCTTCAGCTGTTATGACAACGTCTGATACTTTGTCTTCAGCACTTGTCTTCAGACTTTGTCTTCAGCACTTGTCTTCAGACTTTGTCTTCAGCACTTGTGTCTTCAGACTTTGTCTTCAGCACTTGTGTCTTCAGACTTTGTAATCAGTTGTTGTCTTCAGCTGTTGTGGACTTCAGTAGTTGTTGTGACGTCTGTGGGACTTAAGGTTTTTCTGATCTGGCTCATTGGTTCTTTTGGTCCAACAGTCCATATGACCAAGACAAAGACCTCAAAGAGTTTCAAGAAGATTCAAGCTTCGAAGGAAAGTCTGTTTCCTTCGGAAGCTCCAAATCAAAGAAGAAGGCAAATGGAAAATTACCTTCGGAAGAGAAGTTGGTCTCGGAAGAAAGGAATTCTTCTGAAGCACTGAAGTTTGCTGCAGTGACTGTAGAATCTTCCAAAGGTTCAGTCATCAAAACTTCCGAAGTCCCAAAAGCTTCCGAGGTTTTGAAGGTCAAGTCCAAGACTCCAAAGGTGGTGTGCAAGTCTAAGAAAGACCAAGTGACTGAAGTTTCTCCATCAACAACAGCTCAAGATCCCTCTAGCACAACCGTAGGATCTATTACTGTTGCATTACCTTCTATTATACTTAGTGAGCCCAAGACAAGTAAGGCTTGGGTTTCCAAATGTAACTAATCATTTTATTTGTGGAGGAACAGCTCAAGACAAACAAGAATGTCTGGATAATTGATAGTGGCTGTTCCAGGCACATGATAGGCAATAGGTCACTACTTCATAACTTTGAGAGGGTTGATGGAGGACTAGTTGCTTTTGGAGGAGATGAAGGTGGTTACATTTCTGGAAGGGGCAAGGTCATAAATGGTAAGCTAAGCATTGAAAAGGTAAACTTTGTCAAAGAGCTTGTGTACAATCTTCTGAGTGTATCCAATTTTGTGATCAGAGTTTATACATGCTCTTTACTGAGCATGGGTGCATTGTTCTCAAGCCTGGAGTGGTGTTCCTCATGAGCACATCCTGCTTAGAGCCCCCAGGAAATGGAACATGTACAAGATGGATTTGCAAGAAACATCTCCCTCTGGAGAAGTTTCATGCTTTCTATCTAAAGCAAATAGTGATGAGTCTTTCCTATGGCATAAAGAATGTGCATGTAAACTTTAAGAACATGAATAAACTAACTAAACATGATTTGGTAACTGGAATGCCAAAGAAAGAGTTTACAAGTGATGATCATTGTGTTGCATGCCTGAAAGGGAAGCAACATAAGGTATCTCACAAGCCTAAGGAAAAGAACTCCATCACTACCCCCTACACTTATTACATATGGATCTCTTTGGCCCCACCAGTGTAATGAGTCTAGGAAGGACCTCTTATTGTTTGGTGATCACAGATGATTTTACAAGATTCACTTGGGTTTCTTTCTTAGAACTAAGGATGAAACCCCTGAGATTCTGAAGAATTTCATCTTAAAAATTGAGAATCAAAGTGATCACAAGGTCAAAACCATAAGATGTGATCAAGGGACTGAATTCAAGAATCAAATCCTTGATACATTTTGTGATGAAAAAGGTATTACAAGACAATATAGTGCTCCCAGGACTCCTCAGCAAAATGGTGTTGCTGAGAGGAGAAACAGGACACTAATTGAAGCTGCAAGAACTATGTTGTCTGACTCTAAACTGCCCATCACCTTCTGGGCAGAGGCAGTAAATACTGCTTGCTATGTGCAAAACAGAGTTTTAGTAGTTAAGACACATGGTAAGACTCCTTATGAACTTTGGCACAAGAGAAAACCTTTCATTGGTTTTCTCAGGTCATTTGGATGTCCCTGCACCATCTTGAATACCAAAGATCAAATTGCCAATTTTGCTGAGAAATCAGATGATGGACACTTCATTGGATACTCTTCCCAAGCTAAGGCTTATAGAGTATACAATCTCAGAACTAGAATTGTTGAGGAGTCAGCCAATGTGACTTTCAATGAACACACACCCTGTGTGGCTGGTTCTGGTCCTGATTGGCTATTTGATCTTGATTTAGTTACCAATGTTTTAACAAATCTTGTGAGAATGTTTCAGGATCTGCAGAAAATTTAAATACAGGTGATCCTGATCCAAGATTTGAGCTAGGAAGACCTTCAACTCATACATCTTCAGCTCCAGTTGGAACTACTTCAGCAAATGAGGTTTCTATCAGCACTACAATGACAAATTCAGCTGATACATCTGGGGTGCCTTCAAATTCCAGCTCAGAGGCTCCCAACCAGATAAAGATACCTCAATTGTGGAAGACAACAATGGTGATGGTGAAAGTGATCAGGAATTCCTTGATGCTAATAACCACACCATAGATGACAACATCAATGATGTCACACACTCATTGGATCAAGTTAATCTTGATAAGTGTGGGCTGTGGAGGGTGAATCATCTATGCCAGATCTAAATTTCTCAAATTTGGATCTTTCTCAGCAACTTGCTGTGATCCCTCAGCTAAGGATCCACAAGTCTCACCCCACCACAAACATCATTGGAGATGTTGTCACAGGGGTAAGAACAAGAGGACAAACCCATGAAGCAAATGTTTGTCTTCACTCTTGTTTCTTATCCCAGATAGAGCCAAAGAAAGTTGATGAAGCTCTAAAGGATGGAAGTTGGGTTGAAGCTATGCAACAAGAGTTGCTTCAATTCAAAAGGCAAAAAGTTTGGAACCTTTGTCCTCTTCCTCATGGGAAGACTACCATTGGAACCAAATGGGTTTTAGGAATAAGAAGGATGATAGAGGCATTATCATCAAGAACAAGGCAAGACTAGTTGTTCAAGGATACACACAAGAAGAAGGGATTGACTACACTGATGTCTTTGCTCCTGTAGCAAGATTAGAAGCTGTTAGGATATTCCTGGCATTTGCTGCATCCAAGAACTTCAAGGTCTTTCAACTTGATGTAAAGTGTGCTTTTCTGTATGGAGTGATTGATGAAGAGGTGTATGTCAAACAGCCACCTGGTTTTGTAGACCCTGATCATCCTGATTATGTCTGCAAGCTTGACAAAGCTCTTTATGGGCTGCATCAGGCACCCAGGAAAGTGGTATGAGACATTGTCTGAGTATCTTTGTAAACATGGATACAGGAGAGGTACTATAGATGGAACTCTCTTCATCAAAGGACAGGGAAATGACTTATTGCTAGTTCAAGTGTATGTAGATGACATCATCTTTGGTTCAACTAATCCAAAGCTCTGCAAAGACTTTGAGAAGCTGATGAAAGACAGATTTGAAATGAGTGCAATGGGAGAACTCAATTTCTTTCTGGGAATTCAAGTGAAGCAAGTTGAAGATGGCATTTCATAAGTCAGTCAAAGTATGTTCAGGACATACTCAAGAGGTTCAACATGACTGATTGTAAGATTGCTAAGACACCCATAGCCAGAAACCACTCCCTTGGACCTGATCTTGAGGGGGAGTGTGTAGATGAACATTTATACAGGGCTATGATTGGGTCTCTTATGTATCTTACAGCTAGCAGGCCTGATATCATGTTTGCTACATGTATTTGTGCAAGATATCAAGCCAACCCTAAGATGTCTCACTCATCACTGTCAAAAGGATTTTAAGATACCTCAAAGGTGCTTCAACACTTGGTTTATGGAATCCAAAGAATCCTGACTTCATTCTGTATGCTTATACAGATAGTGATTATGGTGGTTGCAACATGACTGCAAAGTCTACATCTGGGGGATGTCAATTCCTTGGTGGAAGGGTTGTCTCATATGGCAATGCAAGAAACAATCCTGTGTGTCTGCATCAACTGCTGAGGCTGAATACATTGCTGCTGCAAGTTGCTGTGCTCAAGTGCTTTGGATTCAAAATCAGATGCTGGACTATGGATTTAACTTCAAGGAGACTCCTATCCACATAGACAACAATAGTGCTATCTCTATCACTGAGAACCCTGTGCAGCACTCAAGGACCAAACACATCAATATCAGGTATCACTTAATAAGAGATAACTATGAAAAGGGATTAATTAAACTAGTCAAAGTTCATACAGATGAACAATATGCTGATCTGTTTACAAAAGCTTTTGATGAACAGAGATTTAAATATCTAATATCAGCTATTGGGATGATTAACTTTGAGTAGATCTTTTCTTAAAACTAATTCTAATTATTTCTTAAAATATGTGTGTCCTAAGTTGTCTAGTTCATCACTTTCATAAGCTCATGTTTTCTTTGGATATAAAATCCTTTTTGAAGACTTTCCTTAGATTCTTGAAAATTTTCTGATCCTTCGGAAGATATATTTTACCTTCGGAAGAAAATCATGTCTTCAAAATAAATAACTGTCTAAGAAATTTTACCTTCGGAAGAAGTCTAATCTATCTTCCGAAGCTTAAATTCTTGTCTCAGACACTTATTTGTTTTAAGGACTTTTTCCTTCCGAAGCAAAATTAACTCTCGGAAGCTTGTTGTTTTTATATACAAAGCATTCAAGTGTTTATTTCTCTTCCGAAGCAAAATTTTCAAGACTCTCAGGAGAATCTTCCGAAGTCATTTTAGCTTCGGAAGCTTTTTCATTAAAACTTCCGAAGATAATTTACCTTCGAAAGCTTTTCGATTTCCAAGAAAACTACTTTTTGAGCAAAAGTAAACTACTTTTTCAGAGGTGGGACCGACTTTCGGATTTCAAAGTTTATCCTCTTTCATTAACTTTGGTTCAAATCCCTTTTCACATAAATACCCAACGGTTCCCCCTCTTCCTCACTATCTTCCTCAATTCTACTATTCCTCAACCTAATTCCCAAACCCGCCTTTGCTTTTTACCTTTCTTCAACCTTAAGCTTCTCAAATGGCCAACCTTAACCAGGTTGCTCTGTTAAACTCTGAGAAAGATGAAAGTTTCTCAGAGATTTGCCAATTCTTAACTCTATCAAATTACTTCACCTCCCTGACCATTGATCCTACTCTGTATGAGGATCATCTGCTTGAATTTTGGAAGACCTGCCAAGAGGTCATCATGGATGGGGAGAAGGCACTGTCTGCCACAGTGCAAGGGAGGACAATCTTCATCACTCCGGCCATCATCAACACTCATTTGCAGCTGGATGATGAAGAAAGTGAGTTGTCCTTGAGAAAGTGAGTTGTCCTTCCCAAAGGAAGCTGTCAATCATTCCTTTGAGCAGATGGGCTATGAGGGAGATTTCTCTGTAAAGACCTTCAGGAAAGGGAAGGTCTCGTCTCAGTGGAAATACCTACTCCATGAGGTTATCCACAGCTTGTCAAACAAGCATGGAGGGTGGGACCAGATTCCTTAGGATCTCTCCTTCATAGTGCATGGAATGGTTCAAGGGGTCAAGTTCAGGTACTCTCAATTTGTCTATACCAATTTACTTGCTAACTTGGACTCCTTAGAGTATTATATGTTTCCTAGATATGTTCAACACATTCTCCAATGTGTGGGCTCACAGTTGAGGGAAACAGATAATATTCTTAAATTGGGACAGATGAAGCCCGTCAAAGTAACCCTCACCTACCAAGAAAAATCCCAAACGAACCCCTGCTCAAGCTATTGAGTATGTACAGGTCCCTTTATACTCACCTTTACAGGAGGAAGTGGACACTCGAGCTCCCACTTCCCCTGAGAGCAAACCACTCCCATCTCTTCAACTATCAGGGCTGAGGTTCCTCATGCTCACCCTGATGAGCTCACAAGCCCACAACGCCTTAAGCCTTCACTCTGAGTCTCACACTCAAGTGAACAACCTACAGGGGACAGTTACCATCCCTAGCCTTTGCATCTAAATCAAACCCATTCCCAACCTATCCTTCTATACTGATGAAGAGACTTAGGATCAGTGAGTACCATGAGTCTCTCTTCTCTTCCCCTACTCAAAGAGAGATGAGTACTCCTGAGTCTCCTCAGTCTAGCCCAGCACATCAGTCACCTATAACTGAGATGGACACTTCTGAACACTGTTCAGGATGTCCATATGGAAGAGGCTCTCACTTCTGCAAGTGATTACATCATTAAGACCTCAACCATGGCAATTCAGCCTACTGACATCTCAACTGAGATTGCCAGTGAGCAGAGGAAACTAGCAGCCAAGAACCTCTAGCTGGTGGTGAGAGAAGAGGACTTTGGTCCAATCTTTTTATCCCCCAATGATTCTTCTGATGAAGAAGAGGGAATCTGAGACTAATGGTGCAAAATTGTCTAAAACATGCACTTACCTAGTCTCAAAGGTCAGTCACACTTGAATCTCAGGGTGACTACCTTACACAACAGGGTCAATGATCAGCAAACTTGAGATTTCATATCTTAAGGAAAGGAAAACTAGCTGGGAGAACCTTTAAGAAGAGCTCAACCAGGAACACATGAACCTATGGATGTGATTGATTTATCCTCCCTCCAGCTCACCTATGCCAGTGGGTGTGATGCTACAAAAAAAAAGGGGAGAAAGTCATTGGCAGCCACAGAACCTGGGAGTTCCTCACAGAGAATAGACATTGAGGACTCACATCATCACTTGCAATTGTGCATTCTTAGCAACTCTCCTCAAGTACACATTAATGTGTACTCTATAGACTCTATCATCAGGAGCCTATTTGAGGAAGGTATACCAAGGGGCGCTGTCATCCCCCACCTTAAGGAACTTCAACTACTCATAAGGTGGAGGTATGATGCTGATAGAAGAGCCCTTATTCTTCACACAGAGTTCAAGGGCAACAAGAAAGTATTTGAACTTTCAAAATTTGAACTTCTATGAAGGTCTGGATCTAGTCAATATGCCACTTGTTTAGCTTAAGAAGGAGACTTAGGAAATCAGGTAATGCCATCGGTCAACTGGATGTTGAGGTGGACCCTAAGATTAGTTTCATGGGGAAACCTTGACTGAAGGCCCAGTGGCAGAACCTGAGACCCCTGTCTCATCATCATCAACTACTGCAGAGATCCACATTCCCTCTGAGACACCTGCTGGTGAAGGTGTTTCTCAGCCTCTCTCTGGCCAGAGCATGGATGCTACACCAAGAAATGAAGGCCAAACCTCTATCCACCTTGAGTCACAAAGGTCTGTGGGTGACAAAGGGAAAAGGATTTTGACTCCTGAGGAAATTGAGGAGGAAGAGAGAGAAAGGAAGAGGAAGCTAAGGGGAGAAAGTTCCTCTGGGTCTTCAGGTTTAATGCAAGCTGCAATCAGGGCTGCCCCCAGACCAAATACTCAAGATGATGAGTTGAGGGCAGTCAGGATTACTTACCTGCAGACCAGGAACTATGACATTGATGAAATCATTTCTCTCCCCTTAGAACAACTAAATGAACTGGCTGACATGGAAGTGTCAAGAGAGATGAAAGAAAAAGAGGATTCAAGGTTACTTCTCCAATTCAAAAAGGAGAAGAGACAGAAAAGACTCTACAAGCATGCTCCTACTCTCTCCCCAGTTCAAGAAAGCCCTGTACAAGAAGATGTGGTTCAACAAGAACCTCAGGTAGACAAAGAAGAAGATAGGATCAAAATGATCAACTACCTGAGTGCCACAGGCTTCTATCAGATAGATGCACTTCTTCCCTTGTCCTATGACTTTGTTGAGTTTGAGTACTTAAAACAACTTGAGCTTGAGTTAGTCAAGGAGAGAAAGACATCTAAGAAGAAGCTAAGGGAATAAGCTGCAAAGTCAAGAGCCATCATCCAAAAGAGTATGAAGAAGTCTGTTGACAGACAAAGGATGATGAGCTTCTTGAAGCTGTATGGATTCTCCGGAAGGAGACTTGGCCCTATGTCTCTATCCACAATGGATGAGCATATAAGGGTAATCAAGCAGAAGATCAAGAGTGGAGAACTGATTGACTTACACTCTCTTCCAAGTCAAGTCCCACCTGAAGTGGAAGTTAAGGTTGAACAACCTGAGACAACACAACCCGGACCTCCTGCTGAGCCTCTGCAAGCTTCATCTTCTGATCCACAGCAGGGTCAAACTCCCTCTCCTTCTGAACCTGTGAGGGAGGAACACCCAACTGAGAAAGACAAGGATGATCAACAAGGTGCTGCAGACCAGTCTTCTCAGTTAAAGTCATCTAAGAGGAAGAAGAGGATGGCTTCTAAACCAAAGTCTAAGAAGAAGAAGCCTAAATCATCTACCTCTACACCTCAGGCTGAGTCAGATCAACCTGAGGAAGTGCATGAAGAGGCAGCCTAATCAACTCCAATACAAGTGGCTCCTCTTGCAGCTGAGACACCCATCTTATCCTGGACCTTCTCTACCAATCTAGAAAGATGGTATGTAATCAGAGATCAAGGTGTTGAGAATGTCTATACATGGCAAGACATAATCAACTTACTTCTACATGATCTCTTTGAGATGAGAAGATACTATGAAAGTCTGAATGATCCTGACCATCTAATGAAGAAGGGTATGGTCATGATTGTGCTGAAGACTACTAACATCTGAAGATTTTCTAAATGTTTTGGTAGCATCAGCCTAGGGGGAGTTTGTAAGGATTCCTTTAAGTTTGATGCAAACCAAAACATCCAAAGTCTCTCTGCAAGCAATGCACTAAAGAACTGAAGTAGATACTTCGGAAGTTTTACACCATGCATTAGAAATATTCTAAGTGTAAAATCTTCCGAAGCCAAGACCAATATCTTCCAAAGCCAAATATGAAGTCTTCCGAAGCCTCAGAGACAAAGTCTTCCAAAGCTTCATCTTATGAAGACAAATTTCTTCCGAAGACTTTTAGTAACATGCTTTATCTGATGTATTGTTCCATAAAGCTGGACACCTTTCCCCTGCGTCTCTGTAAAGTCACCATCTTTCATGAGTTGGTGAAAAGGTCCATGCTTTTGGTAACTGTACATTAAGGTCTTGAGTCTGTAACCTTCTACTTTATGTACTTTATCCTTTTTGTAATAGATAAGGATGTGAGCTATGGAATGTCATAGTCACAAGGTCAAAAGGCAGATATGCCTTTTGATTCTACAATTGATTTGTTTGTGTCTAGTCAATTGTATCCAGCTGGCTTTCAAAGTATAGCCGGTTGTAGGTATGTAGTATAAGTATTCCTGTTCTAGTATCTTTCTTTATGCTTTGTAAACACTTGTATAGAACTGAGAAAGCAATATACTGCATCCTTGAAAACCAACTCTCTTGTTCTGTCTCTTACTTGTTACTTGTGTTCTTAGTATCATTATTGTGGTTAATCCAGTTTACTGTTTGATCAAGTTTGGTTAATCTCCTCTTTGTGTTGTTGTGTTGTAATTGTCAAGCCCTTCACCGGTCCTGCATTTTCATTGATATTTCTTGTACAAACGATGATGTAGATTCAATATATGTTGAATATAGTGATAGGTCTGATGTTGTTGTTGTTGAATTTGTAGAAATTTGAACTCAGATTTACTTTCTCTCTCTAGAACCGCAGTTTCTCTCTCTAAAAATTGATGAACATCTTCAAAAATCAGCAACAAATTCTTCAAATCTTCAATACATTTGATCCAATATGGCTCTGATACCAAATTGTTAATCTAGAAAATCACACTTGAATCAAATACATGAAGATTATAGATCAAACAATGAAAAACACAAGAAAACCCCCTTTTGATCTATATTAATTGCATATAATTTGTACAAAGTGGAAACCACAATCAATTGGTCATTCAACCATTAACCTAATTGTAATTACAATTAGGCTATTTATAGTCTTGTCTAACTTTCTCTATTTACACATAACCCCGTAGACTATATAACTAGACTAAAACATGACTCAAACAAAGTATAATATACTTTGTTCACACAAAATATATTTATTACAATAAAACTCCTAGTCATCTAAATCTTCAACGTCTCGTCTCGGTTCTTCGTCTCGAACGTATCGGGTTTGACTTTTGTTGACGTTACCGTGACGTTGATTTTTGTTGACTTTGACTGTGTTGATATTATAGACTATCTTGTACAGCTCCAACAATAACAGTGCAGACAAGTCTAAGGAATCTGAGAGATCAAAGACCCACGTATGAACAAATTGTACAATGAAGATATCAAGTGAAGACTCCTACGGAAAGCAAACTCATGGAAGACAAATGTGCTGCTGAAGACAAAACACTTGTACTTAAATGATACATGTAATTCAAGTCAACAAGTCAAACCATGCATTCCAAGAGATTCGTTGTTTCCTTTGTTGATACATCATGTTCCTAGTTTATGTTCTTAATGTAAAAGTCTTTCATTTCATACACATGTGTAATGTAACTACTTAATGAAATATAATATGCTTTTGATGTTTATTTGTCTTTGAATATTTCATATTATTATTTTATTTGGTATAATTCATATATATGAACATTATATACAGGTTTGAAGTTGTTGTACATGATTCTAAGTCAATAATGATTGAGAAATGTGTTCAACTTAGTTGGTTGATTATTAATGCTAATGGACCATACTTATGGGTCATACGCATGAATGAATCATACTTATGGACCAGTCGCACGACTGATCCAGGACTGGATCAGTCGTATGACTGAGACATAAGACTGATTCAGTCGTACGGCTGAACCTTCAGTCTTGCGTATCGATCAATCGCATGAGTCAGTCGCACGACTGAACCATGCTAATTGTTCAATCGTACGAATGAAAACTAGAAACCTATAAATACCACATAATTCGTGGAAAAAAGAGAGACTTCGAAGATTTACAAACCCTAGCCGTTTAGAGCGTCCTAAACAGCCTATCCAACTTCATAGTTTGCTCCTGATCGATTTCTAATCAATTCTTAACATTTGTTTCATCGTTAGATCGATCAGGTTGTCATTCTCACTGATAGGATCGCCAATCAAATAGGATTCTGCACTATTTGATCTGGTCTCACGCAGAATCCGTTAGTACTCCATACGAAAACGGTCCTAACAAGTGGTATCAGAGCTTTGGCTCGTGATTTTGCGTGGATTCAATTGGTTTTGGTGTTAAAACAAACGTTTTCAATCAAAAAAGTCACCGTTTTGCTTCGAAAAGTATTTTTCACGTTTGCATGTGTTAATGTTTCGATTGTTCATCTAACGGCAGATTAGGGTTTCTGGAAAATTCTTATTTTGTGTCAAAGTGTTCAAAATATTTGATTTTTCAAACACAGCAACCTTCAGTCGCACGATTGGACCATTCGTATGATTGAACCCATTCGTATACTCTCATTCGTACGATTGAACTCAGTCGTATCTCTCATTCGCACGGTTAAGCAACTCCATTTGGTTGATTACAATCGCCCTGCTCATTCGCACGACTGAATCCAAACGCCCGATTGAATTCATTCGTATCTTTCATTCGCACGAGTGACCCATTCGCATAGCTCATTCGCAAGAGTGAATCTGTCTTGTTCTAAGTTTACCAAATCTATAGCAATGGAAGACCAGTTTACTGCATTTACTGTTGGAAAAGGACTTACGTATCCAGAACCTTCTACTTCTGGAGAATGAGATTGAAAACCATAACAAACCGCCAAAGCTGTTAACTTTGGATGAATACCCATAGTGGAAACAGCGGTTTGAAATCTACTTGAATGGAGTTGACCGAAACCTTTGGACATCCATTGAGACTGGTTACACGGTACCAGTCAGTGAAAATGGAGTTAAATTGACTTTGGGAGGAATGAGTGAAAGCATATGCCTTGTTGACTCAGTCTATACCTAAGGACATATTTCATCAGTTCTCTGAGAACAAACAATCTAAGAAATTATGGGATTCCTAGGAAAAGAGATACGAAAGAAATACAGCGCTGAAAGCACTGAAGGCAAAAGCTCTTAAGAAGGAATTTGACAATTTCTCTCCGATTGGGAATGAAAGCTTGGATGATATCATTGATCTATTCTATCATCTGATGAGTGAGTTGCACACTGATGGCGTGACCATATCCATGGAAGATAAAGTCTCTAGTTTTGCTGATGGTCTGCCAGACAAATGGGATCCATTTGTGTCTGATCTGAGATAAAACGACACTCTTGCTACTTTAGACATAAATGATTTCATTTTGAAGTTAAGGGAGGAAGAACTACGTATGAAATATAAGTCAAAGAAAGGATCCTATGTTTAGAATCCTGCACTATACAATTCAGTTCCAACTCCTGCTGCTTCGTGCACCACTACAAACGGCGTTTGTGTCTAGCTCTTCTACTCCTTCCCAAAGCAGTGCATCAGGAACCGTAACGTCAGGGTCATCTGGAACCCAATACATAGTTCTTGAGGCAAATACTACAAAGTTGAAGACCGAGAATCTCGGAAATGTCATTGTGGAAGTTGCTATAGAGCACATGGACCTTCTAGCTGCTGTTGTTCAATCTTATGATGGATTAGTTGCTGGTAAGATTGGAAACTATCATCTTGGTGACGAGAACTACGAGCAAGTTGATGAAACTGAGCTAGAACGCATGGATATTATGTGGGCCTTAGCTAGCGCTGTTAGAAGAGCCAAGAAGTTTGTTAAAAAGACGGGGCAAAATTTGGTTGCCACTAAAGATACGACATTTGGATTTGACAAAACCAAAGTCACGTGTTTCAATTGTGGTGAAAAGGGGCACTTCAAACGTGAGTGCGTAAAGCCAAATAAAACTAGAAATGGAAATCCTTTTCCTACATTCAACCGAAAAGACAAGGATAAGATTGGAGCTTCATCTTTAAGTCTAGAGTCTAAGGCTTTTGTTGCTCAAGGTGATGAAGGACAAGACTGGTCCTTCCGATTCGTTTCTCAGGGTGAATCAAACATTGCTTTAGTTGATACATTGGATGATGGATCTGCAAGTGAAGGAGACATCATAGCTGAGCATTCACTTTCAGATATAGAAAAAGCTATGAATGTCGTGGATCATTTGGTTAAAGAAGAGGTAAGTGCTATAAACTTAGAAGCTCCAGTCACCGAAGAGTCTAACACTTCTTTGATGGCTGATTCTTCTAGTTCTACACATGTATGTTCTAAAGACGAATTATTTGAAAAACATGCATGTACTGAATGTGATAAATTTAGGTAAAGCATTGATTTAAAATTTGCTAGGTTATTAGAACATAATGATAATCTAGTAAATGATTTACAACTCTGCACTGAATCTAATCGTGTTTTAAAACAAAATGAGTGCAGCTTCAAAGAAAAGATAGAACTGTTGGGGAAACAACTAAGGGAAACCAAGATTGTTGCCTTAAATCAAAAAAATGACATCAAGTTCTATATAAATTCTTTGGAGGAAACTAAGAAGGAAAAAGCAGTTTTGCAAGTCGAAGTTGATTCATTAAAACAAAAACTACACAGTTTGGCAAGTTCTTCTCACATTGTTTAGAACCTAGTAAAAGAATGGAATGCAGGGGAGGTCCGAGTTATAAGGTAGTACCTCCACCACATGAAATCCTTTTGAACACTAAATGTAGACCAATTAATAATAACCCAGTAAAGGATCATGTGGTGTCTACTCCTCTGGTCAGCGATCCAGATTCTACGGGTAAAATTGTGAATTCTGTCACTAAACAGAAGGATTCTAATTTGGGATCAAAAGATAGGATACCTGTTGAGGATTTGAATGATAAAATTGAAAAGGTTAAATTAGGGTCAGGTTCACAAACGTCTATTTCAGAATCTAAAAGGCCTAATCCAATGAACCTTAAACGTGTTAATCATCAACGTCCTAATAAAATGAAAGTGAAAGATGTTCAAAATGTCAAAACCATTAAATTTGTTAAAGAAGGTGAAACATCTACAAAGGAAGAGAAACAACCCAACTGAACATATCTCAAACCCCGACCAAACTCAACCGCACATCACAACTTTCTTCAAACTATAGAAGGAAGATCCTGCTACAGTTGTGGAAAACGAGGACATATCTCTCCAAATTGTCCCTATTATCAGACACCTAAAAAGAAAATTGAACTTTTTGATGAAAAACCAAGATTTCGAAATTAGATCTAATGATTCACCTAAGATAAACTAAGATAGAAGTGTACTCTAAGTTCACATAAGTATATAAGACCATAAGCAAGTCGAAGTTACCATAAGCAAGTCGTCAGTTCACAAACAAGCCTTACGCAAAACTGGTTTATGGAAGATCAAAACAACTAATGTGTCTGATAGTGAGAATAAGAAGAAGAAAGATGTACCCTCATCCTCTGAAGGATAGTGGGTTGAGTTCATGATGTGTGATACCTCTGGGACACCCAAGCCAGTTATGGCTTGGGTCCCAAACCTGAACTAATCTATTCCTTTGTATGTGCAGGGCGTCCGCTACAGCGCTATCACTAATACCTGGATTATTGATAGTGCTCCAGGCACATGATCGGGAATTTATCTCTCCTTTTCAACATCAAGCAAATTAAAGGGGGACACGTATCGTTCGCTGGAAATGAAGGAGGTTACATCACTGCTCAAGGCAAAGTGGGAAATGAGAAAGTGAAGTTTGACAAGGTCAACTATGTTTAACAACTGCAAACAACTTGCGTTCTGTCTCCCAAATCTGTGATAAGGGATTCGAAGTTATGTTTGACAACAAGAAGTGCTACATGTTGAAGAAGGAGTATGTTGTCGAGGAGGATAAAATTCTAATGTCAGCTTCAAAATATAACGATCTGTATGTCTTGGATCTATCAAAAGCCTCCACAACTGAGTCTACTGCCCAGTGCTTCTTGTCAAAGGAAACAGAGAGGGATTCAGTCTCCTGGCATAGGAGAATGGGACACATTAATCTCAGGAAGATGAATCATCTGCTTCATAATGATTTGGTGATTTTGAGGTACCTCACAGCCTCTCGTCCTGATATTATGTACGCCACGTGTCTTTGTTCCAGATATCAGGCTAAACCAAAAGTGAATCATCTAACTGGGGTAAAAAGGATCTTTTGTTATCTGAAGGGTACTCCAACACTGATAGAATCAATGGGAGCTCTGATATCATTTGATAGGATCAAATGTACCAATCTGTGATGATGTATGAACACAATTCAAAAAAATACAAACAAAGTAATCAAATCAAGCAAGATATCAACAAAATTCAAGTTTCATTAATATCAAGCAAAGACAATTGCAAAGTAAGTAAGCAGTTATGAATCTGTTGTTCGTCACTACTCTCGTCTCCTACCTGCCAACAAGTCTAAGCTATTTATAATGATACACATGGAACTAACAAATTATAAAACTAGTCCCTATACTATTACAAATAGTAAAAAGACACATAAAGACAACATGTTAATCTTTCTAGAGAACTAACAATACTCCCCCTAAGATTTACATGGTCTTCGGTCTTCAAAATCTTCAATCTTGTTTATTTTTATCTTTTCTTCAGCTTTATCTTTCATCTTCTATTTCATTTTCAGCTTTCATCTTCTATCTTCTATCTTCAGCACTCAAAGAAATCTCCAGGTTCTTCCTTGATCTTGAACATTGGCTTCTTTTAATACATCTCCTGTGTTTTTGATTTTTTTAGTGTGAATGAGAAACAAGTGTAAGTATTCAATTTATATTAAGTGAAATTTTAGACGCATAAGCACTGTTTGTGTGTATTGACTCAGATGCATGAGAACTGTTCAGTCGCATGAGCACTGTACAACGTATAAACACTGTTTAGGCGCTTTTGCACTGTTCAGCCGCATGAAGTTCCTGAAACGTCTAACTTGTAACTAGAGACATTTCAACTGTCTAGACGCATGAGACATTTAAAACATCCAACACTTGGTTAAAATCAAACTCATTATCACTGTTTAGGCGCATGGGTTTGTGTAAAACGCCCAAACACTTCGTTAAACTCATGAACTTATTGCAACTGTTTAGACGCATGAGAATATGAAAAACGCCCAAACACTTGTATAATTTCCTGAAAGTTCCCAATGCTCCTATTTAGACGTATGAACACTATTTAGGCGCATGAGTTGACTTTGAGTTGACTTTCATGAGTCTTACCTTGTGTTTTTCAAAATTCTTCACCTGCACACTGTTTAAACATATTAGTAATATTTCATACTAATATTTAAACATTTTAAGCATATTTTTGAATTTTCCAAAATTTACCTTTTAGTCCCTCAAATTTAAACTTTTTACATTTTGCACACTCAATTTTAATTTTTAACAATTTTAAATCTTCACTTGTTTTTTTAACTTTTTTTTTAAATTTATCTTTCCCTTCATTTTAGTCTCAAAACAAAATCAAATATCTATTTTTCAACTTTTGAAAGAATCATTTCCACTTGCAAATTTATATAGGTTCATATTATCATTTTCAAAAGTTACATTATCAAACTCACATACACTTTGAACATATAGCATCATCCTTTCAATTCAATATTTTAGCTTTGATTTTAATTTTCTGAGAAAAAAACTCTTCCATTTATTACTCCCCCTAAACTTTTAAGTTTGAACAACTTATAAGTTTCCTATGGTAACATAATAATATCACCCATATCATTGTTACATTGCCTTCACACACAAAAAAACATGCATAAAATCAAAATGAAAGCATAATCAAAATCTAATATAAAAAAAGAATTAATGTCTGCAGTGAGATCATATCAATAAAGATCAGCACATTAAAATAAAAATAATGTGAATAGTTATCGACAATGAATAAATCCTGATCAAGTGTGTTCCAGGTCAGTGATATCACAGCAAAGGAGACACAAGATCTAAGGACAGAAAATGAGTGTTTTTGACAAAATATCAACTCACTTACTTTTTCAATTCTTGGATTGATTAGGGTATATTTAGATATGACATGATGTAAATCATACAGAGACTTAGAGAGCTCAACTATCATCAAGACATGCAAGAAAGAACACATACTCAACTTATTACCTGAAACATATGTATAACCAGAGCTCATGTTACTTAAATTAATAGAGAATGATCATGGATAACCATTTGATCAGCTCTAACTATTCATTTGAATAGTTTGTGCACATTGGCATCTTTTGCATCAAAGAGAAAATCCAGGTCTGTAATGACTTACAACAAAGGATATATTAGCACTTTAGGTCTATGATGACTCATAACAAAGAAATGATATGATGCTTGTAACAGATCTCATGATTAATCACATTACCATCAGGTGTGAGTGGTGTAACTTATCAAGCAATCAATCTAATAAGCCAATACATCTCAAAAGTACTCAGATGAATACACACAAGCATAAAGATTTAGTGTAATCACAAGAATTTACTTTTTAGTATAGTAGCATGATATTGTCTACACATCATATCTGATCATGTCAGACTTTATTAATGAGTGAAATATGCAACTGATCTCACTAAGGTACTATCATTTCTCACATATTGCATAAACATATTCTTTTTTAAAAATAAACTGACAATTAGAAAAAGACTCTATTTTTTTGAGTTTTGATTTATACTTTTGTATTTGGTTTTTCAAAAAAAAAACACACACACAAAATACAAATAGGCAATTAACATTGAGAGGATCACTTATGATGATCTTTTGATTTAGAGAGTTCACATATGATTAATAAGACCAATTGACTCCACTAAATACTCAAACCATCCTGGTAGGAAGGCTTTAGTAAATAGATCCGCCAACTGTTTTTCCGTTGCAATTTGAATCAATATGATTAATCCTTTTTCAGAGTTATCTCTGAGAAAATGATATCGAATTTTGATATGTTTTGTTTTTGAATGTTGAACAGGATTAGCTGTAATGAACATAGCAGCAGTGTTATCAATGTAAATAGGTGTTTTAAGAAAATTGAACCCATAATCCAGTAGTTGATTTTACAACCAGAGGATTTGAGAACATCCTGCTGATGCAACAATGTACTCAGCTTCTACAGTTGAAACAGAGACATTTGTTTGTTTCTTACATTGCCACGAGACTAATCGGGGACCAAGAAATTGACAACCACCCGAAGTAGATTTTCTATCTTGACAACATCCACCATAATCACTATCTGTGTATCCATGTAGTTCAAAGTTACCCTTGAAAGGATACCAAAGCCCTAAAGCTGGTTTACCTTTGAGATACCTGAATATCCTTTTGACAACAATTAAGTGAGATTCTTTCGGGTTTGATTGATACCTGGCACAAACACATACAGCATACATAATGTCTGGTCTAGATGCAGTAAGATACATCAAAGAACCAATCATTGATTTGTATAACGTTTGGTCAATAGATTTTCCTTTTGGACCAGGTTCAATCTTGGTGTTAACAATTGCTGGAGTTCGTATGGACTGACAGTCTTGGAACTTAAATTTCTTCAAGAGCTTGTCAACAAACTTCTCTTGATTGATAAAAATTCCATCGTCAGTTTGCTTGACTTGAAGTCCAAGGAAAAAATTAATCTCTCCCATAGAACTCATTTGGAACCGAGATTTCATGATTTTTTCAAATTCATTGCACAATTTTGGACTGGTAGAACCAAATATGATATCATCAACGTACACTTGTACACATAAGAGATCATCATTATCCTTCTTTATGAATAAAGCTGGATCAATTTTCCCTCTTGTGTATCCATGTTGGATTAAGTGTTGTGATAATGTCTCATACCAAATTCTAGGGGCTTGATGAAGTCCATATAAAGCTTTACTCAGCTTATATACTCGATGTGAAAATTCTGCATCCTCAAAGCCCGGGGGTTGCTTCACATACACATTGTCAGTGATAGGACCATATAGAAATGCACCCTTTACATCCATTTGATACACCTTAAATTTCATGAATGAAGCTTAAGCCAGGAAAACTCGAATGGATTCAAGTCTTGCAACTGGTGTAAACACTTCATCAAATCTATCCCTTCTTCCTATGTGTACCCTTGTGCAACAAGTCTCGCTTTGTTCCTTATTACTACACCACGATCATCAGTCTTATTTCTAAACAACTATTTCGTGCCTATAGCATTTTCTGCTTCAGGTAAATCCACTAAATTCCACACTTCTTTTTTGCGAAATTGAAGTAATTCTTCTTGCATGCCTTCTATCCAACCATTGTCCTTTAATGCTTTGGTAACATTTTTAGGATTTGAGAAAGAAAACAAGAGATAAGCACAAGTTTGCTTGTCTTGATTTACTCCTTGTTGTTATCTCATTCAATGGACCAATAATCTGAGAAAGTGGATGATTCTTGTGAATACGAGATGTTGGAATCTCATCACATTGAACATTAACATCCAGATTTGTTTGGTTTAAGTTGGAAAGCTGATGTAACAAATTAGAAGAATATGGATTGAAGTTTGGAACTTGAGTCGGTGAGTTAATAAAGTAATCAAAGTTACCAGTATCAACTGCATCACCATAGATGAATGATGTTCCAGACTCAGGTTGCACAAACTCATTACCATCATTAGGAATTGGTTGTGAGTCTTCCTGATCAAATGAAACTGAATGATCAGAAGCTGTATTAGCATGATTATTGTCATTGAATCGTATTGTTGAGTCCTTGACAAATGATAAAAATGGGTAGTCTGAGTTAGAATCATCTGGGTCGTCAGAATCTGAATCCTCAATGAAAGATCCAAGATCTCCTCTAGAGTTCTTCTTACTTGTATAATCAAGACAATTTGATTGATTAAACAAGTTAGATTGAAGAGAGATTGATAACGAATCTAAATCAAATAACCAGGCAGGACCATTTGAAACTGATGGAAAAGAATTTTCCAGAAATTTAACGTTGAATGTTTCAAGAATTATATTCGTCCTAGAGTTGTACACTCGATAGACTTTTGAAACAGATGAGTATCAATGAAAAAATCCATTATCAGATCTTGCTTCAAATTTTCCTAACTGATCATTTGAATTAAGAATCATAACAGGACAACCAAATGATTTTAGAAAGTTTAGGTTCGGTTTTTTGCCAAACATTAACTCATATGGAGTTTTCATTTTATATTTCACAATTAAGATTCTGTTCTGAACAAAACACGCAGTTGATATAGCTTCATCCCAGAAAGTGATAGGAATTTTTGCATCAGCTAACATAGAATGAGCAGCTTCAATCAGTGTTCTATTCTTCCTTTCAGCAACTCCATTTTGTTGAGGAGTTCTGGGAGCACTGAACTGATGAGCTATCCCTTTTTGTACACAAAACATTTCAATGTTAGCATTTTTGAATTCCTTTCCATTATCACTTCTTATTATTTTCACTTTATTTTCTAATTAATTTTCAACTGTAATGATAAATTCTTTCAGTAAATTAGCCGTTTCAGATTTAGCATACAAAAAGAAAACCCATGAAAATCTTGTATAGTCATCAATGATAACTAAACAATATAATTTTTGTCCAATACTTTTGACATTTTTTGGTCCAAAAAGGTCCATATGTAACATTTGAAGAGGTTTGGAAGTTGAGTTTATGAGCTTGGTCTTATAAGACGCTCTGTGTTGCTTTCCCTTCAAACATGCTGAGCAGTAATCAGTCATTGCAACACTTCTAGATGGAAGTCCAATGACATGATTTCCTGATACAAGCTTGTCATATTCTTGAAATTTGAAGTCCGAGACGTCTATGCCAAAGCTGGCTTCATCATTTGATGCTTTAGCAATTAGGCATGTTGTTTCAGTTGAAGGATCAACTTGAGACATATTCAGCTTGTATACATCTCTATCCCTTCAGCTGTAATAATTACCCAATCTTTGCTTATCTGAAAAACCTGGCTTCAAAAACATAACAGACGAATCATCAATAGAACAGAGTATGATTTATCACATATTTGGGATACACTTAAAGATTAAAGTTCAACTGTGAACAAAAAGTGACTTTGTCAAAGCTTATTATCCCATTTGATACTGTTCCTCTCCTGTTATTTTCCTCTTCATCACCACCAAGGCGACGTTGTGTTCCATCCTTTAACTTAAAATCTTGTAACAAGGCAGGATTGCCTGTCATATGCCGGCTACACCCACTATCCACATAACATGTATTAAGTGGTCTTCTTGGGCGTACCTGCACAACAAGAAATAAGTTGAGATATAGTCGAGATGGTCTTGGGTTTTCCAAATTTATCAACAATGGTAAATTGTTTGTAATGAATATTATTCAAATCAGGTTTATTCTTGATGAATTACCAATCTTGTTTTGAAAAGTGTTTTGAAATTGTTTTGAAAATTGTTTGAGTTATTTTTGAGAACATTCATACCATTTGATTGATCAATTTTTGACATGTATTGATGACTAAATTTTTATTAGTCATTCTTACAGATCTTGGTGTATGAATGTTCTTGCCCGTTTTGTTTAGATCTCACATAATTGTTCTTTTGAAAAGATCTCAAACCTAAAGAAGGTTGATTAGTTAATTTTTAAAAATCCATCAGTTTGATTTCTCATATGTTGAGGATTATCATAACTTTGCTTATGTTTGAATTGCAAATCCTTAGTATGTGATCTCTTTCTAAATAACAATTGCAGTAGTATGTGAGTCTTCTCATCACATAAGTACAATATTTGTTAAAATAACAATCTGCTGTGAAATGATTTCTCATGTCACATATGTGACAGTACTTGTTGAAATATGTTGATGCATGTATGTCCCTAGATCATGAGTTGTAATGTAATAAATCTTGTGTCTGATTATATGTAATAGTGTATCGATTAATGAAATGATATGAATTGGTTGTTACTTGTGATGTTTAATATTTCATTAATGAGTCGTGATTGAATTGATTGGGTTTATGATTGTTTGAATGATTGCACATTATGTTATATTAATTAAAACATTCAAACTTAACTTAATAAAGTTCTCATGCGAATGGCCCATGCGAATGGACCACACGCATGAATAACTTCATACGATTGACTCAATCGCACGATTGAACAGGAGACTGAATCAGTCGTATGATTGACACATAAGATTGACTCAATCGCACGACTGAACACTCAGTCGTGCGGATGAATCAACCGCATGGTTCAATCGCACGACTGAACCATACTTATGGCCCAGTCGCACGATTGAACAATACTAACCTATAAATAGACCCAATTCGTGGGAAAACGTAAGCATTCATCCCATTACGATTCCAGACGTACCCTAGCCGTCCAGAAGCCTCCCAAATCGTTCTCCAAGTTCATAGAACACATCAGATCGGTTCCTAATCGATTTCTGACGTTGATTTCAATTCTTGATTGATTCATCGTGTGTTCTCACTGATTGGATCGCCAATCAAATAGGATTCCGCACTATTTGAGTTGGTTTAACACGTAATCACTCAGTATTTCGTTCAAATACCAGGTCCTAACAAGTGGTATCAGAGCTTTGTCTCTTGATTTCGTGTTGATTCAATCAAGATTGCATAAAAGTTTGTGTTTTTGCACGAAAAACGCAATCTTTAGCATCAAAAGTGATCTTGGACGTTCCCTGCTCATCGAAGTTCAGTTTCTACGGACTTAGACGATTTGGACTTGCAAAATTTCGAATTTTTACGGCTGAAACCCGTCAAACCTAGAAATTTTCGCAAAACAGCACCTTCAGTCGCACGAGTGACCCATTCGCACGACTGGACTCCATTCGCAGTGCTCATTCGCACGACTGGACCTAGTCGCACCCTCATTCGGGCGACTGAACCGTTCGTTCACATAGCTCATACGCACCAGATTCATTCGCACGACTGAACCATTCGCCCTGTTCAGTCGCACGGTTGAACCAATCGCAGAGTTCATACGCACGATAAGACCATTCGCATCCTTCAGTCGCATCAGTTAAAGTTGATTTGATTAGATTCTAAGTTTATTAGCCATGGAAGATCAGATGTCAGCCTTTACTGCTGGGAAGGACTCAAGAATTCAGAACCTGCTGTTGCTTGAGAGTGAGGTGGGTAATCACAATAAACTACCAAAGCTTTTGACTTTAGATGAGTTTCCCCACTGGAAACAACGTTTTGAGATCTACCTCAATGGAGTAGATCCTAATCTGTGGGAAGCTATCGAGGTGGGTATAGTACACCGGTGGGAGCAGATGGAGTAAAATTAACGTTAAGTGGGATGACTGACGCACAGAAAGTAAAGTATAATGCAGAGAAAAGGGTTTATGCGTTGATCACTCAGTCTATCCCCAAAGACATATTCCACCAGTACTCAGAGAACAAGCAGTCCAAGAAACTGTGGGATGAGCTAGAGAAAAGGTATGATGGGAATGCATCATTAAAGCAATCAAGGCAAAGGAGTTAAAGAAGGAATTCGATAACTTCTCATCGATTGGTAACGAGAGTTTAGATGAAGTCATAGACAGATTCTACCACTTGATGAGCGAGTTGCATACACATGGAGTGGAAACGACTATGGAAGAGAAAGTAAGCAACTTCGCAGACGGATTGCCTGATAAGTGGGCTTCATTCGTGTCTAATCTTAGACAGAATGGAATGCTTGTAAAGCTGGATATAAATGACTTCATTCTCAAGCTGCGTGAAGAAGCCCTAAGGATGAAGTATAGAGCACAGAAGTCTTCGTATACACAAAACCCAGCTTTATACAATGCCACGCCTCAAGCTAAGACATCTGGAGCACCTCTCCAGACAGCATTTGTGTCTAGCTCGTCAGGTCCTTCACATGCTTCTCCTTCTGGATCAGACTCGTCAGGGTTGTCATGTACCCACTATATTGGATCAGAAGCAAGTGCTACCAAATTGAAGACCGAGAACCTCGGTAATGTGACCGTAGAAGTAGCACGAGAGCATATGGATCTTCTAGCCGCAGTAGTTCATTCATATGATGGACTTGTGGCTGGGAAGATTGTAAACTGTCATCTGGCAGATGAAGACTACGAGCAGGTAGATGAAATGGAGCTTGAAAGAATGGATATAATGTGGGCCTTAGCTAGCGCTGTCCGAAGGGCGAAGAAGTTTGTTAAGAAGACAGGACAAAATTTGATAGCTACTAAGGACACCACATTTGGCTTTGACAAGAGCAAAGTGACCTGCTTCAACTGTGGAGAAAAAGGGCACTTCAAGAGGGAATGTGTCAAGCCAAAGAAGACGGGTAATGGGAACCCGTTCTCATCCTTTACTCGCCAAGACAAGCAAGCCTCCAGTTCTACTTCATCAAACAAGGACCCAAAAGCCTTGACTGCTCATGATGATGAAGGACAGGACTGGAGTTTTAGATTTGTCTCACCAGAATCTAACATTGCCAGTGTTGAAGATATTGATGATGATTCTGCGAGTGAAGGTGATTTAGCAGTTGAAATAGCGATGTCACACAGTGAAGAAACAACTCCAGCAGAGGTCAGTACATACCAAAGGAGGAGACTTCCACGTCAGAAACAGAAAAATCAGAATCACCAGAACCAGAGACTTCTGATGCTGCGTTGATGGCTAACTCTTCTGAAACAACACAGGTAAGTACAACTGACCAAATGTTTAATAATCATGCTTGTTCTAACTGTGATATGTTTAGGAATAGCATTGATGAAAAATTTGCTAGGTTATTAGATCACAATGATAACTTAGTAAAAGATTTACAACTATGCACTGAGGCCAATAGAGTTCTAAAACAAAATGAGCATAGTTATAAAGAAAAGATAGACCTATTGACTAAACAACTTAGGGAAACCGAAGTAGTTGCCTTTAATCAAGCAAATGACATTAGGTACTATCTAAACTCCCTAGAGGACACTAAGAAACAAAAGGCAGTTCTAGAAGTAGAAGTTAATTCCTTAAAACAGAAACTGCATAGTTGGACTAGTTCTTCACACATAGTTCAACACTTAGTGAGAGAAAGGAATAATGGGGAGGGATTAGGCTACAAAGTGGTTCCACCACCACCTGAGACCTTGATGAACACCAAGTCTAAACCAGTAAACAACAACCCAATCAAGGATCATGTGGTGACCACTCCTCTTGTTACTGATCCAGACACATCATGTTCATCTACTGAATCTGGACAGAAACAAAAGGAGGCCACTTCAAAGGCAAAGGTTAATTGCCTTGTGTTAATCTGGAAAATGAATTTGAAAAAGTTAACTTAAAGTCAGGGTCAAACATAGTCAAATCAGAACCTAAAAAGACTTCAAACGTTAATTTTTCACATGCTACAAGTCAAAAACCAGTTAACCAAAAAGTGGAACAAGTTAAACAGGTTAAAACAGTTAAATTTGTTAAACCAGAGAAAACATCAAACATGCAAGAGTCAAAACCTAAAGTGATTGATGTTACTAAAGTGTCAACATTTCTCCACAACGAAAGTCGACTCATAAAGTTGATAAGATCTGCTACATGGAGAATGTGCAGCTATACTGTGGAGAAGATGTGTACTATTATACTATCTTCTATCAGAAGAACTAGAAGATTGATCTTCAGGACTCTAGCCTAGGTCTTCTAAGAGGAGTTCTCAAACTCCACCTAGAAGATCGAGTGAACCTAAAGTCCAACCTGTAAGCCAGACGACTGTTTATCATAAACAGGCATTGCACAAATCTGGCTTATGGAAAGAGAAGTCATCCTGTGTGTCTGATACTGATGACAAGAAGGAATCTGAGCTACCCTCACCTTCTAAAGGTCAATGGGTAGAGTTTATGATGTGTGATGCCTCTGGGAAACCCAAGACAGTAAAGGCTTGGGTTCCTAACCTAAACTAATACATTTACTTGATATGTGCAGGGTGTTCGGTATAGCGCTGAGACTAACACGTGGATTATAGACAGCGGAGCATCCAGGCACATGACAGGAAATGAGCCCTTTTATCAAACGTCAAACAAATAAAAGGAGGGCATGTTTCCTTTGCAGGAAACAAGGGAGGATACATCACAGCACAGGGAGAAGTGGGAAATCAGAAAGTTAAGTTTGATAAGGTGAACTACGTTCAACAACTTCAGAATAACTTACTTTTTGTTTCCAAATCTGCGATAAAGGATTTAAAGTCATCTTCGACAACAAGAAGTGTTACGTGCTGAAGAAAGACTATATGATTCCAGAGGACCAAGTTCTGATGACTGCTTCAAGATATAAGGACCTATATGTCTTGGATCTGTCAACAGCTGCTCCAACGGATCATGAGGTGCAGTGCTTTCTATCTAAAGCTACTGAGAAGGACTCAATCTCCTGACATAGGAGAATGGGACACATTAGTCAAAGGAAGATGAATCACTTGATTCAGAAGGATTTAGTGAGAGGAGTAAATGTCAAGAACTTCCAACTTCCTGACTTTTGTGTAGCTTGCAAGAAAGGCAAACAGACAAAGAAGTCTCATAAGGAAAAGAAAGTTCATTCAATAGAACTTCCTCTTGAACTTCTTCACATGGATCTGTTTGGTCCAGTCAGTACAAGGAGCATTGCAGGCGATTTGTACTGTTTTGTGGTCACTGATGACTACTCAAGGTTCACTTGGGTAATGTTTCTGAAATCCAAATCAGAAACATTTGAGTCATTCAAGGAATTAGTCACCACTCTGGAATCTCTCTACAAGCTAAAGGTTAGACAAGTACGCTCAGACAACGGGACCGAATTCAAGAATCAATGGATGGAGGCATACTGCAAGGAAAAGGGAATTGTTCATCAATTCACTTCAGCATACACGCCTCAGATGAATGGTGTTGCTGAGAGGAAAAATAGAAGCTTGATAGAGACTGCACGGACTATGCTGGCTGACTCGAAACTGCCTATCCAATTCTGGAATGAGGCAGTAGCAAATGCATGTTATTCACTGAATCGAGTCCTAATAGTCAAGCGCCACGGAAAGACATGTTATGAGCTACTACAAAGACGCAAACCGAATTTGGAGTATCTTGAACCCTTTGGCGCGCCGTGTACACTTCTGAAGAAGACGCAAGAAGGAAAATTCAGCGAGAAAGCAGATGAAGGAATCTTTCTAGGATACAACATACCGAATAAGCGAGTTTACAATAACTCAACGGGTCTTGTAGAAGTGTGGTGTAATGTCGACGTTCAGAGATATACCACGCCTCCACACAGGATATAGCTATACCTGCCTACTTCTTCGATTATGATGGATTCTTCAAATCCTTCAACATACCTCTCTCTCCATCGGATGATGAGTTAGCTACTAGGATGATGTATGATATTCTGAATACACCATCTAGCACACAGGGAGAATCATCTACTCAGTCAGGGGGAGTAGTCGACGACAGTGACTCCTCCTCTGAAGATGAAGCTGAAGCAGATGACCAGAACAGTCAGGAGGAACAGGTTCCAGTTCCTGAAAGTCCACAAGCATCTACGAGTGATGCACCTTCGACTTCAGAACCTCAAACTCCAACTACCTCAGATGCAGAACCAAATGTTCATAATCTTGGTTCTGAGGTAGCTGTTCCTACTACTCCAGGATCACGACTAAACGTCTATCATCCCTTGACAATGTTATTGGGGATGTCAGATCAGGAGTACAAACCCGAAATCAGTTATACTCAGCTGATTACGCCTCGGTTATGGAGAAAGGATACATTCATGATGGTGCTTATCGATGTTTTGTCTCGCAGGTTGAGCCAAAATATGTCAGTGAGGCACTAATGATGAGGCGTGGGTGAGTGCCATGCAAGAAGAACTTCTGCAGTTTAAGAAGTTAGGCGTATGGACTCTGGTTGAAACCTAAAGGTGCTAAAGTCATTGGCACTAAATGGGTACTAAAATGCAAGAAGGATGACCAAGGGGTCATTATCAGGAACAAAGCTCGACTGGTGGTTCAAGGTTTTCGCCAAGTCGAGGGAATTGACTATAATGAGGTGTTTGCACCCGTGGCAAGGATGGAAGCTATTCGTATCTTCCTTGCCTATGCATCGTACATGAAGATCAAAGTCTACCAATTAGATGTAAAGAGTGCATTCCTTCATGGGGAAATCAGAGAAACAGTCTATGTAAGTCAACCCGAGGGTTTTGAAGATCCTTACCATCGGGATAGAGTTTACAAGCTCGACAAAGCTTTGTATGGGCTTCATCAAGCTCCTCGAGCTTGGTATGAGAAACTCTCAACTCATCTTGTGAAACACGGCTTTCGCAGGGGAGTAATTGATTGTACACTGTTTATTAAGGAAAAGGATGGCGACCTACTGCTTGTACAGATATATGTTGATGACATAATCTTCGGGTCAAAGAACGAATAGTTATGTAAAGAGTTTGAAGCAGTAATGAAGAAAGAATTTGAGATGAGTGCAATGGGGGAGATGAAGTTCTTTCTCGGGTTACAGGTGGATCAGACACCTAATGGAATCTTTCTACATCAGACCAAGTATGTAGGAGACATTCTCAGTCGCTTTGACATGGAGAATGCTTCTGCTGCTGGGACTCCACTTGCTACGAATCATGATATAGCACCTGATGAGAATGGAGATCTAGTAGATGCCACGATGTACCGAGGAATGATCGGATCCCTCATGTATCTCACTGCCTCAAGACCTGATATTATGTATGCTACATGTCTATGTTCAAGATATCAGGCTAAACCAAAGGTCAACCATCTGATCGGGGTCAAGAGGATTTTTCGTTATCTGAAGGGTACACCCACACTTGGATTGTGGTACCCTCATGATGATGACTTTGAGCTTACCGCGTATAGTGACTCGGATTACGGGGGCTGCAAGATGAACTACAAGTCTACATCAGCAGGGTGTCAATTCTTTGGGAGAAGATTAGTTACCTGGCAGTGTAAGAAGCAGACATCGGTTGCATTGTCAACCTGTGAAGCCGAATATGTTGCTGCTGCAAGTTGCTGTTCTCAAATCATCTGGATTCAACAGCAAATGCGGGATTACGGTTTAAAATTCTCATCTACTCCTATTTTGTTGATAACTCTGCTGCAATTGCAGTAACTAAAAATCCGGTCCAACATCCTAAGACCAAACACATCGGTATTAAATACCATTTCATAAGAGATTGTTTTGAAAAGAACTTAATTGATGTGGTTAAAATTAATACTGATTTTCAACGCGCTGACCTCTATACTAAAGCCTTTGATAAACCACGTTTTCAATATTTATTAGAGGTCAACGGTGTTAAAAAGAAAAGTGAGGTAATTCCTGATGATGAAAATGTGTAGTCCGATGTCGTGTAGCTAAATTTATTTTATTTAATTTGATTTGTCTATTTGATTTTATTTTATTTAACTCATGTTATTTTGCTGTTTATTAAAATCCTAAAATAATTAAACCAGAAATGATTTTAGTATTTTAGGGGGAGAATATGTCAGCAAGTTAACATTAAAAAAAAAATGAGGGAGAAGGAGTAGCTAGCTGAAATAAGGTAGATTATGTCTGTGATACCGATTAAATACCTTTGGAAAATGATAGTACACAGGAACAAATCAAGAGGGACTTTAAAATTTAAGTTTTAGAAAGATGCAAAAGTTCAAAGTATAAATCTGTGTAATCTAAGCAATACAAAAAGGGAAGATGATAGAAAACTGGCAACTCCTAAGGTGACACAAAGAAAGTAGACTTAGAGGCTGCTAGACCATATGATATGTTGGTAGATTCACACAATAGACAAATAGACCTGATTGGTGATCTCAAGATAAAACTAAGTTGTTCAACTGACTGTGGGCTTCCATCTTATCACTGGTTAACACAATCAACAATATTCCAATAAGGGGTAATGAGCAATTAAACGCCACAAATGTGTGCGGATGACCATAATTAGAGCAAAGCAAGAAAAAAATGAAAGACAAATGCAATAAAGCTAATGACTTATGTTGTTGGTGCATTTGTGCAAAATAAAATAAGCTGCTCTAACAAGGAGATAGGTTGTGTGCCTCTCTGCTGTGCGATGGCACTGACCTGAGGATAAGCATAACCTAGATATTCTAGAATTCATTGTTGTTTGCCGCCTCTCTGCTGTGCGATGGCACTGACCTGAGGACAGGCTTCTCTTTGAAAGCTCTAAGAATAGTCTCTTCTTGTAATAATACCCGTAGACCGCTCAAAAGCTCATGAGGAATGTTGATTACCATATAAGTGTGGGATCCACAAATGTTAGTTGAAATAATTAAACCTAAATAAGTCACCAGTCTGTGTCAAAAGTCTGTGTATGGATTTAAGTGGACAAACATACTGACAATCATTGTGGCTACATTCTCAAAGGTTCAAATCAATGTGAAAATCTAAGAGTTTCAGTATGATTTCCTTATGTTGCTAACGACTCTGGATGAACACCGAGAACTTGAGCATCAAAAGGTTTAATAACTAGTCCCAAATGATTTGAATTGCCTGTATGATTCCAAAAATTAATTGGTCCAGGTGTGATCAATCTAAGTTGAAGCTATCTACTCCCGAACCAAATCCCGTAGATATCAATCTCTGGATTTATCTCTCACAAAAAGCCAAAAATATGTCTGTTTATGTAATTAGTTTAAATTCTTAAATTAGTTAGTCGTTTTAAGTTTTAATTTGAGTCAAGTGTCGGGCTACATCAGGAAAATCAGAAGGAATAAACTCACTAAAAGGGTCATGTCTGAGATGACCATATGTGCTTTGAAAGGTTAAATCAGTCACGTCTGAGGTGACAAAGTGTTTTTAAAAGGGTCACGTCTGAGGTGACCAAAGTGGTTAAAAGGATCACGTTGAGGTGATCAAAGTGTTTTCAAGATAAAAGGATCATGTCTGAGATGATCAAAATAGCAGAAAATTAACTAAGTATGACCCATTCGCACGAATGGACCATACGTATGGACTAACCATACGAATGAAGTCCATTCGCACGAATGAACTATGAGTATGGACCATCCAACCGAATGGATCATACGATTAGTCCAGTCGGAGGCTTAAGTGCGAACGAGTGAGTCAGTCGCACGACTGAACTTCAGTCGGACGACTGGAGAAGGGCGACTGACCCAATCGCACGACTGAGTCCCACTCGCACGACTGAAAGGTGCGTATGAACTCAGTCACACGATTGGATCTAGGGTTGATATAAATAGAGGTGGAGTCGGTCGCAGAGACTCATCACCCTCAAATCGCCCCTAAATCGCACATCCTACCGTTACTCTGCCAAAATTTGATTTGCCTTAGTTTTCTCATTGATTGTGTTTACTGACGTTCGCTAATCATCATACAGGTATTTTGAGATCCTCCTCCATCAAAAACAGAAGGATTGGAACCCTAATGGATTAATACGACTGTGAAAGGCGAACCGAGACATGCATAACCCTAATAACCTATTAAAACTAGCAAAATGTTAAAATTAAGTAAAATAGGTTGTTAGTAAAGAGAATGCGACACTAAAGAACCGGTTAATTGTGTTATAGGACTTAGTTTGCGTAGATTCGAACGTTGGACGACTGAACACCTGAGACAGACGACTGGTCGTCCGGATGAACTTCAGTCGCACGACTGAAGGGAGCGATTCACTCAACCGCACGACTGAACCATGCGAATGAGACTCAGTCGCACGACTGGTGTAACCGCACAAGAGTACATGCGCATGAGTCCAGTCGCACACTCAGTCGTGCGCATGAGGTCAATCGCACGTCTGAACCTCAATCGCACGGTTCAGTCGCACGACTGTCTTCAGTCGTACAACCTCAATCGCATGACAGATAGTTTTCATTCAAAGTCTAAGTGTTCATTATACTCTTAGCCAACGGAACTAACGTTTATATTGTTATGTGTTACAGATGGCGAGTCGATGGAATATGAGCACCAAGCACACATATGTGCTCACCTGGATTTGACATCCAGGAACCAGCTGACTTCACAGGCATTATTACATTTCTACAGAGATCCAGGATCGCTCATGCTATATCCACTCCATGCACACCATACAGATCAGTGCAGCAGGCCTTCTGGGAAGGCGCGTCTGTAGATAGATCCACTGAGCCTCATTGCATCAGGAGCTCGATTTTTGGTGAGGCTATCACTATATCAGAGGAGGATCTGAGGATTGTACTACAGTTTGGGGACGATGCTGATTGTCCTACTCGTCTACACCCCCTCACTGTTAGAGGGTTTCATGAGAGCCAAGTACTCTGGGGACATCAATGCTGGGTACTCAACAAGAGTAACCTCTGTCCCCAGTTTAAGTACCTTGCGCACGTGCTGCTGAAGTGTATAGCATCCAGGAAGGGAGGTTTTGATGAGCTTTCCGACCAGATTCAGAACGCATATGCTGCGTTGGTGCTGAACCACCCGTTCAGCTTCTCCAAGATGATATTCACCTACTTGGTGGAGAACCTCGAGGGAAAGGGAAGGAAGGCTTCTGTATGTACCCCAGATTTCTACAGATGATCATTGACCAGAAGCTTCCCTCCCTGCCAAAGGAGAAGGAGGACGCTGTTGTTCTTGAGGTATGGACGACACTACACTTGGCCGGATGAAGGTATACAGGGGGAAGCAGGTGAAGCCCCCTGTCAGGAGGTTGTTTGGGCATCTGGCCCGTGCTGATTATGTGGCGCCAGCCAAGAGAAAGTGGCGCCACGAGGACAGTGACTCGGATGTAGAGCATATTGCCATACCAGATACCGACTCTGATGATGATGATAGCGGCGACGCCGGGGATGATATGCCTGCCCCATCTAGAGGCACTGATTCAGACGTTATTCCCCGGGGTCAGCCACTGCCGGAGAGGTCGCGAGAGATGGCCGGTTTCCATCAAGAGTTTGTGACTGGTGATATAGAGGAGGAGGAGTCAGATGAGGAGCCCCTCACCAGGACTGTGGGAAGTAAAGTAGTTCCCACAGACCACGGGCTTCGGGTGGTTGGTGAACACCCTAGGGACTCCTCAGAGAGAGACACTGACCCGACTATGTTCCGGGTCAGTAAGCAGAGCTGCAGGGGGAGCATCCACTTCCACCGGGACTAGGAGGAAGCGGATGGCTCAACCCCATGGATTGAAGAAGAAGAAGCGTCGCTTGACCTTCGTAACTACTACTTCCAGCACCACAGCCACCACTACCACCAACTGACATACCACCCATCACCACAGCCACCACAGCCACTACTCCCACTACCACATCACACCCTTACCTACCACCACTGTATCCTTCCCATCCATCACCAGACCATTCACCCTACTTCACCAGCATCAGCCCACCGACCCATATTCACCACTGCCACTGCCACACCACCACACATCATGCTGGACCTCAGCCCAGCCTTCACATGCTTATGGATTCACTCTACCTCACATCGGGTAGAGGAGCAGCTCTCAGCGCTAAACGTATGGTGATGCGTCTGCTTGCTGCAGATGAGGAGAAGGCGGCGCAGATCCGCCAGCTGACCGACCTGACTGCTGCCCAGTCTCAGCAACTGGCAGAGCAGGCTCGGGTGATAGACCAGCAGAGAGTCGAGGTGTCCCAACTCCAGGAATGCAGGCTCAGTCCGTCAAACGTATAGAGGAGTTGGAGACGACCAACAAGACTATTATGCTGAGGTTGAAGGGGTCGAAGGATGAGCCCCTGAAGCTAAAGGAAGGTGACGGGGATGATGGAGATGACGATGATGAAGATGAGGATGATGATGAGGAAGATGATGATGATGAGGAGACTGAAGAAGACAGGACAGAAGGACGTGATGATGATGACGAGGCAGAAGGAGGGGATGCGGCTGCATCGGCCTCTGCTTCAGGTCAAGAGCGGAGATCTAAGCATCGACAAGACCAGTCATCCACTACTTTGCTCCTCCGAGCGACACGCCCCAGATTCAAGACAAAGTACTGATTAGATGTTTTATGTATTTTTTTTGTACTTGAATCATGTAATGGAAAACAAGTGTATTAAATGTTTATATATATTAAGTTAATATAAGTTGTTTGATTAATTACTAATGGTTATGTGTTGAATGTTTATATCAAACAGATCCAAACTTTCAAAGGGATGAGTTTGACTTTGCTCCCCTTCAAATGGTCAAGACTCAATTAACCATGATTCTTGACCTACAAGGGATAGTGAGACGGTCTGTGAGTTATACCCCTGAAGAAGGGAGATAATTCATGACCTGTCTGATGAGCAACTGGCAGAGATGTTCAGACTCAATCCCGATGAAATAGTGAAGGACGCTCCAACAGTTGATTCAACCAGTGATGAGGAACTGAATGACATTGATGAAGTTGAGGTTGAAGACATTACTGCAGAAGAGTATCCTCAGTATGCTGACGCCGAGGGAAATGTGGTCCCCAATCTGGGTGAATCCCTAGTCAGTGATACTTTTGAGGTACTAGACAAGATGGAGCAGGAAACAGAAAAGACTGAAGGAACAGCCCAAGCCTCCAATGCAGAAGTAGATATTCGCAAGGCTGAGTGGGCTGCCTGTTTTGAAGAAGTAAGAGCCCAGCGTGCTGCACCAAAGAGAGATGCCTACACCAAGCTCTACAGAGTCAAGAAACACCATAAGGTGTCAGGCAGGATTATCTCATGGGCTTATTTTGAAGACCTTAACGCTTATGCAGTTAAGAGGGAGCAGGGCATAGAGTACTTCAGGTTCCCCATGATCTGAAGACTCTACCTGGTTTTGAGCTCAACCAGCTGGCTAAGCTAAAGCTGCTGTATGCTGACCCGAGAAGATGTCAGGCTGGTTTGAGGCTGCCCTGAGGAAAGAGTACCACACCAGGTGGGTCAACTTCAAACCTCAACAACCTACGAGGTATATCAGACGTTCTGAAGTTGATGCCATAACTGGTAAGCCCAAGATAGTGCTGAAGTGGAGTCCCCCGAGAACAATGTCGAGAATCCCTCTCAGGGAAATGCCACAGGACTTCACTCCCCACTTCAAATGGTGGTACTATGATTGGAGAACCGCTGAAGCTGTCATAGTGTTGAATAAAGAGGGACAAATGGATACTATCAGGGTATTCGACCCAATGTGGCTAACCAACTTGTCTGCTAATGATGTCTATACATTATACAAGTGGCCACTGTTCTATGACACACAAGACATTGTACAAGCCCTCCAGTTCCAAAATGTTATACGACTCTGCTTTGCGTTTGAGATACACGCAGGAGTCACTAAAGAGGAGAAGTACAAGAAGTATAAGGAGGTGATGCAGAAGACAAGAGATAGATAGATCTAGGTCCAAGGGGGAGTTTGTTGATGCATGTATGTCCCTAGATCATGAGTTGTAATGTAATAAATCTTGTCTGTCTGATTATGATGTAATTGTATCGATTAATGAAATGATATGAATTGGTTGTTACTTGTGATGTTTAATATTTCATTAATGAGTCGTGATTGAATTGATTGGGTTTATGATGTTTGAATGATTGCACATTATGTTATATTAATTAAAACATTCAAACTTAACTTAATGAAGTTCTCATGCGAATGGCCCATGCGAATGGACCACACGCATGAATAACTTCATACGATTGACTCAATCGCACGACTGAAACAGGAGACTGGATCAGTCGTATGATTGACACATAAGATTGACTCAATCGCACGACTGAACACTCAGTCGTGCGGATGAATCAACCGCATGGTCAATCGCACGACTGAACATACTTATGGCCCAGTCGCACGATTAACAATACTAACCTATAAATAGACCCAATTCGTGGGAAAACGTAAGCATTCATCCCATTTACGATTCCTAGACGTACCCTAGCCGTCCAGAAGCCTCCCAAATCGTTCTCCAAGTTCATAGAACACATCAGATCGGTTCCTAATCGATTTCTGACGTTGATTTCAATTCTTGATTGATTCATCGTGTGTTCTCACTGATTGGATCGCCAATCAAATAGGATTCCGCACTATTTGAGTTGGTTTAACACGTAATCACTCGGTATTTCGTTCAAATACCAGGTCCTAACAAAATAGCACTCAGCAGTATTGTGATTTTTCATATCACATATTTCACAGTACTTTTGTGGAGTTAAAAACAACTGTTTGTTAACTTTTGACAATGACACTTTATTTGATTTTGGTGTCAAATAGTTAAACTGTTGTTTTTCATTTTTCACATTTTGATTTTGTGCCAAATTATTTTGCATCTGTTTACTATGAACTTTCTTCTTGAATTCATTAGAAACAAATCTTTTTGCTACAATGGAAGTCTTAGAATCTTAACTTGATTTCAGATCAGAGTGAGATTTGTTCATAGTATTTACCTTGTTGTTTTGACAAGAATTCATATTTAACAAACCGACTGACACAAATTTTATCGGTTTAAGTTTTGTTGCCTGATTTGTTGCTTTGATCAACTTTTCTGAACTTTTGTTTTGTTCTTTGATTCTTTGACTTAGAAGAACTTGGTTTACTTCCAGATTGAACATCGTTAGAAGAAGATTCATTTTCAGATTGAACTTGTTTTAGATTAATAGTGTTTGAATCTTCTGATGTTCCTACCTGTTGTTTATCTTTATCTTTGCTTTGAACTTTCACTTCTTCTAATACAAAATGAATATGATCAGAAGTGTTTTGTTTTGTTTGTTTTGGTTCATAAGATTTTATCTTGATTGGATGACCATTTTTAATCTTTTCTTGATCATTTTCAACAAAAACTTTGATATTTTCCTTTTCTTCTTCTGAATTATTGTTTTTGACCTGAAAAGCTTTAAGTTTAGCTTTATTCTCAGGAGAATGATCATGTGTATTAAAGTTCTCTGGTAAAGTGTTTGTAATAGATTCAGGCATAGGTTCATGAGTGAAACCTAACCCTGCTTTCTGTTTATCTTTTCTCTCACTTACCAGTTTTTCTACAATCATTTTTGAACTTTTTACTTTAGCAAGATCCATTTGAGTAGCAAGCATGTGCTATCTTCTCCTGTTCAAGATTTTTTGTCATCTCTTCCAATTGTTTAGAAACAATTTCTAATTCTTTTAGTGTTTTGTTCCATGAAATTTGAAGAGAAATAATCTTTTGATCTGCTGTTTTATGATCAGATTTTAGTTTGTTATGCATTGATTCTTCTTGTTTTAGTTTCTCAAAGATTTTATATGAGTAATTTCTATAGTATTCAACATGTTTATAGCATGATTTTGTGGAGAGTTTTTCTCTCACTTCAGATGGGATTTCAGGGAATTTCGGAGATAAGGTTTCAGATTTTGAAGATGAAGTGTCAACCTTAGGTTGATCAGACTGTGCCATTAGAGCTACTTCATCTGTATCCTCCTTAGGATCAGATTTGTCACTCCAACCATAGTCATCTTCTTCATTCTCACCTTCCACCTTTGGATCATTATTTTCTGACCAATCTTCTCCCTGGATTTCTGCAACAAGAGATAAACTTGATTTTAAATCATTAGTAAACTGTTCAGCATATGCACTCCAATCATAACCATCTTTAATGCTGACTACTAAAGCTTTCTTGGTTTCATCAGATGATTTTGTTTCATCTTTAAGCTCAGGCATAGGAAGACTTTGATAAGGCTTTTGAAAAGTCTTGTGAGCTGGTTGAAACCTTTGATTGCTAGAACTTGATTAAGCATTTCCTCCATTATTCCTTGGAGCTTTGCATTCTCTGGAGAAATGTCCATAACTGTTACAGTTAAAACACCTTGATTTTGACTTATCAAACCCAACAGTCTTGTTAGCACTTGGCTTGTACTTCCTGTTGACATATGAGTGTTTTTGTGTCCTGTAAGCAATCATCACCATTTGCCAGTTTAAGTCCATCTCTTCAATATCTTCAGGATCTATTTCAAACAAATCCTGCAAAACAAAGTCTAATTGAGTTAAATGGCTACCTTGATATGCTTGAAAACTAGTCATAAATGCAGTGAATGCAGTTTTAGACTCTTCATCCTCTAATAGGATGTTTATCACATCTTTAACTTTGCTAGATTTAGCAGAGTTAGATGAAGAAGTCTCTGTTTGAACATTAGATGTTTGAGACTGAGATGTAGGAGGAGATTGAGAATGAGACTGAGTTGTATAAGCAGGAGCACTAGTAAATGATGAATCAGTGAAAAATCCTGCTCCAACAAATAAATCTCCCTCTTCTTCTGTAATTTTCTCACTTTTTGCCATGAATGCATTTTCAATATTGTTTGCAGGAGAAGCAACAAACTGATACTGAGACATTGATGCTACTCTATCATTATTCTTTGAGCTTTCATCAATCTCTATTGACTCTATCTTGGCAATAAGTAGATCTAGATCCATAGGGAACTTCTCGGTATGCTTTAGTAAGGTTACTGTTTGTTTCCATGATGAGGGTAAAAGTTGAGTAGTCTAAGATTTAGATCTTCAAGATCAGGCTTAATACCAGCTGTTGACATCTCAGTTGTAAGTTGAACAAATCTTTTCATCATCTGATTTGACAAATGTTGAAACAATTCTAATTGCCTTTTCAACTTTTGTTTCTTGAGATTTTGAATCTCCTTGCCTCCTTCACAAATGGTCTTTAAGGCTTTATATATGGTGTATCCAGTTTGATATCCATCAAGCCTTGCAAGAACTTCCAGAGGTAGTCCTTTACACATCAAGGAATATGATTTCATATCATTCTTTACTCTTCTCAAATCATCTCCTTGAAGACCATCTTCAGGATAGTGTTCTTGAGAATCTTTAGTATAAACAAACCCTATGTCAGGCCCATAAGTGATTATAGGAATGTATGGTCCTTTCTTTATAGATTTCCAAAGATCAGTGTCAATGGAATTACAATTATGTTTTAACCTAAGAAACCAATTTTTGAAATCAGCTCTATTTTTAAGTTTTGGAACTCTATTTTCAGAATCTTCTGATTTCACCATTCTTATATTTTTGTTGTTTTTCTTAGATTTTGAATTAAGAAAAGAAATGAAAAAGTATTTGAAAATTTCTTAAAAAAATTCTTATCAAAGATTAAAAAATTAACGGAATAACTTAACAAAGAATGCTACCGTTCTAATCCGTAACTCGCAGTGAATGCGCACTAATCAAAGACGACCTTCAAAATGCGAGTAATTAATTTCACAAACAAGCACCTATGGATCAGAATGCGCCTAACATTAGAAAAGAATGAAATTGTCAATGGAACCTAAAACGCGCCAAGTCGAACAGTGTATAACAGAATCAATTGAACAGTTCAACGTCAAACAGTTCTGAAGTCCACTTCAACAGTATACTCCGCTCTACACAGTAGTATAATGACGTCGACCTACAAATCTTCTCAACATATCAAAATCGTCTAAACACCTTTCTAATACTTGAACCTCAACTAGCAGAGAAGACACGTCAGAACGACTTAGGAGATAAAGGACAGTCGAAAGAAGTTCTAACAACAGGATGAATAACACTATCTGATTAACAAAACGTCAAAACTTAATTAGGATAAACAATATGACTAAGGAAACTCGTGATACCAAAAGATGCAAAGAGTCAAACTGCAAACACTTAGACAATTTAACTACTCATCCAAACCTACATCATTGAATATTTCGCCCTACATTCATAATATACGGTCAAAAATTATGATTGACTTATAAGTTCTAAAACAAGTAAATGAACGATGCTCACCTAAAACAATTCTAATTAACATCATAATCACTATAGAAAATTTTCAGATTTCAATTATCAAAAACATGTTCATGTTTATATGAATGTAACTGACTCAATCTTCTCAAATACTTCAAAAAATGATGAATTGGATTGAAACTTTCCAATTGGACATGTTTTATACCGATAATCATTCTTCTAACATCAATTTATTTCAATATCAACAACAAATCAATCAATTTGTGATTTTCAGTTCGAAAAATAGTGAACTTTTCGAACACAAATTCAACAAATTATCTCGAATTTGATGAATTTAACTGCTGATTGTGGTTCAAAACATGTTTCTGATGATGAAACACATCTGAAATCCACAAATTTTCAATTGAATTGTCTATCAATCACAGATTCAGTGAATTTGTTTTTTGAGTTTGAAAGTTCGACAAACCTCAAAAATCACTCAACCAACAGTACCAACTGCTCTGATACCAATTGATAGGATCAATGGGAGCTCTGATATCATTTGATAGGATCAAATGTACCAATCTGTGATGATGTATGAACACAATTCAAAGAAATACAAACAAAGTAATCAAATCAAGCAAGATAGTAACAAAATTCATAGTTTTATTAATATCAAGCAAAGACAATTACAAAGTAAGTAAGCAGTTATGAATCTGTTGTTCGTCACTACTCTCGTCTCCTACATGCAACAAGTCTAAACTATTTAATGAAACACATGGAACTAACAAATTACAAAACTAGTCCCTATACTATTACAAATAGTAAAAATACACATAAAGACACCATGTTAATCTTTCTAGAGAACTAACAAACACTCTGGTCGTGGTATCCTCATGATGATGACTTTGAGTTTACAGCGTATAGTGACTCGGACTATGGTGGTTGCAAGATTAATTACAAGTCAACATCAGCGGGATGTCAGTTCTTTGGAAGACGCTTAGTCACCTGGCAGTGTAAGAAGCAGACATCTGTTGCTCTGTCAACATGTGAAGCTGAATATGTTACTGCTGCAAGTTGCTGTTCACAAATCATTTGGATTCAACAGCAAATGCGAGACTACGGTTTGAAATTTTCTAACACCCCTATCTTTGTTCATTATTCTGCTGCAATAGCTGTCACCAAAAATCCGGTCCAACACCCAAAAACTAAACACATCAGTATTAAATATCACTTTATACGTGACTGTTTTGGAAAGCAATTAATCAATGTTGTTATAATTAATACGGATTTTCAACGCGCCGACCTCTACACAAAAGCTTTTGACAAACCTCGGTTTTTCTATCTTTTGAAGGTCAATGGCGTGAAAAAGCAGAGTGATGTGACTCCAGAAGAATCGAGTTCTTAGTCCGGCAAATTTTCTTGTTTTTTATTTTTATTTTTAATTTTTAATTTGATTTTCCTGTCTTTCAAAATCCAAAAACACAAAAACATTTTCGGTTTTAGAATTTAGGGGAAGAATAGTTTAGTTTCAGTATTTAATTACTTAAAAAACGGGGGGGGGGGGGTGGGCAGAAAAGCTGAAAGCAAATAAATCAAATCTGTGATATTGATTCAATAATTACGGAAAATGATAGTACACAGGGAACTAATTGTTTGGGACATAAACAGGATTTAAATGAACAAAATGCTATATTCATATTACAAGTCTGAGAAGTCTAAGCAAAATAAAGGAAAAATAATAGTAAACTAGTCTGCTACTGAGGTAACATAGAGAAGGTAGGCCTAGGGTTGCTAGTTCATTATATGATGTGTCTGTAGATTCAACACAATAGACGAGTAGACTTCATTGATGAATCAAATTAAAACTAATGTCTTTAACTTGCTGTGGGTTTTCATCTTATCCCTGGTTAACACAATCAACGCATTTCCAATAAGGGGTGACGAGCAAAATAAACGCCACTAATGTGTGTGGATGACCATAAAAATGAGCAAAACACATGGAAAAATGTTAAGCGTAATCAAGCTAATGACAAATGTTGTTGGTGCGTTATGTGCAAAAAGAAAAAAAATGCTCTAACAAGAAGATAGGTTGTGTGCCTCTCTGCTGTGCGATGGCACTGACCTGAGGATAAGCATAACCTAAAAATTCTAGAATTCATTGTTGTTTGCGCCTCTCTGCTGTGCGATGGCACTGACCTGAGGCTTGACATCTCTTAGAAAGCTCTTAGAATAGTTACTTCTTGTCAATACCCGTAGACCGCTCAAAAATCTCCTGAGGAATGTTGATTACCATATAAGTATGGGATCCACAAATGCTTTTTGAAATAATATAATCTAACTAATCACCAATATGAGTAAAAAATCTGTGTATGGATTTAAGTGGACAAACATACTGACAATCATCGTGGCTGCAACTCTCAATAGTCAAAATCATTGTGTGCATCTTATAGCTCTAGTATGATTTGCTGCAAGTGCTATTGACTCTCAGAAAAATAAGAATCTAGTATTCAAGTACATATAAAAGGGTCCCAAATGATTATGATATACATGTATGATTCCATATGAATCTTTCCAGATATGATAAAAATAAATTGAAGCTGTTCTGCTCAGGAGGCAAAATCGGTTAAATGATTTTTAAAAGGAAAACACAAAATATGTCTTGTTTTGTTTTAATCCAAGTTGTTTTTTGTTTTCGTTATCTTATTTGCGTCGATGTCGGACTATCTAACCAGATGAACTCTGTGAATCACAAATTGAAAAGGTCACGTCTGAGGTGACCAATCGGCTTTCAATTAAAAGGATCACGTCTGAGGTGATCAAATGATTTTCTGTTAAGAAGGTCATATCATTTGTCATAATGTTATATATCAAAAGTTAAATTCTGAGTTTATGGAAATGTATGAAGTCAAACTCATAAGTATGAGCCACTCACACGATTGAATCATAAGTATGAACCAATCGCACGATTGAATCAAAGTATGAGCTAATCGCATAGTTGAATCATAGTATGAGCCAATCACACGATTGGACCATGAGTATGGGTCAACTATGTGATTGGATCACAAGATGAACCAATCGTACGACTGGATGAAGGTGTCTGAGTCAGTCGCACGACTGAACCCCAGTCGCACGACTGAATCATGCTTATGGGTCAAGTCGCACGACTGAAACTGAAACTTCAACAGTATAAAAAAGGGGGTTAGTCGGTCGTATACCCTACCACCCTTCAAACTCTCAAAACCGCCTAATTCTCAGACCTCTGCCAAATTTTTGATTATTGTGATTGTTCTCCGATAGTGATACTAACCGATTTCTATTCATCTTCAGGTACTTTGAAACTGAAATCTCATCAAAAGAATGGAATAATCGAACCCACAATGACCGAAAATGTTTAAAATAAGAACCGGGAAAATACTCTAATATAGACCACTTAAATGGACATAAACGTTGATTTAAATGACACTAAGTGCTGTATCGAGTCCCTGCGAACCTAATGAAAAGATTCAAATTTATGGTTTCGAACAGAGCAAGATGCAAATAGACAGGCCATATGAACCTCAGTCGCACGATTGAGCCAGACGCATGATTCAATGGCACAAGTGTATCAATAGGTGACTCAGTCGCACGAGTGACTCAACCACATAGCATAGCATACGACTAAGTTCAGTCGCAGGCTCAATCGTATGACTAAACTCAGTCGTATGGTTCAATCGCACTATTGAACCAGTAGATCAAATCAGCTAAAATTCATCTATTATCTCTTATGAACAAATCTAGTGTATATGTTTCTTGTGCTGCAGCAATATGGCTAAGAGATAGACTATGAGCACTAAGCACAACATCTGTGCTCATCTAGATGCTGCATCTCGAAACGCTTCTGAGTTCACCGGGATTATCGCCTTCCTGCGTAGATCGAGGATCTAAAAGGCCATTTCTACTCCATGCACACCATATCGATCTATTCAACAGACTTTCTTGGAAGGTGCCACAGTTGACCGGTCGGTTGAGCCCCACTGTATCCGGAGCTCTATATTCGGACAAGACATAGAGATCAGTGAAGACGACATGAGGAGAGTCTTAGACATGGGGCACTTCGAAGATTTACAAACCCTAGCCGTCCAGAGCGTCCTAAACAGCCTATCCAACTTCATAGTTCGTTCCTGATCGATTTCTAATCAATTCTTAACATTTGTTTCATCGTTAGATCGATCAGGTTGTCGTTCTCACTGATTGGATCGGCAATCAAATAGGAATCCGCACTATTTGATCTGGTGTCATGCAGAATCCGTTAGTACTCCGTACAAAAACGGTCCTAACAATGTGTAAGAAATGAAAGACGGAGCTCATCCAACCACGCTGCATCCCCTAACTGTTCGTGGTTGCTTTTCTGAGGATCAAGTACGCCAGAGAAATCAATGCCGGCGTACTGAACAAGAGCAACATGTGCCCCCAGTTCATGTATCTGGCACATGTGATCCTCAAGTGCATAGCCTCCAGACATGCAGGATTTGATGAGATGTCTGACCAAATCCAGAATGCATACGTTGCACTGGTACTGAACCACCCGTTTAGTTTCTCTCGCATGCTCTTCTCTTACTTGATAGAGAACATCGAGGCCAAGGGCAAGGAAGGCTTCTATATTTATCCAAGGTTCTTACAAATGATCATTGATGAGAAGCTTGCTTTGCTGTCTAAGGAGAAGGATGATGCTGTTGTATTAGAGGTGATGGATGACACCACACTAGGGAGGATGAAGGTGTACTGGGGGGAAGCAGGTGAAGCCCCCGGTCAGGAGACTGTTTGGCCATTTGGCCCATGAGGATTACGTGGCGCCCTCTCGCAAGAAGTGGCGTCACGATGACAGTGATTCTGATGTTGAGCCCATAGTAGTTTCTACAAATGAAGATGACGACGATGATGACGACCTTGATGATGGTCAAGGTGGTGGAGATGCTGGCCCCAGTCAATCACGGGCCACCAACACGTCTACTATATCTCCACTACCTCCACACAGTACTTCAGCTGCACCTGATGGATATAAGTAGGCTGCTTTCCACCAGGATTTCTTGTTAGATGAAGAGGTAGAGACTGTTGATGAGCCTTTCACTAGGAGAGTCGGGAGCCGGGTTGTGGCTACCGAGAAGGGGAAAGAGGCGGTTGGTGGATGCCAAGCTTGTTCTGAAGGAGGTGATACTGATGTCACAGATCCAATATACACACCCGACCAGCCGATCAGCTCAAGGGGAGCCCATATAGCCAAGGGTTCCGGGAGGAAGAGGATGGCTCATCCCTATGGCAAGAAGGGTAAGAGGCAGAAGATTACCCTGACCAGTTCCTCCACCACCACAGCCACAGCCACTACCACTACCATAGCCACTACCACAGCCACTAACACTCCCACCACCACTCATACATTCACATCCACCTCACCCACAATACCCAACACAGCTCCACCACAACCCACTTCCATTCCTACTCCCATCTTCACCACATCCACCACTACACCCACTACTCACCAAGCCGGAACATCCACCCAATTCCCACCTACACCTGGCTCTACTCTATCCACGGTCGGACTAGAGGAACACCTAGCTAGCCTCAATAGACCGGTGCTCAAGCTGCTATCTACAGATGATCTGAGAGCCAACCAGATGAACCAGCTGATGGCGGTCAATACCGCACAGGGCAAGCAGATTGCTCAGCTTAATGAGAAGATTGACGCTCATGAGAGAGCGTTAGTTCGAGCTCACCATGCCCTAAGTGCTCAAAATGAGCTTGTCAAGGCATCCGTCAAGCGGATCAAGGGGTTAGAGCAACAGAACAAAAAGCTAATGTTGAGGTTGAAGGGAACAAAGGGTGAGCTTCTGAAGATTAAGGGTGATGGAGATGATGGTGGAGATGATGATGATGAGTTGACAGATGATGAATCAGAAGAAGATGATGATGACGAGGAAGCACGAGGAAGTGGAAAAGGAAAAAGAAATGATGATGATGAGGAGGATGATCAAGAAGGTGATGCATGTGTATCAGCCTCAAATCAAGCAGCAAAATAGAGGCGCTCCAAAAGAGCCGCGTCCTCCGCAGATCTAGCTGAGGAGACACATAATCAGGGCAAATGCAAAGCTCCACAGGCTGATGATTATGATGTTCTCCCCCTTCAGCTAGTCAAGACTCAACTAACTATGATTCTTGACTTGCAAGGGATTGTGCGAAGGTCAGTGAGGTACACTCCAGAAGAAGGAGAAATTATTCATGAGTTGACTGACGAGCAGCTCGCTGAGATGTTTAGATTGAATCCAGATGAGCTTGCTAAATATGCTCCTGAAGTAGATGTTTTGAGTGATGAGGAGCTACAAGGAGTGGATGAGATTGAGATTGAAGATGTCACATCTGACTACTATCCACAGTACACTGACCCTGAGGGCAACGTTATCCCAGACTTGAGTGAAACTTTTGGCAGTGATACTTTTGTTAAGCTTGAGGAGATAGAGAAAGAGAAAGAAAAGGAGAAAGTAAAGACCAAGCTACAGATGCTAATGTTGATATAAAGAAGGCTGAATGCTCAGCTTGTTTATCAGAAATGAAGGCCCAATGTGCACCTCCAAAGCTGAATGCCTACACCAAACTTTACCGAGTCAAGAAACATCAGAAAGTGTCTGGAAAGATCATCAATTGGGCCAACTTTGAAGATTTGGATGTATATGCTGTTAAAAGGGAGAAGGGGATTGAGTACTTCAGATATCCACATGATCTGAAGACTCTTCCTGGTTTTGAGCTAAACAGATTGGCCAGTTTAGACCTTTCGTATTCTAACCCGAGGAAGATGTCGGGATGGTTTGAGAAGTCGTTGAAGAAAGAATACCACACCAAATGGGTCAACTTTAGGCCTCAACAACCTAAACGGTTCATTCATAAAACTATAGTTGATCCTATATCTGGAAGACCTAAGGTGGTGTTGAAGTGGAGTCCCCCACGCATAATGTCTAAGATTCCTTTATGGGAGATACCTCAGGACTTCACTCCACACTTGAAATGATGGTATTATGATTGGAGGACGGGGGAAGCGGTCATAGTTCTGAACAGAGAAGGGAAGATAGAGACTATCAGGGTATTTGACCCAATGTGGCTTACTAACTTGTCTGCTGAAAATGTCTACACTTTATATAAGTGGCCACTGTTCTATGACTCGCAAGATATTGTACAAGCTCTACAATTCGAACATGTTATATGGCTTTACTTTGCATTTGAGATACACGCAGGACTCACTAAAGAAGAGAAGTACAAGAAATTCCTAGAGCATGTGAAGAATGTTAGAAAATAGGATAAACTAGGTCCAAGGGGGAGTTTGTTGATACATCATGTTCCTAGTTTATGTTCTTAATGTAAAAGTCTTTCATTTCTTACACATGTGTAATGTAACTACTTAATGAAATATAATATGGTTTTGATGTTTATTTGTCTTTGAATATTTCATATTATTATTGTATTTGGTATAATTCATATATATGAACATTATATATAGGTTTGAAGTTGTTATACATGATTCTAAGTCAATAATGATTGAGAAATGTGTTCAACTTAGTCGGGTGATTATTCATGCTAATGGACCATACTTATGGGTCATACACATGAATAAATCATACTTATGGACCAGTCGCATGACTGAACCAGGAGACTAGATCAGTCGTATGACTGAAACATAAGACTGATTCAATCGCACGACTGAACCTTCAGTCGTGCGTATGAATCAATCACATGAGTCATTCGCATGACTGAACCATGCTAATGGTTCAGTCGTATGAATGAAAAATAGAAACCTATAAATACCACATAATTCGTGAAAAAAAAGAGACTTTGAAGATTTACAAACTCTAGCCATCCAGAGCGTCCTAAACAGCCTATCCTACTTCATAGTTCGTTCCTGATCGATTTCTAATCAATTCTTAACGTTTGTTTCATCGTTAGATCGATCAGGTTGTCGTTCTCACTGATTGGATCGCCAATCAAATAGGATTCCGCATTATTTGATATGGTCTCACGCAGAATCCATTAGTACTCCGTACAAAAATGGTCCTAACATCCTTAACAGAAACATGTGCGTCTATAAATAGGAGTCCTAGCATGTTCTTCACATCAAGGGACCACGGTAACACAAGCAATAGACGGAAACTTGCCAACCATCAAATCAATTCACACAATCAATGTGAAGTCGCTGGATCGGTAAACATTCGAGCATGTTCTTTACGGAAGGATAAACAACCACAACCAAAAGTCAAATCAATAACACGAACTATCAAAAATTGGTTTCATTAATAAAACCTAACGATTACAAGCTCGTTACAACATAAGAATCAAGATTCTTGGCAAGGGGAGATCGAGCATGATCTCCCCTCTCATCTGGCAGCCCTAGGCTCCGGGCAGACTCCCTCTCCAATCCTTAATCTCTCTACACATTGAAACTGGTATATATAGGCTTCGACCCATATTAGATGCGACTGGGCCCATTCGTGCGATTGGACCATGCGTATGGTTTAATCGTACGACTGGACCATGCGTATGGTTCAATCGTACGACTGGACCATACTTATGGTTCAGTCTTACGAATGACCCAATCGCATCTCTCAGTCGCACGACTGGCCCATTAGCAAGGCTCAGTCGCACGAATCTATGTGAAAATGTTGTTGGTGCGTTATGTGCTAATGACAAATGTTGTTGGTGCGTTATGTGCAAAAAGAAAAAAAATGCTCTAACAAGAAGATAGGTTGTGTGCCTCTCTGCTGTGCGATGACACTGACCTGAGGATAAGCATAACCTAAAAATTCTGGAATTCATTGTTGTTTGCGCCTCTCTGCTGTGCGATGGCACTGACCTGAGGCTTGGCATCTCTTAGAAAGCTCTTAGAATAGTTACTTCTTGTCAATACCCGTAGACCGCTCAAAAATCTCCTGAGGAATGTTGATTACCATATAAGTGTGGGATCCACAAATGCTTGTTGAAATAATATAATCTAACTAATCACCAATGTGAGTAAAAAATCTGTGTATGGATTAATTGGACAAACATACTGACAATCATCGTGGCTGCAACTCTCAATAGTCAAAATCATTGTGTGCATCTTATAGCTCTAGTATGATTTGCTGCAAGTGCTATCGACTCTCAGAAAAATAAGAATCTAGTATTCAAGTACATATAAAAGGGTCCTAAATGATTATGATATACATGTATGATTCCATATGAATCTTTCCAAATATGATAAAAATAAATTGAAGTTGTTCTGCTCAGGAGGCAAAATCGGTTAAATGATTTTTAAAAGGTTTCAATCTACCTCAAACCAAAACACAAAAATATGTCTTGTTTTGTTTTAATCCAAGTTGTTTTTTGTTTTCGTTATCTTATTTGCGTCGATGTCGGACTATCTAACTAGATGAACTCTGTGAATCACAAATTGAAAAGGTCATGTCTGAGGTGACCAATCGGCTTTCAATTAAAAGGATCACGTCTGAGGTGATCAAATGATTTTCTGTTAAGAAGGTCATATCATTTGTCATAATGTTATATATCAAAAGTTAAATTCTGAGTGTATGGAAATGTTTGAAGTCAAACTCATAAGTATGAGCCACTCACACGATTGAATCATAAGTATGAACCAATCGCACGATTGAATCATAAGTATGAGCTAATCGCACAGTTGAATCATAAGTATGAGCCAATCACACGATTGGACCATGAGTATGGGTCAACTATGCGATTGGATCACAAGAATGAACCAATCGTATGACTGGATGAAGGTGTCTGAGTCAGTCGCACGACTGAACCCCAGTCGCACGACTGAATCATGCTTATGGGTCCAGTCGCACGACTGAAACTTAAAACAGTATAAAAAAGGGGTTAGTCGGTCGTATACCCTACCACCCTTCAAAAACACTCAAAACCGCCTAATTCTCAGACATTCTGCCAAATTTTTGATTATTGTGATTGTTCTCCGATAGTGATACTAACCGATTTCTATTCATCTTCAGGTACTTTGAAACTGAAATCTCATCAAAAGAATGGATTAATCGAACCCACAATGACCGAAAATGTTCAAAATAAGAACCGGGACAATACTCTAAAATAGACCACTTAAATGGACATAAACGTTGATTTAAATGACACTAAGTGCTATATCGAGTCCCTGCAAACCTAATGAATCTAAACACGAAATGTAATGTAACGTTTTGACAAAGATTCAAATTTATGGTTTCGAACAGAGCAAGATGCAAATAGACAGGCCATATGAACCTCAGTCGCACGATTGAGCCAGACGCATGATTCAATTGCACAAGTGAATCAATAGGTGACTCAGTCGCACGAGTGACTCAACCACATGGCATAGCATACGACTAAGTTCAGTCGCAGGCTCAATCGTACGACTGAACTCAGTCGTAGGCTCAATCGTATGACTAAACTCAGTCGTATAGTTCAATCGCACTATTGAACCACTAGATCAAAATCAACTAAAATTCATCTGTTATCTCTTATGGACAAATCTAGTGTATATGTTTCTTGTGCTGCAACAATATGGCTAAGAGATAGACTATGAGCACTAAGCACAACATCTGTGCTCATCTAGATGCTGCATCTCGGAACGCTTCTGAGTTCACAGGGATTATCGCCTTCCTGCGTAGATCGAGGATCTAAAAGGCCATTTCTACTCCATGCACACCATATCGATCTATTCAACAGACTTTCTGGGAAGGTGCCACAGTTGACCGGTCGGTTGAGCCCCACTGTATACGGAGCTCTATATTCGGACAAGACATAGAGATCAGTGAAGACGACCTGAGGAGAGTCTTAGACATGGGGCACTTCGAAGATTTACAAACCCTAGCCGTCCAGAGCGTCCTAAACAGCCTATCCAACTTCGTAGTTCGTTCCTGATCGATTTCTAATCAATTCTTAACATTTGTTTCATCGTTAGATCGATCAGGTTGTCGTTCTCACTGATTGGATCGGCAATCAAATAGGAATCCGCACTATTTGATCTGGTGTCATGCAGAATCTGTTAGTACTCCGTACGAAAACGGTCCTAACAATGTGTAAGAAATGAAAGACGGAGCTCATCCAACCAAGCTGCATCCCCTGACTGTTCGTGGTTGCTTTCTGAGGATCAAGTACGCCGGAGAAATCAATGCCGGCGTACTGAACAAGAGCAACATGTGCCCCCAGTTCAAGTATCTGGCACATGTGATCCTCAAGTGCATAGCCTCTAGACATGCAGGATTTGATGAGATGTCTGACCAAATCCAGAATGCATACGTTGCACTGGTACTGAACCACCCATTCAGTTTCTCTCGCATGCTCTTCTCTTACTTGATAGAGAACATCGAGGCCAAGGGCAAGGAAGGCTTCTGTATTTATCCAAGGTTCTTACAAATGATCATTGATGAGAAGCTTGCTTTGCTGTCTAAGGAGAAGGACGATGCTGTTGTATTAGAGGTGATGGATGACACCACACTGGGGAGGATGAAGGTGTACTGGGGGGAAGCAGGTGAAGCCCCCGGTCAGGAGACTATTTGGCCATTTGGCCCATGAGGATTACGTGGCGCCCTCTCGCAAGAAGTGGCGTCACGATGACAGTGATTCTGATGTTGAGCCCATAGTAGTTTCTACAAATGAAGATGACGACGATGATGACGACCTTGATGATGGTCAAGGTGGTGGAGATGCTGGCCCCAGTCAATCACGGGCCACCAACACGTCTACTATATCTCCACTACCTCCACACAGTACTTCAGCTGCACCTGATGGATATAAGTAGGTTGCTTTCCACCAGGATTTCTTGTTAGATGAAGAGGTAGAGACTGATGATGAGCCTTTCACCAGGAGAGTCGGGAGCCGGGTTGTGGCTACCGAGAAGGGGAAAGAGGCGGTTGGTGGACGCCAAGCTTGTTTTGAAGGAGGTGATACTGATGTCACAGATCCAATATACACACCCGACCAGCCGATCAGCTCAAGGGGAGCCCATATAGCCAAGGGTTCCTGGAGGAAGAGGATGGCTCATCCCTATGGCAAGAAGGGTAAGAGGCAGAAGATTACCCTGACCAGTTCCTCCACCACCACAGCCACAGCCACTACCACTACCATAGCCACTACCACAGCCACTAACACTCCCACCACCACTCATACATTCACATCCACCTCACCCACAATACCCAACACAGCTCCACCACAACCCACTTCCATTCCTACTCCCATCTTCACCACATCCACCACTACACCCACTACTCACCAAGCCGGAACATCCACCCAATTCCCACCTACACCTGGCTCTACTCTATCCACGGTCGGGCTAGAGGAACAGCTAGCTAGCCTCAACAGACCGGTGCTCAAGCTGCTATCTACAGATGATCTGAGAGCCAACCAGATGAACCAGCTGATGGCGGTCAATACCGCACAGGGCAAGCAGATTGCTCAGCTTACTGAGAAGATTGCCGCTCATGAGAGAGCGTTAGTTCGAGCTCACCATGCCCTGAGTGCTCAAAATGAGCTTGTCAAGGCATCCGTCAAGCGGATCAAGGGGTTAGAGCAACAGAACAAAAAGCTAATGTTGAGGTTGAAGGGAACAAAGGGTGAGCTTCTGAAGATTAAGGGTGATGGAGATGATGGTGGAGATGATGATGATGAGTTGACAGATGATGAATCAGAAGAAGATGATGATGACGAGGAAGCAGGAGGAAGTGGAAAAGGAAAAAGAAATGATGATGATGAGGAGGATGATCAAGAAGGTGATGCATGTGCATCAGCCTCAAATCAAGCAGCAAAAGAGAGGCGCTCCAAAAGAGCCGCGTCCTCCGCAGATCTAGCTAAGGAGACACATAATCAGGGCAAATGCAAAGCTCCACAGGCTGATGATTATGATGTTCTCCCCCTTCAGCTAGTCAAGACTCAACTAACTATGATTCTTGACTTGCAAGGGATTGTGCGAAGGTCAGTGAGCTACACTCCAGAAGAAGGAGAAATCATTCATGACTTGACTGACGAGCAGCTCGCTGAGATGTTTAGATTGAATCCAGATGAGCTTGTTAAATATGCTCCTGAAGTAGATGTTTTGAGTGATGAGGAGCTACAAGGTGTGGATGAGATTGAGATTGAAGATGTCACATCTGACTACTATCCACAGTACACTGACCCTAAGGGCAACGTTATCCCAGACTTGAGTAAAACTTTTGGCAGTGATACTTTTGTTAAGCTTGAGGAGATAGAGAAAGAGAAAGAAAAGGAGAAAGTAAAGCCCAAGCTACAGATGCTAATGTTGATATAAAGAAGGCTGAATGATCAGCTTGTTTATCAGAAATGAAGGCCCAATGTGCACCTCCAAAGCTGAATGCCTACACCAAACTTTACCGAGTCAAGAAACATCAGAAAGTGTCAGGCAATATCATCAATTGGGCCAACTTTGAAGATTTGGATGTATATGCTGTTAAAAGGGAGAAGGGGATTGAGTACTTCAGATATCCACATGATCTGAAGACTGTTCCTGGTTTTGAGCTAAACAGATTGGCCAGTTTAGACCTTTTGTATTCTAACCCGAGGAAGATGTCGGGATGGTTTGAGAAGTCGTTGAAGAAAGAATACCACACCAGATGGGTAAACTTTAGGCCTCAACAACCTAAACGGTTCATTCATAAAACTGAAGTTGATCCTATATCTGGAAGACCTAAGGTGGTGTTGAAGTGGAGTCCCCCACGCATAATGTCTAAGATTCCTTTACGGGAGATACCTCAGGACTTCACTCCACACTTGAAATGATGGTATTATGACTAGAGGACGGGGGAAGCGGTCATAGTTTTGAATAGAGAAGGGAAGATAGAGACTATCAGGGTATTTTACCCAATGTGGCTTACTAACTTGTCTGCTGAAGATGTCTACACTTTATATAAGTGGCCACTGTTCTATGACTCGCAAGATATTGTACAAGCTCTACAATTCGAACATGTTATATGGCTTTACTTTGCATTTGAGATACACGCAGGAGTCACTAAAGAAGAGAAGTACAAGAAATTCCTAGAGCATGTGAAGAATGTTAGAAAATAGGATAAACTAGGTCCAAGGGGGAGTTTGTTGATACATCATGTTCCTAGTTTATGTTCTTAATGTAAAAGTCTTTCATTTCTTACACATGTGTAATGTAACTACTTAATGAAATATAATATGGTTTTGATGTTTATTTGTCTTTGAATATTTCATATTATTATTGTATTTGGTATAATTCATATATATGAACATTATATATAGGTTTGAATTTGTTGTACATGATTCTAAGTCAATAATGATTGAGAAATGTGTTCAACTTAGTCGGGTGATTATTCATGCTAATGGACCATACTTATGGGTCATACACATGAATATATCATACTTATGGACCAGTCGCATGACTGAACCAAGAGACTAGATCAGTCGTATGACTGATACATAAGACTGATTCAGTCGCACGACTGAACCTTCAGTCGTGCGTATGAATCAATCACATGAGTCATTCGCATGACTGAACCATGCTAATGGTTCAGTCGTATGAATGAAAACTAGAAACCTATAAATACCACATAATTCGTGGAAAAAAAGAGACTTTGAAGATTTACAAACCCTAGCCATCCAGAGCGTCCTAAACAGCCTATCCTACTCCATAGTTCGTTCCTAATCGATTTCTAATCAATTCTTAACGTTTGTTTCATCGTTAGATCGATCAGGTTGTCGTTCTCACTGATTGGATCGCAAATCAAATAGGATTCCGCATTATTTGATATGGTCTCACGCAGAATCCGTTAGTACTCCGTACGAAAATGGTCCTAACATCCTTAACAGAAACATGTGCGTCTATAAATAGGAGTCCTAGCATGTTCTTCACGTCAAGGGACCATGGTAACACAAGCAATAGACGGAAACTTGCCAACCATCAAATCAATTCACACAATCAATGTAAAGTTGCTGGATCGGTAGACATCCGAGCATGTTCTTTACGGAAGGATAAACAACCACAACCAAAAGTCAAATCAATAACACGAACTATCAAAAATTGGTTTCATTAATAAAACCTAACGATTACAAGCTCGTTACAACATAAGAATCAAGATTCTTGGCAAGGGGAGATCGAGCATGATCTCCCCTCTCATCTGGCAGCCCTAGGCTTCGGGCAGACTCCCTCTCCAATCCTTAATCTCTCTACACATTGAAACTGGTATATATAGGCCTCGGCCCATATTAGATGCGACTGGGCCCATTCGTGCGATTGGACCATGCGTATGGTTCAATCGTACGACTGGACCATGCGTATGGTTCAATCGTACGACTGGACCATACTTATGGTTCAGTCTTATGAATGACCCAATCGCATCTCTCAGTCGCACGACTGGCCCATTAGCAAGGCTCAGTCGCACGACGGAGTCTCATTCGCATATGCTCCTGCGAATGACCCAGTTTAATGTGTTTACAACATATCCGGTGTATTACATTAAGCCTAGACTATTCGACAAGCGACGGACACACTATATATGACTATATATGCTCCAACAAATTCCCCCTTGGATGTTGCTTGCGAATAGTAGATAACACCTCTTACAATCTTGAGTCAATCTTTGCTCTGGTTGTCAATAGAATCAAACGAAAACTATATTAGCCAACTTTGCCGATCCGTTAGCTTGCCACACTATCCCTGAAAATGAATTTAGGCACAATAGCTTTCGTGTACTTTGCAGAACACCATCATAGCATCAAGATTCCCCATATGACTGACTTTTCCAGATAATGACATGAACAGTTTTCCATTGCTTCAATCTTCACACAGGCTAACCTGATTAACATTAACACCTGTAGAAATTCCCCCTCACATTCAGCATATCCCAATATACAAATGTTGTGCTCTCTTGGCGTCTTCATATGGTGTGTTGGGCAAAAGGTAGAAGGTTCCAATCCACTGCTGACAATCTCAACCATTTCAGCGTGCACTCAGATTCATCATCAGAAACCAGCTCACATCATCACTTTTTGATTGCGTCTTTAATTTCTCTATACATGGATTCCCCCTAAGAATGAGAATCCTCTCTGTGCGGATAGATGTAAATTGATTGGCCCATAAATAGTCAGATGCTCCTGACTGCCCCACAAAATCAGCCCTGCCTGCTGACATCTTCTCTTCTCTCTTTTGTGTTCTCTACATTCACCTATTCTTGAAGTCCAACGAATAATGGGGTATCCATCAAACTTATTTGACAAAAGAATCTCAGGGTGAATGTGCTTTGCTCATCCCTGAATCTGTGCAAAAGGTAGTTCCAGGCTCTTTTTTTTGGTCTGGAACACCGTTCATCCGTATGACGTGGAGGACTAATATCACATTCATGTGACTGGATGATACGAATGATATATTCGTGAGACTGGTCATAAGACTGGTCTAGTAGCATGATTGGTCATAAGACTAGTCCAGTAGCATGACTTGTCATAGGACTGGTCCAGTAGCATGACTGGTCATAAGACTGGTCCAGTAGCATGACTGGTCATAAGACTGGTCCAGTCGCATTCCAGTCGTACGAATGGTCCATTAGCATGGTCCAGTAAAACGAATGGTCCATTAGCATGGTACAGTCGCACGAATGGTCCATTAGCATGGTCCAGTCGCACGAATGGTCCATTAGCATGGTCCAGTCGCATGAATGGTCCATTTGCATGGTTCAGTCGCACGAATGGGTCTGCTCGTAGATTTTTAGATCTACAGCCGCCAAAGCTGCCAAAAACCCTAATATGATGAATTTTACATGAACCGAAACAAAATAGACATCATCAGATTCACAAGGGTCATAGGAACGTGGTTTCAAGTTCGATTTTAACATAGAAAGAACACACATAAAAAGATCTGAGCAAAACATGAAGAACACGAAGTGGGTTTGACGTCAAGAATCTGAAATAGAACCAGAAATCAAGAGCTCGGGTTGCTAGAATGATTGTTAAATCATTCGAGCAGTAACTGGCTCTGATACCAATTGTGAAGTCGCTGGATAGGTAGACATCCAAGCATGTTCTTGACGGAAGGATAAACAACCACAACCAAAAGTCAAATCAATAACACGAACTATCAAAAATTGGTTTCATTAATAAAACCTAATGATTACAAGCTCGTTACAACATAAGAATCAAGATTCTTGGCAAGGGGAGATCGAGCATGATCTCCCCTCTCATCTGGCAGCCCTAGGCTTCGGGCAGACTCCCTCTCCAATCCTTAATCTCTCTACACATTGAAACTGGTATATATAGGCCTCGGCCCATATTAGATGCGACTGGGCCCATTCGTGCGATTGGACCATGCGTATGGTTCAATCGTACGACTGGACCATGCGTATGGTTCAATCGTACGACTGGACCATACTTATGGTTCAGTCTTATGAATGACCCAATCGCATCTCTCAGTCGCACGACTGGCCCATTAGCAAGGCTCAGTCGCACGACGGAGTCTCATTCGCATATGCTCCAGCGAATGACCCAGTTTAATGTGTTTACAACATATCCGGTGTATTACATTAAGCCTAGACTATTCGACAAGCGACGGACACACTATATATGACTATATATGCTCCAACAAATTCCCCCTTGGACGTTGCTTGCGAATAGTAGATAACACCTCTTACAATCTTGAGTCAATCTTTGCTCTGGTTGTCAATAGAATCAAACGAAAACTATATTAGCCAACTTTGCCGATCCGTTAGCTTGCCACACTATCCCTGAAAATGAATTTAGGCACAATAGCTTTCGTGTACTTTGCAGAACACCATCATAGCATCAAGATTCCCCATATGACTGATTTTTCCAGATAATGACATGAACAGTTTTCCATTGCTTCAATCTTCACACAGGCTAACCTGATTAACATTAACACCTGTAGAAATTCCCCCTCACATTCAGCATATCCCAATATATAAATGTTGTGCTCTCTTGGTGTCTTCATATGGTGTGTTGGGCAAAAGGTAGAAGGTTCAAATCCACAGCTGACAATCTCAACCATTTCAGCGTGCACTCAGATTCATCATCAGAAACCAGCTCACATCATCACTTTTTGATTGCGTCTTTAATTTCTCTATACATGGATTCCCCCTAAGAATGAGAATCCTCTCTGTGCGGATAGATGTAAATTGATTGGCCCATAAATAGTCAGATGCTCCTGACTACCCCACAAAATCAGCACTGCCTACTGACATCTTCTCTTCTCTCTTTTGTGTTCTCTACATTCACCTATTCTTGAAGTCCAACGAATAATGGGGTATCCATCAAACTTATTTGACAAAAGAATCTCAGGGTGAATGTGCTTTGCTCATCCCTGAATCTGTGCAAAAGGTAGTTCCAGGCTCTTTTTTTTGGTCTGGAACACCGTTCATCCGTATGACGTGGAGGACTAATATCACATTCATGTGACTGGATGATACGAATGATATATTCGTGAGACTGGTCATAAGACTGGTCTAGTAGCATGATTGGTCATAAGACTGGTCCAGTAGCATGACTTGTCATAGGACTGGTCCAGTAGCATGACTGGTCATAAGACTGGTCCAGTAGCATGACTGGTCATAAGACTGGTCCAGTCGCATTCCAGTCGTACGAATGGTCCATTAGCATGGTCCAGTAAAACGAATGGTCCATTAGCATGGTCCAGTCGCACGAATGGTCCATTAGCATGGTCCAGTCGCACGAATGGTCCATTAGCATGGTCCAGTCGCATGAATGGTCCATTTGCATGGTTCAGTCGCACGAATGGGTCTGCTCGTAGATTTTTAGATCTACAGCCGCCAAAGCTGCCAAAAACCCTAATATGATGAATTTTACATGAACCGAAACAAAATAGACATCATCAGATTCACAAGGGTCATAGGAACGTGGTTTCGAGTTCGATTTTAACATAGAAACAACACACATAAAAAGATCTGAGCAAAACACGAAGAACACGAAGTGGGTTTGACGTCAAGAATCTGAAATAGAACCAGAAATCAAGAGCTCGGGTTGCTAGAATGATTGTTAAATCATTCCAGCAGTAACTGGCTCTGATACCAATTGTGAAGTCGCTGGATAGGTAGACATCCAAGCATGTTCTTGACGGAAGGATAAACAACCACAACCAAAAGTCAAATCAATAACACGAACTATCAAAAATTGGTTTCATTAATAAAACCTAACGATTACAAGCTCATTACAACATAAGAATCAAGATTCTAGGCAAGGGCAGATCGAGCATGATCTCCCCTCTCATCTGGCAGCCCTAGGCTTCGGGCAGACTCCCTCTCCAATCCTTAATCTCTCTACACATTGAAACTGGTATATATAGGCCTCGGCCCATATTAGATGCGACTGGGCCCATTCGTGCGATTGGACCATGCGTATGGTTCAATCGTACGACTGGACCATGCGTATGGTTCAATCGTACGACTGGACCATACTTATGGTTCAGTCTTATGAATGACCCAATCGCATCTCTCAGTCGCACGACTGGCCCATTAGCAAGGCTCAGTCGCACGACGGAGTCTCATTCGCATATGCTCCTGCGAATGACCCAGTTTAATGTGTTTACAACATATCCGGTGTATTACATTAAGCCTAGACTATTCGACAAGCGACGGACACACTATATATGACTATATATGCTCCAACAAATTCCCCCTTGGACGTTGCTTGCGAATAGTAGATAACACCTCTTACAATCTTGAGTCAATCTTTGCTCTGGTTGTCAATAGAATCAAACGAAAACTATATTAGCCAACTTTGCCGATCCGTTAGCTTGCCACACTATCCCTGAAAATGAATTTAGGCACAATAGCTTTCGTGTACTTTGCAGAACACCATCATAGCATCAAGATTCCCCATATGACTGATTTTTCCAGATAATGACATGAACAGTTTTCCATTGCTTCAATCTTCACACAGGCTAACCTGATTAACATTAACACCTGTAGAAATTCCCCCTCACATTCAGCATATCCCAATATATAAATGTTGTGCTCTCTTGGCGTCTTCATATGGTGTGTTGGGCAAAAGGTAGAAGGTTCCAATCCACAGCTGACAATCTCAACCATTTCAGCGTGCACTCAGATTCATCATCAGAAACCAGCTCACATCATCACTTTTTGATTGCGTCTTTAATTTCTCTATACATGGATTCCCCCTAAGAATGAGAATCCTCTCTGTGCGGATAGATGTAAATTGATTGGCCCATAAATAGTCAGATGCTCCTGACTACCCCACAAAATCAGCACTGCCTGCTGACATCTTCTCTTCTCTCTTTTGTGTTCTCTACATTCACCTATTCTTGAAGTCCAACGAATAATGGGGTATCCATCAAACTTATTTGACAAAAGAATCTCAGGGTGAATGTGCTTTGCTCATCCCTGAATCTGTGCAAAAGGTAGTTCCAGGCTCTTTTTTTTGGTCTGGAACACCGTTCATCCGTATGACGTGGAGGACTAATATCACATTCATGTGACTGGATGATACGAATGATATATTCGTGAGACTGGTCATAAGACTGGTCTAGTAGCATGATTGGTCATAAGACTGGTCCAGTAGCATGACTTGTCATAGGACTGGTCCAGTAGCATGACTGGTCATAAGACTGGTCCAGTAGCATGACTGGTCATAAGACTGGTCCAGTCGCATTCCAGTCGTACGAATGGTCCATTAGCATGGTCGAGTAAAACGAATGGTCCATTAGCATAGTCCAGTCGCACGAATGGTCCATTAGCATGGTCCAGTCGCACGAATGGTCCATTAGCATGGTCCAGTCGCATGAATGGTCCATTTGCATGGTTCAGTCGCACGAATGGGTCTGCTCGTAGATTTTTAGATCTGCAGCCGCCAAAGCTGCCAAAAACCCTAATATGATGAATTTTACATGAACCGAAACAAAATAGACATCATCAGATTCACAAGGGTCATAGGAACGTGGTTTCGAGTTCGATTTTAACATAGAAACAACACACATAAAAAGATCTGAGCAAAACACGAAGAACACGAAGTGGGTTTGACGTCAAGAATCTGAAATAGAACCAGAAATCAAGAGCTCGGGTTGCTAGAATGATTGTTAAATCATTCCAGCAGTAACTGGCTCTGATACCAATTGTGAAGTCGCTGGATAGGTAGACATCCAAGCATGTTCTTGACGGAAGGATAAACAACCACAACCAAAAGTCAAATCAATAACACGAACTATCAAAAATTGGTTTCATTAATAAAACCTAACGATTACAAGCTCGTTACAACATAAGAATCAAGACTCTTGGCAAGGGGAGATCGAGCATGATCTCCCCTCTCATCCGGCAGCCCTAGGCTCCGGGCAGACTCCCTCTCCAATCCTTAATCTCTCTACACATTGAAACTGGTATATATAGGCCTCGGCCCATATTAGATGCGACTGGGCCCATTCGTGCGAGTGGACCATGCGTATGGTTCAATCGTACGACTGGACCATGCGTATGGTTCAATCGTACGACTGGACCATACTTATGGTTCAGTCTTACGAATGACCCAATCGCATCTCTCAGTCGCACGACTGGCCTATTAGCAAGGCTCAGTCGCACGACTGAGTCTCATTCGCATATGCTCCTGCGAATGACCCAGTTTCATGTGTTTACAACATATCAGGTGTATTACATTAAGCCTAGACTATTCGACAAGTGACGGACACACTACATATGACTATATATGCTCCAACAATAAAACACAAAACCCTAGCAGCTGTCACATAAATACATCATAAACCTCAACACGTTTGAAGCAATTATTGTTTATAGCATTCATTATTTATTCATCCGTAATCACTAACAAGTTTTAATGAAATATTTTTGAATCAAATCTTGTTCGTTTATTTATTGTGTTGATATTATTATGTTCATTAGCATTAATATTAATTGTCATTGATTTTTAATAATTAATCAATTAAACAACGATTAATGATCATTCTGCAATCATTAACTCTATTCCAATCTAACACTGATAATTCCTGAATGCGATCCTTGGATTCATAGGTCGTATCAGAGCCAAGTGCTCATTGATTTAGATCTATTGATCTATCGGTGTTAGAATTGTTTAATTGTTTTCTTATTATATTAGTTTTATTAATTCTTCTGATTAGATCTATTATTTTTGAGCAAAAATATTTTTGTGTGAATTGATTTAATAAAAACAATAAAACAGTGATCTGTCTTTCAGCAAGTACTGTTTCATTGCTTGATTAACATAGATCTATTTTCATATTAATTAAATCTTAGATCTGTGTTATTGATTGATATTCATGTATTATTCAAATTAATTGAACAAAAACATTAACAAAAATCCTTTATTTGATACTTAATTATCATTAGAAGGATTGACTGATTGGTGACATCAATCACTTAATTACTCATCAATTAAGTGTTCATCATCAATTCGTTCACTACTCAAAAGAAACTCTGTTATAGTTGAATCCTAATATTTTAACTAAAATGTGTAATTTTGTCGGGGGATCATCACACCAACCTCCAAAGTTGGAAACAAAAGCGGATTTTAAATCCTGGAAGATCAAGTTCAGGATTCATGTGAATTACAATGATTCTGACTTATGGGTATCAATAACTGAAGGTCCTTACATTCCACCCACTCTTGGGCCGGATTACAATGACAACAACCAACCTATAAGTACAAAAGATCTTTCACCTGATGATGTTAATGTAGGATTCTATGTGCCCAAGACACTTAGAATATTGATGTGGTTAGTACGTTATGATTCAAGTCGGGTTATACCCAATAACAAGCTAAGCAAACACCAATTAATATTTAATTGATGATATGATCATGCAATTAAATATTTACACCAATTTAGAAAATAGGTTTTCTAAATAAGTTGCATATGAGATGGAACAAATTATAAGGATAATTTGTTGATGAGTTTATTGTTATTCTTGTCATTTAAAAGGGGTTTAAATAACACTAATAACATATGTGTGTACTTTAATTAAATTGTTTAATTAAAGAACACATATGTCACTATTATAAAATAAGTCTAGATGGTGACCTTTTATTGTGTGATAAATGACTAGTTAAATTATGTTGTGTGTTACAAAATTTAAAGGAGGGAAACTCTTTTGAATCCCTCTCCTTTGGCCGCCCCTTCTAAGCATTCATTGGACCTTTTTTGGTCTTGTAAAACACACAAACATTTAACTAGTCTTGGGGTCTTACACAATCTCATCAATCTCATTTTGCATGCAACAAAACACCTCCTCTCTCTCTAAATTTCGAAATAAGCAGCAGCCTTTAGAGGTCTTTGGAGAACGATTTTGGTGTTCATTTGGTGGTGTTCTTCCTAACAAGAAGGGGTCTTGCAAAGAGCTTGGGGTATACACACTTGAGGGTTCCTCCTCTTGGAACCTTGGTCGTTTTCATCCTCCCATTTCTCACGATTCTAAGGCCCGTTGGCAGCTTTCCTTTTGGGTTTTTGGTGTCCAAGAACAAGCACTAAGATGCCTACTTAGAGCCTTGTGGGAATGAGCACTTGAGAACTTCTAAGCTTGAAGTTTTGGCCATATTTCAGCCTCCTATCTTCTATCTTTGGTCGACTTTTAGCTGCTGAAAGAGGTAGTTTGGCAGCCCCCTTGTGGCTGTCATATTGTGTTGTTTGATAAACTTTTAGCATGTCTATTCACATATAATGATCCTTTGATTTATGGGTTTGTTTTTACACTTGTATGGTCACTTAAAGAACATATTTTTCAGCTTATAAAATCGGTTTTAAAGCTATATATCCGCTGCGTTTTTCTGAAAGTTTAAATGGTTAAACTTGGTTTTATGTTCTAACAAACCCTTCAATGGCATCAAGAGCCGGTTATGTGGATAACTTGCTTGTTCTTGTTCTTTAAAATCGGTTTTAAAGAAGTATTATCTACCTTTTATGGCTGATTTTGGGCTGCTATATTGTGTATGAATGATTCCCCAAACTTTCAAGGTCATATCACACATGCTAGTGATTAGATCTTGAAAGATATATATTATGAAATGTTGATTGTTTGGACAATGTTTAAAACCCAAAATTTCAGCCAACAAACATGGTTTCCAAATGGTGTTGATGGGATTAACATGCCGACTTTACATATGATGTTTAAAGTCGATCCCATACCTCTAGAAGTTGCAAATGGTTGCAACCGTCAATCGTTGACCACCTTATTTATTTAAATCGTGGGATAAATGTCACCTAACCACAATTTAAATGTAATGTTGGGTTCTAGATTTTAATATAAAAATGACCTTAAAAGGCGTTAATTATTAAAAATAGCAATATCGAAAATACTAAATAGACCTTTGTTAAATTTTGTAGATGGCCACCAACAATGAAAATCACGATAACTCATCCGCGTCAAACCAATCATTACGTGCGATCCTCCAAAAGGAACGTCTAAATCATAACAACTTTATTGATTGGTATCGAAACTTGAGAATCGTTCTCAAGCAAGAGAAACGATCATATGTTTTAGACGACCCTATCCCCTATCAACCTACTGAGGATGATGAGGAGGCCTTCAACGATTGGTTGAAGTACACTGAGGACTCCGTCCAAGTGTCTTGTCTCATGCTAGCGAGCATGACTCCGGATCTCCAAAAGGAGTATGAACATCACGGAGCTTATGACATGATAACCCAGCTGAAGGAAACGTTCCAACAACAAGCAAGGGTTGAGCGCTTCGAAACGGTTCGAGCACTCCATGCATGTCGTATGGACGACAACCAATCTGTTTCATCTTATGTTCTTAAGATGAAAAGTCATATTGACCTCCTCGAGAGGCTTAATTGTCCCATCTCGAAGAAATTGGCCACGGATTTGATCCTTAATGGCCTTACCAAGAAGTTCGAGACATTCGTGTTGAACTACAACATGAATGCTTGGGACAAAAGCATTGGTGAGCTTCACTCAATGCTCAAAACGGCCGAGGCGGCCATGGGTAAAAGGGTTTTACCCGTTCTCACCATCAATGAAGGTGGGAACAAGAAAAGGTCTTATCCCGCACCCAAGGCAAAGGTTGCCAAGGGTAAGGGACCCGTTTGGGGAAAGGGGAAAGGGGTGGTAAGGGTACCACCCAAACCACAAGAGAAGAAGCAAAAGGTTGCTACTAATGACCCATGCTTCAAGTGTGGGGAGATTGGACATTGGGCAAGAAATTGTCCCGTCCATCTCCAAGAGTTGAAAGCAAAGAGGGATGCCGGGCAGACCTCAGGTACAACATACATGATTCATATTGATCTTAATGTTACATCTTCAAACACATGGGTATTAGATACCGGTTGTGGAACTCATATTTGCACTTTGTTGCAGGGGTTCAAAAGAAGTAGGGACTTCAATCAAGGGGATGTTAGCCTCTTCATGGGCAATGGAACAAAAGTCCAAGTTGAAGCTCGTGGGGACTACATCCTAAAACTTCCAAGTGGCTTGGATGTTATTTTGAAGAATGTTTTGTATGCTCCTAGTTTGACTAGGAACATTATTTCTGTATCCCAATTAAGACTTTATGATTATGTATTATCTTTTATTGAAAATGATATTCATGTTTCTTTAAATGATATGTTCTATTTTAAAGCTATACCCATTAATGGTATTTATGAATTGGTTCATGAATATACTTTAAATAGTTCATTGTACCAAACTAGCACCAAGAAACTCAAGTTGGATTTGAGTGATACCTATCTTTGGCATTGTCGTCTTGGTCATATAAACAAGAAAAGAATTCAAACACTACAAAAGAATGGTCTTTTAAAAACAAGTGAATGTGATTCATTTGATGTGTGTGAATCTTGTTTACAAGGTAAAATGACAAAGGCACCCTTTAGTGGAACTAACGAAAGGGCAAAAGATTTATTAGGAATCATACATTCGGATGTATGTGGTCCTTTTAAGCCAATGACTAGGAATGGTGAAAGATACTTCATTACCTTTACCGACGATTATAGTCGCTATGAGTATGTGTACTTATTAAGGCACAAAGATGAAGCTTTTGAAATGTTCAAAATCTTCAAGAATGAAGTAGAAAATCAACTCAACAAGTCGATTAAAGTTCTCTGTACCGATAGAGGAGGTGAATACCTAAGTGATGCTTTTCAAGATCATCTTAGGAGTTGTGGGATTGTCTCACAACTCACTCCACCTGGAACACCACAACACAATGGTGTGTCTGAGAGGAGGAATCGAACCTTATTGGATATGGTCCGATCTATGATGGCTAGAAGCACATTACCTCTATCATTTTGGGGTTTCGCTTTGCTCTCCGCGGCCTGTATTTTAAATATGGCCCTAACCAAAAAGGTGGAAAGGACACCTTCTGAGATATGGCATGGAAGAGTTCCATCCCTATCATACTTAAGGGTCTGGGGTTGTGAAGCTTATGTTAAGACTCCCACCCCAAACAAATTGGAAGTCCGATCCACCAAGTGTATCTTTATTGGATATCCTAGAGATTCTATGAGATATTATTTCTATGATCCACTGGAACAAAAGGTGTTTGTTGCCAGACAGGATGAGTTCTTAGAAGCAAAGTTCCTTATGGAAGGAGCTAGCAGTAGAACAGTGGATCTTGAGGAAGATCAAGAACCACAACCCGATGCACGTTTGGTTGAAACTAGCACTCAACATGAGGATTGCAGGATCGGGTTTTGTCACTTAACACTTGTTTTCTCTCAAACTCACTTATAATATTCACTCAGACAAGATGAAGCAATGTCTTTGACAAGAGTTGATAGTAATATAATAAGTAATCAAAGCAACAAGCAGAAATATTTTCAAGGCACTTGTATATATTATTTCTCAACTCAAGATTACAAGACACTTACAAGCATACAACAGGAGTTACAATGAGAAACTATATATACTAGATCCTACAGCCGGTTATACTTGATACCAGCTGGAAACCTAAGACTAGAGCATATACTACAATGCTATAGTTAAGGTATCTTAGATAAAGTATTATCTAAGATATGGTAGTCATGACATGTCCATGACTTACCTTTTGTCACCAACTAAAGATGGCAACTGTACTTAACATGAAAAGGTAAACAGTAGATTAAAGTATGGTCAACTACATGGCTTTTGAGAAAACGCCATGCAGTATCTCAGAGATTTGCAGCGGACTGTCAGACAGACCATACTTATGTCTACTGGATAATAGAAGTGTTCTTCCGAAGGTTAACTGGCTTCGGAAGAACAAGTTCTTCCGAAGCCACTTATACTTCGGAAGATGCTTCTATGCTTCCGAGGCTTTAAGGACTTCTTTATTCTTCGTAAGTTGACTTCAGAACTTTGTCTTCAAGTCTTGAACTTTCGGAAGTAGCTTCTTTACCTTCGGAAGTTGGAGTTCTCCTTCGGAAGTGTATTTACACTTAAACTTCGGAAGAACTCTTTCATCCTTCGGAAGTCCCACACTTGGCTTCGGAAGTCCTTTGCATGTAGTACTCAAAATCTTCTAAGTGATATTGTTTTGGTTGCAACAGCCTCTTATGATCCAACAAACTCCCCCTAGGCTGATGCTACCAAAACTTCACTTATCTCTACTTCTCAAAGTTTTCAGCACCAGGGATAGAAGATATTTGTCTGTCTCTCTGTTCTTCCCGGAAGTGGTGCTGAGAAGCTTGTACAAGTCATTCGTGGATAGGAGATCCAGTCTATCACTTTGAATGACATGTACCCTTTGTTGTGACCCCCTGAAGAGAGTTAGTTGACGGGAGTTGTAGTCATACTCCCATCTAACTATGGACTCAAGTTCAGGACCTTCAACCATTTGAAGAAAGGCTTTGCCTTTGGTTGCTGATCCTTTCCTTTGCTCCTCCTCTCTCAGTTTTGACTCCTCTTCAACCTTGCTTCTTGCAGTGAGCTCGGCCATGTGAAGGCTGCCTAGATGATTTCTGATGTGAGCAGCTACTTCGGAGTTTGAGGGGTTGGAGAATGGTTTCTCTGCTAACTCAGCAATATCGAATCTGCTTAAGTGTAGCAGAGATGAGGCATTCAGCCTGTTAATCTCACCATTCTCTCTCTCAACAACAAAGTTGTGAGAAGAGTCTTCGAACCTCCACTGGACTATCTTCTTTCTGGGTACAAGAGATTGTCTTGGTACCCTATCTCCTTTCTTTGTGTCCAGCAGAGTCACCAGCCTTCTCCTCAGCTTCTTTTCTTCCTCATTCAATGTATCTGAATTGAGGCCAAGGAGTCTTGCGGCTTGGTCCAAAGTTCCTCTTGGTAGATCAAGAAACTCATCTCTTGTGAGGGAACTTGAGGATCCATCAACATAAGTCAGGTTGACTGTATCTTCCTCACAAGAGATGTCGCTCAGAGTAGTGCAGTTGATGAGCTTGGTTTTGATCTCCTTGAATTCCTCCATTGAGAGATGTTTAGAAGGCTGAGGGGATGGTTTGATTGGTTGTTGGGTAGGTTTAGGAGGTTGGGTTCTGGGTAAGGCTTTAGGTTGGATGATGGGTAGTTTAGGTGGTTGAGGTGAGGGAGTTGGTAGATGGGAAGGTGTAGGTTCAGGGGTGAAAGGTTCAGGTTCAGTTTTGATTGGGAAGGGAAAGGGTATTGGTTCAGGTTGATGTTGGGTTTGGATATTTGGCTGAGAGGTGGCTTTGAAGGTCATCCCCTGTCCCCTTCTATACATCTCCTTTCTTCTCCCTGCACGAATGTCAGCCTTGATGTCACTGACATGTCGTTGCAGAGTCTTCTCAGACATTGGACCCACTTGCCTGCCAGAGAAGCCGTGAGCTTTAAGATAGTTCTTCATCCAAGCTTTGTCACCTATCTTCTTGGCGGCAGACAGTCCAGCCTCTTCTTCTTTCTTCTTCTTCACTACCAGCTTCTCCCTTGCAGCTCTCTTTCTCTCCTTCTCCATTTGATCTTGCTCTTTGTTAAAGAGCCACAAGATCGTGTCACTGTTGTGTGGAGATAACTCATCTTGAGAGAATCCTCTGGAGAGTAGGAAAGTGATCCTTTCTCTCCTGAGCTGCAGATCAGCTTCTCTTTCTTTTCTCAGCCTTTCTTCTTCTAAGGCCAACCTTGCAGCTTCTTCTTTTTGCTGTTTTTGCAGCAAGGTTGCCTTTTCTAGCTCTATCAGCTCCTCTAATGGTAGCAGGAGTACATCTTCCGAGGCAGCCCCTAGACTGACTAGTCTATCAATTACCTCCACCCTTCTTCTATTGTTGATTGCCTCTTGGTTGGCTGCAGCTGCTTTTGAACTTGCAGCTAACAGTTTCCCAGTTGGCAGTCTTCCTTTTCTTTTAAGTTTCTCCAGCCTTTCTTCTTCCAGAAGCTCTTCCGAAGTCATCTTCCTTTTACCTTTAATGTCTTCGGAAGTGCTAGACTTTGGTGGTTCTTGGGTAGAAGACTCAGGTTGGATGGTGGAGGTAGGAGCTGAGGTCAATGCAGATGTAATGGCTAGTGGTTGGCTGAGAAAATCCTCCCTATTAACCTCAGATGCAAGTTCCAGAATTGCATCTGTGACTATTAGATCATCGGAAAGAGAGAACAGTCCTCCCGCAGCAGCAATTTCAGCTTCGGAAGTTTGAGTTGGTTCTTCCGAGGCTTCAAATTGTGCTTCGGAAGCCTGTGAAAACACACCTTCTGTCCCAACTATTTCAGTTGCTGGGCCATCAGTCCTAGTTTCCCCTTCGAAATCAATCTCAGGTTCCACTTGGGCCTTAGGTTGACCAACTTCCTAACAGTGGTAGGAGGTGCATTCAACCTTTGAAGCTCTTGAGCTCCAAAGTATATCACAGACATATCTGGACTGGGTTGATCAATGAGGGACTCTAAAAGGAACTTGTTGAAGATCCTATTTAGATCCTGAAGCATCTTTGATCCACTTGAATCACAACTGGAGGAGGCTCAGGGAAGATGGTGGTTTGTTGCTTTAAGCTCAAAGAAGTGAGAGCTTGACTGGTGGAATCCTGTCTTTGACTTAGTTCCTCAACATTCTCCCCCTTTTTGGTAGCATCATCTTGAGAGGTAGATGAGCTAGAGGAAGAGGTCAAGGAGACTTGAACGGGTACATGCCTAACAGATCTCTCAATCTGTTTCTCAGCTAGTTTTACCTTGAGACTTTCAATCTCAAGTTGCTGAGTGGCAGACCTATCCTCTAAAGTCTTAACCTTTGATTCAAGGTTTGAGACTTTAGAAAGTAGGTCTCTTATTATGAGTTGCAGTCTTCCCTCATCTTCTTTGGAAGAATCACGGGGAGATGAGATAACATACCTAGTATGTTCATCCTCACCACCAGATGTGGTTTCTTGGCACCCTGGTTTCCCTTGCACAATGATGTCTCTTTCAGAGGCATCATAGGGCATGGTTGCCGTAGATTCAGTCTGACTATTGTTACCACTGTCCTGAGGATCCAATGAGGCTCCTTCAGTAGTGGCAGCTGAATCTACATGAGTCCCCTCCACATCAGTGGGACTCACCTCAGTTAGGCTTTGCTGGTGTGGGCTAGAGACAAGAGGTTTCTCTAGGCTCTGTTGATCCTTAATGGGGTGTTGTGGATCAACTTCATTGCCTTGGAGAGACATAGTCTCTTCACCAGCTCCGGTCAATAGGTCAGTAAAAGAGAAGGAATGAAGACCTAAAGACCCGGGACTTTGATCAATGTCAAAAGGCATTGAGCTGTCCCTTGGTGGCTGCTCAGGGGAGTATAGAGACTCACCCTGAGGGCTATCAGCTGGGGTTATGGGCTCATGGGTCTGAGACTGAGGAGACTCAAGACCCATATTGAGGTCAATAGTGAAGGATTGGGGGACCTCTGGCTGAGTGGGAGCCCCTTGTTCCACTCTAGCCTTTTTGGTTTGAAGAGGAGGGGCTTGTTCAATCAGAGTAGATTGAACAAGGGTTCGTTTGGTTCGTCTCTGATAGGTGACTTTTATTGGTGGAGAAGGTAGATTTGGAATGGTGAGGGTTGTTGCTGGTGTGGGTTCATCACCTGTGGGGATAACAGGGATGTCACCAGGAGCCATTGGCTCAATCATACCTGGAAGTAGTGCGGTATCCCTTCCAGTGTAGTTGGTAGACACTCTCTTCAGTACTTTGAAGATAGTTGGCCTCATCTGAGGAGCAGATAGAGCAGCTGAACAGACAAGCTTACTCTGATCTAGCTCGCAGTTGATTATGTGCTGTAGAAATCTGGGATACATAAAGAATGTGTCCCTTTGCAGATTTCCCATGAGGTTAGTCAGCACAAACCTGGAGTAGTTGAAGCGCAAGCCTTGTACCAACCCATGAACTAGGCACCCGAGTTCATAGGGAATTTGATCCCATCCCCCTGATTTGTTAGATAAGCAGTGGAGAACCACATGTAGCAGGAACTTCCACTTGTATGAGAAGTTGAATTTGTAGACTGTAGACCTGCTTACATCTCCACCGTATCCCATTTGGAGATAAGAGTTATCTAACTCAGACTTGGGGAATTCCGTCGGTGCGCCTTCATCATGGAGCTCAAGATGCTCCCTGATGATTTGTTCAGTAACGACCAACTCTTGGCCACATACACTTGACCTAATAGCACGAACCCCATTTAGGGTTTCAACCCGACTATTTGCCCAGAATTCGGACATTTGGTTGGTGTAAATGGTCGGGTTTACAGTCAGTGCTGTGTAATATGAAGATTGGGCTAGAAAGAGATAATATCAGAGAAGTCGGCATCCCTTGAGGAGTCAAGGAGTGCGACTTGGTTGTGCTGAGGGTTTAGAGCCATTTGGAAAGGTAGCAGAGGAAAAGTTCTTGTGAGAGAGAGGTAAATTGGTGAAGAAGAAAGCTTTTAGGGCAGTGAATTTGGTAAAAAGAGTGTAAGTGATTAACCGGAAGTATTTAAATGGGTGAAATGGCGGTTTAAAGGGTGGTTTGGATAAGATGATGTGAGGGTTCAGAGGATGATGTGACAGGGGCGGTAAGGTTAAGCCATTTAAATAATCCGACATCATTAACAAAATCTTTACTTTTTACAGAGTGGGGCCCAAAAGATTTCCGTTACACAGTAAAATCCTTCTTCCGAGTATAAGGTATTTCCGAAGGTAAAGTTCTTCCGAAGGCAAATGTATTTCCGAAGGTAAATAAATTGCTTCCGAAGATACATGTTGCTTTCAGTGGAAAGTATTAAGTGCTTCGGAAGTAGATCTGAGATTACCTCAATCGCTTCTTCCGAGACTTAGTATACTTCCGAGAAGAAAATTATCCTATGAGAAATTTGCTTCGGAAGTTATGCTAGATATCTTCCGAAGGCAAGTTTCTCTTCGGAAGAACTTATACTTAGTTAAATAAGAAAGGATCTTTTGTAACAGGGCTTAGATTGTATTGACATAAGACTTTACATATTGAAAAGGTTTTCAAATGAGATTGACTAGTCAATGTTTATCATCCCAATAGCTGTAATAAGATACTTAAATCTTTGTTCATCAAATGCTTTGGTGAACAGATCAGCATATTGTTCATTTGAATTGACTTTGACTAGTTTGATAAGATTTTTCTCATGAATATCTCTAATGAAATGATACCTGATGTCAATATGCTTTGTCTTTGAGTGCTTTACTGGATTTTCTGTGATGGATATAGCACTGTTGTTGTCAATGTGGATAGGAGTGCTCATGAAGTTGAATCCATAGTCAATCATCTGGTTTTGAATCCACAGCAGCTGAGCACAGCAACTTGCAGCAGCAATGTATTCAGCTTCAGCAGTTGATGTAGAGACACAGGATTGCTTTTTGCATTGCCATGAGATGATCCTTCCACCAAGAAATTGACATCCTCCTGATGTTGATTTCTTGTTGATGTTGCAGCCACCATAATCACTGTCAGAGTATCCATAGAGATTAAAATCACTATTTCTTGGATACCAGAGACCTAACTTAGGTGCTCCTTTGAGGTATCTGAGGATTCTCTTGACAGCAATTAGGTGAGACACCTTCGGAGCAGCCTGATATCTTGCACAAATGCAAGTTGCAAACATGATATCAGGTCTACTTGCTGTAAGATACATCAGAGAACCAATGATTGCTCTATACTGATGTTGATCAGTATCCTCCCCCTCAGAGTCAGGGCATAAATCATGGTTTCTGGGTATGGGTGTCTTTGCTGCTTTACAATCCTTCATATCAAATCTCTCTAAGATGTCATTGACATACTTAGATTGATTGATGAAAAACCCTTCCTTCAGTTGCTTTACCTGAATTCCAAGGAAAAAGTCCATTTTTCCCATAGAACTCATTTCGAACTTCTTCTTCATAATGCTCTCAAAGTCTTTGCACATTTGGTCATTTGAAGAACCAAATATGATGTCATCGACATAGACTTGAACTAGCAAAATGTCTTTCCCAGACTTTCTGATAAAGAGAGTCTTGTCAATGGTTCCTCTAGTGTAGCCGTTCTTCAGAAGAAATTGAGACAATGTCTCATACCACAGCCTAGGTGCTTGGTGCAGCCCATATAGAGCTTTATCCAATTTGCACACATAGTTTGGATGCTGTGGGTCTTCAAATCCTGGAGGCTGGCATACATAGACTTCCCTATCTATATCCCCATATAGAAAGGCACACTTGACATCAAGCTGGTAGACAGTGAAATTCTTGGATGCAGCATAAGCAAGGAAGATCCTAACTGCCTCAAGTCTTGCAACAGGTGCAAAGACATCAGTATAATCAATTCCTTCCTCTTGAGTGTATCCTTGAACCACTAGTCTTGCCTTGTTCTTGATAATCAAGCCTCTGTCATCTCTTTTATTTCTGAAAACCCACTTGGTGCCTATAGGTACTTGACCAGATGGTAGCGGACATAGGTTCCAAACCTTCTGTCTTTTGAATTGAAGCAGCTCCTCTTGCATTGATTCAACCCAGCTACTATCCTTTAAGGCATCTTCCACCTTCTTGGGTTCCATTTGGGATAAGAAGCATGAGTACAGGCAGACATTCCCATTGTGAGTTTGTCCCCTTGTTCTCACACCCTCAGAGACTTCCCCTATGATGTTTTCAGCTGGATGAGTATTGTGAATTCTAAGTCTTGGAATCACCTCCAGCTGCAAAGATAAGTCCAAGTTGGACATATTTTGCTCTGGAGCTTGAATACTTGGTCCAGCTGCTGTTTCAATCTCATTCAATGAGGACTGATTGAATGAAAGAGAAACATCATCATTTCTTTGCTGTGAAGCATCATTAACAGTTGCCTGTTCCTTCAAAATGCTGCTTCCATCAGCTTGGTGTTGTGTAGGATCACCTGAGGAGACTTGAGGATCATCAGGTGAGTCCCTTGTTGAAGTTCCACTATTTCTTGAAATGGTTATACTGTCAGATCTTTCAATAGTAGGAACTTGATTTGTTGTTCTTGGAGAACTTGGAGCAGGTCTGGGAAGCTCAAATAGTTGATCTTCATCAGAATTTCCTTGAGCACCTGTTCCAGCTGAAACATTCTCACAAGATGGTTTAGAATAGTTTGGAAACAATTCTAAATCAAAAATATGATCAGGGCCATTCCCCCTAACACAAGGAGTGTGCTCATTAACTACAATGTTGGAGGATTCCTCAAATTGTTGGTTTTTAATGTTATAAACCCTGTAAGCTTTAGAGTGGGAGGAATATCCAACAAAGATGGCATCATCTGACTTTTCAGCAAATTTTGCTAAATTGTCTTTTGTGTTAAGTATGGTACACCTGCTGCCAAAGGACCTTAGAAAGCCAATGAACGGTGGCCTCTTGTTCCATAGCTCATAAGGGGTCTTTCCATGTGGCTTTACTACAAGAACTCTGTTCTGCACATAGCATGCAGTGCTGACTGCCTCTGCCCAGAATGTTAGAGGCAGCTTTGAATCAGCTAACATAGTCCGAGCAGCCTCAATAAGTGTCCTATTTCTCCTCTCAGCAACACCATTTTGTTGAGGAGTTCTAGGAGCACTGTATTGTCTGGCAATCCCTTTTGAGTTACAGAATGAGTCAAGAACAAAGTTCTTAAACTCAGTCCCTTGATCACTTCTGATTATTTTAACCTTGTGATCAACTTGATTTTCTATTTTAAGAATAAAAGATTTTAAAGTTTCAGCAGTTTCATCTTTAGTTCTTAAAAAGAATACCCATGTAAATCTAGTAAAATCATCAACTATCACAAGGCAATATGATTTCCTTCCAATGCTCATTATACTTGTGGGACCAAATAGATCCATGTGCAATAAGTGTAATGGAGTAGTGATAGAGTTAACAACTTTGGATTTATGAGAAGACCTGTGTTGTTTCCCTTTCAGGCAAGCAACACAGTTATCTTTGCAGAAAAATTCCTTTTTAGGCAAACCATGTACCAAGTTATTTTTAGCCAATTTATTCATTGTCTTAAAATTGACATGACACATTCGTTTATGCCACAGTGTTGACTCATCACTATCAGCTTTGGAAAGAAAGCATGATACTTCTCCCATTGGGGAAGCATTGTTCATATCAAGCTTGTACATATCCCCTCTCCTGGGAGATCTAAGAAGCACCAATTCCTGAGGAATTGTCATCCCAGGTTTGAGGATGATGCACTCATGTTCTGTGAAAAGCATTTGATGCTTTTGATCACAAAACTGAGAAACACTTAACAGGTTGTGTTCAAGCTGTTTGACAAAATTAACTTTGTCAACTTTTAGTTTTCCATTGGATATACTTCCTCTGCCAGAAATATATCCTCCGGCCTCACCTCCAAACTGGACAGGACCTCCATCATAATGTTGAAATTGTTGAAGGAGAGATCTGTTCCCTGTCATGTGCCTGGAGCATCCACTATCTACTATCCAAATGTTGTTATTCTTGTCATATGGATGTCCCTGCACATAAGGTGAGAAAATTAGTTTTGATTGGAAACCCAAGCCTTTTTGGTCTTGGGTTCTTCCAATGAAAGTGACATGATTGAACCAAAGTTTATGCATGGGGGTTCAATGGATGTCTTTGAAGAAGAGGTTTGGGCTACAGCATCTTCCTTGATCTTCCATTCCATCCCTTGGTTGATCATAGAAGATGAGCTTGATGAAGCTTTTGTAGCTTGGCATTCTTCCGAAGCTTCTTTCTTTTCGGAAGAGACCTTCACCACCTTTTCTTCCGAAGCAGTCTTCTTCTGGGATGGTTTCAGGGGAACTCTTTTGTGAGTCTTTGCAGCTTTTACTTCCGAAGCCTTTTTCCTCTCGGAAGAAGAGTTTTCTTCCGAGACAAGTCTTGCTTCGGAAACAAGCTTTCCCTTTTTCAACACTTGAACCATCTGATATGGTCCAAATGTGAAACCTTCCCTGACTCCTTCTCTTTTAACATTATTTGCATAATGTGTGCTAGCAGGATTGTAATAACAATCTTTAGCCATGTGATTTTGCAAACCACACATTATGCATGCAATGTTAATTTTCTGGGAATTGGAGGGTTGCTGTTTCTTGTTCTTTTTCTCCTCATCAGCAACCTTTCCCTTTAACTTCTGATCCTTTGGTAGGACAGGAGTACTGGTATTATACTCCTTTCCTGAATCAGAAGGTCCAACCACCTGGAATCCTGCTGATATGAATACACCCTTTTGCTTTGGGTCTATCTTCAGCTTGGATTCAGCCACCTTCTTGGCAGTTTTTCTGGCTGCTTTAGCCTGCTTCTTCTGGCTTTGGTGGTCAGAGATTGATCATCATTGGTCTGGGAGGGCTCAATTACCTGTTCCTTCCCTGTGATGGTCATGGTCTCCACAGTTGCATCACTCTTTGACTCTTTACAAGGTGGGTCAACAGATGGAACCTCTTGCTCTTCAGTACCACATCTTGGTTGTCTTACAGACTCATAAGAGTGTGGTGGAGCAATTTCATTGGTTCCCAACCCACTTTTGTTTTGATAACAAAGTTTGGAGTGAGAGGATGATGCAAGTATGGCTTGGAAGTTTTGCTCAGCAATAGCATACTTCCTGGCTTGAGCCTCAGCTGTGACAAGCTGGGCTTGAGCCTCAGTCAATTTGGATATTAAATCCTTGATTTGAGTCTTGTAGTTGTGTGTTCATGTTTTAAAAGAGATACAGTTTTCTCTAACTCCTCAATTTTCTTTTGGTAGTCAGATTCAGCTCTCTTAAAATCAGATTTTAGCACATTTAAAGACTCAATATCGGATTTAATTTCCATATTGTAGTCCTGGTACAACTTAACCTTAGCAATACAAGCAGGGGTACAGAGATGTTCATATACCTTGTTTTCATCTGTTCCTGCCATGAGTGCTTGAGCAGGAGTCACATCTTGAACCATAAAGCTCCAGTCAACTTCTTGAGCCATAGCTGCAGTTTCAGTTGACTTTCCATTGGGCTTTGGTGTAGAAGGATGTGCGGAGGCCTGTGAGGTTCCCGGGTTGGACTTGGGAGCCTTGCATTCCCTTGCAAAGTGGCCAAGCTGGTTATAGTTGTAACACTTAGCCTTGCTTTTATCAAACCCAAACTTGCTAGTGATTGGGTTTTGAGGGAATTGCCTTCCAGTTCTCTTAAAGAACTTCTTCGCTCTGTAGGTAAGGAGAGCCATTTGCTGGACAATGTCCACATACTCTATGTCATCTGGACTAAAGCACTCAAGATCATCAAAGCAGAATTGATGATCATTGGAGTGTCCACTCCCTGAAACAAACGCACAGCCCTCCTGAAAGGAGCTTTGCTGAGTTTGATGAGACCTTGGAGTCTCAGGAAATGTGATGTAAGGCCCAGATGAACAAGATGGCTGCTGGGTGTATGACAGGTACTGCTGAGACTGTGAGATACCTGAGCCTTCAGCAACCATTAAGGCGTTGCTAGCAGGAAGGCTCAAGGGTCTGCTTGCTTGGTGACCCTTCTTGCTTTCCATTTCCAAACGGTATCCATCTAGGATCCCATAGAGTTCGGTCATGGTGAGAGTGTTTAAATTCTCTGTTCTCTTAATGGAGACACTGTAGAAAGTCCACTCATTGGGTAGAGCACTCATGAACTTTCTGGTAAGGTCTCTTAGTTCTTGAGTGATTCCCACAGATTGGAGGGAGGAGATAAGATCCATATACCTGAAGTATTGCTGGCTAAAAGTTTCTCCAGCAACATAGGTGAAGTTCTCGAACTGCTGCTTCAGTGAGTCCTTCTTTGAATCATTAGAGCTCGAGTACATCTGAGCAAGTGCATCAAAGAGTTCTTTGGCTGACTTGCAATGCTCAAACCCCACCATGATGGAGTTTGGGATTGCAGTCATGAGAACAGTCATAGCATTGCTGTCAATGTCGAGCCTCTTCCTATCTTCATCAGAATAGTCTTCGACATCCTTTTCGATCATGGCACCGTTTCCACCAGCAACTTTTGGCTTGTACGGGCCATTCACGATGGACTGCCACATCTTGCTATCCTGGTATCTGATGAAGCCTTCCATTCTTCTGCTCCAAGACCTGAAGTTTTCAGGATCGATGATAGGAGCTTTGGTCATCGTTCCCATTTCTACTTCAGATTTGTTGAGGGCCATTTTTGAGTGAGGTATAAGGAGGAGTGAAAAACTTGGTTGATTGGGATGGTAAGATCTTACAATCAAGAGCCTAAAAAGCTCTGATACCAATTGCAGGATCGGGTTTTGTCACTTAACACTTGTTTTCTCTCAAACTCACTTATAATATTCACTCAGACAAGATGAAGCAATGTCTTTGACAAGAGTTGATAGTAATATAATAAGTAATCAAAGCAACAAGCAGAAATATTTTCAAGGCACTTGTATATATTATTTCTCAACTCAAGATTACAAGACACTTACAAGCATACAACAGGAGTTACAATGAGAAACTATATATACTAGATCCTACAGCCGGTTATACTTGATACCAGCTGGAAACCTAAGACTAGAGCATATACTACAATGCTATAGTTAAGGTATCTTAGATAAAGTATTATCTAAGATATGGTAGTCATGACATGTCCATGACTTACCTTTTGTCACCAACTAAAGATGGCAACTGTACTTAACATGAAAAGGTAAACAGTAGATTAAAGTATGGTCAACTACATGGCTTTTGAGAAAACGCCATGCAGTATCTCAGAGATTTGCAGCGGACTGTCAGACAGACCATACTTATGTCTACTGGATAATAGAAGTGTTCTTCCGAAGGTTAACTGGCTTCGGAAGAACAAGTTCTTCCGAAGCCACTTATACTTCGGAAGATGCTTCTATGCTTCCGAGGCTTTAAGGACTTCTTTATTCTTCGTAAGTTGACTTCAGAACTTTGTCTTCAAGTCTTGAACTTTCGGAAGTAGCTTCTTTACCTTCGGAAGTTGGAGTTCTCCTTCGGAAGTGTATTTTACACTTAAACTTCGGAAGAACTCTTTCATCCTTCGGAAGTCCCACACTTGGCTTCGGAAGTCCTTTGCATGTAGTACTCAAAATCTTCTAAGTGATATTGTTTTGGTTGCAACAGCCTCTTATGATCCAACAAGGATGTTGAAGATGATCAAATGGTTGATCAATACACACAAAACGGTTCGCAGAAGTGGTAGAACTAGTAATCCACCTGAAAGATACGGATTTTTCATGGATGGATGCTATGTGGTAGATTCAGATGAACCAACCACATACCATGATGCAGTGTCCAATTTGGATTGTGACAAATGGCTTGAGGCCATGAACGTTGAGATGCAATCCATGTATGACAATCAAGTTTGGGAACTTGTTGTGCCACCTCTTAATTCCAAGGTAGTTGGAAGTAAGTGGGTTTTCAAGAAGAAAACCGATATGCATGGAAACTTGGATACTTATAAAGCTAGACTTGTAGCAAAGGGTTTCACTCAAACTCAAGGGGTTGATTATGATGAAACCTTCTCACCTGTTGCGATGCTAAAGTCTATAAGGATATTGTTTGCCATAGCTGCTCATTATGATTATGAGATTTGGCAAATGGATGTCAAAACGGCTTTCCTAAATGGATATCTTGAGGAAGATGTCTACATGGTTCAGCCTGAAGGTTTTTTCGATCCAAAACATCCTAATAAAGTATGCAAGTTAAAGAAATCAATCTATGGATTGAAACAAGCATCTAGAAGCTGGAATCATCATTTTGATGAGGAGGTAAAGAAATTTGGCTTCATCAAAAACGCTGATGAGGCTTGTGTGTATAAGAAGGCTAGTGGGAGCACAATAACTTTCCTAGTATTGTATGTTGATGACATACTACTATTTGGAAATGACGTTCCAACCTTGGAAAGTGTGAAAACCTGGCTTGGAAGTTGTTTTTCCATCAAGGATCTTGGTGAAGCCGCCTATATTTTGGGAATAAAGATCTATAGGGATAGATCAAGGCGGTTGATTAGTTTGAATCAAAGTGCATACATTGATAAGATCTTGAAAAGGTTCAAGATGGAGAACTCTAAGAAAGGTACCGTACCTATTCAAAGAGGAACGATATTGAGTACGACTCAATGTCCAAGCTCAAAGGATGAGCAAGATAAAATGAAGGCAATCCCATACGCATCTGCTATTGGATCCATCATGTATGCGATGATATGCACTCGACCGGACGTGTCATGCGCCTTAAGCATGACAAGCGGTTACCAGCAAAATCCTGGAAACAGTCATTGGATGGCTGTTAAGAACATACTTAAGTACCTAAGGAGGACAAGGGACATGTTCCTAATCTATGGATCTGGTGATGAGGAACTCGTTGTAAAAGGTTACACGAATGCGAGTTTCCAAACCGATCGTGATGATTCTCGGTCACAATCGGGATATATTTTCATTCTGAATGGAGGAGCGGTCTCTTGGAAGAGCTCCAAGCAGGATGTGGTGGCTCTATCAACTACAGAATCAGAATACATCGCCGCCTCATTGGCAGCTCAAGAAGCTGCATGGTTGAAGAAATTCATTGCCGATCTAGGGGTTGTCCCTTCCATTCAGAACCCCCTAGAGATCTTTTGTGATAACGAGGGTGCGATTGCTCAAATCAAGGAACCTCGTGCTCATCAAAAGACTAGGCACATTGAGCGGAGATTCAACTACATACGAGATGAAGTTGAAAAGGGAAAGATATGTATTCGCAAAGTTCACACGGATCAAAACATTGCGGATCCTCTCACGAAGCTCCTTGAAAAAGCAAAGCATGAAGGTCATACTTGTGCCATGGGACTTTGATATTCTAGTGATTGGATTTGATCTGTAAACTTTGTATTTGGATATGTGGAACTCTTATTATTTGAATAAAATTATTTGGTTATAATGTTTCAATTAATGTTCCAATTTAGCATGTTTAATCCATGAGTAAATTGTTTACTCTAAATGTCCGTAGTCGTTCATACTTGTGGGAACAAGTGTGAGGTAAGATTATTATGAACTTGGATTGGTTGATATTCATAAGGATGAATATAGAGCAATGGGTTGCTACCAAGGTTCATAGATATTTGTGGGATACAAATATTGGACTAACGCGCATCTCAAATTTTACTACATGGAATCTTATTGATTGATCATAAGTAAATTTGAGTAAAGACGAATATCATTTGGTATCCTCCGACCTGAGATACATATTGGGTTTTGATATTCACCAAGTATTATACCTTGAGCTTTTTCTTCATTGTCCTGAAATAGTGGACAACACATAAGAGTATGTTCAGGTATGACACGAGGTGTTTGTGAGAAACGTATGTAATCAAGATGGAATTTGTTCCTCTTATTCGTTGAGAGTTAGATGTCTAAGGCCTGATTAAGTTAAATCAACAAGGAATAATCTTTCTGTGTTCTTGGATTTAACATGACATCTGTAACAAAAGGATAAATGATTGATTCACCTAAATCATTTCAAGTAGGGTACTTGAAAGGGATGATGTTATTGAATGGCTATAAGTCATGCGTATTAAGGGTAGTAAACCGTTGTTAGGCGGTATTTACTGCTTGCATCAATCTTCTATGAATCTTGGGCAAGTGGGAGATTGTAGGATTCTATGTGCCCAAGACACTTAGAATATTGATGTGGTTAGTACGTTATGATTCAAGTCGGGTTATACCCAATAACAAGCTAAGCAAACACCAATTAATATTTAATTGATGATATGATCATGCAATTAAATATTTACACCAATTTAGAAAATGGGTTTTCTAAATAAGTTGCATATGAGATGGAACAAATTATAAGGATAATTTGTTGATGAGTTTATTGTTATTCTTGTCATTTAAAAGGGGTTTAAATAACACTAATAACATATGTGTGTACTTTAATTAAATTGTTTAATTAAAGAACACATATGTCACTATTATAAAATAAGTCTAGATGGTGACCTTTTATTGTGTGATAAATGACTAGTTAAATTATGTTGTGTGTTACAAAATTTAAAGGAGGGAAACTCTTTTGAATCCCTCTCCTTTGGCCGCCCCTTCTAAGCATTCATTGGACCTTTTTTTGTCTTGTAAAACACACAAACATTTAACTAGTCTTGGGGTCTTACACAATCTCATCAATCTCATTTTGCATGCAACAAAACACCTCCTTCTCTCTCTCTAAATTTCGAAATAAGGCAGCAGCCTTTAGAGGTCTTTGGAGAACGATTTTGGTGTTCATTTGGTGGTGTTCTTCCTAACAAGAAGGGGTCTTGCAAAGAGCTTGGGGTATACACACTTGAGGGTTCCTCCTCTTGGAACCTTGGTCGTTTTCATCCTCCCATTTCTCACGATTCTAAGGCCTGTTGGCAGCTTTCCTTTTGGGTTTTTGGTGTCCAAGAACAAGCACTAAGATGACTACTTAGAGCCTTGTGGGAATGAGCACTTGAGAACTTCTAAGCTTGAAGTTTTGGCCATATTTCAGCCTCCTATCTTCTATCTTTGGTCGACTTTTAGCTGCTGAAAGAGGTAGTTTGGCAGCCCCCTTGTGGCTGTCATATTGTGTTGTTTGATAAACTTTTAGCATGTCTATTCACATATAATGATCCTTTGATTTATGGGTTTGTTTTTACACTTGTATGGTCACTTAAAGAACATATTTTTCAGCTTATAAAATCGGTTTTAAAGCTATATATCCGCTGCGTTTTTCTGAAAGTTTAAATGGTTATACTTGGTTTTATGTTCTAACAAACCCTTCAGTTAAAAAGGTTAAAGTAGATATTAGAGCATACAATTTCCTTAGTATGGCTTTACCTGAAGAAATATTAATTAGGTGTGAGAATTATAAAACAACAAATTCCTTGTGAAAGATACTTCATACACTTTGTGAAGGGAGTGATGAAATCAGAAGCATTAGGTAGGACACACTTCGCTCACAATATGAAACATTTCATCATATTGAGGGTAAATCAATTCCTCAACAACTTCATCGGTTTATGTAATTAGTAACCGAGATGAACATCATGGAGTTAAAGTATACAAATGAGGAATTAAACTAAAAGATGCTCCATACTTTGCCTGAAAGTTGGAAGCAAACCGTGTCCATGTTCAAACACCATTGATCTCAAAGCAACTAGTTTAGATACATTGGTAGCTAAAGTTGAAGCTCTTGAAATGGATGAAAAGTCAAGAAACAAGAGTGTGAGAACACAAGTCACTCCTTATCATTTTAAAGAAACTAAAAGTGCTATATGTGCTTCTATTTCTAACAATGATAGTGACAACTCTTGTACTTTGAGTGAAGATGATGAAGAAGTGAGTTTTTATGCTTCAAAGCCTTCTAAAAAATCTTCTCAAAGTAATCCAGGAAAGGAAAAGAGAAGACATGATGAGAGAAAAGATACATCTAAATCATCATCAAAGTCTTCATCTAACAACAATCAAGTCGAGCCCATCACTATGATTCTGGGCTCTAAAGAACAAAAAGCAGTCTTTGCAGCTTTCAGTTCAAGCTTTCAAGCTTACCTGGGAAGCACTCTAACACCTGCCAACATCTATCTATAAGATTTGGAAGAACTACATCCAGATATGGTAGAAGAGATGGATCTTCAATGGCAAATGGCTATGATTGCTTATAGAGCCAAGCAGTACATGAAAAGAAACAAAAATTTGGCTGCAACAAGTAAAACATCAAAGATTGGTGTTGATAAGTCAAAAGTAAGATGTTTCAAATGCAATCTCTATGGGCACTTCTCAAGAGAATGTAATCAACAATCAACTTCTGACATGAGAGAACATCAGCAACATCAGTCTCATCAGCAGCACACTCATCAACCAACAACATCTCAAAGATCTTTCAGACAACCACAGCTAACCAACTCATCCCCACCAGCCACAAATGCATCAGCAGGACCAAGTGACTCTAAAGAAACTGGGTTGATCATTCTTCAAGATGGAACTTGTGACTAGAGCATGTATGAGAAGGAAGTCTTGGAAGAGAATCAAGCTTTAATGGCCCACATGGAGAACAAAGTTCCACCAATGGCTAGAGAGGTAAGAGATAGATTATGTTCACCAGTATGTGTTGAGAAGTTGAAACATATAGAGTCCATGCTCAACAATTGGCTATTAAAGTAAAAGAAACAATGATTTTGAATGAATCTCATATAAGAGAACATAAATTATATCAAATCAAAATTAACTCTTTACAGAAAGATTTAGATAAACTTATTTCAGAAAACTATAGTTTAAAAGCCCAAGTTGAGCATCTAACCACTCCCTTAACAAAATCCATGGCTGATCATGCATCAACAGAAGTGAAACTTCAAAAGTTTCAACTTTCATCTCAGCAATATGAGAAATTATTAAATTCTCATATTGAATCAAAGAACAAGTATGGGTTGGGATATAATGCTGTTGCACCCCATCTGAATGATAACTATACATTATTACCAGAAACAATGACAAGCAGCTTATCAAAACATTTTGTGCCATGCACCAAGTTTGAATCAAAATGTAATGAACAAGTTAATAACAATGAATCTGAGGTGAGTGAAACTGAGTCTTTCGAACCAGATAAAGTCAAACAAAATAACTTAGAATTTGACTTTGATGAATGTGATGATTTGGATGATTTTGATGAACAAGATGATGAATGTACGGATGAAATGAATATTGGTAAGAATGTGTTATTTGAACCAATCATTCCCAAAGTCCTTGAAGAAACCAAGCTACTATATCCTCCTAAGCAAAGAAACATGTTGAAGACTATCTGTAAGAGAATAGCTCAGTTAAATGAAGGTCTTCAAGAACTTCATCAGCAACAAAAACCTTTAACTGGAGTGATTGAGAAGTGTACATCTACCGAGGAAGTACACACATCCTCCGTAGAAAAAGGAAAGAAGAAACTATCAGCAGAACAACTTTAGAAGAAGAAGCATTCTTCAGTAGAAGATTTGTGGAAAACCAAATCTACTGAGTCAGTAGAAGATCTACGGAAGGCAAAAACAACAACCAATAAGAAATCAATCCAGCACGTGGTGAATCCTAAGCAACAGAAATAAGGAAATGCTAAACAAGAATCCTTTGACATCATGCCTCGAAAGGGAAAGAATTCATCAACTGCAAGGTTTGAAAAAGAATTGAAGAAACAAAGAGATCAAAAGAAGAAAGTAGTTGACTCTGAAAAAGAATCAGAGGAAATGTATTGCAAATGGTGTGATATGAAGAATCACAACACTGAAGACTGCTACTTCAGCAGTTATTGCTCTATTTGCAACATGAACAATCAGATGACTTCTGACTGCTACTTCAACAAACATTGTGCAATTTGTAACAAAAATAACCATTCCACACAAGAATGTTATTTCAACAAGAAAAACAAGACAAAGAGCACAAAGAAGCATCAATCTGAGCAAGATGAATCAGACACTCAATCTAGTAAAAGTCAAGAAGATTCAAAATAAAAAAGGAAGCAGCAAAAGCATCAGTTGCTAAAACAAAAGAAGAAATCATCTGCTGATGATAAACCTCTAAAGAAAAGAGAAACCATATAAGCAACTCAAAACACCTCACAAGAAGGTGGATCTGACAAATAAACATAAAATGATGATAAATTCTTTGATCATTTTAGAAAAGGTACATATATACCTCAGTCAAAATCAAAAGATGGTGAAATTTTCAATCATCAAGGTTTATCATCAAAAAAAGCAACCGATAACAAAAGAAAAGGTGAATGAAAAAGGGATTAAGAAACAAGAACAAAACTCCACAGGCTCATCTTCAACAGAATCATCCTCACCTCAACAAACACATAATGAATCAATTGAGTCTAAAATTAAAACTCAAACATCAAGACTCATTAATGAGGAAGTTACAATTTTAGACACTGTTGGAAAACCCAAGATCATTAAGACTTGGGATCCTAATTCTAATTGATTTCTTTTTTGTGTGCAGGAACAATCATGGAGAGCTGACAACAAGTGGTACATTGACAGTGGTTGTTCCAGACATATGACAGGAAACTGTTCTCTTCTCCACGACTTCAAACATAAAAATGCTTCTTATGTTACATTTGGTGGGGATAAGAAGGGAGGTAAAATTGTTGGTGAAGGAATAGTAACTAATTGTGTGCTCAAATTTAAGAAAGTAAACTATTGTGAAAATTTACAATATAATTTACTGAGTGTGTCCCAAATTTGTGATCAAAGTTATACCACACTATCTGATAACACTAATTGTCACATTGTTATGCCAGGTTTTTCAGTTCCAGAAGATTGGATCCTTCTTAAAGCATCAAGAAAAGGAAACACATATGTTTTGGATATGAACAATACATCACTCACAAGCAGTGAAACATGCCTGCTATCTAAGTCATCAGAAGATGAATCTCAGTTGTGGCATAGAAAGCTTCTTCACTCCAACATGAAGAACATGAATAAATTGGTGAAGAATGACCTAGTCATTGGATTACCAAAGAAAGAATTTTATTGTTCAAACCATTGTCCTTCATGTTATAAAGGAAAACAACATAGAGTGTCACATAAATCCAAAATTATCAATACAAACACTACACCACTCAAATTGCTTCACATGGATCTTTTTGGTGCAACCAATGTGATGAGCATTGGGAAAAGAAAATATTGTTTGGTGGTTGTGGATGATTTCACTAGATTCACATGGATCTTTTTAAAGAGTGAAACATCAGAAACATTAACGGAGTTTGTCACCAAGATTGAAAATCAACTTGATTTAAAAATCAATATTTTCAGGAGTGACAGTGGGACTAAATTTGTTAATGTTGTCTTAGACTCTTTTTGCAGCAATAAAGGCATTGCAAGGCAACTCAGTGCACCAAGAACTCCACAACAAAATGGAATTGCAGAGAGAAGAAACAGAACTCTCATTGAAGTGAAAACAACATGCAATGTTCAAAACAGGACATTAATTGTCAAAGAACATAATAAAACACCTTATGAGCTTTTATTTAAAAGAAAACCTACATAGGATATCTTAGAGCTTTGGCTATCATGTATCTGTTTTAAACACAAAAGAAAAATTGGGAAAGTTTTCAGAAAAAGCGTATGATGGTTTCTTTGTTGGATACTCCTCAACATCTAAATCATATACGATTTAAATTCCACCATAAAACATTATGGAAGAAACTCCTAATGTGTCATTTAATGAATCCTTATTTCCAAAATTTGTGAAAGGATTATCATGGTTGTTTGATATAGATGCACTCACAGACTCATTTAACTCCAGTTATTTGAATAATGCAGGTCTACGGATACATGCTATTCATTTGTTCCATCAAACATGAATGAAGTGTCATTATCTGCTGATCCTCCAAGAATACAAACTTCAAGTATCATGGAACAAAGAACTCCAAATAATATCAACAATGCAACACAAGACCAGCCTAATGGATCTACATCCTCTGATGAAAACACTACATCAGCAGCTGCTACTTCTGCATCTGCAGATGAGTGTTCTACATCCGGAGATATGGATATTGCATCAGCAGATATTCCATCCACGTCAGTAGATATTCAAAACATTGGAGATGATCAATTGCATTCCAAAGATTTAATGTCAGCAACTCAACAAATACCATCTGTAGATGTTCATGTAACTCCTACGGAAGCACAAAATACATCTGTAGAAGTTCCTGCGGAAGGCGTTCTCAATGCAGCTGATGTACCAACTCATGAGGAAAATCATTCAGCTTCCAATGATCAACAAGATGATCAATTTGATTACTTCATTAATTCATCATCTCAAGTGAATCCATCTGCATCACTAAATATGACTAACTTGGAATCATATATTCCAGTTGAGTCTATTCCAACAACAAAAATTCATAAGACTCATCCAATAGATAACATCATTGGTGATCTTAATGAAAGAACAACAAGAATCCAAGGGGGAGATGCAAACATTTGTCTCTTCACTTATTTTCTTTCACAAGTGGTTCCTCTAAACATCACAACTGCACTAAAAGATAATAGCTAGATTGAAGCAATGTAGGAAGAGCTTCAACAATTTAGAAAGCAGAAAGTCTAGAATCTAGTTAATCTACCTGAAGGTCAACATCCAATTGGTACAAGGTGGCTTTTCAAAATTAAAATAGATGATAGAGGTATAATTATGAGAAACAAAGCAAGGCTAATTGCACAGGGTATTCATAGACTTGAAGCCATAAGAGTATTCATAGACAATGAATCATATAAGAAGGGATAGACTATGATGAAGTGTTTGCACCTGTTGCAAGAATTGAAGCCATAAGAGTATTCATAGACTATGAATCATATAAGAAGTTCACTCTCTATCTAATGGATGCAAAATGTGTTTTCTTATATGTGAAAATTGACGAAAAAAAAGTCAATGTAGCTCAACCTCCTTGTTTTGAAGATCCTGATTACCCACACAGGGTGTACAAGCTTGTAAGGATTTCTATAAGTCTGATGCAACCAAAACATTACAAGTCTCTCTGCATGCATGCACTTAAGAACATAAGTAGAAATGCTTCGGAAGTTTTACACCTTGCACTACAAATACTCTAAGTGTAAATTATTCTGAAGCCAAGACCAACATCTTTCGAAGCCAAAAGTGAAGTCTTTCAAAGCTTCAAAGACAAAGTCTTGCGAAGCCAAAGAGTGAAGACAGATTTCTTCCGAAGACTGTTAGAGACATGCTTTTATCTGATGTATTTTATCATAAAGCTGGACCACCTTCCTGCTGCAACTCTGTATAGTCACCAACTTACATGAGTTGGTGAAAAGGTCCATGCTTTTGGTAACTATACATTGAGGTCTTGAGTCTGTGCTTTCTACTTTATATACTTTTATCCTTTTTGTAATATACTAGGATGTGAGCTATGGCATGTCATAGTCACTAGTCAAAAGGCAATCTGCCTTTTGACTCTACATTTGATTTTGTAGTTGTATAGTTTAAGTATCGAGCTGGCCTTCAAAGTATGGCTGACTGTAGGATGTAGTATATGTATCTCAAGTACTTGTAACTTTCTAAGTATGCTTTGTAACATTTGTAATAGAACTTGAGAAGCAATATACAACATTCTTGAAAACCAATTACTTGTGTTGTTTGCAATCTTGTTCTGTCTCATCTATACTTGTTTTCATAGCATCTTTCACTAAAAGTTAACCAGTTCCCTATTTGATCTGTTAAGTGTTCTAAGTAACTCTCATCATTGTGTTTTTATGTTGTAAGTGCATACCCTTGAAACAATCCTGCATTGGGTATCAGAGCATTCCAGGCTCTTGATATAAGATCTCACCATCTTAAGATCCCTCACACACGCAAAATACTTAACAACTCAAATGGCAGCTATTACCAAAGTTGATATAGAAACTAGAACTATGACAAAGTCTCCACTGATCACTCCTGAAGACTTTGATACTTGGTGTCGAAGGCTTCATCAAGTCTCAAGACTCTAAGATGTGGGACTCTATTGTTGAAGGACCTTATATACCAAGCACCACTTCGCTACTGGTGGTGGTATGATTCCAAAGGCTGTGACTGATTACTCTGAAGAAGATAGGAAGAGAATAGAGATTGATCAGAAAGCCATGACAGCCCTTCAAACTGCTCTTCCAAACTCCATCTACAGAGGCTTCAAGAAGTGCAAAATTGCCAAGCAACTTGGGAAGCACTGAAGCTGATGTATGAAGGGTCCACTGAAGCAAGGAGAACAAGAAAGATCTCTTGAAGCAGCAGTTTGAAAACTTCACCTTCAAGGTAGGTGAAACCATGACTCAACAATACTTCAGGTATGTTGAGATTGTGGATACTCTAATGGATGTTGGAGTAACTCTTGAGAACATGGACATTGTAAGGAAGTTTATGTCCTCTCTTCCTAGACAATGGACACACTATTGTGTTGTTATCAAGAGGACTGATATTATTCTCACAGAGTTGTATGGTATTCTTAGTGGCTACCAGATGGAGATGAACATACAAAACTCATCTAGTAACTCCAACAATCAACTGAGTTCAGCCCTCCATGTGGTTGAAAGAGAAAGCATTGAACCACAATATCATCTTATATGCTACCCAGACAACTCACAAAAAGGCCCTTTCATCACCTTCCTAGAGACTCCAAGAGAAAGCTACACTCAAGGAAGTCCCTTCCAAGAGACAAGATCTTCTCATGCCTTTGTCTCTTCTGATGAAACCACAGGCAACTTTCTCTTCACCCTTGAAGACCTGGACTATATCCATCCAGATGACCTGGAATAAATGAAGATAGTTTAGCAGATGGCTCTTCTCATTCACAGAGCCAAGAAGTTCTACAAGAGGACAGGGAGGAAGTTTCTAAGCAATGTAGCCAGTGGAAAGTTTTGGCTAGAGAAAAGAAAAGTAAAGTGTTACAACTGTAACCAGATAGGACTTCGCAAGGGAATGTAAGGCACAAGGACAAATGGTGGCCGAACAAAAACCAGACCAAACTACACTGAGAAAGCCCCCCAGAATGAGAAGCCAAAGCAGCAAGCTGCAGTTGCTGTTGAAGAAGGAGGCTTTGCCTGGAGCTTTTAGGTAGAAGATGCATCTCCAACCCAAGCGCTCATGGCAGACCACAATGAAGCCAAGTTATTGGAACATCTTTGTACTCCTGAATGCATTGCTAAAATTAATAGATACAGGACCTATAACTTAGAAATGAGATCTGATCTTGAGTCCTTAAATATCTTAAAAGCTGATTTTAAGAGAGATGAAAATGATTATAAACTAAAGATAGAGGACTTGGAGAAAACCATTTCAACTCTTAAACATGAGCACCCAAACTACATGACTGTGATCAAAGACCTCATTACTAAATTAACTGAATGCCAGACTGAGCTTGTGATCGGCGAAGCCAAGGCAGAACAATGTGTTCTTGAAGAAGAGACCTTAAAGAACATAATATCCTCATCCTTGCATGCAAAAGTGTTAGATCTAAGAACAATAGATCTAGATCATTTTGTATATGCTTAGAACTTTAATCAATACCTGTAATGAATGATTATAATTCATTCTTTTCATGTATGCATTGTGTATATAGGTTAACCTATATGTGTGTTGATCTGTGTATGATTGCAGGTACAAACATAATACTTGATCAATTACTAAAATTGACTAAGCGTAAGAAACATCTACGGATGAACATTTTGCTCTTCCGTATATATGTTTCTCACAAGTAACAACCATCCGAAGATCCTCTCCAGATGAACAATCAGCTCTAAAGTTCAAGAGAATCAAAGAGTTCAAGGAAGACTCCTGTGAATGAACGATGTACCTTCTGAAGAACAAAGTACCTTCGGAAGAACAAGTACCTTGGAAGAACAAAGTACCATTGGAAGAACAAACACCTACGGAAGACTATGCAGCTGCGGAGCTCAAACACTTGTATTTAAATAATGCAAGTGTTACAAGTCAACAAGTCAACAAGCCAGTTGTGCGAATCCCAAGAGATCTGGTGTTTCCTTAACTAAAACACATGTGCCTATAAATATGGATCCTAGGTTTCACATCAAAGGAGGACACACAAAAACAAACAACCAAGCAACAATACGACAAACCCAAACATCACATCAATTCACACAAACATAAACCCTAGCAGCCGTCACATCAACATCAACACGTTCGAAGCATTTATTGTTCATTACTTATTCATCTGTAATCATTAATCAATTTAATGAAATACTTTTGAATCAAATCCTTCTTGCTTATTAATTGTGTTCTTCTCATTGTGTTCGTCATAATCATTAATCATTATATTTGATATTTATTTATTAAAACAATTAACCAAAGGTTAATATTGATTCCGAAAACATTAACTTGATTCCCTATTAACACCGATAATTCCTGATTGCGATCCTCGGATTCATAGGTTCGAAGCATTTAGATCGATTGATCTATAAGTGTTAATAGTGTTTAATTGCTTGCTTGTTTCACTAGATTTGTTAGTTTTTGCTGATTAGATCTATTTTATTTTTTTAAGCAAATTGTTTTTGTGTGAATTGATTAAAACAGCGAATAGTCTTTCAACAAGTACTGTTTCATTGCTTGATTAGCTTGGGTCAATATTCAAATCAATTGAATAGTAGATCTTGGTTATTGATTGACATTCATCAATTGTTCAAGTTTATTTGAACAAATATATTAAAAAAATTTTAAATCAAAACATGAGTAACTTTGGTGGATCATCATACCAACCTCCAAAGTTGGAAACAAAAGCAGATTTTAAATCCTGGAAAATCAAGTTCAGAAATCATGTGAATTATACAGATTCTGACTTATGGTTGTCAATAACTGAAGGTCCTTATATTCCACCCACCCTTGGGCCAGATTATAATGACAATAATCAACCCATAATTACAAAGGATCTGTCACCTAATGATATTAAGAAGGTTAAGGTTGATATTAAGGCATACAACTTGCTTAGTATGGCTTTACCTGAAGAAATATTAATCAGATGTGAGAATTATAAAACAACAAATTCCTTGTGGAAGATTCTTCATACACTCTGTGAAGGGAGTGATAAAATCAGAAGCATTAGGAAGGACACCTTTCGTTCACAATATGAAACCTTTCATCATATTGAGGGTGAATCAATTCCTCAACAACTCCATAGATTTATGCAACTTGTAACAGAGATGAACATCTTGGAGTTGAAATATACAAATAAGGAATTAAACAAGAAGATGCTCCATACTTTGCTTGAAAGTTGGAAGAAAGTGTGTCCATGTTCAAGAACACCATTGACCTCAAAGCAACTGGTTTAGATACAATGGTAGCTAAAAGTTAAGGCTCTTAAAATGGATGAAAAATCAAGAAACAAGAGTGTGAGAACACATGTCTCACCCTATCACTTTAAAGAAATAAAAAGTGCTGGAAGTGCCTTCATTTCAAACAATGATAGTGATAACTCTTGTACTTTGAGTGAAGATGAAGAGGAAGTAAGTTTCTATGCATCAAAGCCTTCAAATAAACCTTCTCAAAGTAAGTCAAGAAAAGAAAAAGGAAGAACTAATGATCGAAGAGATACATCATCAGCAAAGTCTTCATCAAATAACAACCAAACAGAGCCCATCACTGTCATTCTTGACTCTGAAGAACAAAACACAGCTTTTGCAGCTTTCAATTCAAGTTTCCAAGCTTACCTGGGAAGCTCATTAACATCTGCCAACATTTCCCAGCTAGAATTAGAAGAACTACATCCAGATGTAGTAGAGGAGATGGATCTACAATGGCAAATGGCAATGATTGCTTATAGAGCCAAACAATATCTCAGGAGAAATTAAAATTTGGCTGCTGCAAGTAAATCATCAAAGATTGGTGTTGATAAGTCAAAGGTAAGATGTTTCAAGTGCAATCTCTATGGACACTTTTCTAGAGAATGTAATCAACAATCAAATCCTGACTTGATACAACATCAGCAACATCAGTCTCACCAACCATCATCATCTCAAAGATCTTTCAGACAACCACAACTTACCAACTCATCCCCACTAGCCATAAATACATCAGCAGGAACAAGTAACTCTAAAGAAACTTGGCTGATCATACGTTAAGATGGAACCTATGACTGGAGTATGTATGAGAAGAAAGTCTTGGAAGAAAATCAAGCTTTAATGGCTCACATGGAAAAAAAGTTCCACCCATGGCTAGAGAGGTAAGAGATAGGTTATGTTCATCAATATGTGTTGAGGAAGTTGTAAGATATAGAGTCCATGCTCAACAACTGGCTGATAAAGTTAAAGAAACAATGATTTTGAATGAATCTCATGTAAGAGAACATAAATTATATCAAATCAAAATTAACTCTTTACAAAAGGATTTAGATAAACTTGTTTTAGAAAATTACAGTTTAAAAAGCACAAGTTGAGCATCTGACCACTTCCTTAACTAAATCCATGGCTGATCATGCATCAACTGAAGTGAAACTTTAGAAGTCTCAACTTTCATCTCAGTAGTATGAGAAATTATTAAATTTTCATATTGAATCAAAGAACAGGTATGGGTTGGGATATAATGTTGTGGCACCTCCTATAAACAATAATTACTCACCTTTACCTGAATCAATGACAAACAACTTGTCAAATCATTTTGTGCCAAGCACCAAGTTTGAAACAAACTCTAATCAACAAGTTAATCACAATAAAACTAAGGTGAATAAAACTGAGTCTTCTGAATCAGAAAAGATTAATCAAAATGACTTAGAATTTGACTTTGATGAGTGTGTTGACTTGGATGATTCTGATGAACATGATGATGATCTACTGAATATTTTTAAGAATGTTGTTTTTGAAACAAACATTCCAAAAGTCCTTAAAGAAACAATCATTCCCAAATTTCTTGAAGAAACAAAGTTGCCATATCCTCCAAAGCAAACAAACATGCTGAAGACTATTTGCAAGATAATAGCTCAGCTAAATGAAGGTCTTCAAGAACTTCATCAGCAACAAAAATCTTCAAATGAAGAAATTGAAGAGTGTGCACCTACTGAGGAAGTAGACATAGTTTCGGTAGATAAAGGAAAAAAAGCAATCAGCAGATCCTCAGTAGAAGAAGAAACCTTCTTCAGTAGGAGAGCTGCGGAAAACCAAATCTACTGATTCAGTAGATGATCTACGGAAGGCAAAATCAGCACCAAACAAATCAAAGCTTCAAAAGCTGAAAGAGGATAAATCAACTACAAAAATAGAAAAGGATGCAAAACCTCAGAAGTTGACAAAGAAGAAGAAAGTAACTGATTCTGACAAAGAATCAGAGGAGATGTATTGCAAATGGTGTGATATGAAAAACCACAATACTGAAGATTGTTACTTCAGTAGTTATTGTTCTATTTGCAATATGAACAATCACATGACATCTGACTGCTACTTCAGCAAACAGTGTGCTATTTGTAACAAAAATAACCATTAAACTCAGGAATGTTATTTCAACAAAAAGAACAAGACAAAGAGCACAAAGAAGAAACAATCTGATAAAGCTGAATCAGATACTCAATCTACTGATTGTGAAAATGATTCAAAAATTAAGAAGCATTAACAAAAACAAAAGCCAAAACCAAAGGAGAAAACATCCACTGATGTTCAACCTTTGAAGAAAAGAACAACATTTCAGCAGTCAAAAACACCTCACAAAATGGTGGATTTGACTGAAAAAGAAACAAATGCTGATGATGCTTTCTTTGATAATTTTGATAAGGGAACTCATGTTCCTCATTCAAAATCAAAAGATAATGAAACTTTCAACAATCAAGATTCATTATCAACGCATCAAACTAACAAAAATAAGGTGAATGAAGAAGAGATTGAGAAACCAGGACCTAGTTCAGCAACCTCATCTTCAACAGAATCATCCTTATCTGAAACAACTCAGAATGAATCAAATAAAACTAAAATTAATACTGAAACTTCAAGACTTATTCATGAAGGAGTAACAATTTTAGACACTGCTGGCAAACGCAAGATTATTAAGGCTTGGTTTGTCAATTCTAACTGATTTCTTTTTGTGTGCAGGAACAATCCTGGAGAGCCTCATATGTGGCATTTGGTGGGGATAAGAAGGGAGGTAAAATAGTTGGTGAAGGAATGGTAAATAATGGTGTGCTCAAATTTGAGAAAGTAAACTATTGTGAAAATTTACAATATAATTTACTAAGTGTGTCTCAAATTTGTGATCAAAATTATACCACATTATTTGATAACACTAACTGTTACATTCTTAAGCCAGGTTTTTCAGTTCCAGAAGATTGGATCCTTCTTAAAGCATCAAGAAAAGGAAGCACATATGTTTTGGATATTAACAACACTTCACTCACAAGACATGAAACATGCCTCCTATCTAAGTCATCAGAAGATGAATCTCAACTGTGGCATAAAAGGCTTGTTCATTCTAACCTGAAGAACATGAACAAATTGGTGAAAAATGACCAGGTCATTGGATTGCCAAAGAAATAATTTTATTGTTCAAATCATTGTCCTTCATGTTATAAAGGAAAACAACAATGCAGGACCGATGAAGGGTATGCACTTACAACACAACAACACAATGAGGAGAGTTTCTTAGAACACATAACAGATCAAATAGAGAACTGGTTAACTTGTTAATGAGAGATGGTAAGAAGACAAGTAAATATGAGACAGAACAAGATGGCAAACAACACAAGTAACTGGTTTTCAAGAATGTTGTATATTGCTTCTCAAGTTCTATTACAAATGTTACAAAGCATAAAGGAAACTTACAAGTACTTGAGATACATATACAACATCCTACAACCGGCCATACTTTGAAGGCCAGCTGGATACACTTGACTAGACAACTACAAAATCAAATGTAGAGTCAAAAGGCAGATTTGCCTTTTGACTAGTGATTATGACATGCCATAGCTCACATCCTAATATATTACAAAAAGGATAAAAGTACATAAAATAGAAAGTATGGAATCAAGACCTCAATGTACAGTTTCTAAAATCATGGACCTTTCACCAACTCGTGTAAGTTGATGACTTTACAGGGTTGCAGCGGAAAGGTGGTCCAGCTTTATGGTAAAATACATCAGATAAAAAGCATGTCTCTAAAAGTCTTCGGAAGAAATCTGTCTTCACTCTTTGGCTTCGGAAGACTTTTTCTTTGAAGCTTCGGAAGACTTTACTTTTGGCTTCGGAAGATGTTGGTCTTGGCTTCAGAAGATTTTACACTCAAAATATTTCTAGTGCATAGTGTAAAACTTTCGAAGCATTTCTACTTCTGTTCTTCAGTGCATGCATGTTGAGAGACTTTGGATGTTTTGGCTGCATCAGACTTATAGGAATCCTTACAAACTCCCCCTAGGCTGATGCTACCAAAACATTTAGAAGATCTTTAGATGTTGGTGGTCTTCAGGATGATTATGACCATACCTTACTTCATCAGATAGTCAGGATCACTCAGACTCTCATAATATCTTCTCATCTCAAAGAGATCTTGCAGAGGTCAGTTGATTAAGTCTTGCCATGTGTAGGCATTCTCAACACCTTGATCTCTGATCACATGCTATCTTTCTAGATTAGTTGTGAAGGTCCAGGATAAGATGGGTCTCTCAGCTACAAGAGGAGCCACTTGAATTGGAGTTGATTGGGCTGCCTCTTCATGCACTTCCTCAGGTTGATCTGACTCAGCCTAAGGTGTAGAGGTGGATGATTCAGGCTTCTTCTTCTTTGACTTTGGTTTGGAAGCCATCCTCTTCTTCCTCTTAGAAGACTTCAAATGAGAAGTCTGGTCTGCAGCACCTTGTTGATCAGTCTTGTCTTTCCTAGTTGGGTGTTCCTCCCTCACAGGTTTAGAAGGAGAGGGAGTTTGACCCTGCTGTTGATCAGAAGATGAAGCTTGCTAAGGCTCAGCAGGAGGTCCAGGTTGTGTTGACTCAGGTTGTTCAACCTTAACCTCCACTTCAGGTGGGACTTGACTTGGAGGGGAGTGTAAGTCAATCAGCTCTCCACTCTTGATCTTCTGCTTGATTACCCTGATATGCTCATCCATTATGGATAGAGACATAGGGCCAAGTCTCCTTCCGGAGAATCCATACAGCTTTAAGAAGCTCATCATCCTTTGTTTGTCAGCAGACTTCTTCATACTCTTTTGGATGATGGCTCTTGACTTTGCAACATCTTCCCTCATCTTTTTCTTTGTTGTCTTTAGTTCTTTGAGCACTTGAAGTTCAAGCTGTTTGAGATACTCAAACTCAATATGCTCAAAGGACAAGGGAAGAAGTGCAGATGTCTTGTAGAGACCTGTGGCACTCATGTAGTTGATCATGTTTTGCCTATCTGTTTCCTTATCTACTTGAGGTTCTTGTATAGCTGCCACATCCTCTTGCACAGGGCTTTTTTGAACTAGGGAGAGAGTTGGAACATGCTTGTATAACCTTTTCTGTCTCTTCTCCTCTTTGAATTGGAGAAGTAGCCTTGCATCCTCTGCTTCCTTCACCTCTCTTGACACTTTCATGTCAGCCAGTTAATTTAATTGCTCCAAAGGGGAGAGATATAATCTCATCTATGTTATAGTTCCTGGTCAGCAGGTAAGTAATCGTGACTGCTCTCAACTCATATTCTTGAGTGTTTGGTGTGGGGGCAGCCCAGATTGCAACTTGCATAAAGCCTGAAGACCCAGAGGAACTTTCTCCCCTTGGCTTCCTCTTCCTCTCTCTCCTCCTCCTCAATCTCCTTAGGAGTTAAAATCCTTTTCCCTTTGTGACCCACAGACCTTTGTGACACATTGTGGAGAGAGCTTTGGCCTTCATTGCTTGGTGTAGCATCCAAGCTCTAACCAGAGAGAGGTTGTGAGACACCTTCACCAGCAGGTGTTTCATTGAGGGAATGAATTTCTGAAGCAGTTGTTGGTGTGACAAGGCTCTCAGGCTCTATCACAATGCCTTCAGCCAAGGTTTTCCCTTTGAAGCTAATCTCAGGGTCTGCGTCAACATCCAGTTGACCAATGACATTACCTGATTGCCTTTGTCTCCTTCTAAGGTTGAACTCTTTAGTAATTCTATCTTGAATCCTGAGTGCTAACCTGTCATCTTGTCTTGATTGACTTTGGTTGACAAGTGGCATGTTGATCTGGTCAAGACAATCATAGTAGTTCAAGGTCTGAAAATTAAAAACTTCTTGCTGCCCTTGAACTTTATGAAGAATGAGGGCTCTTCTATCAACATCATACCTCCACCCAATAATGTAGTTTGAAGTTCCTTGAGGTGGGGATGACATAGCCCTTGGAATGCCTTCCTCAAAGAGACTCCTAATGACAGAGTCTATAATGTCCACATTAATGTGAACTTGAGGAAGTTGCTGAGCATGCACAATTGCAAGTTAGGATGGTGAGTCCTCAATGTCCATACTCCCTGAAGAACTCTCAGGTTCTATGACTGTAATGACTTTCTCCCTCTTTTTGATAGCATCACCCTCTTGCATAGGTGAGCTAGGAGTTAGGTCAATCAAATTCACAGGTTCTTGTGTTCCTGGTTGAGCTCCCCTTAAGGGTCTTCCAGCTAGTTTTTCGCTAAGATAAGATATCTCAAGTTGCTGATCATTGACCCTATTTTGCAGGGTAGTCACCTGAGATTCAAGGTGACTAACCTTAGAGACTAAATAGAAGCATTTTTTTGACAGTTTTTGCACCTTTAGTCTCAGATTCCCCTTATCTTCATCAGAATAATCATTGGGGGATGAGATGATTGGACTAAGGTCCTCTCTCTCACCACCAGCTTCAGGTTCTTGGCTGCTGGATTTCGTCTACACATTGACTGCCTCAGTTAAGGTGTCAGTGGGTTGAGTTGCCATGGTTGAGGTTTTAATGATGTAATCACTTGCAGAAGTGAGAGCCTCTTCCATATGGATATCCTGAATGGGTTCAGAAGTATCCACCTCAGTGATGGGTGACTGATGTGGGCTAGACAAAGGAGACTCATCTCTTTTTGAGTAGGGGAAGAGTAGAGAGACTCATGGTACCCACTGAAACCCAAGTCTTCATCAGTATAGAACGAGAGGTTGGGATTGGGTTGATTTAAGTCTAAAGGCTAGGGATAGTAACTGTCCCCTGAAGGTTGTTCACTTGAGTGTTGAGACAGAGTGAAGGCTTAAGTCAGTTTGGGTTGTGAGCTCATCAGGGTGCGCATGAGGAACCTCATCCTTGATTCTAGAAGAGATGGGAGTAGTTTGCTCCTCAGGAGAAGTGGGAGCTCTATTGTCCACTTCCTCCTGTATGGGTGAGTATATGGAGGCCTGCACAGACTCAATAGCTTGAGCAGGGGTTCGTTTGGATTTTCTTTGGTAGGTGAGGGTGATTTGTGACCTTTTTGGTTGTTGGGAGGTAGAAGCTTTGGGTTCAACTCTAGCTTGTGTTGCTAGGTTGTCACCTTGAGCAATGAGCTCTAACATTTTTGGGACAAGGGCTGTTTCTACCCCTGAGAAGCCTACAGTTGGCTTCTTCATAATTTTAAAGATGTCGGGCTTCATCTGTCCTAATTTAAGAATATTATCTGTTTCCCTCAACTGTGAGCCCAATTCACAGTTGAGAATGTGTTGAACATATCTAGGAAACATATAATACTCTAAGGAGTCCAAGTTAGCAAGCAAATTTTTATAAACAAAATGAGAGGACCAGAACTTGACCCCTTGAACCATTCCATGTACTATGAAGAAGAGATCCTCTGGAATCTAGTCCCACCCTCCATGCTTGTTTGACAAGCTGTGGATAACCACATGAAGCAAGTATTTCCACTGAGATGAAACCTTTCCTTTCCTGAAGGTCTTTACAGAGAAATATTCCTTATTGCCCATCTGCTCAAAGGAATGATTTACAACTTTCTTAGGGAAGGACAACTCACCTTCTTCATTATCCAGCTGCAAGTGAGTGTTGATGATGGCCGGAGTGATGAAGATTGTCCTTCCTTGCCCTGTGGCAGACAGTGCCTTCTCCCCATCCATAATGACCTCTTGGCAGGTCTTCCAGAATTCAAGCAGATGATCCTCATAGAGAGTAGGATCAATGGTAAGGGAGGTGAAGTAGTTGATAGAGCTATGAAACAGCAAATCTCTGAGAAACTTTCATCTTTCTCAGAGCTTAACAGAGCAACCTATTTGTGTTGCCTGTGAAGTTGCATGGAAAAATCTGGGTTGTTTCCGCGGTTTAGGTTGGCCATTTGAGAAGCTTAAGGAAGAAAAAGATGAAGAACAAAGGGGGTTTAGGAGAATTTAGGTTTAAGGAATAGTGTAATTGAGGAAGATAGTGAAAGAGGTGGGAACCGTTGGGCATTTATGTGAAAAGGATTAGAGACAAAGTTAATGAAAGAGGATAAACTTTGAAATCCGGATGTCGGTCCCGACTCTGAAAAGTAGTTTACTTTTGCCCAAAAAGTATTTTTCTTGGAAGTCAAGAAATCTTCAGAAGGTTATTTGGTTCGGAAGCTCTGAAGAAAAAAGATTCCAAAGGCAAATTGGCTTCGGAAGATATTTCAAAGGTTTTTGAGAATTTTGCTTCGGAAGAGAATTTACACTTAGGTATTTTTTATTCTAAGGAGAATAAAAACTTCCGAAGGTAAACTGCTTTCGGAAGAAACTTGTTCTTTAAAAACATACATAGTACTTAAGTTGATTTTAAGCTTCAGAAGATATTTCAGAAATTTCTTCCGAAGGTAAAATTACTAAAGCAATTATTTGTTTACTAAGACATAAATTTCTTCTGAAGGTAATTTTAAGTCTTCCGAAAAGAAAAGAGATCAAAATTTTCTAAAATCTAAGAAAAGTCTTTTGAAAAGATTTTCTTCCAAAGAAAACAAGGGCTTATGAAGGTGATAAAATAGACAACTTAGGACACACATGTTTTAGAAATAAATATGATTAATTTGTAAGAAAAGCTATTCAAAGTTAATCATCCCAATAGTTGATACAAGATATTCAAATCTCTGCTCATCAAAAGCTTTGGTGAATAGATCAGCATATTGTTCATTTGTGTTAACTTTGACTAGTTTGATTAATCCCTTTTCAAAATTATCTGTAATCAAATTATACCTGATATTAATATGCTTTGTCCTTGAGTGTTGCACAGGATTCTCTGTGACGGAGATAGCACTGTTGTTGTCTATGTGGATGGGAGTCTCTTTAAAGTTGAATCTATAGTCCAACATCTGATTTTGAATCCATAGCACTTGAGCACAACAGTTTGGACCAGCAATGTATTCAGCCTCAGCAGTTGATGCAAACACACAAGATTGTTTCTTACATTGCCAAGAGACTACTCTTCCACCAAGAAATTGACATCCCCCTAATGTAGACTTTGCAGTTATGTTACAACCACCATAGTCACTATATGTATAAGCATACTATTTAAAGTCAGAATTCTTTGGATACCAAAGGCCAAGTGATGGAGCACCTTTGAGATATCTTAGAATTCTTTTGACAGTGACCAGGTGTGACATCTTGGGGTTGGCTTGATATCTTGCACAAATGCATATAGCAAACATGATATCTGGCCTGCTAGCTGTGAGGTACATAAGAGACCCAATCATTGCCTTATAGAGATGCTCATCAACACACTCCCCCTCAAGATCAGGTCCAAGGGAGTGATTTCTGGCTATGGGTGTCTTAGAAACCTTACAATCAGTCATGTTGAACCTTTTAAGTATGTCTTGTACATACTTTGACTGACTTATGAAGATTCCATTGTCAACTTGCTTCACTTGAATTACCTAGAAAGAAATTGAGTTCCCCCATGACACTCATTTCAAACCTGTCCTTCATCAGCTTCTCAAAGTCTTTGCAGAGCTTTGGATTAGTTGACCCAAAGATAATGTCATCTACATATACTTGAACTAGCATTATGTCATTTCCTGTTCCTTTGATGAAAAGAGTTCCATCTATAGTACCCCTTTTGCAGCCATGTTGACAGAGATACTGAGATAGAGTCTCATACCACTTCCTTGGTGCTTGGTGCAGCCCATAAAGAGCTTTATCAAGCTTTCAGAAATAATCAGGATGATTAGGATCTGCAAACCTAGGTGGTTGTCTGACATACACCTCTTCATCAATCACCCCATAAAGAAAAGCACACTTGACATCAAGTTGGTAGACCTTGAAGTTCTTGGATGCAGCAAAAGCTAGGAATATTCTAACAGCTTCAAGTCTTGCTATAGGAGCAAAAACATCAGTGTAATCAATTGCTTCTTCTTGAGTATACCCTTGAGCAACTAGTCTTGCCTTGTTCTTGATGACAAGTCCTCTATCATTCTTCTTATTCCTAAAAACCCATTTGGTTCCTATGATATTCTTCCCTTGAGGAAGAGGACATAGGTTCCAAACCTTTTGCCTTTTGAATTGAAGCAGCTCCTCTTGCATAGCTTTAACCTAACTTCCATCCTTTAGAGCCTCATCAATTTTCTTTGGCTTTATCTGGGACAAGAAACAAAAGTGAAGATAAACATTTGCCTCATGGGTTTGTCCTCTTGTTCTCACCCTTGAATCAACATCTCCAATGATGTTCGTGGTAGGATGAGACTTGTGGATCCTTAGCTGAGGGATCACAGCAAGTTGCTTAGACAGATCTATATTTGAAAAATTCTGATCTGGCAAGGAAGATTCATCCTCCACATCAGCACACTTATCAAGATTGACTTGATCCAATGAGTGTGTGACATCATTGATGTTGTCTTCAATGGAATGGTTATCAGCATCAAGAAATTCCTGATCACTTTCTCCACCACCACTTTCTCCAACATTAAAAGCTCCTTCCTTTGAGTTTTGTGCCTCTATGCTGGAATTTGAAGGCACTTCAGAAGTATCAGCAGGATTTGTCATTGATGTGCTGGTAGAAGCTTCATTTGCAGGATTAGTTACCACTGGAGCTGAAGATGTGTAACTTGAAGGTCTTCTTAGCTCAAATCTTGAGTCAGGATCACCTGTAGGTAGTATATCTGTAGATCCTGAAACATTCTCACAAGATTTGTTAAAACAGTTGGTAACTAAATCAAGATCAAATAGCCAATCTGGACCAGAACCTTTCACAATGGGAGTGTGCTCATTGAAAGTTACATTGGCCGACTTCTTAACTACTCTAGTTCAGAGATTGTATACTCTATAAGCTTTAGCTTAAGAAGAGTATCCAATAAAGTGTCTGTCATCTGATTTCTCAGCAAACTTGGCAATTTGATCTTTGGTATTCAAGATGGTGCAAGGACATCCAAATGATCTGAGAAAACCAATGAAAGGTTTTCTCTTGTGCCAAAGTTCATAAGGAGTCTTACCATGTATCTTAACCACTAAAATTTTATTTTGCTCATAGCAAGCAGTGTTCACTGCCTCTGCCCAGAAGGTGATGGGCAGTTTAGAGTCAAACAACATAGTTCTTGCAGCTTCAATTAGTGTCCTGTTTCTCCTCTCAGCAACACCATTTTGTTGAAGAGCCCTGGGAGCACTCTATTGTCTTGTAATACCTTTTTCATCACAAAATGTATCAAGGATTTGATTCTTGAATTCATTTCCTTGATCACATCTTATGAGTTTGACCTTGTGATCACATTGATTCTCAATCTTTAAGATGAAATTCTTCAGAATCTTAGGAGTCTCATCCTTAGTTCTAAGAAAGAATACCCAAGTGAATCTTGTAAAGTCATATGTGATCACCAAACAATAAGAGGTCCTTCCTAGACTCATTACACTGGTGGGGCCAAAGAGATCCATATGTAATAACTGTAGGGGATTAATGATGTTATTTCTTTCTTTTGGCTTATGAGATACCTTGTGTTGCTTCCCCTTCATGCATGCAACACAGTGGTCATCACTTTTAAACTCTTTCTTTGGTATTCCAGTTACAAAATCGTTCTATTATTTATTCATGTTTTTAAAGTTTACATGGCATATTCTTTTATGCCAGATGAAAGATTCATCATTATTTGCTTTAGACAGAAAGCATGAAACTTCTCCTGAGGGAGATGTTTCTTACAAGTCCATCTTGTACATGTTCCCTTTCCTGGGGGCTCTGAGAAGGAAATGCTCATGAGGAATGACCACCCCGGGCCTGAGAACAATGCACTCATGCTCAATGAAGAGCATGGTATGATTCTAATCCCAAAATTGGGATACACTCAGAAGATTGTACCCAAGCTCCTTGATAAAGTTTACCTTCTAAATGCTGAGCTTACCATTTGTGACCTTGCCCCTTCCTATAATGTAACTTCCTGCATCTCCTCAAAAAGCAACTGGTCCTCCATCAATTCTTTCAAACTATTGGAGTAGTGACCTATTACCTGTCATGTTCCTGGAATAGCCACTGTCAATGATCCATACATTTCTGTTTATCTTGAGCTGTTCCTTCACAAAAGAGATGATTAGTTACATTTGGAAACCCAAGCCTCATTGGTCTTGGGCTCATCAAAAGAAGTTGAAAACAATGCAACAGTAATTGATCCTATAGTCATGCTAGAAGGATAATTTGCTGATGTCGATGAAGAACATTCAGTCACTTGGTCTTTCTTTGACTTCCACACCACCTTTGGAAACTTAGACTTGACCTTCAATACTTCGGAAGTTTTGATGACTTCAGAAGTTTTGATGACTGGACCTTCGGAAGATCTTGCTTTCACTGCAGCAGGCTTTAGTGCTTCGGAAGTATTCCTTTCTTCCGAGACCAATTTTCTTTCGAAGGCAAGTTTCCACTTGTCTTCTTCTTCATTTTGGAGCTTTCGAAGGAAATAGATTTTCCTTCTGAAGCTTGCTTCGTCTTTTCCAAACTCTTAGAAGTTTCTTTATTGGTCATGTGAAGAGTACTCTTTGGATTGTAAACACAATCCTTAGCAAGATGAGAAGTACTCCCAGACATAACACAGTCCTTTTTCTTCATTCTAAGAGTCTTCCTTTGTGAACAAAGCTGAACTTGATCGCTTTCCTTCTCCATCTTCATCTTTGCTAATGTTGTGGCAGTTCTTGTGGGGATAGAACTACCTTTGGAGCTGGATGGTTCAGGTTGTACAACAGTGATGCACAACTAATCAGCCTTCTTCTTGATGATGGGAGGATTTGGACATGAACCAGAACTCTTGTTGATGGAGTTCAAGTTGGTGTCTTCAGCCTTTACCACTTCAAATCCTGCAAAGATGAAGACTTGTTTCTGTGCAGAATTGGAGGTGGCCTTGATCTCTTGAGCCTTTTTGGACTTTCTTTTGGCCTTCCTGATCAAGTTCTTTCTTCTTGACTTGGTCATCCCAACAGCTTTGCTCTCCTCAGAGGGATGGTGACCCTTCTTAGAATGCTCTTCTTCACTCTTCTCAAAGCCATTCTCCACCATCTCCTCTTCATCCTCTTCAGTCACAGGATCTATGAGGAGAAGCTCATCTTCACAAGTTCCACACCTAGGAGATCTTACAGACAAGATTGTGTGTGGAGGAGCTATCTCACAAGATCCTAGACCCTACTTATTTTGATAACAAACTTTTGCATGCAAGGATGAGGATATTATGTTCTTGACGGTCTCTTCTTCAAGAACACATTTTCCTGCCTTGGCTTTGCTGATCACAAGCTGAGCCTGGCATTCAGTTAATTTAGTAATGAGGTCTTTGATCTGAGTCCTGTAGTTTGTATGCTCATGTTTAAGAGTTGAAATGGTTTTCTCTAAGTCCTCTATCTTTAGTTTATAATCATTTTCAGCTCTTTTAAAATCAGCTTTTAAGATATTTAAGGACTCAAGATCAGATCTCATTTCTAAATTATAGGACCTGTATCTATTGACTTTAGCAATACATTCAGGAGTGCAAAAATGTTCCAAAACCTTGGCTTCATCGTGGTCTTCCATGAGTGCTTGGTTTGGAGATGCATTTTCCACCTGAAAGCTCCAGTGAAAGCCTCCTACTACAACAGCAACTGCAGCTTGCTGCTTTGGCTTCTCATTCTGGTGGGCTTTCTTAGTGTAGTTTGGTCTGGTTTGTGCTTGGCCACCATTTGTCCTTGGTGCCTTACACTCTCTTGCAAAGTGTCCCATCTAGTTACAGTTGTAACACTTTAATTTGGTTTTACCCAGCCCAAACTTTCCACTGGCTGAATTGCTTGGAAACTTTCTCCCTGTCCTCTTATAGAACTTCTTGGCTCTGTGAGGGAGAAGAGCCATCTACTGGATTATCTCCATGTACTCCAGATCATCTGGATGGATACAGTCCAAGTCTTCAAGCGTGAACCGAAAGTTGCCTGAGGTTTCATCAGCAGAGACAAAGGCATGAGAAGAACTTGTCTCTTGGAAAGGACTTCCTTGAGTGTAGCTTTCCCTGGGAGTCTGTGGGAAGGTGATGAAAGGGCCCTTTTTGAGTTGTCAGGGTAGCATATAAGATGATGTTGTGGCTCAATGCTTTCCCTTTCAACCACATGGAGGGCTGAACTCAGTTGATTGCTGGAGTTACCAGATGAGTTTTGCATGTTCATCTCCATCTGGTAGCCACTAAGAATACCATACAACTCTGTAAGAGTAAGAGTCTTAAGGTTCTCAGTCCTCTTGATAACAATACAGTAATGTGTCCATTGTCTAGGAAGAGAGGACATAAACTTCCTTACAATGTCCCTGTTCTCAAAAGTTACTCCAACATCCATTAGAGTCTCCACAATCTCAACATACCTAAAGTATTGTTGAGTTATGGTTTCACCTACCTTAAAGGTGAAGTTTTCAAACTACTGGTTCAGGAGATCCTTCTTGTTCTCCTTTGCTTCAGTAGACCCCTCATACATCAGCTTCAGTGCTTTCCATAGTTGCTTGGCAGTTTTGCACTTCTTGAAGCCTCTGTAGATGGAGTTTGGAAGATCAGTTTGAAGGGCTGTCATAGCTTTCTCATCAATCCCTATTCTTTTCTTGTATGCTTCAGGGTAATCAGCCACAGCCTTAGGAATTTTACCAGCACCAGTAGCAGATGTGGTGCTTGGTATGTAAGGTCCTTCAACAACAGAGTCCCACATCCTGGAGTCTTGAGACTTGATGAAGCCTTCCATTCTTTGACACCAAGTATCAAAGTCTTCAGGATTGATCAGTGGAGACTTTGTCATAGTTCCAGTTTCCATATCAGCTTTGGCAATAGCTGCCATTTGAGTTGTTAAGTATTTTGTGTGTGTGAGGGATCTTAAGATGGTGAGATCTTATATCAAGAGCTTGAAATGCTCTGATACCAAATGCAGGACCGGTGAAGGGTATGCACTTACAACACAACAACACAATGAGGAGAGTTTCTAAGAACACTTAACAGATCAAATAGGGAACTGGTTAACTTGTTAATGAAAGATGCTAAGAACACAAGTAAATATGAGACAGAACAAGATGGCAAACAACACAAGTAATTGGTTTTCAAGAATGTTGTATATTACTACTCAAGTTCTATTACAAATGTTAAAAAGCATAAAGGAAAGTTACAAGTACTTGAGATACATATACTACAACCTACAGCCAGCCATACTTTGAAGGCCAGCTAGATACAATTGACTAGACAACTACAAAATCAAATGTAGAGTCAAAAGGCAGATTTGCCTTTTGACTAGTGACTATGACATGCCATAGCTCACATCCTAGTATATTACAAAAAGGATAAAAGTACATAAAGTAGAAAGCATGGACTCAAGAACTCAATGTACATTTTCCAAAAGCATGGACCTTTCACCAACTCGTGTAAGTTGGTGACTTTACAGAGTTGCAGCGGAAAGGTGCTCCAGCTTTATGGTAAAGTACATCAGATAAAAGCATGTCTCTAACAGTCTTCGGAAGAAATCTGTCTTCACTCTTTTGCTTCGGAAGACTTTGTCTTTGAAGCTTTGAAAGACTTCACTTTTGGCTTCGAAAGATGTTGGTCTTGGCTTCAGAAGATTTTACACTTAGAATATTTCTAGTGCATGGTGTAAAACTTCCGAAGCATTTCTACTTCTGTTCTTCAGTGCATGCATGCAGAGAGACTTTGGATGTTTTTGCTGCATCAGACTTATATGAATCTTTACAAAAATAACATAGAGTGTCTCATAAATCCAAAATGATCAATACAAACACTACACCACTCAAATTGCTTCACATGGATCTATTTGGTCCAACCACTGTGATGAGCATTGGAAAGAGGCAATATTGTTTGGTGATAGTAGATGATTGCACTGGATTCACATGGGTCTTCTTTTTAAAACAAAAGAGTAAAACATCAGAAACATTAATGGTTTTTGTCATCAAAATTAAGAATCAACTTGATTTAAAAGTCAAAATGTTCAGGAGTGACAATGGGACTGAATTTGTTAATACTGACTTAGATTCTTTTTGCGGGAATAAAGGTATTGCAAGACAATTCAGTGCACCAAGAACTCAACAACAGAATGGAGTTGTTGAAAGAAGAAACAAAACACTTATGAATCAGCAAGAACAATGCTAGCGGATTCACAATTGCCAATCACCTTTTGGGCTGAAGTAGTGAATACAACATGCAATGTTCAAAATAGAACATTGATTGTCAAAGAACATAATAAAACACCTTATGGATTTTATTTAAAAGAAAACCTTACATAGGATATCTTAGAGCTTTTGGGTGTCATGTATCTGTTTTGAACACAAAAGAACAATTTGAAAATTTTTCAGAAAAAGCCTATGATGGTTTCTTTGTTGGATATTCTTCAACATCTAAATCTTATAGGATCTACATTCCACAACATAACATTATGGAAGAAACTCCTAATGTATCATTTCATGAATCCTTATTTCCTAAATCAGTAAAAGGATCATCATGGTTGTTTGATATAGATGCACTAACAGAATCATTTAACTCTGGTTATTTGAATAATGCAGGATACGATGATACATGTTATCCATTTGTTCCCCCAAATATGAATGAAGTGTCATTATCTACTGATCCTCTAAGAATACACACATCAAATATCTTGTAACAAGGAGGAACAACTAATAACAATGATGTTGCACAAGTCTAGCAAACTGAATGCACATCCTCAGATGGAAACACTTCATCAGTAGTTGCTGACTCTACATCCGCAGATGTACATTCTGTATCCGGAGATATGAATAATGTCTCAGTAGTTGTTCCATGCTCTCAAGTAGATACAACAAAGATTGGAGATGATTCATCAAGTCCTCATGTACCATCCGTAGAAGTTCTTGTAACTTCTACGGAAGAACAAAATGCTTCCTGAGAAGTTCTTGCAGAAGATATTAATGATGCTCCTGATGTTCAAACTCAGGAAGACCACTCCATACCCAATGATGAACAGGAGGAACACTTTGACTACTTCCTAAATTCATCAACTAGATTAGATCCATCTGCATCAATGAATATGACTAACTTTGAATCTTCTATTCCAGTTGAATCAACTCCAACAACAAGAATTCATAAGACTCATCCAGTAAACAACATTATTGGTGATCTTGATAAAAGAGCTACAAGAAGCCAAGTTGGAGCTGCAAACATTTGTCTTTTCACTTGTTTTCTTTCACAAGTGGTTCCTCCAAACATCATAGCTGCTCTAAAGGACAATAGTTGGATTGAAGCTATGCAAGAAGAGCTTCAACAATTCGGAAAGTAGAAAGTCTGGAATCTAGTTAATTTACCTGAAGGCCAACATCCAATTGAACAAGATGGCTCTTCAAAAATAAACTAGATGACAGAGGTATAATTGTGAGAAACAAAGCAAGGTTGATTGCACAAGGTTACACACAAGAAGAAGGATAGACTATGATGAAGTTTTTGCACCAGTTGCAAGAATTGAAGCCATAAGAGTATTCCTAGCATATGCATCGTATAAGAAGTTGATGAAGAAGTCTATGTATCACAACCTCGTGGATTATTTACTCACTACCCACACAGGGTATACAAGTTTGATAAAGCTTTGTATGGTCTTCACCAAGCACCAAGAAAGTGGTATGAAACATTATCATCTTTCTTGCTCAAGCATGGATACAAAAGGGGAACCATTGATCAGACTCTCTTTCTCAAACAAGAATATCAAGATCTTTTAATTGTTCAAATTAATGTTGATGACATTATATTTGGATCAACTAACAAGAGATTGTGTGTAAGCTTTGAAGAGTTGATGAAATCTGAGTTTCAGATGAGTTCAATGGGAGAATTAACTTTCTTTCTTGGCCTACAAGTTCATCAGAAGACAAATGGCATTTACATTAATCAAGAGAAAAACATACATCAAATATTGAAGAAGTACAACCTTGCTGATACATCTTCATGCAAAACACCAGCCTCAACAATTGAAAAGATTGTACCTGATCCCACAGGAAATACTATTGATCAATGATTATATATATCAATGATAGGATCACTTATGTATTTAACTGCCAGTAGACCTGACATTATGTTTGTTGTGTGTTTGTGCTAGGTACCAGTCAGATCCAAAAGAGTCTCATCTGAATGCTGTCAAGAGAATTTTCAGATATCTCAAAGGAAAACCAGCCCTTGGAATTTGGTATCCAAAGGATGGTGATTTCACTCTCTACTCATATTCAGATAATGACTTTGGACGATGCAACAACAATAGAAAATCCACAACAGGTGGATGTCAATTCATAGGACCAAGACTAGTTTCATGGCAGTGCAAGAAGCAAACAAATGTATATGTATACACAGTTGAGGCTGAGTACATCGCTGCTTCAGCTGGTTGCTCTCAAGTCCTTTGATTGCAAAACCAATTACTTGATTATGGTTACAATTTCCTTCAGACTTCAATCTATATTGACAATTCAGTAGCTATGTTTATCACTGCTAATCCAGTGCAACATAGTAAAACAAAGCATATTGAAATAAGATACCATTTTCTGAGAGATTGCTCAAAAAAAGGTTTGATCAAGTTAGTCAAAGTGGATACAAAAATCAGCTTGTTGATTTATTCACTTAAGCCTTTCTCCTAACTTAATGGGCATCAGATTTATCCTAAATATATACCCTTTTAGGTTCAGCGAGCAATCCTTGATAACTTCGTTAGTTTAAAAAATGTTATCGTCAGCTAATTCTACAGTAAACGTATCGGCTAAGGTACACGCGTCTAAGTCAATCAAAGGCCTAAAAGTACTAGAGACAAAACTAGCAGTCGCTCAAGTATCAAACAGAACAGTAGCAGGATGATTGTTTACAAGGAACGTACTGGTTAACCACATCAGGTTCCCTACGAGCTCCAGCCGGGTCCATAACGAATGCTCTTCCCTTTGGCTTGTTGTGCTTGGCATCCTTGTCTCTACCCAGCTTAGGACACTTGTTCCTCATGTGCCCTGGATCCCCACATTCATAGCATTGTTTTCCTGGTGCGTAAGTACATTCCTTGATTAAATGACCTGTTCTCCTGCATTTGAAACAGGGCATCGGGTTACATTCCCCTTGATGGTGTAGTTTGCACTTGTTGCAAAACGGGCTTGTACCCGAGTACAGTCTCTGGGTCTTGCTTCCCTGATCATCGCGCCTCGCACCTTCAGAACTCTTCCTACCTGACCCGCTATTACTTCCAACCGCTCTCTTTACTTCAAACCACTTTCTTTTCTCACCAATAGACTTCCTCTTCTCATCAGCCCTAGCTTGCTCAGTCCATCCAGCCCTAACTAAGTCATCAGTCAAACTGCTGGTAAGGTCAACCGCAACTTGTAGGGTTAAAGGCTAAGAGGAACGGACCATTCCCCTAACACTTGGGTGTAGCCCCCAGATGAATCGTGCTGCACCTTTAGATTCGGGTGTCACCAGATGAGGAACAGTCGGGATAGGGCTAAGAAACGATTGATATATTCCGTGTCGTTGGGACCTTTCATTTCCAGACTTAGGAATTCTGTCTCTAGTTTCTCGAGTTGATTGATGGGGCAATACTTGCTGGTCATCAGTTCCCTGAATTCGGTCCAACTCATTCGGTTAGCCATATTTCTTCCACGGGTTTGAGTAATCGACTTCCACCATTCAAGAGCCGATCCCTTGAGGGATTAGGATGCGAACCTCACCATATGATCCATCTTGCACTCGCTAATGTCCAAGACGGCTTCCATTTCATCAATCCATTCGTACGTTTCTATAGCACCCTCGATGCAGTAGAAGTCCTTGGGCTTACATGCCATGAAGGTCTTATTGGAGCATCCGTTCTTTAACGCCTCGGCTTCCTCGTCGTGGCCCTCGTCATTCCCTGGCCGATCATTACCATTAGTATTATCTGAGCGATAATGGTCGGGATGGCGTTAGCAAGTTGTTGTGCTACGAGGTTAGCAATTCTCTCGTCATTTTCTGGATTAGCATTTTCCCTGCGGGGAGTTCCTGGTGGGGTAGGTTGGTTTCCTGTTTGTCTGGCTTCCTCACGGCGGCCCCTAGTGGCTCCTCACCGCCCAAATCATGTTCCTCTCTGAGTCGGCATTCTGATAGTATCACAATAGATTCGTTTAGCATCTCAAAATTTGTTTCGAATAGCTCATGCATCAATACCCTATTACACCTTGCCTCGGGAATAGGGATCATGGCGTGTATATGTATATACAACCCACTAAGATTCTTACAAGGTCCAATTCAAAGCATATCATAACAGTTAGACAATCAATCAGAAAGGGGCACAGACCAATTACAAAGCACAACACAACATATTGCAATTCAATATAAATAGTCCAATAACCTAGCATCCAAACAAACAGTTCATAGTTAAATAGAGATAGTAGTATCATCGAGCAAAGTTGAATCAGAGTCAAGCTCTTACAAGTTGGAAGGTGCCATCACCCCCATATTAATAATAATAATAGTATCGAATAATAATTGAAATAGTTTCCTTCAACTGTCTAAAGACAGATAATTCCACTTCTTACCCCTGCTCTCACATCCACTTTTTCTTCAGCAATCCAAACCATCCTGAGCTCTTCCTTCTCTGCTCTTGTTCCAACAGCTACACCCCATGCGTAGCCATCATAGCCTGGAATTGAGCAGACTGGGAGGTCCGGGTGGCGTGCTGAAGAGTCAACTCGTGACGACGAACGGTCTTCAAGATTTCATCTAGTGTTGCATTAGAGGGTCCTACGTCGCTTGCCCGACGGCTCGACTGGGAGTACCTATCACCAGCCAGTACGCTAGGGCTGTCATACATGCTGTGCTTCGGTGGCATCAGGTGTTCATCACGTGGGTCAAACAGCGGAGGTGCCGGTATCGGAGTCCTAACAGGTGGTGGAGGAGGAGGTGGCATCCTAAAGGAGACTGAGGGTCCTGGCCTAGCACTCTTGCGTGGACGGGTGATAACACGTGCACCCCTATTCCCTAAAGGTGGGATGGGTGAGTGGGTAGAAGCAGCTACATGAGGAGAGTGGGAGCGCGTCCGGCTCCTGGAAGGTGATGTGGAGGGAGAGTCCTCCGAAGCTTCAGTGTCATCTGACGTGACGGATATCCATCCTGGATGTCCGCACCTCCGGAGGTATGCCTCATACTCTGTCTGAGGCTTCGCCCTTCCTAGGGTCCCAATAAGAGTGGTCTCATCATCAGGGTGAGCAGGCGCCTTTCCTTTATCAGCCATAGCCGTTGTGTCTTGTAAAGAATACATCATGAGTAATTTGGTTTCTCATAGCTCATGATTATAATAATAGTACTTGTAATAGAAATGATGGCAGTAGCATATGTTATTCCAACATATCATTGCCTGTGTTTCCAAAATCAATAGTCTCTTTAAATAGTATCGGATAACATAGTTCATCATAGAAAGCATTTAAATCCCCTTTTTAAAATATGTTTCAAAATCATCAATGTTAATCAGAAAAAGTCCAACCATTACCTAAAGGTCCGTGATGGAAATTACGCGTCCGGTAAATTCATGATTATATTGATCAAGTGTAATCATCAATTTACCCAACCGGATCATCCCAACACTTCCACAAGGACAGTCCTAGGGTATCAGGGTTGTAGCCTAGGGTCTACTATGGTATTCCCGACTTCTCTACAACCTTTGGCTCTGATACCAATCTGTCACACCTCGGTCCCAGGTAGGGTGGGACGTCATAGACTAGAAACAACATATGGCAGCGGAAACAAACCATTACAAGAGCTCAAAGGAGAGAATATCACATGGCATTAAAAGTTTTCAAAAGATACCGGGGCCAGAAACAGATCCAGCCCCCCAAATGAGTTATACAACCAACGTAGAAACAAATTGTATTTGCTCAACAGAAATGTAAAATTGTTCAAATTGTTCATTAAGTAAAATAAGCCAATGCCATGGTCACGGGGATAAGCCTAGGTCCTCACAACAGCTAGGATCTCTTCATAAATTACCTGAAACATGCTCAAAAAGAATTTGTGTCAACTAAAAAGTTTGTGAATTCAAGTGGTTAAAGTTTAAAAAACAAAACGGACTTAACAAATCCTCATTTGATAAAAAGGAATGAATCATAGTTTCAACATCGTGGGAGAATCATAATCAACCCTGCACTCAGTCCCGGTTGGCCTCTTCTAAAGTTGTGTTTAACCGGCTATTCCTGAAGGAAGAACTGAGCCCTAACATGAATATATTAAGTGATAAGCTACTGTTCTAAACTTATTTAAGGTGCAACAAGTATGTCAAAAATTTAGTTGTCGGATAAGGCTTCGATTTCGTGCGGGTTTGTATAAAAAGTTTCCTTTTATGGCAAGTCATGGTTTCCCATATAATTTAGGGTTGTACATCATTAAGTTAAGGATATAGGATAAATATGCTGTTCAAGTGATTATTAGTCTCATATGAGCTGGTTATAACGTTTGGTAAAATTTTACAGTTTAGTCCCTCAAGTTTCAAAATTGACAGTTTCTACCCTCATGTTTGGTTTCTTACACTTTATGAAAATTAAGACCAACAATCAGGTTCTTAGAGTAAAAATTGACTTATTATTGAGGAAGTGTTCCAAATTTCCAGAATATGGATCCGGTTTAAAACCTACGCGTTTAACATTCCCGGTTGCGGTAAAACCGGAGAGTTTTAACAGTTAATTAAGGATTTTCCTAAATTTGAGTCTTGGACCAGTAGGTATCATCTTAAGGACATTTTTATAAGTTTCAAGTCCTTTAATTGTGAATTTTGCCTCTAATAGTTGAAAGCCTCATTTTTACGTTTAACCTGTTAAAATGCGTTTTCAATCGAATTTGACCATTTAAAAGCTTATTTGACCAATATTTCAAATACTTTAGGTCTTTTAACACTTATCTTACTGAAATGACATGGTTTTAATAAATCTTATCTTTAAACTCCTTTTTCTTGGATTTTTCTCAAAAACGTCACCCGGTTAGTACCCGTTTCTAGTTAAAACGCCATTTAATTTATCCTTTTGACCATTTAAATTACCCATTGACTCCAGTTGACTTTATTAACCATTATTAAGCCTGGAATACTTTTCAAGATGGTTAAAATCCACGTTTTATTATTTTTAAAGTTGTTTTACCATGTTTCGGGCCCCGAAAATGACTAAAGTGGGTCTAATCTTAACATGTCTTTAATTTCCAGAGATTAACCATTTATCACACACTTAATATTCATCAAAACTTTCTGACATCATGTCCCAAACTCACGGCTAGGTCACCCAACACAACAATGAACCATCAACTTAGTGATTTATCCATAACTGATCATAACACATGTGTAAATCCTTATAACATGCCTTTAAACATTACCAAAACCTTATTTAACTTTAATATCAGATTGTTAAGGTGTTCCAAAGTCGTTCCTGTGCAGGTTATGAACCTTGGTTGAGAGGATTTTCAAACAAGTGCTTAAATAGTGTTATTTCATGTAGAAAGAAGGTTTTCAAGGTGTAGCCGTGCAATAACCACATGTTCGAGTTATATAACCTTTTGTAACTTTCAAAACAGGTTATTAGGAGTCCATTAAACCATTAGCAAGCAGGTTACAAGTTTTTCTTTCAAGTGTTACAAGATTTACAAGTTAGATGGTGCAAAGCACCCAAAAAGAGGGTTTTCATGGTGGAAATCAGTTTCCACCTCAAGAATGACCAATATAACGTGTGAGATACCTTTTGTGAAGTTGAAAGCTCCTCAAGAACAAGATGATGGTGTCGGGTTTCTGGTACAACAAAGAGAGGAGGTGTTTTTAAAAAAAAAGTGAAGAAAACACATGAAATGACCATTTTCGGGTGACATGAAGCTTACACTTGGTATTGTTCACGTTTTGGAGAGTGTAGATGGTCAAGAATGGTCTGGATTTCCTTGGAAAAGGCTGGAGAACTCGAACAAGTGCTGTAGGATCTTGGACTTGCAAGAATCAAGCACCAATCTTCACAAAATGGCACCTTCTCGCTTGTTTGAGCTTTGGCCGATGGATGTATGGTGTTGTTCTTCGAATATGGGGCTGCAATGGTGTTCGAAACCGTGGTGTGTGTGTGTGTGTTTTTTTGGAGAGTAACCGAGAGAAGAGAGTGAGAGAGTGAGAGAGGTGGAAATTCTTGCATGAATGAGGAGTGGAGGGTTGAAGGTGGTGGTGTGTAGTGGTGTAGAAGTGTGGTGATTGGGGGAGAGGGGGGTGGCCGAGATTTGGCTTTTTGTGGCATTTTAGATTTAATTTTTAAATACAAATTAATATTATGTAGTATTAATTTGTTGTGTAGTGTTGTATTTTAGGTGGTAAGAGTTTTTAGTTAGTTGATGTGTCTTGTGCATGATTATGCATGCATTAGCTGAAAATTAATGTGTGTAAGCACACGTTTTTAATTGTTTCAATAATAAATTGATTTCGTAGTAAGGGTGACTAATTGACTTTCCTGGAACACTAAGTTCAAAAAGGTAAAACTCAAATTAACTAAAAGTCACTAAAATCGCATAAAATCATAAAAAGGAACAAATAACAAAAAATGATTCCAAATTCACTAATAGAGTTAGATTGATTATAATATTAGTACTCATAAGACGGGTAATGATGCAAGTAGATTAGGGTTATAATAACGACTTGGAGGTCGGTTGTCACGTAAGTTAAGAAAACAAACATGTCAAATGAATTGTCAATATGAAGGAATTGGATCCTGGGCACTAACTTGGCTTTTGGATACATGAAGTTTTTAAAATTTAAACCTTCTTGTGCACAATTGTTATGAATACAAAGTCAACAAGGTCCAATAGCAATAAATGGTTCTATCAGTTGATTAGGACCATACAATAAAATAAGTTTCAATCGTGGCATTTTAAGCATCAGCAGAAGTTACAGTACATTTTAAGCATCAGCAGAAGCTACAGTGCATTGTAAACATCAGCAGAAGCTACAGTGCGAAACTTAAGGGGGAGTAAAATATGACCGTAGATTGGTAACCTACGAATGAGTTAATATTTTACAAGTATAATTCATTTCCATAAATTGGTAACCTATGGAAAATCAAGTTATACTTCTATTCAAACTTTAAATTTCAGTTTTAAGTTAGGCATCCGCAGATGTCCTACGGATGAACTGAAATCTGTGGAACAAATAAATTCCACGGAAGAGTAATAAGAAAAGTGGGACCCACTTCATTAAATAAATGAAATAAATGTGTCTGAGGAAGTATAAATGATGTTTTTGACTTGGAATTCATTATTCACTTTTACAAAAAAAAAGTTTGACCTAGAAGTTCGTTAGTCAAAAGCTCATCCCTCCCTTATCTGAATTCAAAATTACTCAAATCCTAAACATCAAACAAAGCTTAAAACTAGTTTCGAGTTTCAATCTCAAGGTAAAACATATCATAAACATCAGTAATGAACTTATTGATTCATCATTTTCGTTTAAACTCTTCGTATTCGTAAATATTATGACTTGGTTCTAACATAATCGTCTTCATTCTTATGAACAGACGGCTAATCGATTTGCACGGGAGCACAATGTGTGTGCATTCTTAAATCCTAATGACTCTGTGTCGGAAGGATGTCGGGACATCATCAGATACTTGCAATGATCAAGGCTTTTCTATGCTTTAACAGCATAGCCTGTGATTCATCAATCACATATAGTCAATTTATGGAACACAGCTCAAATTGAGGAAGATAGAGAATCTGAAGTAATTATGGCTGTGATTAAGAATGAAAGACTAAGGATAGCCGAACAGACCATCAGAAGGGTATTAGAGTTGGGAGACCAAGAATCAGGTCACCCAGATGTATTTGAAAATGAGTATATAGACAAGGTGTTTTACCTGATGGGATATGACGGTGATTTTGAGAAGGGAGAAATAAAGAAAGAAAGATTATGTAAGCCATATATATTTCTATGTCACACTTATCTCAAGTGTATCTCCAACAGGAAATCCGAATTGGATAGATTTTGTAGACACATTTCTTCTAGAATCATTGGCATATTTGAAGGAAGGACATACAACTACTCAAAGTACATCTTTGGGTGTCTGAGTGACCAAATCAGAGTACAGAAAGCTGACAAGATGTATATCTTCCCAAGGTTCTTACTATTGATCAGAAATGTTGAGCTTCCTGGAATAGACCGAGATGGTAATGTGTTTATTCAATCACATCTAGGAAGATCTATGCTCAACAAGATAAGTGGAAAATACCAAGGTGAAGACATGCCTAAGTTTGCTCATGTGGCTGACCCTAATGCAAACATTCCACAAGAACTAGTATGGGAGGACCAGCAAGGAAGTTCATCTGCTAACACTAAGGAAGTCTCACCTTCACCTCATCAATCACCAATTCACCAACAAACCCAATCACCCCAACCACAATCATCAGCCAATCAAAACACTCAACAAATCTCTCCGATTCACCCTCCATCACCAAATCAACTGCAAATACAACTTTTTCAACAACCTCCAACCCCTGAAAATCAATCTACTGAGAGCATTTACACCGGTGAGATAGAGTTAGCCTCACAAGCAAGTACAATTCAATTGTCTTTAACCAAGATTGAATCCCCTGTCCACTCAAATAAAACTGAACCAGTCTCTCTAGTCACTGACCATCAGCAACAACAACAACCACATCAAGAACTGACAGATCAAGCCATTGAGTCCAGTTCAAGCTCAGCAAGTGTAGCCCCTAAAGAAGTGAATGATGATGAGATTGCTGCTCAACATTAGGAAGAAGAAAAAGAGGCCAAGTATGTTGATGTGATTGCCTACAATGAAGATGATCTCAGTGATAATGATATCCCAGTCACCAAAAGTTATCTGGTGGCTGAATACAACAGGCTTGTTGTAAAGTCTAATAATAGAAAGCAAATAATTCAAGAGTTGAAGGGGATGATTAATGAAAAAAAGGAGCAGCTGATGAAGCAAGAATCTAGTCTAAAAAGATTAAGAGAAAGTATACAAGAAAGCAATGAAGTCATTGATGCTTTACATGATCTTGTCAGAGAACAAAAAGAGTCAATTGCATAAGAGAAGGCTGAAAAAGAAAGCTTGTGTTGGAGAGCAACAAAGCTTACAAAACTCTACAAGAACAAGTTGATCAACTGAAAAGAAAGGATGAGGAAATTGAAAGACTGAGGAAGAAGATAAAGGACATTGAAACTAATGCTCCTGCAACAAAACAAACAAAGGAACCTGCTGAGACTTCTAAGCAACTTATTCTATACACCAGGAAGAGGAAGTACTTAGGCTCTACAAAGAAAGAAGTGATCAATGTTGAAGATTCACCTAAAAGATCAAGGCTTACATCTCCAAAGCACACTCCTTCAGTGGATGTTTCCACTTCAAAGCCTGTAACTCATGCTGTAGCTGATAATGATGCTGAATGGAAAGAACTAACTGAAGAAAAGCCTCATAAAGAACAAGAAGAATCAAAGGCTGATGATCTACTTACAACAAAAGACATATTGGAAGAGAGGCCTGAGTCAGCTTTGTTCATGACCCTTATCAACCATGGGTTTCCATTTGATATGGTTGAGAGGATGAATGTGACTGAAATGAAGGATCTACTAAAAGAATTTGAGCTTGCTAGATTCATGATCCCTAACCGTGACTATGAATCCTTCACAACATTTCAATCTATTCAGAAAAAGAAAGATTTGGGTCACTGTGATACAACAAAGCTCAACAAATACAATATAACCTATTGGCTACAGGGTGACAATTACAAATTGCATGAGCTTAAGGGAAGAAAAGTGGGTGAGCTAAGGAGAATGATGGAACATGTTATGAAGGTGGAGTTAGAAACAGGAGTAAGATTCAGGACTGAATCCCCTAATCCCATTCATGAACATCAAATGAAGATCACTACTGAGCCAGTAAAAGTTGAAAGCCAGGATCAACACAAAGGAAAAGAAAAACTTATCAGAGAACCCAGAGAGGTAATACCAGGAAAAGTATGGCCTGGGCACAATTGTGAGGGAGATTACTGAAGAAAAATCATCTCTAATCCAGTTGTTTGATCACATCACAACTCCCACTTCTGCTGAGGAAAACAGGATTATGGCCTGGAAATTTGACATAGCGTGGGATTGTGCACTTATCAAAAGAGTATCTGGAAGACTTGAATACTTCCACATACTTGAATCAATCTTGGTGTTTCCTGATGCTAACATTAAAGACCTTTAAAGCCTCATCATCTCCAACTACCCAATAAGCCCAAGAGGAAGAGATTTCTCTGTGTTGGTAGGAAAGCTGAAAACTAAGTTCAAGGATGATGTTCTTAAGGAAGCATGAAGGGAAAATGAAGAACACAAGCAAAGACTCAAGAGGGAAAGAAGATCAAACTCCAACTACTCTACACAAGTTGATGATGAATTCTTGAGGAGGGTTGGATACACTAACAGAAAAACAGCAGCCATAAAAGTCATTGAAGGAAATCAATTCACTCTTCCCATAACTCAATAGGGATATGTGGAGAAGAATAAAGAACTGGTGCTGATGAGAAATGAAGACAAGAAGAAATCTAAGAGTATAAGGCTGTTTGATCCTATCGAAATTAAACTTCTACATCCAAGCTACACTTCCTATCTACATGATAAGTTCTTCCCAAAACTCAAAGATGATCAAGCTCAGAATGACCTATGCCTGTACTTTCATATCATTCAAGTAATTGACAAACTGCAAGCAAAAGCCTATAAAAGAAGAAGATATGAGGCTAGGCTGCTGAAAGGAACTGATATCAAGGAAGTATCTGAACTGAGAATGTCAGAACAAGATGAGTTGGAAATAGTTAACAATCAAAGTGTTGTGGAAACCCTAACAACAGAAGAAGATGTTCTGGGATTAAGTATTGAGACACTATAGAAGATATGTCGAATGGAGATCAAGATCAAGTACAAATATGATGATCAAAAGGATGCAGTATCATACTTCAACAAGAAAATGGTGTCAAGGATGAAGGAACTTTCAGTTTTGAAGAGCTGATTAAAAGTGTCTAAGCCTAAGGGGGAGTATTGTTAGATCTAGATCATTTTGTATAGGCTTAAAACTTTAATCAATACTTGTAATGAATGATTATAATTCATTATTTTGATGTATGCATTGTGTATATAGGTTAACCCATATGTGTGTTGATCTGTGTATGATTGCTGGTACAAACATAATACTTGGTCAATTACTGAAATTGACTAACTGTAAGAAACATCTATGGATGAACATTTTTCTCTACCGTAGATATGTTTCTTACAAGTAACACTTATCTGAAGATCCTCTGCGGATGAACAATCAGCTCTAAAGTTCAAGAGAATCAAAGAGTTCAAGTGAAGACTCCTGCGCATGAACAAAGTACCTTCGGAAGAACAAAGTACCTTCGGAAGAACAAGTACCTTCGGAAGAACAAAGTACCTTTGGAAGAACAAACACCTATGGAAGACTATGCAGCTGCGGAGCTCAAACACTTGTATTTAAATAATGCAAGTGTTACAAGTCAACAAGTCAACAAGACAGTTGTGCAAATCCCAAGAGATCCAGTGTTTCCTTAACTGAAACACATGTGCCTATAAATATGGATCCTAAGTTTCACATCAAAGGAGGACACACGAAAACAAACAACCAAGCAACAATACGGCAAACCCAAACATCAAATCAATTCACACAAACATAAACCCTAGCAGCCGTTACATCAACATCAACACATTCGAAGCATTTATTGTTCATTACTTATTCATCCGTAATCATTAATAAATTTAATGAAATACTTTTGAATCAAATCCTTCTTGCTTATTAATTGTGTTCTTCTCATTGTGTTCGTCATAATCATTAATCATTATATTTGATATTTATTTATTAAAAAAATAAAACAAAGGTTAATGTTGATTCTGCAAACATTAACTTGATTCCCTATTAACACCGATAATTCCTGATTGCGATCCTTCGATTCACAAAAAGTTTGTTATCAGAATAAGTAGGGACTCGGATCTTGTGAGATAGCTCTTCCACACACAATCTTGTCTGTAAGATCTCCTAGGTGTGGAACTTGTGAAGATGATCTTCCCCTCATAGACCATGTGACTGAAGAGGATAAAGAGGAGATGGTGGAAATGGCTCTGGGAATAGTGAAGAGGAGCATTCTAAGAAGGGTCACCATCCCTCTAAGGAGAGCATAGCTATTGGGATGACCAAGTCAAGGAGAAAGAACTTTATCAGGAAGGCCAAAAGAAAGTCTGAGAAGGCTCAAAAGATCAAGGCCACCTTCAATTCTGCACCGAAACAAGTCTTCATCTCTGTAGGATTTGAAGTGGTGAAGGCTGAAGACACCAACTTGAACTCCATCAACAAGGGTTGTGGTTCATGTCCAAATCATCCCATCATCAAGAAGAAAGCTAATCAGTTGTGCACCACTACTGTACAACTTGAACCATCCAGCTCCAAAGGTAGTTCTATCCCCACAAGAATTGCCACAACATTTGTAAAGATGAAGATGGAGAAGGAAAGTGATCAAGTTCAGCCTTGTTCACAAAAGAAAACTCCTCGAAGGAAGAAAATAGACTGTGTCATGTGTGGGAGCACCTCTCATCTTGCTAAGGAGTGTGTTTACAATCCAAAGAGTACTCTCCACATGACCAAGAATGAAACTTCTAAGAGTTTGGAGAAGAAGAAGCAAGATTCGGAAGGAAAATCTTTTTTCTTCGAAAGCTCCAAAATGAAAAAGAAGACAAGTGGAAACTTGCCTTCAGAAGAAAATTTGGTCTCGGAAGAATGGAATACTTTCGAAGCACTGAAGCCTTCTGCAGTGAAAGCAAGATCTTCCAAAGGTCCAGTCATCAAAACATCCGAAGTCAACAAAACTTCCAAAGTATTGAAGGTCAAGTCTAAGCTTCCAAAGGTGGTGTGGAAGTCAAAGAAAGACCAAGTGGCTGAAAGTTCTTCATCAAGATCAGCAAATGATCCTTCTAGCATGACTATAGGATCAATTATTGTTGCATTGTCTTCAACTTCTTTTGATGAGCCCAAGACCAATGAGGCTTGGGTTTCCAAATGTAACTAACCATCTCTTTTATGCAGGAACAGCTCTAGACAAACAGAAATGTATGGATCATTGAAAGTGGCTGTTGCAGGCACATGAAAGGCAATAGGTCACTACTCCAAAAGTTTGAAAGAATTGATGGAGGACTAGTTGCTTTTGGAGGAGATGCAGGAGGTTACATTACAGGAAGGGGCAATGTCACAAATGGCAAGCTCAGCATTTAGAAGGTAAACTTTGTCAAGGAGCTGGGGTACAATCTTTTGAGTGTAACCCAATTTTGTGATCACATTCATAACATGCTCTTTACTTAGCATGAGTGCATTGTTCTTAGGCCCGGGTTGGTCATTCCTCATGAGCACATCCTGCTTAGAGCCCCCAGGAAAAGGAACATGTACAAGATGGATTTGCATGAAACATCTCCCTCAGGAGAAGTTTCATGCTTCATATCTAAAGAAAATAATGATGAGTCTTTCCTCTGGCATAAAAGAATGTGCCATGTAAACTTTAAAAACATAATAATTAAGAATGATTTGGTAACTAGAATACCAAAGAAAGAGTTTACAAGTGATGACCACTGTGTTGCATGCCTGAAGAGGAAGCAACACAAGGTATATCACCAACCAAAGGAAAGAAATTCCATCATTAATCCCCTACACTTATTACGTATGTCTCTTTGGCCCCACCAGTTTAATGAGTCTAGGAAGGACCTCTTATTGTTTGGTGATCACAGATGAGTTTACAAGATTCACTTGGGTTTTCTTTCTTAGAATTAAGGATGAGACCCCTGAGATTCTAAAGAATTTCATCTTAAAGATTGAGAATCAATGTGATCACAATATCAAAACCATAAGATGTGATCAAGGAACTGAATTCAAGAATCAAATCCTTGATACATTTTGTGATGAAAAAGGTATTACAAGACAATATAGTGCTCCCAGGACTCCTCAGCAAAATGGTGTTGCTGAGACAAGAAACAGGACACTAATTGAACTGCAAGAACTATGTTGTCTAACTCTAAACTGCCCATCACCTTCTGGGCAGAGGCAGTGAACACTGCTTGCTATGTGTAAAACAGAGTTTTAGTAGTTAAGACACATGGTAAGACTCCTTATGAACTTTGGCACAAGATAAAACCTTTCATTGGTTTTCTCAGGTCATTTGGATGTCCTTGCACCATCTTGAATACTAAAGATCAAATTGTTGGGGTTGTTGGACATATTATCAAAGTTGTTTAACCATTTAAACATGAAAACACAGCGGAATCAAACCTTAATGTTATGTTTTGTAAACAAAAAATTAAGGCATATTATATATCAACAACAAACCCAATATCATAGGATCAAATATATGTGAATGAACTAGCTATCAAGAATGAAAAACAACCAAAACAACACCCATGAAACTACCTTTCAGGAGCTGCCAAAACCGTGAGATATGAGGAAGATGATGATGTTCTTGAACTACTAAAACACCAAGGAAAGGTGTCCTCAAGCTTCCATACCCACAAGCATCAAGCAAGCACCTTCGTTGTTAGGATTTGAACACCAAAAACCAAGAAGAAGCTGCTGGAAAACCCCTTCCAGCTGTGACTTTTCTTCAAGAAACGGAGAGTTTGGTCCCTTTGGTCTTTTGCATGTGAGAGAGAGAAGGAGGTGGAGTGTTAGGCTAGTAAAATGAAGTCTTCATTCAAGACAACCAAAAGAGCCAACCACCTTAAAGGGGGCGGCCGAATTAGGGATTCAAAATGGGTTCCCCCCCAATTTTAATCACCCATATTAATTGTAACTAGTCACTAATTGAGTTATGTAATTAACCTTTTAATAGTATAACTCGTACACTCTTTTATTATTTGATGTTATTTAACCAACTTAAATAACATTACAAATAATACTCATGAACAAAATATCCTTATAAGTTATTCCATCTCACATGCAATTTATTTAGAAAACATATTTTCTAAATTGGTGTATTTATTTATTTGCTTGATCATATCATCAATTAAATATTAATTGGTGTTTGCTAAGCTTGTTATTGGGTATGACCCGACTTGGATCATGACGTAATAACCACATCAATGTTCTATGTGTCTTGGGCATAAATAAAATCCAACAAATCTCCCACTTGCAAAAGATTCATAGAAGATTGATGCAAGCAGTAAATACCGCCTAACAACGGTTTACTACCCTTAATACGCATGACTAAAATCCATTCAATAACATCATCCCCTTCAAGTATCCAACTTGAAATGATTTAGGTGAATCAATCATTTATCCTTTTGTTACAGATGTCATGTTAAATCCAAGGACACAGAATGATCATTCCTTGTTGATTTAACTTAATCAGGCCTTAGACATGTTGCTCTCAACGAATAAGAGGAACAAATTCATCTTGATTACATATGTTTCTCAAAATCACCTTGTGTCACACCTAAACATAGCCTTATGTATTGTCCATTATTTCAGAGCATTGAAGAACTAGCTCAAGGTATAACACTTTGGTGAATATCAAAACCCAATATGTATCTTAGGTCAGAGTATACCAAATGATATTCGCCTTTACTCAAATTTACTTATGATCAATCAAGAAGTTTCTATGTAGTAAAATTTGAGATGCGAGTCAGTTCAATATTCGTATCCCACAAATATCTATGAACTTTGGCAACAATTGCTCTATATTCATGCCTTATGAATATCCACCAATCCATGTTCACAATAGTCTTACATTCATGTTTGTTCTCACAAACATGACCGACTACGAACATTTAGAATAATATTCGTATTCATGGATTTATACATGCTAAAAGGAACATAACTCATAATATCACAAATATATGAAAGAATTAAATATTACATTGTTCCAAACTTTTAAATACTAAACAGATCAATTCCAATCACTAGAATATCGAAGTCCTAAGGCACAAGTATGACTTTCATGCTTTGCCCTTTCATGGAGCTTCGTGAGTGGATCCGCAATGTTTTGATTGGTGTTAACTTTACGAATACATATCTTTCCCTTTTCAACTTCATCCCTTATGTAGTTGAATCTCCGCTCAATATGTCTAGTCTTTTGATGTGCACGGGGTTCCTTGATTTGTGCAATCGCACCCTCGTTATCACAAAATATTTCTAGGGGGTCTTGAATGGTAGAGACCACCCCTAGATCAGCGATAAATTTCATTATCCATGCAGCTTCCTGAGCTGCTAATGAGGCGGCTATGTATTCGGATTTTGTAGTGGACAATGCTACCACGTCTTGTTTTGTCAACTCTTCAGGACACTGCTCCTCCATTCATAATGAAGACATACCCCGATTGTGATCGAGAATCATCTCGATCAGTTTGGAAACTCGCATCCGTATATCCCTTTACAACTAGTTCCTCTTCATCAGATCCGTAAATTAGAAACATATCCTTAGTCCTCCTAAGGTATTTCAATATACTTTTGACAGCCATCCAATGGCTATTACCTGGATTCTACTGAAATCTGCTTGTCATGCTTAACGCGCATGACATGATGGATCCTATAGAAGATGCATATGGGATGTCCTTCATTTGATCTTGCTCATCCTTTGAGTTTGGACATTGAGATGTACTCAATATTGTCCCTCTTTGAATAGGTACCATACCTTTCTTAGAGTTCTCCATCTTGAACCTTTTCAAGATTTTATCAATATATGCACTTTGGTTTAAACATATCAACCGCCTCGATTTATCCCTATAGATCTTTATTCCGAAAATATAGGCGCCTTCACCGAGATCTTTTATGGAAAAACAACTTCCAAGCCAGGTTTTAACACCTTCTATGGTTGGAATATCATTTCCAAAAAGTAGTATGTCATCAACATACAACACTAAGAATGTTATTATGCTCCCACTAGCCTTCTTATATACACAAGCCTCGTCAGCGTTCTTGATGAAACCAAATTTCTTGATCTCTTCATCAAAATGTTGATTCCAACTTCTCGATGCTTGTTTTAATCTATAGATTGATCTCGTTAACTTGCATACTTTATTAGGATGTTGTGGATTGACAAAACCATGAGGCTGAACCATATGGACAGTCTCTTTGAGATGTCCATTAAGAAAAGCAGTTTTGACATCCATTTGCCAAATCTCATAGTCATAATATGCAGCTATGGTATGACAACCGACCTCTAGGTTGTTATCCTAACCCTAAATTACTTGCATCATTATCCATCTTATGAGTGCTAATAATTGAAACTATTCAACCCTACCATGAAATTGGAAACAATTCTTGTTACTTGATTCAAATTATGGTTTCATATGATTTTTATTATTGACTTTTAGCTAATTTAGGTTTCTACTTTTTACAAATTCATGTTCCGGGAATGTCGACTAGTCACCCTTACAAAAATTAATCTCAAGAGAAAACAATTAAAATGTGAGCATACACACTCACACCCTCATATTTTCGGCCCATGCATGCATGGTCATGCACTAGATACCTCAATTCACCATCCACTAAACAATACATTATACCCAATACTACAAAACTACACTACATAATAATAATTTGTAATTAAAAATTAAATCAAAAACCCTCCTACTACATGCCAAACTCGGCCGCCCCTCTCCCTCCACTCTTCTCCTCTCTACACCACCACCACACCCACCACTCACACTCCATGCAAGCCTTCCACTCTCTCCCTCTCTCCCTCTTATTCGAATTCAGCTGGAAACACACACACACTCACACCACAACTCTCTCAAAAATCCTCTCTAAGTCAAGCACAAGATTCGTGAAGAACAACACCAAGCAACCATCGGCCAAGTGCAAACCGCAAGGAGGTGGCCATCATTCGCGAGCCTTAGACTCACACCCGCACTTGTCCGACTTTTCCAGCCTTGGTTCAAGCTTCTACAGCCAAGTCCAAGGAGTTTCTAGCCATCCACGACCCTCAACACCTTCCAAACCGTGAGTTACATCAAGTGTAAGCTCCATGTTGTCGGTTTTGGACATTTCACTTGTTTTCTTCATTTTTCACCTAAAAACCTTGCTTTTTCCTTGTTGTAGCAGAAACTTCTCACCATCACTTTGTTTTTAAGGAGTTCCCAACATTCTTGAAGGTAAATCTCATGTTATGATAGTCATTCTTGGGGTGGAAACCGATTTCCACCATGAAAACCCTCTTTTTGGGTGTTTTGGTATCATCTACTTTATGAATGTTGCAACTCTTGTAAACCAAACTTGTGACCTGCATGTTAATGGCTTAACGGACTCCCAAGAACCTGTTTTAAAAGTTTCAAAAGGCTACATAACTCGAACCCACGGTTATTACATGGATTACACCTTGTAACCCTTCTTTCTACATGTAACAACACCCTTTAAGCATTTGTTTGAAAAACCCTTTCAACCAAGACTCATAACCTACTCATGAACGACTTTATGACACCTTAATAATCTGTTTATAAAGTTAAATGAAGTGTTGGTAATGTTTAAGCTCGAGTTAAGATGATTTACACAAGTGATATGGTCGGTTATGACATTTTCTACATATTTGAAGCCTATGAATGTGTAGAACAACTAGGCAACTCTTTGGGACTGAAATTTCAGTAGGTTTTGATAAATATTAAGAGTGTTAGTAATGTTTAATCTCTGGAATAAAGGACATGTTGTGATTTGCCCCCTTTTAGTCACTTTCGGGACCCGAAAACGTGGTAAAACGACCTTAAAGATAGTAAGAATATGAATTTAACACTCTTGAAAAGAATTCCAGGCTTAAAAATGATAAATAAAGTGTTCTGAAGTCAATGGGCAATTTAAATGTCAAAAGAACAATTAAATGGCGTTTTAACTAAAAACCCGGCATCGTTTTTGAGAAAAATCTATGAAAAAGGAGTTTAAAGCTAAGATTTATAAAAATCATGTAATTTCAGTAAGTTAAGTAAGAAAAGACCTAAAGGATTTCAAAAAGTGGTCAAACAAGCTTTAAATGGTCAAATACGGTCAAAACCGCGTTTTAACGGGTCAAACGTAAAAACGAGACTCTCAACTATTAGAGGCAAGATTTCACAATTTAAGGACTTAAAATTTATAAAAATATCTTTTAGATGATACCTACTGGTCCAAGACTCAAATTTATGAAAACCCTAAATTAACTGTTAAAATCTCTCCGGCTTTTACCGCAACCGGGAGCGTTAAACGCATAGTTATAAAACCGGACCCGTAAACTAAAATTTTGAAACACTTACTCTATAATAAGTATAATATTACTCTAAGAATCTGAATTTTGGTCTTAAATGTCATAAAGGGCAAGAAACCAAACCTGAGGGTAGAAACTGTCAATTTTGAAACTTGAGGGACCAAACTGTAAAATTTTCCCAAACCTTATAACCGACTTCCAGGAAGCTAATAATCACTTGAAAAACAAAATTCCTTAATATACTTAACCTAATGAAGTGAAAATCCCAATTTCCGTGAAGACGCCTTGACCTGCCATAAAAGGAAACTTTTTATAACAAACCTTCACGAAACCAAAGCCTTACTCAATAGCTAAACTCTTGACACCATTGTTGCACCTTAAATGAGTTTAGGGCAGTAGCTTATTACTTAATATGTACATGTTAGGGTGCTAGACTTGAGACACTCCCGGCACACCAAGAGACATTTGACTTGAAACCTAAGGTGAGTTCTAGTGACTCCCCCTTTTTACTATTGTTTTGGGATGAAACATGCTCTGTTATTTATGAACTATAATTGTGCTTTACTTGATGATTGAATGTGGGATTTATGGTTACCTGCTGATACTTATATCATGATCATTAATTCTTTCGTGAACCGCTTGTTTTATATGAATAGATCTATTTGGGGAATCCCCCACAAACAGTGGCTTCCGTTCCAGGAAGGTTACCCCACTGAGATCCTAAGGGGTCGTTTGTGGCATGTAACAGGTTTTGTTAAGAAACTATGGTGAACCATCCGGGCAGGTAGGGTTCACTGGTTTGGGGCTCAGTTCTTCCTTCGGGAATATCCGGTTAAACACAACTTTAGAAGAAGCCAACCGGGACTGAGTGCAGGGTTGATTATGATTTTTCCCACGATGTTAAACAATGATTACTTTCTTTTTAATCAAAGAAGGATTTGTTAAGTCCTTTTGTTTTTAAACTTTAAGCACTTGAATTCACCTACTTTTTAGTTGACACAAATTTATTTTGAGCATGTTTCAGGTAAAGAATGAAGAGACCCTAGCTGTTGTGAAGACCTAGACCTATCCCCGCGACCATGGCATTGGCATATTTCCCTAATGAACCATTGAACAATTACCTGTTTATGATGAAAAAGTACAATTTATCTTTATGGATGACTGTAAAACTTATTTGGGGGCTTGATTGTTTCTATCCCCGGTATTTTTTTTAAAATATTAATGCCATGTGATATTCTCTCCTTTGAGCTCTTGTAATGGTTTGTTTCCGCTGCCATATGTTGTTGCTAGTCTGTGACGTCCCACCCTACCTAGGCCCGGGGTGTGACAGATTGGTATCAGAGCCAAAGGTTGTAGAGAAGTCGGGAATTTAATAGTAGACCCTAGGCTTCAACCCTGATACCCTAGGACTGTCCTTGTGGGAAGTGTTGGGATGATCGGGTTGGGTAAATTGATGATTACACTTGATCAACGTAATCATGAATTTACCGGACGCGTAATTTCCATCACTGATCTTTAGGTTATGGTTGGACTTTTTCTGATTTATATTGATGATTTTGAAACTAATTTCAAAAAAGGGATTTAAATGATTTTTATGATGAACTATGTTATCCGATACTACTGGAAGAGACTATTGATTTGGGCAAAACAGACAGCTATATGTTGGAATAACAGATACTATTGCCATCACTACTATTACTAGTACTATTATTATAATCATGAGCTATGAGAAACCAAATTACTCATGATGTATTTATTACAGGACAACGTCTATGGCTGATAAAGGAAAGGCGTCTGCTCACCCCGATACTGAGACCACTCCTACCGGAACCCTGAGGAGGGAGAAGCCCCAGACAGAGTATGAAGCGTACCTCCGGAGATGCGGACATCCAGGGTGGATATCCGTCACGTCCGAAGACACTAAAGCTTCCGAGGACTCTTCCTCCACATCACCTTCCTGAAGCCGAACGCGTTCCCACTCTCCTCAAGTAGCTGCTCCTACCCTCTCACCCATCCCACCTATTGGGAATAGGGGTGCGCGTACTGTCACCCGACCTCGCAAAAGTGTTAGGCCAGGATCCTTCGTATCCTTTAGGATGCCTCCTCCTCCTCCCCCGCCTGTTAGGATTCCGACTCCGGTACCTCCGCTGTTTGACCCACGTGATGAGCACCTGATGCCGCCGAGGCATAGTATGTATGACGGCCCTAGCGTACTGGCTGGTGATAGGTACTCCCAGTCGAGCCGTCGGGCAAGTGACATAGGACCTTCTGATGCGACACTGGATAAAATCTTGAGGACTGTTCGCCGTCATGAGTTGACTGTTCAGCACGCCACTCGAACCTCCCAGTCTGCTCAATTCCAGGCTATGATGGCTACGCAAGGAGTGAAGCGTTTGGATCAGGAGCAGAGGAAGAAGAGTACAGGATGGTTTGGATGCCTGAAGAAAAAGTGGATGTGAGAGTAGGAGTACTCAGCGGGATTATCTGTCTCTAGACAGTAGAAGGAAACTATTTGAATTATTATTCGATACTATTATTTTTATTATCATGGGGGTGATGGCACCTTCCAAATTGTAAGAGCTTGACTCTGATTCTACTTTGTTGGATGATACTATCATGAACTGTTGTTGGGATGCTAGATTTATTAAACTGTCTGTATTAAATTGCTATATGTTGTGTTGTGCCTTGAAATTGGTCTGTACCTTTTTCTAATTGATTGTCTAACTGTTATGTCATGTTTTGATCTGGACTTTGTAAGGTTTCCTTAGTGGGTTGTAAATACATATGTGCATGCCATGATCCCTCTTACAAGGCATGGTGTAATAGGATAATGATGCATAGGCTATTCGAAACAAATTTTGAGATGCAAAACGAATCTATTTGTGATACTATCAGAATGCCGACTCGCAGAGGAACACGATTTGGACGGCGTGGAGCCACCAGGGGCCGCCGTGAGGAAGCAAGGCAGACTGGAAACCAACCTACTCCACTAGGGACTCCCCACGGGGAAAATGCTAATCAAGAGAGTGACGAAAGAATTGCTAACCTCGTAGCTCAGCAACTGGCTAACGCCATTCCGACTATCATTGCACAGATAAATGCCGACCGGGACAACACTACTGGTAACGATCGGCCGGTGAACGATGAGGGCCACGATGAAGAAGCCGAGGCGTTAAGGAATGGATGCTCCTATAAGACCTTCATGGCATGTAAGCCTAAGGACTTCTATGGCACCGAGGGTGCTATAGAGACTTACAGGTGGATTGACGAAATGGAAGCTGTCTTGGACATTAGCGAGTGCAAGATGGAGCATATGGTGAGGTTTGCATCACAATCTCTCAGGGATCAGCTCTTAATTGGTGGAAGTCAATTACTCAAAGTAGTGGAAGAAATGTGGCTAATCGAATGGGCTGGACTGAATTCCGAGAGCTAATGACGAACAAATATTGCCCCATCAATCAACTCGAGAAGCTGGAGACAGAATTTTTAAGCTTGGAGATGAAAGGTCCCAACTACACAGAATATATCAATCGTTTCTTAGCCCTATCCCGACTTGTGCCACATCTGGTGACGCCAGAAGCCAAAGGCGTAGCAAGGTTCATCTGGGGACTACACCCAAGAGTTAGGGGAATGGTCCGTTCCTCCCAGCCTGTAACCCTACAAGCTGCTGTCGACCTTACCAGCAGTTTGACTGATGACTTAATTAGGGCTGGATGGACTGATCAAGCAAGGGTTGATGAGAAGAGGAAGTTTGTTGGTGAGAAAAGGAAGTGGTTTGAAGTGAAAAGAGCGGTTGGAAGTAGTAGTGGGTCAGGTAGAAAGAGTTCTGAAGGTGCGAGGCGCGACGATCAGGGAAGCAAAAACCGGAGATTGTATTCGGGGACAAGCCCATTTTGCAACAAGTGCAAGTTACATCATCAAGGGGAATGTAACCCGATGCCCTAATTTAGGTGCAAGAGAACAGACCATTTAATTAAAGACTGTACTTACGCACCAGGAAAACAATGCTATGAATGTGGAGATCCAGGGAACATGAGGAACAAGTGTCCTAAGCTGGGTAGAGACAAGGATGCCAAGCACAACAAGCCTAAGGGAAGAGCTTTCGTAATGGACCCAACAGGAGCTCGTAGGGAACCTGACGTGGTCAACGGTACGTTCCTTGTAAACAATCATCCCGCTACTGTACTGTTCGATACTGGAGCGACTGCTAGTTTTATCTCTAGTACTTTTAGGCCATTGATTGACTTAGACGTGTGTACCTTAACTGATACGTTTACCGTAGAATTAGCTGACGGTAATATTTTAGAAGCTAACGAAATCATTAGGGATTGCCCGCTGAATCTAAAGGGGAATACGTTTAGGATTAACTTGATGCCCATTAAGTTAGGAGGATTTGATGTGGTTGTGGGTATGGACTGGCTAGCAAAGCATAGAGTCGAAATCGTATGTGATGAGCGACTACTCAAGATACCGTTGAGCGACGAAGAAGTGTTAGTGGTAGAGGGTGAAAGGAGTACCACCCTATACCCTATGATATCCCACTTAAAAGCTATCAAGAGCTTAATGAAGGGATGACCAGCTTTTATAGTTTATGTGATGAAAACCTAAAAGGAGAAGAAGATCGAAGATATTCCCGTGGTTTCTGAATACCCAGAGGTGTTTCCGGAAGACCTACCAGGACTCCCCCCGAATCGGCAAGTCGAATTCCAGATAGACTTGTTGCCTGGTGCTGCACCGGTAGCCAAGGCACCGTACCGACTCGCCCCACCTGAGATGAAGGAGCTAATGGTACAAATTCAAGAACTACTGGACAAGGGATTTATACGTCCGAGTGTCTATCCATGGGGTGCCCCGGTACTATTCGTGAAAAAGAAAGACGGAACCCTGCGAATGTGTATCGATTACAGGGAATTGAACAAGCTGACCATAAAGAACCGTTACCCTCTTCCGAGAATAGATGACCTATTTGATCAACTGCAAGGAGCAAGTTATTTCCCCAAAATAGACTTGAGGTCAGGATACCACCAACTGAAGATAAGAGAAGAAGACATACCCAAAACAGCCTTCCGAACTAGGTATGAACACTATGAGTACTTGGTCATGCCCTTTGGACTGACTAATGCTCCAGCAGCATTCATGGACCTCATGAACCGCGTTTGCTGCCCTTACCTCGACAAGTTTGTGATCGTGTTTATTGACGACATATTGATCTATTCTCGAAGTAAAGACGAGCACGATAAGCATCTCAGGCTAATTCTTGAATTGCTCAAGAATGAGCAACTATATGCCAAGTTCTCTAAATGTGAATTTTGGATGCGCCAGATCCAATTCTTAGGACATGTGGTTAATGAGGATGGGATTCAAGTTGACCCTTCCAAGATTGAGGCCATAAAGAATTGGAAGATTCCTGAAACTCCTTCGGAGATAAGGCAATTCTTAGGACTGGCTGGCTACTACCGACGATTTATAAAGGACTTCTCGCGTATAGTGCAACCTTTGACCGCACTAACCAAGAAGAACACAACCTTTGTGTGGGAGCGAGAGCAGAACGAGGCGTTTGAAACGCTTAAAGAGAAGTTATGCAGTGCACCTATCCTTGCTCTTCCAGAAGGAGTAGAAGACTTCGTGGTCTATTGTGACGCTTCGCGTCAAGGGCTAGGATGTGTATTGATGCAACGCAACAAGGTGATTGCTTACGCATCTAGGCTGCTGAATGATCATGAGAAGAACTACACGGCGCACGATCTGGAGTTGGGTGCCGTGGTGTTTGCTCTCAAAATGTGGAGGCACTACCTTTATGGCACAAAGTGCATCATCTACACTGACCATAGAACTAATGCTCCAGCAGCATTCATGGACCTCATGAACCGCGTTTGCCGCCCTTACCTCGACAAGTTTGTGATCGTGTTTATTGACGACATATTGATCTATTCTCGAAGTAAAGACGAGCACGAGAAGCATCTCAGGCTAATTCTTGAATTGCTCAAGAATGAACAACTATATGCCAAGTTCTCTAAATGTGAATTTTGGATGCGCCAGATCCAATTCTTAGGTCATGTGGTGAATGAGGATGGGATTCAAGTTGACCCTTCCAAGATTGAGGCCATAAAGAATTGGAAGATTCCTGAATCTCCTACGGAGATAAGGCAATTCTTAGGACTGGCTGGCTACTACCGACGATTTATAAAGGACTTCTCGCGTATAGTGCAACCTTTGACCGCACTAACCAAGAAGAACACAACCTTTGTGTGGTGCTAGACTTGAGACACTCCCGGCACACCAAGAGACATTTGACTTGAAACCTAAATGAGTTTAGGGCAGTAGCTTATTACTTAATATGTACATGTTAGGGTGCTAGACTTGAGACACTCCCGGCACACCAAGAGACATTTGACTTGAAACCTAAGGTGAGTTCTAGTGACTCCCCCTTTTTACTATTGTTTTGGGATGAAACATGCTCTGTTATTTATGAACTATAATTGTGCTTTACTTGATGATTGTATGTGGGATTTATGGTTACCTGCTGATACTTATATCATGATCATTAATTCTTTCGTGAACCGTTTGTTTTATATGAATAGATCTATTTGGGGAATCCCCCACACACAATGGCTTCCATTCCAGGAAGGTTACCCCACTGAGATCCTAAGGGGTCGTTTGTGCCATGTAACAGGTTTTGTTAAGAAACTATGGTGAACCATCCGGGCAGGTAGGGTTCACTGGTTTGGGGCTCAGTTCTTCCTTCGGGAATATCCGGTTAAACACAACTTTAGAAGAGACCAACCGGGACCGAGTGCAGGGTTGATTATGATTTTTCCCACGATGTTAAACAATGATTACTTTCGTTTTAATCAAAGAAGGATTTGTTAAGTCCTTTTGTTTTGAAACTTTAAGCACTTGAATTCACCAACTTTTTAGTTGACACAAATTTCTTTTGAGCATGTTTCAGGTAAAGAATGAAGAGACCCTAGCTGTTGTGAAGACCTAGACCTATCCCCGCGACCATGGCATTGGCATATTTCCCTAATGAACCATTGAACAATTACCTGTTTATGATGAACAAGTACAATTTATCTTTATGGATGACTGTAAAACTTATTTGGGGGCTTGATTGTTTCTAGCCCCGGTTTTTTTTTTAAATATTAATGCCATGTGATATTCTCTCCTTTGAGCTCTTGTAATGGTTTGTTTCCGCTGCCATATGTTGTTGCTAGTCTGTGACGTCCCACCCTACCTGGGCCCGGGGTGTGACATATGGCAAATAATATCCTAATTGACTTTAGCATTGCCACAAGCGAGAAGGTTTCATCATAATCAACCCCTTGAGTTTGAGTGAAACCTTTTGCTACAAGTCTTGCTTTATAAGTATCCAAGTTTCCATGCATATATGTTTTCTTCTTGAAAACCCACTTGCATCCAACCGGTTTGGAGTTAAGTAGAGGATCAACCAATTCCCAAACTTAGTTGTCATACATGGATTGCATCTCTACGTTCATGGCTTCTAGCCATTTGTCACAATCCGAATTGGACATTGCATCATGGTATGTAGTTGGCTCATCGGAGTCAACCACATAGCATCCATTTACGAAAAATCTATATCGTTCAAGTGGAATGCTAACTCGACCAGATCTGCGAACATTTTGTGTGTATTGATCAACCTCTTGATCATCATCAACAACCTCTTGTTGATTGCTAGTGTTAACCAAATGTGTATCGGCTTGTGGATCTTGATCCACATCAAATTCCACTGTTCTATACATCATTCCTTCCATAAGGAACTTAGCTTCCAAGAACTCTGCCTTTCGAGCAATAAATACTTTTTGCTCTGTTGGATCAAAGAAGTAGTATCCTATACAGTCTTTGGGATATCCAACAAATGTACACTTAGTGGATCGACTTTCCAACTTGTTTTGGGTGTGTAGCTTAACATAAGCTTCACAACCCCATACTTTTAAATATGATAGCGATGGAACTCTTCCATGCCATATTACAAAAGGTGTCAAATCCACTTTCTTGGTCGGGGCCATATTCAAAGTACAAACCGCGGAGAGCAATGCGAAACCCCAAAATGATAGAGGCAGTGAGCTTATAGCCAGCATAGATCGAACCATATCCAATAGGGTTTGGTTTCTCCTTTCAAATACACCATTATGTTGTGGTGTTCTGGGTGGAGTAAGTTGTGAGACGATCCCACAACTTCTTAGATGGTCCTGAAAAGCCTCACTGAGGTATTCACCTCCTCTATCTAAATGAAGAACTTTGATAGTTTTATTGAGTTGATTTTCTACTTCATTCTTGAAGATTTTGAACATTTCAAAAGCTTCATATTTATGTGTCATCAAGTACACATAACCATAGCGACTGTAATCGTCGATAAAGGTAATGAAGTATCATTCACCATTTCTTGTCATTGTCTTAAAAGGACCACATACATCTGAATGTATGATTTTTAATAAGTCTTTTGCCCTCTCGTTAGTACCACTAAAGGGCGACTTGGTCATCTTACCTTGTAAACAAGATTTACATTTATCAAATGAATCATTTTCATTTGTTTTCAAAAGACCATTCTTTTGAAGTGTTTGAATTTGATTCTTGTTTATGTGACCAAGAAGACAATGCCAAAGATATGAATCACTTAAACCCATTTTAAGTTTCTTGGTGCTTGTTTGGTATAATGAGTTATTATAGGATGAATCATCATGAACCAATTCATACATACCATTAAAAGGCATGGCCTTGAAATAAAATTCATCATCCATACAAACATAAGTACCATTGTTAATAAACTTTAATTAATAACTGCATTGTTTTAATTGGGAAACAAAAATTATGTTCCTTGTCAAACTAGGAGCATACAAAATGTTCATAAGAACAACTTCCAAACCATTTGAAAGTTTCAAAATATAGTCTTCTTGGGCTTCGACATCAACTTTTGCTCCGTTGCTCATGTAGAGACTTGTGTCTCCGTTCTTGAAGTGCTTATTTCTTTTGAACCCCTGCAACAAATTGCAAATATGAGTTCCACATCCGGTATCCAATACCCATGTGTTTTAAGAAATAACACTTAAACCAATATGAATCATGAAAGTTGTACATGAGGTTTGCCCAGCATCCCTCTTGTTCCTCAACTCTTTGAGATAGGTTGGACAATTCTTTTTGCAATGTCCTATCTCACCACACTCAAAGCATGGATCGTTCTCCGTTACCTTAGGCTTCTTAAGCTTAGGCTTTGGAGGTTCTGCTTTAGCCTTCCCTTTCCCTTTGCCTTTGATGTACCCCTTTCCTTTGGCAACATTTGCCTTGGCATCGGGGAATGGCCTTTTCTTATTGCCTCCCTCATTTATCGAGAGAACAGGTAGAACCTTCCTACCCATCCCTGCCTCAGCTGTTTTGAGCATTGCGTGAAGCTCACCAATGCTCTTGTCCCACCAGTTCATATTGTAATTCATTATGAATGTCTCAAACATTTTAGTTAGGCCATTAAGGATCAAATCCATGTCCAAATCCATTGAGACCGGGCAGTTAAGCCTCTCGAGGGGATCAACGTGGCTTTTCATCTTAAGAACATAAGATGATACAGATTGGGTTTCTTCCATGCGACACACATGAAACGCTCGAACCGTTTCGATGCGCTCTACCCTAGCTTGTTGAAGGAACATTTCCCTCAACTGGGTATGCCCCATGATGCTCCAAATCCTTTTGGAGTTCAAGAATCATAGTTCCCAACAAGAGGCGGGAAACCTGCATGGAATCTTCAGTATACTGAAGCCAATCGTTATAGACCTCAACATCCACGGGGTCGGGTTGGTCAGGAATGGGATCGTCAAGGACATAGGCCTTTTTCTCTTGCTTGAGAACAATTCTCAAGTTTCGAAACCAGTCCATAAAGTTATTATTGTTAGGTTTTGTAACATGTTAATCAAAGTTAGTTTAACCATTTTAGTCTATAAAAACGCAGCGGATATAAGGTTAAAACATGTTGTTTACAATGTGAAATTTTCACCATTTTAAAGCATAAATAAAACCCAAGAATAAGGATCATATATAGATGTGAAATAGTGTGATATCAAACCATAAAACAACCATAGGGTGTTCATTGAAACAACCTTTCTTGCACAAGATGTTGTAGATGGGTAATATAAAGATGGTGATGTTCTTGAATGTATAGCCTCCAAAAGAGAAGACCTCAAGCTTGTATACCCACAAGCCTTAGCAATCACCTAACTTGTTAGGTAGTAGAGCACCAAGACCAACTCCTTCTTGAACAATCCGAAATCAGCCAAGAAGTTCTTGAAGAGCAGCCAAGAAATCCGAAATTTCAGCTCCTTTTGTTCTTCTTGAATCCGAAATTCTTAGGTTCTTTGAGCGAGTATCTTGCTTTGTGTGTGTAAGAGAAAGTGTGGGTTAGAGAAAAGAGTGCAATGTGTCTTTAGATCTTCCAAAAGACAAGACAAAAAAACAAAACACCCAAGGCCTATGGGCGGCCGAAATGGGTATTTTAAAATGGGTTCCCCCCATTTTTATTTTTATAAAATGTTACACTCTTAACCCATTACTTTATAAAATTAAAACCTCTTTTAATTTTATAACATTAACATACATTTATTTGTTATTATTTAACTCACTTAAATAATGAAACAGATAATTTATCATGAACAAATTATCCATATAATGTTGTTCTATTACAAAAGAAACGTTTTAGAAAACCCATTTTCTAAATTGGTGTCACTATTTATTTGCATGATCTTATCAACGAATAAATATTTATTGGTGTTTGTATAGCTTGTTATTGGGTATGACCCGACTTGGATCATAACGTACTAACCACATCAATCTTGTATGTGTCTTGGGCATATAAGATCCAACAATCTCCCACTTGCACAAGATTCATACAAGATTGATGCAAGCAGTAAATACCGCCTAACAAGGGTTTACTACCCTTAATACGTATGACTAAGTGCCATTCAATAACATCATCTCCTTCAAGTACCTTACTCGAAATGTTTTAGGTGAATCAATCATCTATCCTTTGTCACAGATGTCATGTTAAATCCTAGAGACACAGAGTGATCATTCTCCATTGATTTAACTTTATCAGGCCTTAGACATCTTACTCTCAACGAATAAGAGGGACAAATCCCATCTTGACTACATACGTCTCTCACAATTACCTTATATCATACCTGAACTCAGACTTATGTACTCCCATGTTTCAGAACAACGAAGAACTAAGTCAAAGTGTAACTTTTGGTAAATATTAAGACCCAATATGTATCTCAGGTCAGAGGATACCAAATGATATTCGCCTTTACTCAAAATTACTTATGATCAATCAGGAAGATTCCATGTAGTAATATTTGAGATGCATGTCTGTCCAATATTTGTATCCCACAAATATCTATGAACTTTGGCAGCAACCCTTTGCTCTATATTCATCCATATGAATATCTACCAATCCAAGTTCATAATAGTCTTACCTTCATACTTGTTCCCAAAAGTATGAACGACTACGGTTGTTTTGAGTAAACGATTTACTCATGGATTTTAAACATGCAAAATAGGAATATTAATTGAACCATTATAACCAAATAATCCATTCAAGTAATAAAGGGTTACAATATCTCAATACAGAAATTAAAGATCATATCCAGTCACTAGAATATTGAAGTCCCATGGCACAAGTATGACTTTCATGCTTTGCCTTTTCAAGAAGCTTCGTGAGTGGATCCGCAATGTTTTGATCCGTGTGAACTTTGCGAATACATATCTTTCCCTTTTCAACTTCATCCCTTATGTAGTTGAATCTTCGTTCAATGTGCCTAGTCTTTTGATGTGCACGGGGTTCCTTGATTTGAGCAATCGCACCCTCGTTATCACAAAGAATTTCAAGGGGGTCCTGAATGGTAGGGACCACCCCTAGATCGACAATGAACTTCTTTAACCATGTAGCTTCCTGGGCTGCTAATGAAGCGACGATGTATTCTGACTTTGTAGTTGATAATACCACCACATCTTGCTTAGAGCTCTTCCAAGAGATTGCTCCTCCATTCAGATGAAAATGTACCCAGATTATGATCGTGAATCATCCTGATCAGTTTGGAAACTCGCATCCGTGTAACCCTTTACTATGAGTTCCTCCTCACCAGATCCATAGATTAGGAACATATCTTTGGTCCTCCTTAGGTACTTAAGTATGTTCTTAACAGCCATCCAATAACTGTTTCTAGAATTTTGTTGGTATCGGCTTGTCATGCTCAAAGCGCATGACACGTCCGACCTTGTGCATATCATTGCATACATGACGGATCCTATAGCAGATGCATACAGGATTCCCTTCATTTTTGTCTTGCTCATCCTTTGAGCTTGGACATTGAGTCTTACTCAATATCATTCCTCTTTCAATAGGTACGGTACCTTTCTTAGAGTTTTCCTTCTTGAACCTTTTCAATATCTTGTCAATGTATGCACTTTGATTTAAACCTATCAACCGCCTTGATCTATCCTTATAGATCTTTATTCCCAAAATATAGGAGGCTTCACCAAGATCCTTAATGGAGAAACAGCTTCCAAGCCAGGCTTTTACACCCTCCAAGGTTTGAATATCATTTCCAAATTGTAAAATGTCATTGACATACAATACTAGGAAAGTGATGATGCTCCCACTAGCTTTCTTATATACATATGCTTCATCAGCGTTTTTGATGAACCCAAATTTGATTACTTCTTCATCAAAACGGTGATTCCAACTTCTCGATGCTTGCTTCAATCCATAGATTGATTTCTTTAACTTGCATACTTTGTTAGGATGTTTTGGATTGACAAAACCTTCGGGCTGAACCATATAGACATCTTCCTCAAAATATCCATTTAGAAAAGCGGTTTTGACATCCATTTGCCAAATCTCATAATCATAATGAGAAGCTATGGCAAATAATATCCTAATAGACATTAGCATTGCAACCGATGAGAAGGTCTCGTCATAATCAACCCCTTGAGTTTGAGTGAAACCTTTTGCTACAAGTCTAGCTCTATAAGTATCCAAGTTTCCATGCATATTGGTTTTCTTCTTGAAAACCCACTTACTTCCAACTATTTTGGAGTTAAGAGGTGGTTCAACCAAGTCTCATACTTGGTTGTCATACATGGATTGCATCTCAACGTTCATGGCTTCAAGCCATTTGTCAAAATCCAAATTGGAAATTGCATCACGATAGGTGGTTGGTTCATCGGAATCTACCACATAGCATCCATCCACGAAAGATCCATATCTTTCAGGTGGATTACTAATTCTACCAGATCTGCGAACGTTTTGTGTATATTGATCAACCACTTGATCATTCTTAACATCCTCATGTTGAGTGCTAGTGTCAACCAAACGTGTATCGCTTTGTGGTTCTTGATCCTCCTCAAGATCCACAGTTCTACTGCTAGTTCCTTCAGTAAGGAACTTAGCTTCTAAGAACTCAGCCTTCTTGGCAAGAAACTCCTTTTGTTCCAATGGATCATAAAAATAATATCCCATAGAATCTCTAGGATATCCAATGAAGATACACTTAGTGGAATGGCTTTCTAACTTGTTTGAGGTGGGAGTCTTAACATAAGCCTCACAGCCCCATACCTTTAAATATGATAGTTATGGAACCCTTCCATGCCATATTTCAAAAGGTGTCATTTCCACTTTCTTGGTTGGGACCATATTCAAGATACGGGCAGCAGAGAGCAAAGCGAAACCCCAAAATGATAGAGGCAATGAGCTTCTAGCCATCTAGATCGAACAATATCCAATAGAGTTCGATTTCTCCGCTCGGAGACACCATTGTGTTGTGGTGTTCCAGGTTGAGATAGTTGTGAGACAATACCACAACTTCTAAGATGATCTCTGAAAGCATCATTTAGGTATTCACCTCCTCTATCGGTGCGGAGAATTTTTATTTTCTTGTTGAGTTGATTTTCTACTTCATTTTGGAAGATTTTGAACATTTCAAAAGCTTCATCTTTGTGTCTTAACAAGTACATATAACCATATCGACTATAGTCATCGGTAAAGGTAATGAAGTATCTTTCATGGTACCTAGTCATTGGTTTAAAAGGATCACATACATCCGAATGTATGATGCCTAATAAATCTTTTGCCCTTTCGGATTTGCCACTAAAAGGTGCCTTAGTCATTTACCTTGTAAACAAGATTCACATACATCAAACGAATCATATTCACTTACTTTTAAAAGACCGTTCTTTTGAAGTGTTTGTATGCGCTTCTTGTTTATATGACAAAGACGGCAATGCTAAAGATAGGTATCACTCAAATCCAATTTGAGTTTCTTAGTGGTGGTTTGGTACAATGAGCTATCATATAATGTGTTTTCACGAACCAATTCATAAATACCATTAATAGGAATAGCTTTAAAACAAAATATGCCATTTAAAGAAACATGAATTTCATTTTCAATAAATGTTAAAACATAACCATATTGTATTAATTGGGCAACAGAAATAATGTTCATAGTCAAACTAGGAGCATACAAAATATTGTTCAAAATTGCTTCCATTTGGAAGCTTCAAGATGTAGTCCCCTCGGCCTTCAACTTGAACTTTTGCCCCATTCCCCATGTAGAGGCTAATATCCCCTTTCTTAAAGTCCTTACTTCTTTTGAACCCCTGCAATAACTTGCAAATCTGAGTTCCACATCCGGTATCCAATACCCATGTGTTAGAGGATATTAAATTTTGATCAATATGAATTATGCAAATTGTACCTGAGGTTTTCCCGGCATCCCTCTTAGCTTACAACTCTTTGAGATGGACTGGGCAATTTCTTGCCCAATGTCCAATCTCCCTAAACTTAAAGCATGGGTCATTTGAAGCAACCTTCTGCTTCTTCTCCGCTGGTTTTGGTGGTGGCGCTCTTACCACTCCCTTTCCCTTTCCCCTAACGTGCCCCTTACCCTTGGCAACATTTGCCTTGGGTGCGGGGTGAGGCCTCTTCTTGTTCCCACCTTCATTAATGTTGAGAACGGGTAAAACCTTTTTACCCATGGCCGCCTCGGCAGTTTTGAGCATAGAGTGAAGCTCACTTATTTTCTTGTCCCACCCGTTCATGTTATAGTTCATGACAAAGTTGTCAAACCTTTTTGACAAAGAGTTGAGGATCAAATCCATAGCCAACTCCTTTGAGACGGGACAATTCAGCCTTTCGAGGCGGTCAATGTGGCTTTTCATCTTAAGTACATAAGATGAAACAGATTGGGTGTCATCCATACGACACGCATGGAGTGCTCGAACCGTTTCCAAGTGCTCTACCCTTGCTTGTTGTTGGAACGCTTCCTTCAACTGGGTATACATGTCATATGCTCCATGATGTTCATACTCCTTTTGGAGATCTGGAGTCATACTTGCCAACATGAGGCAAGACACTTGGACCGAGTCCTCAGTGTATTTCACCTAATTATTAAAGGCCTCCTCATCCTCCTCATTAGGTTGATCGGGAATCGGATCGTCTAAAATGTACGATCATTTCTCTTTCTTGAGAACAATTTTCAAGTTTAGAAACCAATCAATAAAGTTATTATGATTTAGACGCTCTTTTTGGAGAATGGTTCTTAGAGATAGTGAGTGAGCGGACGGGATTTCATTGTTTTCATTGTTGTTGTGGCCATCTAAAAAATTTAACAAAGTTCAATTTTTAGTATTTTCGATATTGGCATATTTTAATAAATAAAGCCCCTTTTAAATGTCTTACACAATTTTAAAATTCTAGAATCCAACGTTACATTTAAATAGTGGTTAGGTGACCTTTATCCCATTATTTAAATTAACATGGTAGTCAACGTTTTTACAATTGCAACCCTTTGCAACTTCTAGGGGTATGGGATTGACTTTAAAACATCATATGTATAGTCGGCATGTTTACCCCCATAAACACCTTTGTAAACCATATTGTAGGTGATCCATTAAACATGGTTTGCAAATCAAGTTACCCTACTTACACACACATATGGGTTTTCCAAAATAAGTTGGTAGGTGACCTTTATCCCACCAATATGGTATCCCCACCTCAAATCACAAGTTCCCACAAAATTGTCAGGTGACCTTTATCCCATTAAGAGTTTTCAAGTGACACAAGTGTTGTGCAAAAGGACGGTGTTAAACTTGTTTATAAAAGAAATTTTAAGTTTTCATAATCTTAGTTTAGAAAACTCTATGTACCTTATATTTGCATGCTTTCAAATACAAGATACCCTATGGTTCACTTTTTAATAAAACCCGTTTTATTAAAATCATTAATCCTTTTGATAACCTTTTATTAACCACTTAATGATAAAGAACCATCAATTTTCAGCTTGTTAAGTTTGTTAATGAGTTTGTTATGCATATCCAAATATCAACCAACAATCATACAACAAACATCCAAACAATAATAATCATACAAACATAAGTGCATAACAATAGCCACTAAGTTGACCACACTTGTTTGCCATCATAATTGTTGTCATAAGGTCTTTCCTAAGGGTTAGGATGTGACATCCGTCACCTTAAGGTCCGTCAATTAACGTGGTTTTCCGTTAACTATTCTTTGATCCATCGTTCCTCATCTTTATTAACTCTTTATGTGGATATGATGCTTTCTCTATCATCGTTGTGCTTGTGCTTTCATTGTAATCATATGCTATCCTTAAAAACTTTTAAAACTTTCATCATCGTAACCGCCAAATATATCATTTTTATATAAAATTAATGTCACCAATAAAACCACTTTTAAGTTATAAATATCATTAAATACATTTTTATAATTAATATAATTAACCTAATAAAGTCGTTTCTCAACCGAAACAAATTTGGGAAACTCGAGGGTTAAGTGCAGGGACTAAAATTGACATTTTGCAAACTGGGAATGGGTATAAATAGCCCCATTTTTCCAGCCCTAGAACCATTACTTCATCTTCACCTCCATCTTCTTCTTCTTCACCTCTCATCTTCATTCTAGCACCAAATCCGACCCGCTTGGTCTCGTTTTCGTCGTCTAGACTTCATCTACAGCCTAGTCTACTCCATTCTAGCAGGTAGACGACATTGGTTGTCCCTTTTCTTGCTTATTAACGGCTGTCAAATCGCACGACTGGAGTCCAATCGCATGAATGAAGGCTCAGTCGTACGAATGAAGCTGATTCGCACGATTGAGGGTTGATTCGTGCGAATGGAGGTTGAGTCGTGCGATTGGGTGTTGTGTGGTACGACTGAATGCCAGTCATACGAATGAAGGCTCAATCGTACGAATGAAGCTGATTCGCACGATCGAGGGTTGATTCGTGCGAATGGAGTGTTGAGTCGTGCGTCTGGTCCTGTCGTGCGGCTGAAGTTGTTGTGTGTGATTTCCTTCGTATGTGTGGTGTGTGTATGTCGTGTGATGTTGAGGTAGCATTAACGCAGTTGCCATTGTTCGGCCACAAAGATTAAAGTCAATCTAACGTTTTACAATTATCAACCGATTTGTAACTACTGATATTCATCAAATACACCTTCAATAACAACGAAACTTTTACTCAAATATCATCAGCAATGGCGACAATGTCTAGAACTTGGATCCACATAAGATCTAGTACGTGTGTCTGTTTGTGTGTGTTACACGCGACCCAACCGATACAACCCGAACCGACCGAACAATATTATATGCTTCACTCATATCATTAATGCTTAACAATAACTGTCAATAGGTGTTTGACCATTCATTTGCATTCAACATTTGGATACATTGATCATACATACTTACCACTTAACGAGTGAGTTTCGTGGCCCCTTTTACGCTTACAATATTTCAATCATTTACAACTTGGGGGAAAAGTATGCTCACCCATTTTCAATGCTGTACAATTTACTTACAATTTACATACATGGAATCAACGTGATACTGTTTTACAAGTACTTATCTGATACATGCTTGGGTCTGCTGTGTGGTTCTATCTTTGCAACTGTTTAATTCCAGTGTGGGAACCGACGGATAGGTATTGGTAGTACTACTGGGTTGACACCCCCACCCTTGTTCGTTGGTATACTAGTTGGTACCATCAGTGGCCACAAACGGGCCCTTGGGTGAATATATTCCGACAATATCTTTGTGTACGTCGCTAGGTTTGGTTGCAAAGCTCATAGTCATGTGATTTTACTTGTTTATATAACTGTATCCACGGTATTCCACATCATTTACTATACAGCATCACTTACTTATTTATTACTTAAACATGCGAGCTCACCAACAATTTTGTTGACCATTTTGAGCATATCGTTTCAGGTGAACATGCAAATTGAGGAATCTAGGTCTGCTGCCTTAGTGGAGACCCTAGGATGCATTTTTGGGACTAAACATATTTTGACAAACAATTATTTTGATACAATGTTGTAGTCAGATTTAACAATTACAATCTTTTGATACTTGTTCCCGGGTTGTGGGAATTTACATTACAATTTCATCTTTATTTGGTTATGTGAATCATTTATCATGTTTATGCATATGGCTATGTAGTGGTGAATATTGACTAAACACGACACAAGTCCCCTTGTTGTCGGGTGTCGTCATGACACGCTTGTCATCATTTATTATATTGCATCTCTATCGCTTACCATGTGTTATCACGATCCCGATCTCGTTACATCCCCGTGTTTCCGCTTTTAGCTGGGGTGTGACATAGGAGTATCAGAGCCATTGGTTATAGAGAATTAGGCAATACGCTTGACCTAAACTATAACCTAGGAACCTTTATGTAGATTTGCATGCTAGGATCTGTATGCATATTATATCTCGTGTATGTGTTCTTCGTTGCTTGATTTATTCATCTATCTGTTATATGATCTTTCACCCTATGAGAGAGCCCTTGTGCTCACTCCTTATGGGACGCTTCTATTGGATCTTCCGTTCCCTCTGCGCGCCGAGTTGGTTTATCAAATCCGGGTACTAAACCCGAAGAGATCTTCACAGATCATATTATTGCGCTTGACCTTGGACATTGAGATTAACCCTGAGGAGCTTATGTCTGAACCCTCGAAAGAGGAAGAGATAGACAACCTCCGTTAGACTAAACGTGATTATATACATGGATTTACAATTGATATGATGGACTATTGTTGAGACATTATCAATTCATGGTGTGAGAACTACACGACTTGCATGCAATGTGTGGTGACAATAAGTGTGATATTAACTTGGGAATACTGGACTTGATGAGTGTTATGGATAATGCACATTGAAATGATTTAAGCTTATGCGTTTACTATTTCTATGATTAGAAAATGCCGCCTCGAAGAGTTACCCGCAGCAATAGTGGCGGGAGTGAAGCCCCAAGGGGCGGAGGAAGAGGCAGAGGTAGAGCACCAAGAACAAATGATGGTCCTGCCAGTAACAATCAGGAAACAGGAAACTCTGACATGGCAGCTCTGATCGCTCAACAGTTGGCCGCACTGATTCCTACTATCGTGGCCCAAGTGAGCGATGTACTCCAGCAACACCACCCCCACGGGGATGGTGGCAATGATAATGGAGATAATGGAGAAAGAGCTCAAGGTGGGATCAAAACTGAAGTGGGAAATGGAAACCCATCTGGAAACGAAAGCAACCAGGAGACCGGAAATGGTGGTACAGCTGGTATTGAGACTGGGGTTGTTAATGCTAGGCGGGGGTGTTCGTACAAAGAGTTTGTGGCTTGCAAACCAAGAGAATTTGATGGGAAAGGTGGGGCGATAGCCCTAACCAGGTGTTAGAAAAGATGGAGGCAGTAATTGACATCAGTGAGTGCCTCGACAGCCAGAGAATCAAATATGCCACCTGTTCACTGCAGGGCAAGGCCCTAACCTGGTGGAACACCCAGGTTCAAGCTAGAGGAAGAGAATCAGCGATGCAGATGTCATGGGATGAATTCAAAGCTTTGATTACCGAGGAATACTGCCCCCTCAACGAGATGCAGAAATTGGAGCATGAGTTCTGGAATCATGCTATGGTGGGGGTCGGGCATGCAGCTTATACTGACCGTTTCCATGAGCTGGCAAGATTGGTTCCGCATTTGGTCACGCCGGAATCAAAGAGAATCTAGAGGTATATTTGGGGACTTGCGACTCAAATCCGAGCGATGGTTACAGCAGCTGCTCCTCCTTCTATCCAGAGTGCAATTCTGAAGGCTGGCGCTTTGACTGATGAAATGGTGAGAACGGGGGTTCTGGGCAGAGGAGCAAAAAAGAGAAAGGATGTTGGGAAAACGAGCCGGTCGAGTGCCGGGAAGTTTGATAAGAGGGCCAAGACGACCAGAAATTTTGTGGCCGTGACTCAGGGCAAGAGAGAGTATGTGGGGCCGCACCCCAAATGTGACAGGTGCAACTATCATCATCCCCCAGGAATGCAGGGCCGGGTGTGCGCGACCTGTAGACGCCCGGGGCATTTGGCGAGAGACTGTAGAACTGCGTCGAATCTTATGGCACCGGTCAACGCGGTTAACCCCGCCGAGAATGCAAGGGCTTGTTATGAGTGTGGAAGCCCTGATCATTACAGAAACATGTGCCCCAGACTGAATCGGGCATCGGGTCAACAAGGGAACAACCAGCAGCAGGTGATGGCTATAGCTGGAAACCAAGGCCCGACCAATCAAGGGAATGCAGCTCGGGGACGTGCATTCATCATTGGAGCCAACGACGCCCGTCAGGACCCGAATGTTGTCACGGGTACGCACTTACTCAATCATCACTTCGCATCTATATTATTTGATACTGGAGCAGACAATAGCTTTATATCTTCTGAGTTTGTGCAATTGCTTGATTTGAGTCCTAGTAGGCTAGAAGCTAGCTACTCTGTAGAAATGGCCAATGGTAGGGTTGTTCAGGCCGATGAGATTATTAGGAAGTGCTCGTTAACATTGGAGGACCATGCCTTCGATATAGACTTGATACCCTTTGAGTTAGGAAGTTTTGATGTGATTGTGGGTATGGATTGGTTGTCGCACACGGAGCAGAGATTGTCTGTCGAGACAAAATAGTATGAATCCCTATGCCAAACGGGGAGGTACTCAAGATTCAAGGAGAACGACCGGGAAGGAACTTAAAGCTTATTTCCTGCATGAAAGCACGTTGAAGTTTACGAAAGCAGTGCTACACTTTTCTGGCTCATGTGGTTGAAAAGAAGGACGAAGAGAGGAAACTAGTAGATATCCCCGTGGTACGGGATTACCCAGATGTATTTCCTAATGACTTGTCTGGTTTGCCTCCTCCACGACAGGTGGAATTTCGTATAGAGTTGGTTCCTGGAGCTACACCGGTAGCAAAGACGCCATATCGATTAGCGCCATCCGAAATGCAAGAGTTGTCTAGTCAGTTACAGGAACTACTGGAGAAGGGTTTTATTCGACCGAGTCATTCACCGTGGGGAGCACCGGTATTATTTGTCAAAAAGAAGGATGGGTCGTTCCGCATGTGTATCGATTACCGTGAGTTGAACAAGTTAACCGTGAAGAATCGATATCCTCTCCCCAGGATCGACGATCTGTTTGATCAGCTGCAAGGAGCTTCGTATTTCTCAAAGATCGACCTTCGTTCTGGATATCATCAACTAAGGGTTTTCAAGGAGGACATACCAAAAACAGCGTTTAGAACTTGTTATGGGCACTATGAGTTCTTGGTCGTGCCGTTCGGGCTGACTAACGCACCAGCTGTGTTTATGGATCTAATGAATCGGGTGTGCAAACCTTACTTGGATAAGTTTGTGATCGTATTCATAGACGATATACTTATCTACTCCCGATCAAAAGAGGATCATGAAGAACACCTTCGGGCAATACTGGAACTGCTACGGGAAGAAAATCTTTTCGCCAAGTTCTTGAAGTGTGAATTTTGGTTGCGGGAAGTGAAGTTTTTGGGCCATGTGGTTAACGAGGACGGGATTCATGTAGATCCCGGCAAGATCGAAGCGGTGAAGAAATGGGATGCACCCCAGACACCATCAGAGATACGGCAATTCTTAGGATTGGCCGGTTACTATCGTCGTTTCATCGCGAATTTTTCAAAGATCGCGCAGCCATTAACCCTGCTTACTCAGAAAGAAAAGAAGTTTGATTGGGGACATGCACAAGAACAAGCGTTCCAAACGTTGAAAGAGAAGTTGTGTAACGCGCCTATACTGTCCCTTCCAGACGGAACTGATGATTTTGTGGTGTACTGCGATACTTCACATCAAGGATTGGGATGTGTGCTAATGCAGAAGGATAAGGTGATTGCCTACGCTTCGCGACAACTTAAAGTGCACGAAAAGAACTATACAACTCATGATCTTGAGTTGGGCGCTGTAGTATTTGCACTCAAGATTTGGAGGCATTACCTGTATGGAACCAAATGCATCATCTTCACAGATCATAAGAGCCTCCAACATATCCTGGATCAGAAGGAACTTAATATGCGTCAGCGACGTTGGGTAGAGCTACTTAGTGAGTACGATTGTGAAATCTGGCATCATCCGGGGAAAGCTAATGTGGTGGCTGATGCTTTAAGCCGCAAAGAACGTGTGAAACCACTACGTGCTCGAGCGTTAGGATTGACCATTCAAACGAATCTGAAAGCTCAAATCCAAATTGCACAAAGTGAAGCAATGAAAGAAGAAAACCTTGCGGGAGAAGAATTCCGAGGGTTGGATAAACAGATGATTTGCAAGGACGATGGCATACAATACTTCATGGATCGTATACGGGTACCCATATGGGGAGGTGTACGTACATTAGTCATGGATGAAGCCCACAAGACGCGATATTCTATTCATCCTGGTGCTGACAAGATGTATCATGATCTTAAAGATCTGTACTGGTGGCCAGGCATGAAGAAAGACATTGCCTTGTACGTCAGCAGATGCTTGACATGCTCGAAAGTTAAAGCTGAACATCAGAAACCATCGGAAAAACCATCGGAATTATTACAGCAACCTGAAATTCCCGAGTGGAAATGGGAGAATATAGCCATGGATTTCATTACCAAACTCCCTAGAACAAGCAGCGGTCATGACTCGATATGGGTCATAGTGGATCGAATGACGAAGTCAGCTCATTTCTTGCCTATCCGAGAAGACTACAAAATGGATAAGTTGGCGAGATTGTACATCAAAGAGGTCGTGACACGGCACGGGGTGTCGGTGTCAATCATATCCGACCGTGACAGCCGATTCACTTCACGATTTTGGCAGACACTACAGAAAGCGATGGGCACTCGATTAGATATGAGTACCGCCTATCACCCTCAGACAGATGGCCAAAGTGAACGAACTATACAAATGTTAGAAGACATGTTGAGAGCGTGTGTAATCGACTTTGGTGGTAGTTGGGATGCTCATCTACTGTTGATCGAGTTCTCTTACAACAACAGCTACCATACAAGCATTGGGTGTGCTCCGTTCGAAGCGTTGTACGGAAGGAAATGCAGATCTCCCGTTTGTTGGGCCGAGATTGGTGAAAGTCAATTAACAGGCCCATAGATCATTCAAGAAACAACTGACAAGATCTTTCAAATCAAAGACCGATTGAAAGCTGCTAGAGATCGCCAAAAGAGCTATGCCGACAACCGTCAGAAGCCTCTAGAATTCAACATTGGGGATCGAGTTTTGCTTAAAGTCTCCCCTTGGAAAGGAGTCGTTCGATTTTGAAAGAAAGGGAAGTTAGTCCCAAGATACGTTGGACCATTCGAGATCACAGAAAGAATCGGTCCAGTGGCTTACTGATTATGGTTGCCACAAGAACTCAACGGTGTGCATGATACTTTTCACGTGTCAAACCTCAAGAAGTGTTTGGCCGATGAATCCCTTCACGTGCCAATTGAGGAAATCAAGATTGACGAAAAGCTTCATTTTGTTGAGGAACCCATTGAGATCATGGATCGAAAGGTCAAGCAACTGAAGCGTAGTAGAATACCTATTGTTCGCGTAAGGTGGAATTCAAAACGAGGGCCAAAGTTTACATGGGAACAAGAAGATCAGATGAAACTCAAATATCCACATCTATTCGAGGATGATACTCTTGGACCCAACTCCAGCTGAATTTCGGGACGAAATTCTCTCAACTGGGGATACCGTGACATTCGTCACCTTAAGGTCCGTCAATTAACGTGGTTTTCCGTTAACTATTCTTTGATCCATCATTCCTCATCTTTATTAACTCTTTATGTGGATATGATGCTTGCTCTATCATCGTTGTGCTTGTGCTTTCATTGTAATCATATGCTATCCTTAAAAACTTTTAAAACTTTCATCATCGTAACCGCCAAATATATCATTTTTATATAAAATTAATGTCACCAATAAAACCATTTTTAAGTTATAAATATCATTAAATACATTTTTATAATTAATATAATTAACCTAATAAAGTCGTTTCTCAACCGAAACAAATTTGGGAAACTCGTGGGTTAAGTGCAGGGACTAAAATTGACATTTTACAAACTTGGAATGGGTATAAATAGCCCCATTTTTCCAGCCCTAGAACCATTACTTCATCTTCACCTCCATCTTCTTCTTCTTCACCTCTCATCTTCATTCTAGCACCAAATCCGACCCGTTTGGTCTCGTTTTCGTCGTCTAGACTTCATTTACAGCCTAGTCTACTCCATTCTAGCAGGTAGACGACCTTGGTTGTCCCTTTTCTTGCTTATTCAGGGCTATCCAATCTAGGGTTTCGGGTGTTCGGGTTCAACCCGAACACATGAGGTCGTGTGGGTGCGTGTGAGGTCTTTCTGCGTGTGCTTCTTGTTTGTGTATGTGTGTAGAGTGTTTCTGGAAGTCCTTGTTGTGTAAAACTCATGTTTGGAGCACCCGAAGGCTGCTCAGCCCATCAACAGTCTCGATTCTGCTGTCCTGGCGACTGGGTCTGTCATGCGATTGAGTCGTACGACTGAGCCATGTGCCTGAGTCAATCGTGCGACTAAGTTGTGCGACTGGGTATGTCGTGCGACTGAGTCGTGTGACTGTGTGTATGTGTGCGAATGAGTCATGCGTGCGAATGTATGTGTGCGATTGAGTCATGCGAGCGAATGAATGTGTGCGATTGAGTCAGGTGACCGAATGAATGTATGCGATTGTGCGTGTATCGCACGACTGGAGTCCACTCGCACGAATGAAGGCTCAGTCGTACGAATGAAGCTGATTCGCACGATTGAGGGTTGATTCGTGCGTATGGAGGTTGAGTCGTGCGATTGGGTGTTGTGTGGTACGACTGAATGCCAGTCATACCAATGAAGGCTCAATCGTAAGAATGAAGCTGATTCGCATGATTGAGGGTTGATTCGTGCGAATGGAGTGTTGAGTCGTGAGTCTAGTCTGTCGTGCGGCTGAAGTTGTTGTGTGTGATTTCCTTCGTATGCGTGGTGTGTGTATGTCGTGTGATGTTAAGGTAACATTAACGCAGTTGCCATTGTTCGGCCACAAAGATTAAAGTCAACGCTAAAAAAGGCCACAAATACTATTCAAAATCAAATCAATCTACGTTTTACAATTATCAACCGATTTGTAACTACTGATATTCATCAAATACATCTTCAATAACAACGAAACTTTTACTCAAATATCATCAGCAATGGCGATAATGTCTAGTACTTGGATCTACATAAGATCTAGTACGTGTGTCTGTTTGTGTGTGTTACACGCGACCCAACCGATACAACCCGAACCGACCGAACAATATTATATGCTTCACTCATATCATTAATGCTTAACAATAACTGTCAATAGGTGTTTGACCGTTCATTTGCATTCAATATTTGGATACATTGATCATACATACTTACCACTTAACAAGTGAGTTTCGTGGCCCCTTTTACGCTTACAATATTTCAATCATTTACAACTTGGGGGAAAAGTATGCTCACCCATTTTCAATACTGTACAATTTACTTACAATTTACATACATGGAATCAACGTGATACTGTTTTACAAGTACTTATCTGATACATGCTTGGGTCTGCTGTGTGGTTCTATCTTTGCAACTGTTTAATTCAAGTGTGGGAACCGACGGATAGGTATTGGTAGTACTACTGGGTTGACACCCCCGCCCTTGTTCATTGGTATACTAGTTGGTACCATCAGTGGCCAGAAACGGGCCCTTGGGTGAATAAATTCCGACAATATCTTTGTGTACGTCGCTAGGTTTGGTTGCAAAGCTCATAGTCATGTGATTTTACTTGTTTATATAACTGTATCCATGGTATTCCACATCATTTACTATACAGCATCACCAACAATTTTGTTGACCATTTTGAGCATATCTTTTCAGGTGAACATGCAAATTGAGGAATCTAGGTCTGCTGCCTTAGTGGAGACCCTAGGATGCATTTTTGGGACTAAACATATTTTGACAAACAATTATTTTGATACAATGTTGTAGTCAGATTTAACAATTACAATCTTTTGATACTTGTTCCCGGGTTGTGGGAATTTACATTACAGTTTCATCTTTATTTGGTTATGTGAATCATTTATCATGTTTATGCATATGGCTATGTAGTCGTGAATATTTACTAAACACGACACAAGTCCCCTTGTTGTCGGGTGTCGTCATGACACGCTTGTCATCATTTATTATATTGCATCTCTATCGCTTACCATGTGTTATGACGATCCCGATCTCGTTACATCCCCGTGTTTCCGCTTTTAGCGGGGGTGTGACATAGGATGACACATCAAAATATGTCCATGAACTCCCACTTGAATCTACATCCAAATGCTTCAAGTGTCCATGTCTTTTGTGTCCTTCTTTGGGTCTTCATCTTGTGCATCTTCTTTTACAAAATCATATCCTAATACAATTTTTATAATAAAAGAAATGCACCTAATCTATTTATTACTTAAATAAATAAATTACAACTCAAAATACAAACACAAATATTACAACCCTTACAAGAATCAAAACCAACATGACAAACTACAATCAACAAAATCCAAAACACATAAGGTCAAGGCTATGTTATGCACCAAAATATGAAACATATTCAACATCCAAGAACAACAATGAACCCCTTTTAATAACCTTAAAGTTCGGGCCAACATGAACCAAAACTTTAGGGTTTTGTCCAAACAACACAATCAACCATTTGATCTTGATCTTTCAAGGTTTATACTAAAGCATGTAAGATTAAACCTTGAAACATAAGGGATTCATACATCCACAACAAAACAGCCCCTAATGGGTTGAAAAAGTCCATGTAAACTAACTTTTCAATAACTTTTGAAGCACATATTCCACATATTCGGCTCTAGATGCCATTGTTAGGTTTTGTAACATGTTAATCAAAGTTAGTTTAACCATTTAAACTATAATAACGCAGCGGATATAAGGTTAAAACATGTTGTTTACAATCTGAAATTTTCACCATTTTAAAGCATAAACAAAAAACCCAAGAATAAGGATCATATATATATATATATATATATATATATATATATATATATATATATATATATATATATATATATATATATATATATATATATGTGAAATAGTGTGCTATCAAACCATAAAACAACCATAGGGTGTTCATTGAAACAACCTTTCTTGCACAAGATGTTGTAGATTGATAATATGAAGATGGTGATGTTCTTGAATGTATAGCCTCCAAAAGAGAAGACCTCAAGCTTGTATACCCACAAGCCTTAGCAAACACCTAACTTGTTAAATAGTAGAGCACCAAGACCAACTCCTTCTTGAACAATCCGAAATCAGCCAAGAAGTTCTTGAAGAGCAGCCAAGAAATCCGAAATTTCAGCTCCTTTTGTTCTTCTTGAATCCGAAATTCTTAGGTTCTTTGAGAGAGTATCTTGCTTTGTGTGTGTAAGAGAAAGTGTGGGTTAGGGAGAAGAGTGCAAGTGTGTCTTTAGATCTTCCAAAAGACAAGACAAAAAAAAACAAAACACCCAAGGCCTATGGGCGGCTGAAATGGGTATTTGAAAATGGGTTCCCCCCATTTTCATTTTTATAAAATGTTACACTCTTAACCCATTACTTTATAAAATTAATACCTCTTTTAATTTTATAACATTAACACACTTTTATTTCTTATTATTTAACTCACTTAAATAATGAAACAAATAATTTATCATGAACAAACTATCCATATAATGTTGTTCTATTACAAAAGCAACATTTTAGAAAACCCATTTTCTAAATTGGTGTCAATATTTATTTGCATGATCTTATCAACAAATAAATATTTATCGGTGTTTGTATAGCTTGTTATTGGGTATGACCCGACTTGGATCATAACGTACTAACTACATCAATGTTGTATGTGTCTTGGGCATATAAGATCCAACAACTATGGTTAAGACTATCCTCTCTAAGATGGTTCTCAGCTATAGGGTATGGACGGTCGGGGTGGTAGCATTATTGTTAGCGGCCATTTCTACAAAATTTACAAAGTTCATATTCGTATTTCTGAAAAATTACATTTTAATCATTAATACCCTTTTCATGTCTCATTGACAATTAATAATTAAAATCTAGAATCCAACGTTACATTTAAATGATTGTTAGGTGACCTTTATCCCATTATTTAAATTAACAAGGTAGCAACACTTGACAATTGCAACATTTTGCAACTTCTAGCCTTATGGGTTCGGTTAAACATCTTATGTTTAGTTGGCATGTAAAATCCCATTAACATCATTGTATGCCATGCTTCGGTGACCCTATGCACATGGTTTCCAATTCAAGTCGTCCTTCTTACACACACGTGTGAGTTTACACATACAAGTGGTTAGGTGACCTTTATCCCACAAATACGTTAAGCCCACCTCAAACACACAAGTTCCCTAAAAGTGGTTTGGTGACCTTTATCCCACAAATAGTTCTCAAGTGATTCGAGTGTCGTGTAAAAGGATGGTGTTAAACTTGTTTCCAAAGGGATTTTAGTCATTAATTCTAGTTTTGAAAACTCTATGTACCTTGTATTTGCATACTTTCAAATACATGGTACCCTATAGTTCTATTTTTAGTAAAAACCCCTTTATTAAAATCATTAATCATTTTAATAACCTTTTATTAATCACTTAATGATAAGGAAGCATAAATTTCCAGCTTGTTTTGTTTGTTAATAAGTTTGTTATGCACATCTAAATATCAAACAACCATCATATAACAAATAACCAAATAAGCATAGTCATACAATCACAAGTGCATAACCATAGCCATTAAGTTGACAACACTTGTTTGCCATCACAAGTGTTGTCATTAGGTCTTTCCTAAGGGTTAATTACAACACAAAAGATAGGATCTCCAAAGACCCCCACTTGAAGTTGCATCCAAATGCTTCAAGTCCTTCTCTTTATGTCTTCCCTTTGTGCTTCCAACTTGTGCATATTCTTTTACAAAATTTATATCCTAATACAAATTTTCTAATAAAAGAAAATACACCTAATCTATCTATTACATCACTATTGAATGAATAAATAAAATACAACCATTTACAAGCACAAAAGAATAAAATTACAACCCATAATGAATGTAATCAACCAAAAGCAAACATTCTTCCAAAACCAAAGCAACACAAGGTCAAGGCTAGGTTATGCACCAATATTAAACAATATATACAACATTCAAGAACCAACATAGATCCCCATTTAACCCAAAAGTTTCGGCCAACATAAAACAATAATTTAGGGTTTTTGTCCAAACAAAATAAATCAACCATTTGACATCTATCTTTCAAGGTTTAATCATAATCATGTAAGATATAACCTTGAAAGATTAGGGATTCATTATATCATCACAAAACAGCCCCTATAAGGTTGTTAAAGTCCCATAAAACCAATTTCACAAGGACAGAAGAAGCTAGTTATCCACATATCCGACTCTAGATGCCAATGTTGGGGTTGTTGGACACATTATCAAAGTTGTTTAACCATTTAAACATGAAACGCAGCAGAATCAAACCTTAATGTTATGTTTTGTAAACAGAAAATTAAGGCATATTATATATCAACAACAAACCCAATATCATAGGATCAAATATATGTAAATGAACTAGCTACCAAGAATGAAAAACAACCAAAACAACACCCATGAAACTACCTTTCAGGAGCTGCCAAAACCGTAAGATATGAGGAAGATGATGATGTTCTTGAACGACCAAAACACCAAGGAAAGGTGTCCTCAAGCTTCCATACCCACAAGCATCAAGCAAGCACCTTTGTTGCTAGGATTTGAACACCAAAAACCAAGAAGAAGCTGCTGGAAAACCCCTTCCAGCCATGACTTTTCTTCAAGAAAAGGAGAGTTTGGTCCCTTTGGTCTTTTGCATGTGAGAGAGAGAAGGAGGTGGAGTGTTAGACTAGTAAAATGAAGTCTTCATTCAAGACAACCAAAAGAGCCAACCACCTTAAAGGGGGCGACCGAATTAGGGATTCAAAATGGGTTCCCCCCCCCCCCCAATTTTAATCACCCATATTAATTGTAACTAGTCACTAATTGAGTTATGTAATTAACCTTTTAATTGTATAACTCATACACTCTTTTATTATTTGATGTTATTTAACCAACCTAAATAACATTACAAATAATACTTATGAACCAAATATCCTTATAAGTTGTTCCATCTCATATGAAATTTATTTAGAAAACCTATTTTCTAAATTGGAGTATATATTTAATTGCATGATCATATCATCAATTAAATATTAATTGGTGTTTGCTAAGCTTGTTATTGGGTATGACCCGACTTGGATCATGACGTACTAACCATATCAGTGTACTATGTGTCTTGGGCATAAAAAAAATCCAACACAAATTGCCAAGTTTGCTGAGAAATCAGATGATGGACACTTCATTGGATACTCTTCTCAAGCTAAAGCTTATAGAGTATACAATCTTAGAACTAGAGTAGTTGAGGAGTCAGCCAATGTGACTTTCAATGAGCACACTCCCAGTGTGAAAGGTTCTGGTCTGGATTGGCTATTTGATATTGATTTAGTTACCAACTGTTTTAACAAATCTTGTGAGCATGTTTCAGGGTCCACAGATATATTACCTACAGGTGATCCTAACCCAATATTTGAGCTAAGAAGACTCTCAAGCTACACATCTTCAGCTCTACTGGTAACCAATTCTGCAAATGATGCTTCTACGAGCACATCAATGACAAATCCTGTTGATACTTCTGGGGTGCCTTCAAATTCCAGCTTAGAGGCACAAAAATCACATGAAGGAGCTTCAAATGTTGGAGAAAATGGTGGTGGTGAAAGTGATCAGGAATTTTTTGATGCTGATAACCACTCCATTGAAGACAACATCAATGATGTCACACACTCATTGGATCAAGTCAATCTTGATAGGTGTGCAAATGTGGAGGGTGAATCTTCCTTGCCAGATCAGATATTCTCAAATTTTGTTCTGTCTAAGCAACTTGCTATAATCCCTCAGCTAAGGATCCACAAGTTTCATCCTACCACAAACATCATTAGAGATGTTGATTCTAGGGTGAGAACAAGAGGACAAACCCATGATGCAAATGTTTGTCATCACTCTTATTTCTTGTCCCGGATAGAGCCAAAGAAAATTGATGAGGCTCTAACGGATGGAAGTTGGGTTGAAGCTATGCAAGAGGAGCTGCTTCAATTCAAAAGGCAAAAGGTTTGGAACCTATGTTCTCTTCCTTAAAGGAAGACTATCATAGGAACCAAATGGGTGTTCAGGAATAAGAAGGATGATAGAGGACTTGTCATCAAGAATAAGGCAAGACTAGTTGTTCAAGGGTATACTCAAGAAGAAGGAATTGACTACACAGATGTTTTTGCCCATGTAGCAAGACTTGAATCTGTTAGGATATTCCTAGCTTTTGTTGCATCCAAAAACTTCAAGGTCTACCAACTTGATGTCAAGTGTGCTTTTCTTTATGGGGTGATTGATAAAGAAGTGTATGTCAGACAACCACCTGGGTTTGTAGATCCTGATGGATACAAAAGGGGTACTATAGATGGAACTCTCTTTATGGGTTGCACCAAGCACCAAGGAAGGGGTATGAAACTCTATCTCAGTATCTCTGTCAGCATGGATACAAAAGGGGTACTATAGATGGAACTCTCTTCATCAAAGGAACACAAAATGACATAATGCTAGTTCAAGTATATGTAGATGACATTATCTTTGGGTCAACTAATCCAAAGCTCTACAAAGACTTTGAGAAGCTGATGAAGGACAGGTTTGAAATGAGTGCTATGGGGGAACTCAATTTCTTTCTAGGAATTCAAGTGAAGCAAGTTGACAATGTCATCTTCATAAGTCAGTCAAAGTATGTACAACATATACTTAAAAGGTTCAACATGACTGATTGTAAGGTTGCTAAGACACCCATAGCCTGAAATCACTCCCTTGGACCTGATCTTGAGGGGGAGATGTTGATGAACATCTCTACAAGGAAATGATTGGGTCTCTTATGTACCTCACAGCTAGCAGGCCTAATATCATGTTTGCTACATGCATTTGTGCAAGATATCAAGCCAACCCCAAGATGTCACAATTGGTCACTATCAAAAGAATTTTAAGATATCTCAAAGGTGCTCCATCACTTGGCCTTTGGTATCCAAAGAGTTCTGACTTTAATCTGTATGCTTATATAGATAGTGACTATGGTGGTTGCAACACTGCAAAGTCTACATCAGGGGGATGTCAATTTCTTGGTGGAAGAGTAGTCTCTTGGCAATGTAAGAAATAATCCTGTGTGTCTGCATCAACTGCTGAGGCTGAATACATTGATGCTGCAAGCTGCTGTGCTCAAGTGCTTTGGATTCAAAATTAGATGCTGGACTATGGATTCAACTTCAAGGAGACTCCCATCCACATAGATAACAACAGTGCTATCTCAACAACAAAAAACCCTGTGCAGCACTCAAGGACAAAGCATATCAATATTAGGTATCATTTGATTAGAGATAACTTTGAAAAAGAATTAAACAAACTAGTCAAAGTTAACACAAATGAACAATATGCTGATTTGTTCACCAAAGCTTTTGATGAACAGAGATTTAAATATCTTGTATCAGCTATTGGGATGATTAACTTTGAATAGCTTTTCTTAAAAGTTAATCATATTATTTCTAAAACCTACGTGTCCTAAGTTGTCTAATTCATCACCTTCATAAGCCCTTGTTTTTTTTGGAAGAAAATCTTTTCTAAAGACATTTCTTAGATTTTTGAAAATTTTGATCTCCTTTCTTTTCCGAAGATTTAAAATTATATTCGGAAGAAATTTATGTCTTAGTAAACAAATAACTACTTCGGTAATTTTACCTTCGGAAGAAAATTTTGAAATATCTTCCGAAGCTTAAATCAACTTAAGTACTTTTATGTTTTAAAAATAACAAGTTTCTTCCGAAAGCAATTTACCTTCGGAAGTTTTCATTCTTTTTAGAATAAAAACTCTGAGTGTAAATTCTCTTCAGAAGAAAAATTCACAAAAACCTTTGAAATATCTTCCCAAGCCAATTTGCCTTCGGAAGCTTTTTCTTCAGAACTTCCGAAGCAAATAACCTTCGGAAGATTTCTCAACTTCCAAGAAAACTACTTTATGGGCAAAAGTAAACTGCTTTTCAGAGGTGGGACTAACATCCGGATTTCAAAGTTTATCCTCTTTCATTAACTTTGTCTCAAATCCTTTTCATATATATACCCAACGGTTCCCCCTTCTTTCACTATCTTTTTCAATTAAACTATTCCTTAAACCTAAATTCTCTCAAACCACCTTTGTTCTTCATCTTCCTTCACCCTTAAGCTTCTCAAAATGGCCAACCTAAACCACAGAAACAACCCAGATTTCTCCATGCAACTTCACAGGCAACACAACCAGGTTGCTCTGTTGAACTCTGAGAAAGATGATAGTTTCTCAGAGGTTTGTCGTTTTTTGGCTCTATCCAACTACTTGACCTCCCTGACCATTGATCCTACTCTCTACGAGGATCATCTGCTTGAATTTTGGAAGACCTGCCAAGAGGTCATTATGGATGGGGAGAAGGCACTGTCTACCACAGTGCAGGGGAGGACAATCTTCATCACTCCGGCCATCATCAACACTCACTTATAGCTGGATGATGAAGAATGTGAGTTGTCCTTCCCAAAGGAAGCTGTAAATCATTCCTTTGAGTAGATGGGCTATGAGGGAGATTTCTCTGTAAAGACCTTCTAGAAAAGGAAGGTGTCATCCCAGTGGAAATACCTGCTTGATGTGGTTATCCACAGCTTGTCCAACAAGCATGGAGGGTGGGACCAGATTCCTGAGGATCTCTCCTTCATTGTGCATGGAATGGTTCAAGGGGTCAAGTTCAGGTATTCTCAATTTGTTTTATACAAATTTGCTTGCTAACTTGGACTCCTTAGAGTATTATATGTTTCCTAGATATGTTCAACACATTGTCAACTTTGAACTAGGCTCACAGTTGAGGGAAACAGATAATATTCTTAAATTGGGACAGATGAAGCCCGACATCTTTAAAATCATGAAGAAGTCCACTGTAGGCTTCTCAAGGGTAGAAATAGCCATTTTCCCAAAAATGTTAGAGCTCATTGCTCAAGGTGACAACCTAGCAACACAAGCTAGTGTTGAATCCACACCTTCTACCTCCCAACCACCAAAAAAACCACAAATCACCCTCACCTCCCAAAGAAAATCCAAACGAACTCCTGCTCAAGCTATTGAGTCTGTGCAAACCCCCATATACTCACCTATACAGGAGGAAGTGGACACTAGAGCTCCCACTTCTCCTGAGGAGCAAACCACTCCCATCTCTTCAAGAATCAGGGATGAGGTTCCTCATGCTCACCCTGATAAGCTCACAAGCCAAACTGACTTAAGCCTTCACTCTGAGTCTCAACACTCAAGTGAACAACCTTCAGGAGACAGTTACCATCCCCAGCCTTTAGACTTAAATCAACCTATTCCCAACCTCTCATTTTATACTGATGAAGACTTAGGTTTCAATGAGTACCATGAGTCTCTCTACTCTTCCCATACTCAAAGAGAGATGAGTATTCCTGAGTCTCCTTTGTCTAGCCCACATCAGTCACCTATCACTGAGGTGGATCTCTCTGAACCTGTTCAGGAGGTCCATATGGAAGAGGCTGTCACTTCTGCAAGTGATTACATCATTAAAACATCAACCATGGCAACTCAGCCCATTAACACTTCAACTGAGGCTGTCAATGTGCAGAGGAAATCCAGCAGCACAGAACCTGAAGCTGGTGGTAAGAAAGAGGACTTTAATCCAATCATCTCATCCCCCAATGATTCTTATGATGAAGATGAGGGGAATTTGAGACTAAAGGTACAAAAACTGTCAAGAACATGCTCCTATTTAGTCTCTAAGGTTAGTCACCTTGAATCTCAGGTGACTACCGTGCACAACCGGGTCAATGATCAGCAACTTGAGATATCTTATCTCAAGGAAAAACTAGCTCGGAGACCTTTAAGAAGAGCTCAACCAGGAACACAAGAACTTATGAATGTGATTGATCTAACTCCTAGCTCACCTATGCAAGAGGGTGATGCTACCAAAAAGGGGGAGAAAGTCATTACAGTCACAGAACCTGGGAGTTCTTCAGGGAGTATGGACATTGAGGACTCACCATCCTCACATGCAATTGTGCATACTCAGCAACTTCCTCAAGTTCATATTGATGTGGACACTATAGACTCTTTCATTAGGAGTCTCTTTGAGGAAGGTATTCCAAGGGCTATATCATCCCCACCCCAAGGAACTTCAAACTACATTATTGGGTGGAGGTATGATGCTGATAGAAGAGCCATCATTCTTCAAAGAGTTCAAGGGAAGCAAGAAGTGTTAAACTTTCAAACCTTGAACTACTAAGAAGGTCTTGATCTAATTAACATGGCACTTGTCAACCCAAGTCAAACTAGACAAGCTGACAGGCTGGCACAAAGGATTCAAGACAGAATTACTGAAGAGTTCAGTCTAAGAAGGAGACAAAGGCAATCAGGTAATGTCATTGGTCAACTGAATGTTGAGACAGACCCTGAGATTAGCTTCAAAGGGAAAACCTTGACTGAAGGCCCAGTGATAGAGCATGAGAGCCCTGTCACACCAATAACTACTTTAGAAATTCATCCCCTCAGTGAAACATCTGCTGGTGAAGGTGTCTCACAACCTCTCTCTGGCCAAAGCTTGGATGCTACAGCAAGCAATGAAGGCCAAAGCTCTCTCCACCCTATGTCATAAAGGTCTGTGGGTGACAAAGGGAAAAGGATTCTAACTCCTGAGGAGATTGAGGAGGAGGAGAGAGAGTGGAAGAGAAAGCTAAGGGGAGAAAGTTCCTCTGGGTCTTCAGGCTTCATGCAAGCTGCAATCAGGGCTACCCCCAGACCAAACACTCAAGATGATGAGTTAAGGGCAGTCAGGATTACTTACCTGACGACCGGGAACTATGATATAGATGAGATTATATCTCTCCCCTCAAAGAACAAAAGGAAACAAATAGAAAGATTAGGGAAGATGCTGCAAAGTCAAGAGCTATCATCCAAAAGAGCATGAAGAAGTCTACTGACAGACAAAGGATGATGAGCTTCTTGAAGCTGTATGGATTCTCCAGAAGGAGACTTGGCCCTATGTCTTTATCTAAAATGGATGAGCATATCAGGGTAACCAAACAGAAGATCAAGAGTGGAGAGCTAATTGACTTTCACTCCCCTTCAAGTCAGGCTCCTCCAAAAGTGGAGGTTAAGATTGAACAACCTGAACCTCCTGCTGAGCCTCAGCAAGCTTCATCTTCTGATCCACAGCAGGGTCAAACTCCCTCTGCTTCTGAACCTATAAGGGAGGAACACCCAACTGAGCAAGACAAGACTGATCAACAAGGTGCTGCAGACCAGTCTTCTTACTTAAAGTCTTCAAAGAGGAAGAAGAGGATGGCTTCCAAACTAAAGTCAATGAAGAAGAAGAAGCCTGAATCATCCACCTCTATACCTCAGGCTGGGTCAGATCAACATGAGGAAGTGTATGAAGAGGCAGCCCAATCAACTCCAATCCAAGTGGCTCCTCTTGCAGCTGAGAGACCCATCTTATCTTGGACCTTCAGAACTAATCCAGAAAGATGGCATGTGATCAGAGATCAAGGTGGTGAAGATGTCTACACATGGCAAGACTTATTCAACCTTCCTCTACATGATCTCTTTGAGATGATAAGATACTATGAGAGTCTGAGTGATCCTGACCATCTAATGAAGAAGGGCATGGTCATCATCATTATAAGGACTGTCAACAGCTGAAGATCTTCAAATGTTTTGGTAGCATTAGCCTAGGGGGAGTTTGTAAGGATTCCTATAAGTCTGATGCAGCCAAGACATCCAAAGTCTCTCTGCATGAATGCACTAAAGAACATAAGTAGAAATGCTTCGGAAGTTTTACACCTTGCACTAGAAGTTCTCTAAGTGTAAAATCTTCCAAAGCCAAGACCAACATCTACCGAAGCCAAAAGTGAAGTCTTGCGAAGCTTCAAAGACAAAGCCTTTCTAAGCCAAAGAGTGAAGACAGATTTCTTCCGAAGACTTTTAGAGACATGTTTTTATCTGATGTACTTTATCATAAAGCAAGACCACCTTTCCACTGCAACTCTGTATAGTCACCAACTTACATGAGTTGGTGAAAAGGTCCATGCTTTTGGTAACTGTACATTGAGGTCTTGAGTCTGTGTTTTCTACTTTATGTACTTTTATCCTTTTTGTAATATATTAGGAGGTGAGCGATGGCATGTCATAGTCACTAGTCAAAAGGCAATCTGCCTTTTGACTCTACTTTTGATTTTGTAGTTGTATAGTTTTATGTATCCAGCTGGCCTTCAAAGTATGGCAGGCTATAGGATGTAGTATATGTATCTCAAGTACTTGTAACTTTCTAAGTATGCTTTGTAACATTTGTAATAGAACTTGAGAAGCAATATACAACATTCTTGAAAACCAATTACTTGTGTTGTTTGCAATCTTGTTATGTCTCATCTTTACTTGTGTTCTTAGCATCTTTCACTAAAAGTTAACCAATTGCCTATTTGATCTGTTAAGTGTTCTAAGTAACTCTCCTCATTGTGTTGTTGTGTTGTAAGTGCATACCCTTCAAACGGTCCTGTAAAGCATGACAAAGCTTTGTATGGTCTTTATCAAGCACGAAGAAAATGGTATGAAACAATATCCTTTTTCTTGCTCAAGCATGGATATAAAAGAGGAACTATTGATCAGACTCTCTTTCTCAAACAAGAACATCAAGACCTCTTAGTTGATCAAATCTATGTGGATGACATTATATTTGGATCAACAAATAAGAGACTGTGGGTAAGCTTTGAAGAGTTGATCAAATCTGAGTTTCAAATGAGTTCAATGGGAGAATTAACTTTCTTCCTTGGTTTACAAGTTCATCAGAAAACAAATGGCATCTTCATCAATCAAGAGAAGTATATACTTCAAATATTGAAGAAGTACAATCTTGCTGAAACATCTTCATGCAAAACACCTGCTTCAACAATTGATAAGATTGTACCTGATCCTACTAGAAAATCTGTTGATCAAAGATTGTATAGATCAATGATAGGATCTCTTATGTATTTAACTACCAGTAGACCTGACATTATATTTGCTGTGTGTGTTTGTGCTAGGTACCAATCAGATCCAAAAAAGTATCATCTGAATGTTGTGAAGAGAATCTTCAGATATCTCAAAGGGAAACCATCTCTTGGACTTTGGTATCTAAAGGATGGTGATTTCACTCACTACTCATATTCAGATAGTGACTTTGGAGGACGCAACAACAACAGAAAATCCACAACTGGTGGGTGTTAATTTATAGGACCAAGACTTGTTTCATGGCAGTGCAAAAAGCAAACAAATGTATCTGTATCCATAGCTAAGGCTGAGTACATAGCTGCTTTAGCTGGTTGCTTTCAAGTGCTTTGTTTGCAAAACCAATTACTTGATTATGGTTACAATTTCCGTCACACTTTAATTTATATTGACAATTCAGCTGCTATGTTTATACTGCTAATCTAGTGCAACATAGTAAAACAAAGCATATTGAAATTAGATATCATTTTCTGAGAGATTGCTTAGAAAAAGGTTTGATCAAGTTAGTCAAAGTGGATACAACAAATCAGCTTGCTGATTTATTCACTAAAGCCTTTGATTCAGTTAAATTAAATTTTCTATATGAGTCTCTAGGTATGATCAACTTAGATTAATAATTATGAACAAAGAAAAGCATGTGTCTACCTTGTAAATAGTAAAGTAAAATAAATAAAATAAATAAACAAATAATATATATATATATATATATATATATATATATATATATATATATATATATATATATATATATATATATATATATATATATATATATATATATATATATATATATATAGTGTCTTTCTTTATTGTGTCTTTTGATTCAGCATGACATATGTATGGGAAATGATAGTACACTATGCATTTGCTTACTTCATGAGTTTTTATATATCATTAAAATCTGATCAAAGTTTCTTAATATGTGAGTAGGTTCATCATGAGTGAAAACTACACTAAGAGCATGCCTAACATAATGAAAAAGTGATTGTTTGTGGAAAACTCCATTTTGAGGATACAGCAAGTGAGTCTTATTCTGATGTGACCAAATCACTCATCTAAGCACACTATGTACCAACACTTTATAATATCTATCTTTGCAAATCATATTTCCTCTATTTTGTGTAAACAAAGACCTGGGTGTATGATGACCATGGTGCACATTTGCAACCAACTGCTGAACAGATCATGATACTCATCATCCCTCTGTTTTGTGTAAACAAAGACCTGTGTTAAAGGCACCTCTGTTTTACGGAAGTAAAGACCTGGTGACCTGATGATGATCATATCTTAGGTCTCAAAAAAATCCTATGTGATCGACTGTATATTAACTTCTGAGTTATTACATCAATGCATTCAGGAGATGTCAAATACATCTCAAGATAGAACTTATAACTTAAAGTACATAGTTTGTAAGTGTGAAAAAGTGATGATTTGACTCACAAAGGGAGGACAAACTCTAAGTGATTTGAATGTGGAGCCCATAACAGTTACTCACTAATAAGCATCAAAACTTGATAAACAACATGCCTAGTTGATACATTACTCTTGTTTGGATTTAAGTGGACAAACATATTTGCAATTAAAACTAAAATCAGGTATCATTTTATCAAACAAATCAAACAGGAAGATGCTTAGTGTTATAGTATGATCTCATTCTATGTTTATACATGTCTGTATATAGTCCTTAATCCAATTTTGATTCTTTTAACTTATTTCTTTTCAGTTCTTTTGGACAGGCATGTGTCTTTCATGATATTCTTCTCATAAAATTATGATAAATGCATTAGTTCAACATTAATCAAAAATTTAGGGAGAGTAGATAATTCATGAAAAAAATTTAACAACAAAATTGTCAAATAAATTGTCAATAAGAAATATGAAGGAATTGGAACCTGAGCACTAACTTCGCTGTAGGATACATGAAGTTTTTCAATTTATAAATCTTCTTGTGCACAAATTGTCATGAAAACAAAGTCAACAAGGTCCAATAACAATAAATGGTTCTATCAGTTAAATAGAACCATACTGTAACATCCGCCATTTTTCAAATTGTAAACCCAAACCCAAATCCATTTTAAACTTTCATACGAAGGAAAATTCATTATTTAAAATTATTCTTTTATTTTTGATGAATCAAATGCTTTATAAGTATAGTTTAAACAATATTGTGAATTTATTTTCTTATTTCAAATTTTCATTTGTTAAATCATCTAAAAACTTATAATAAGTTATCAATTTATAAATAATTTATTTCTTTATAAAATTATAAAGTTTTATTTATCATTCGACAATAAATAACTAAATGAAGAAGTCTTAATAAAAATTATTAAGGTTGATAAATATTTTATAAAATAAATGGAATTATCATTTAAATTAAGTTTAGGGTGAAAAGTGACATTTATAAAACTTAAATTATAAGTTTTTCACATAAAATGTTAAACTTTAAAATCACAGGGACCAAATGTGTAACTTCAATTAATAACCCAAACCACCCAAATCCCCATCCCCGTTGACCCCTCCTTGTCACCGGCCACCATCTCCTACGACCACCAAACCAACTGAAACGCTTGATTAACTTGCAATTAAATCGTTTCTAAACCATTGCACACCACTTTCGAACATAAAGCCGTTGTTAATTGAATTAAATTGGTTGATTAAGGTTGTGTTCTTAAAACCGAAACATTTCTTTAAAACTTGAACTCGATCGTTATGAAACAGTCTTAAATGGGCTAATATAACCATGTTGAAACCTGCAACTCAACTCCTTTGAACCTTCTGCGACTCCAATTTCATACAAAACACACACATACACCATGAACGAGTACTACTTCATTCGCGACCTGCAACCTTATCGTGATCCATGCTCGAAGTTATATTCATCACAATTAACAGAGGGCTTTCACTTATTACCGTCTTTAGAATCCATCTGCAAAGTTAATTTGATCATCAACAACGATTGTATCCTGAATCGACTTCAACTTAATCGCGACCTCATATGTTTTTGATATCATCGAACGACACTATAATTCAGGTAATTAAACACTTCCAAACATTCGGTTTTGGATGATGATTAAAAGCCCTAATGTGTTGTCGATTAACAGAATGGAAATAGGGTTCAATTTGATCCAAATCGGATTAGGGTTCTTGAGATTTGGGGGCTTTCTTTAATTGATGAATTTATAAAATTATTTCAGAATTTTAATCAAATCTGGGCTCTAGCCCACCGGTTACCATATCACCTTTGTATGCAAGAGGTCACGGGTTCGAACCCGGCCTCCTGCATTTATTTATTTTTTTAAAGCTAATTTTGTATATTTTAAACTTCAAAGATTATACTAATATGTTATTAAATCAATGTAAAAGTTATTTTAATAACTAACATATTTCAGAAATTATTAAATTAATTTTAAATGTATTAAAAATTTATGATTTTAAATTTAATTATTTTTTTAGAATAACAAAGGTTATAAAACATTATAAATTCTTTTATGTAATTTAAATGCTAAAAATATATTATGGTTCAAATTTAGATTATTTCAAAACATTATAAATTTATATGTTAAATAACTAATTATTCATTTAATTATTAAGTATGTTATATCATAATTAGTTAATAAAGTTATTCGTTAACTTTTATTTAAATTCTTGAAATTTATAAAACAACATAATTTGCTTTATTCTTATTTTTTAAGGTTTTGTATTATAAAACCTTTATGAAAAATCATTTTAAAACCTCAAAACTTTATAAAATGATTTTAAATAATTTTAACGTCATTTAAATAAGTATTTAATTAATTCTCTTTGTCAAGTTTTAAATAATTAACTATTAAATTAATTATTTCTTTTCACATATTAAACTTAATTTCTATTAAATCAATAACTTAAATTGTTGAGACATTTTTAATTATTCTTGGACTTAATTGATTTATATTATTTTTATTAAACCAAAACATAAACGAGTCATTATTTTATTTAATTATTTAAACCCCCAAATTCCAATTGAAACCCTAGTTCACGTCTCATTGTTAATCTTATTATCGAACTTAATCTTGGAATTTATACATTTAGGCAACTTGTAAAAGAAATCGTTGGAGCCTCGTTTAATTTCTTATCATCACCTTATTTATATCAAGTGAGTTTTCCATGTGAGTTTCTCCATGCCCCTTTTTACTTTAATTAACACCTTTTGGGGTGAACCATGTTAACCTTATAAACTTACAATTGTAAACATCTTGATACTTGTAAATATACATGCAATTCATCTTTACCTTTTTGTCATGGTTATTTGTGTTATCGTAAGTCTTATATGAGATACATATTTTGTTTACAATTATTAACTATTGCTAGCCTGGTGACGTCTTAGATCTTTGGGCCTGACAAGCCTATTTGGTGCTAAAACCGATGTATTGCCGGCTCCTGATGACGTATGCTTGTTCATCATGGGAAACAAGTACACTTAGCCAATCTTATAAACTTGTAATCAAGTCGAGGTTTGGTTGTAACTGTATGTGTTCTATAAACTTGCTAACTCGTAACCATTGTGCGAGATCGGGTTTGTCACTTAAACACTTGGATTTCTCTCAAACTCACTTATATAACACTCAAATCAGATGAAGTAGAGTCTTTTTATAGGAGTTGATAATAATATAATAAGTAGCAAAGAACACACAGAAATAATTTTCAAGGCACTTGTATATATTACTTCTCAACTCAAAGTATTACAAGACTCTTACAAGCATGAAACATGAGTTACAATGAGAAACTATATATACTAGTTCCTACAGCCGGATATACTTTGATACCAGCTGGAAACCTAAGACTAAAGCATATACTACAATGCTAAAGTTAAGGTATCTTAGATAAAGTATTATCTAAGATATGGTAGTCATGACATGTCCATGACTTACCTTTTGTCACCAACTAAAGATGGCAACTGTACTAACATATAAAGGTAAACAGTGAAATAAAGTATGGTCAACTACATGGCTTTTGAGAAAACGCCATGCAGTATCTCAGAGGTCTGCAACGGAGTGTCAGGGAGACCATGCTTATGTCCACTGGATAATAGTAGTGTCTTCCGAAGGTAAGTTGGCTTCAGAAGAACAAGTTCTTTCGAAGCCACTTATACTTCGGAAGAGGCTTCTATACTTCGGAGGCTTGAGGACTTCTATACTTCGGAAGTTGACTTCTGATCTATCATTCTAAGTCTTGATCTTCGAAAGTAAGTTCTTTGTCTTCGGAAGTTGGAGTTTTTCTTCGGAAGTTAGTTTTACACTTTGTCTTCGGAAGAGCTCGTTTTTCCTTCGGAAGTTCCACATTTAGCTTCGGAAGTCCTTTATTTGTTGTACCAAAATATTCTAAGTGATTTGGTTTTGGTTGCACTAGCCTTTCTAGATCCAACGAACTCCCCGTAGGCTGATGCTACCAAAACCTCACTTGTTTCTGCTTCTCAAAGCCTTCAACACCAGGGACAGAAGATATTTGTTTGTTTCTTTGTTCTTCCCTGAAGTGGTGCTGAGAAGCTTGTACAAATCATTGGTGGATAGGAGATCCAGTCTATCACTCTGAATGACATGTACCCTTTGTTGCGTCCCCCTGAAAAGAGTTAGTTGACGGGAGTTATAGTCATACTCCCATCTAACTATGGATTCAAGTTCAGGACCTTCAACCATTTGTAGAAAGGCTTTGCCTTTGGTTATTGATCCCTTCCTTTTCTCCTCCTCTCTCAGTTTCAACTCTTCTTCAACCTTGCTCCAAGCGATTAGCGCGGCCATATGAAGACTGCCTAGATGATTTCTGATATGGGCAGCTACATCAGAGTTTGAAGGGTTGGAGAATGGCTTCTCTGCTAACTCAACAATATCAAATCTACTTAAGTGTAGTAGAGATGAGACACTTAGCCTGTTGAGCTCTCCATTCTCTCTTTCAACAACAAAGTTGTGAGAAGAGTCTTCGAACCTCCACTGGATGATCTTCTTCCTAGGTGCAAGAGGTTGTCTTGGCACCCGATCACCTTTCTTGGTATCCAGCAGAGTCACCAGCCTTCTCCTTAACTTCTTTTCTTCCTCATTCAAAGTGTCTGAATTGAGGCCAAGGAGATTTGCGGCTTGGTCCAATGTTCCTCTGGGCAGATCAAGAAATTGATCTCTAGTGATGGAACATGAGGATCCATCAACATAAGTCAAATTGACTTAATCCTCCTCACAGGAGATGTCGCTCAGGGTTGTGCGATTGATGAGCTTTGTCTTGATTTCCTTGAACTCCTCTAAGGAGAGATGTTTAGAAGGCTGAGGGGATGGTTTGAGGGGTTGTTGGGTAGGTTGAGGTGTTTGGGTTCTAGCTAGTGTTTTTGGTTGGAGGATGGGTAGTTTGGGTGGTTGAGGTGAAGAGGGTGGTAGGGGTGATGGTGTAGGTTGAGGGGTGTATGGTTCAGTTGTTGGTTCGGTTTTGATGGGGAATGGAAAGGGAATTGGTTCAGGTTGTGGTTGGGTTTGTAGTTGCGGTTGAGTAGTTGATTTGAAGATCATCCCCTGTCCCCTTCTGTACATCTCCTTCCTCTTCCCCGAGCGAATGTCAGCCTATATGTCACTAACATGTCGCTGGAGGGTCTTTTCAGACATAGGACCCACCTGCCTGCCAGAGAAGCCATGAGCCCTAAGATAGCTCTTCATCCAGGCCTTCTCACCTATCTTCTTGGCAGCAGCTTGTCCTGCTTCCTCTTCCTTCTTCTTTTTCATCATCAGCTTTTCCCTGGCAGCTTTCTTTCTCTCTTTCTCCATTTGATCTTGCTCTTTGTTGAAGAGCCATAAGATCGTATCATTGTTGTGTGGAGATAATTCTTCTAGAGAGAAACCTCTGGAGGTTTGGAAAGTTATCCTTTCCCTCCTGAGCTGCTGATCAGCTTCTCTTTCTTTCCTCTCTCTTTCTTCTTCTAAGGCCAACCTTACTGCCTCTTCTCTTTGCTGTTTTTGCAGCAAAGTTGCCTCTTCCAGCTCAACTAACTCCTCTAGTGGTAGCAGGAGTACATCTTCATTCGCAGCTCCTAGACTGACAAGTCTATCAAGGATCTCTACTCTTCTTCTATTATTGACTGCCTCCTGGTTGGCTGCAGCTAGCAGTTTTCCAGTTGGAAGTCTACATTTTCTTTTGAGTTTTTCTAACCTTTCTTCCTCCTGAAGCTCTTCCTTAGTCATCTTCCTCTTTCCTTTGATGTCTTCGGAAGTGCTAGACTTTGGGGGTTCTTGGATGGAAGGTTAAGGTTGAGTAGTAAAGATGGAAGCTGGAGTTAATGCTGATGTTTAAGCTAGGGGTTGGGTGAGAAAATCCTCCCTATTAACCTCAGATGCAAGTTCTAGGATTGCATCTTTGACTATTAGATCATCGGATAAGGAGAATAGTCCTTCCGCAGCTGCAATCTCAGCTTCGAAAGATTGAAATTGTTCTTCCGAGGCTTTGACTTGTGCTTCAGAAGTCTGTGAGAATGCACTATCTGTCCCAACTGTCTCAGTTGTTGGGCCATCAGTCCTTGTTTCCCCTACGAAGTTAATCTCAGGTTCCACTTGGACCTTAGGTTGACCAACTTCCTCAATAGTGGTAGAAGGTGCATTTAACTCAATAGTGGTAGAAGGTGCATTTAACCTCTGAAGCTCTTGAGCTCCAAGTAGATCACAGACAGATTAGGACTTGGCTGTTCAATAAGAGATTCCAATAGGAACTTGTTGAAGAACCTATTGAGATCTTGGAGCATCCTTTGATCCATTTGAATTACAACTGGAGGAGGCTCAGGAAAAACTGAAGCTTGTTGCATAGGATATTTTGAGCTTAGGGAAGTGAGAGCTTGACTTTGGGGTTCCTCTTGTCTTTGGCTTTGTCCCTGAACCCCCTTTTTGGTAGCATTATCCTGAGAGCTTGATGAGCTAGAGGAAGAGGTCAAAGAGACCTGAATTGGTACGTGCCTAACAGACCTCTCAATCTAATTCTCAGCTAGTTTGGCTTTGAGATTCTCAATCTCAAGTTGCTGAGTGGCAGACCTATCCTCTAAAGTCCTAACCTTAGATTCAAGATTTAAGACTTTAGAAAGTAGGTCTTCAATGGTGAGTTCCAGTCTTCCCTCATCTTCATTTGAAGAATCACGGGGAGATGAGGTATCATACCTTGTATGTTCATCCTCACCACCAGATGTGGTTTCTTGGCGCCCTAGTTTCCCTTGCTCAATGATGTCTCTTTCAGAGTCATCAAAGGGCATGGTTGCCGTAGATTCAGTCTCAGTAATGTTACCACTGTCCTGAGGATCCCTTGAGGCTCCTTCAGTAGTGGCAGCTGAATCTACATGAGTCCCCTCCACATCAGTGGGACTCACCTCAGTAAAAGTTTGCTGATGGGGGCTAGAGATAAGAGATCTCTTTGGGCTCTGTTAATCCTTGAGAGGGTGTTTTGGATCAACTTCATTGCCCTGAAGAGACATAATCTCTTCATCAGCTCCGATTAATAGGTCAGTCTAGGATATGGAAGTAAAACCTAGTGACCCGGGACTTTGATCAATGTCTAGAGGCATTGAGCCTGTGATGGGGCTGTCCCTTTTGGCTGCTGAGGGGAGTATAAAGACTCTCCCTGAGGGTTTTCCGCTTGGGTTTCGGGCTCGTGGGTCTGAGACTAAGGAGACTCAAGACCCATATTAAGGTCAATTGTGAAGGATGGTTGGACCTTAGGCTGAGTGGGAGCCCATTGTTCCACTCTAGCCTTTTTGGGTAGAACATGAGGAGCTTGTTCAATCAGAGAAGATTGAACAAGGGTTCGTTTGGGGCGTCTTTGATAAGTGAAGGTAATGGGTGGAGAAGGTAGATTTGGCAAAATGAGGGTATTTGCTGGTGTGTGTTCATCACTCGTGGGGTTAACAGGGATGTCACCAGGAGCCATTGGCTCAATCATACCTGGAAGAAGTGTAGTATCTCTTCCAGTGAAGTTGGTGGACACTCTCTTCAAGGTTTTGAAGATGGTCGGCCTCATTTGAGGAGCAGTCAGAGCAGCTGCGCAGACAAGCTTGCTCTGGTCCAGCTCACAATTGATTATGTGCTGGAGAAACCTGGGATACATGAAGAATGTGTCCCGTTGAAGGTTTCTCATGAGATTGGTCAGCACAAATCAGTAGTTGAAGCGGAGGCTTTTCACCAAGCCATGAACTAGCCACCCAAGTTCATATGAGATTTGATCCCATCCCCCACATTTGTTGGACAAGCAGTGAAGAACTACATGCAGCAGGAACTTCCAGTTGTAAGAGAAGTTGAATTTATAGACAGTTGACCTGCTAACATCTCCACCATATCCCATTTGGATATAAGTGTTGTCCAAATCTGCTTTGGGGAATTCTGTAGGAGCGCCCTCATCATGAAGCTCTAGATGCTCCTTGATGATTTGTTGAGAAATGACCAACTCCTGGCCATAGATGCTCGATCTAATGACACGAACCCCATTTAGGGTTTCAATCTGACCGTTTGCCCAAAATTCAGACATATGATTTGAGTAAACCGTGGGGTTAACAGTCAGGGCAGTGTAGTAAGAAAATTGGGTTATAAAGGAGATGATATCTGAAAAGTCGGCATCCCTTGAAGAGTCAAGGAATGCGACTTGGTTGTGCTGAGGGTTAAGTGCCATTGAAGAAAGTTACAAGAAGATAGTTCGGAATTGGGTAAATTGAAAAGGAAGAAAGCTTTTAGGGCAGTAATTTTGGTAAAAATGATGAAAGTGATTAGCCGGAGGTATTTAAATGGGTGGAATGGCGGTTTAAAAGAGGTTTGGATAAAATGATGGGAGGTTTCTGTGGATGATGTGACATGGGCGGTAAGGTTAGTCCATTTAAATAATCCGACATCATTAACAAAATCTTTACTTTTTACAGAGTGGGGCCCAAAAGATTTCCGTTACACAGTAAAATCTTTCTTCCGAGTATAAAGCATTTCCGAAGGTAATGTTCTTCCAAAGCCAAATTTACTTTCGAAGGTAAAGTGATTACTTCCGAGTATAGATGTTGCTTTCCGAATGGAGAGTGTTACAAGCTTCGGAAGTAGATCTGATATGAAATCAATCGCTTCTTCCGAGACTTAACAACTCTTTCGAGAAGAAAATTATCCTGCGAGAAATTTGCTTCGGAAGATATGTAAAATATCTTCTGAGGGTTAGTTTCTCTTCGGAAGAATTCATACTTAGACAAAATTTTAGAGAAAGATCTTTTATAACAGAGCTTAGATTGTTTTGACATAAGACTTTACACATTAAAAGGTTTTCAAATGAGATAGAGTAATCAAGGTTTATCATCCCAATAGCTGTAATGAGATATTTAATCTTTTTTCATCAAAGGCTTTGGTGAACAAGTCAGCATATTGTTCATATGAATCAACTTTGATTAGCCTGATAAGATTTCTCATGAATATCTCTAATGAAATGACACCTGATATCGATGTGCTTAGTCTTGGAGTGCTTCACTGGATTTTCAGTAATGGAGATAGCACTGTTGTTGTCAATGTGGATAGGAGTGGTCATGAAGTTGAATCCGTAGTCTATCATCCGGTTTTGAATCCACAGCAGCTGAGCACAACAACTAGCAGCAACAATGTATTCAGCTTCAGCAGTTGATGTAGAGACATAGGATTGCATCTTGCATTGCCATGAGATAATCCTTCCACCAAGAAATGGACATCTACCAGATGTTGATTTTTTGTTGATATTGCAGCCACCATAATCACTGTCAGAGTAACCATAGAGATTGAAATCACTATTTCTTGGATACCAGAGACCTAGTTTAGGTGCTCCTTTAAGGTATCTAAGGATTCTCTTGGCAGCAACTAGGTGAGACACCTTTGGAGCAGCCTGATATCTTGCACAAATGCAAGTTGCAAACATGATATCAGGTCTACTTGCTGTGAGATACATCAGAGAACCAATAATTGCTCTATACTAATGTTGATCAGTATCCTCCCCCTCAGAGTCAGGGCAGAGATTATGGTTTCTGGGTATAGGTGTTTTTGCTGCCTTACAATCTTTCATGTCAAATCTTTCTAAGATGTCATCGACATACTTAGATTAACTGATGAAAAACCCATCCTTCATTTGCTTCACCTGAATTCCAAGGAAAAGTCCATTTTTCCCATGGAACTCATTTCAAACTTCATCTTCATAATTCTCTCAATGTCTTTACACATTTGGTCATTTGAGGAACCAAATATGATGTCATAACCATAGACTTGAACGAGCAAGATGTCTTTCCCAGACTTCCTTATGAAAAGAGTCTTGTCAATGGTACCTCTAGTGTAACCATTCTTTAGGAGAAACTGAGACAATGTCTCATACCACAGCCTAGGTGCTTGGTGCAGCCCATATAGAGCTTTATCCAATTTGCACACATAGTTGGGATGCTGTGGATCTTCAGATCCCGGAGGTTGGCATACATAGACTTCCCTATCTATATCCCCATATAGAAAGGCACACTTGACATCAAGCTGATAGACAGTAAAATTCTTGGATGCAACATAAGCAAGGAAGATCCTAACTGCCTCAAGTCTTGCAACAGGTGCAATGACATCAATATAATCGATTTCCTCCTCTTAAGTGTATCCTTGAACCACCAGTCTTGCCTTGTTCTTGATAATCAAGCCTCTATCATCTCTCTTGTTTTTGAAAACCCATTTAGTGCCTATAGGTACTTGACCAGATGGTAGCGGACATAGGTTCCAAACCTTTTGTCTTTTGAATTGAAGCAGCTCCTCTTGCATTAATTCAACCCAGCTACTATCTTTCAAGGCATCTTCCACCTTCTTGGGTTCCATTTGGGATAAAAAGCATGAGCACAAACATATATTTCCATTGTGAGTTTGTCCTCTTGTTCTTACGCCCTCAGAGACTTCCCCTATGATGTTTTCAGCTGGGTGAGTGTTGTGAATCCTAAGTCTAGGAATCACCTCCAGTATATTTTGCTCAGGAGCTTGAATACTTGGTCCAGCTGTTGTTTCTAACTCATTCAATGAGGACTGATCGAATGAAAGAGAAACATCATCATTTGTTTGCTGTGAAGCAACATCAACAGTTGTCTGTTCCTTCAAGATGTTGCTTTCATCAGCTTGGTGTTGTGCAGGGTCACCTCAAGAGGTTTGAGAGTCAACAGGTGAACTGCTTGTTGAAGCTCCACTATCTCTTGAGATGGTAGCTCTTGGAGAACTTGGAATAGGTCTGGGAAGCTCAAACAGTTGATCATCATCAGAGTTACTTTGAGCACCTGTTCCAGCTGAAACATTCTCACAAGGTGGTTTAGAATAGTTTGGAAACAATTCTAAATCAAAGATATGATCAGGGCCATTCCCCCTAACAAAAGGAGTGTGCTCATTGACTACAATGTTAGAATATTCCTCAAATTGTTGATTTTTTAATGTTATAAACTCTATAAGCTTTAGAGTTAGAGGAATATCCAACAAAGATAGCATCATCCGACTTTTCAGCAAATTTTGCCAAATTGCCTTTTGTGTTAAGTATGGTACACCTGCTGCCAAAGGACCTTAAAAAGCCAATGAACGGTGGCCTCTTGTTCCATATCTCATAAGGGGTTTTTCCATGTGGCTTTACTATAAGGACCCTGTTCTGCACATAGCATGCAGTGCTGACTGCCTCTTCCCAGAATGTTAGAGGTAGCTTTGAATCAGCTAACATAGTCCGAGCAGCCTCAATAAGTGTCCTATTCCTCCTCTCAGCAACACCATTTTGTCAAGGAGTTCTGGGAGCACTATATTGTCTGGCAATCCCTTTTGAGTTACAAAATGAGTCAAGAACATGGTTTTTAAACTCAGTCCCTTGATCACTTCTAATTAATTTAACCTTGTGATCAATTTGATTTTCTATTTTAAGAATAAAAGATTTCAAAGTTTCAGCAGTTTCATCTTTGGTTCTTAAAAAGAATACCCATGTAAATCTAGTAAAATCATCAACAATCACAAGGAAATATGATTTCCTTCCAATGCTCATTATACTTGTGGGACCAAATAGATCCATGTGCAATAAGTGTAATGGAGTGGTGATGGGTTAACAACTTTGGATTTATGAGACGCCCTGTGTTGCTTCCCTTTCAGGCATGCAACACAGTTATCTTTGCAGAAAAATTCCTTTTTAGGCAAACCATGTACCAAGTTATTTTTAGCCAATTTATTCATTGTCTTAAAATTTACATGACACATTTGTTTATGCCATAGTGTTGACTCATCACCATTAGCTTTGGAAAGAAAGCATGATACTTCTCCTATTGGGGAAGCATTGTTCATATCCAGCTTGTACATATCCCCTTTCCTGGGAGATCTAAGAAGCACCAATTCCTGAGGAATTGTCATCCCGGGTTTGAGGATTATGCACTCATGTTCTATGAAGAGCATTTGATGCTTTTGATCACAAAACTGAGAAACACTTAACAGGTTGTGTTCAAGCTGTTTGACAAAGTTAACTTTGTCAACCTTTAATTTTCCATCGGATATACTTCCTCTGCCAGAAATATATCCTCCGGCCTCACCTCCAAACTGGACATGACCTCCATCATAATATTGAAATTGTTGAAGGAGAGATTTGTTCTCTGTCATGTGCCTGGAGCATCCACTATCCACAATCCAAACATTCTTATTCTTGTCATATAGATGTCCCTGCACATAAGATGAGATGATTAGTTTTGATTGGAAACCCAAGCCTTGTTGGTCTTGGGTTCTTCCAATGATAGTGACATAATTGAACCAAAATTTATGCATGGGAGTTCAATTAGAGGTTTGGGCTACAGGATCTTCCTTGATCTTCCATTCCATCCCTTGGTTGATCATGAAGGATGAGCTTGTTGAAGCTTTTGTAGCTTGGCATTCTTCCGAAGCTTCTTTCTTTTCGGAAGAAGCCTTCACCACCTTTTCTTCCAAAGCAGTCTTCTTCTGGGATGGTCTCAAGGGGACTCTTTTATTCTTTTGAGTCTTGATAGCTTTAGCTTCCGAAGCCTTTTTCCTTTCGGAAGAAGGATCTTCTTCCGAAAGCAGCCTTGCTTCGGAAACAAGCTTTCCCTCTTTCATCACTTGAAACATTTGATATGGTCCAAATGAGAAACCTTCCCTGACTCCTTCCTTTTTAACATTATTTGCATAATGTGTGCTAGCAGGATTGTAGTAACAATCTTTGGCCATGTGGTTTTGCAGACCATACATTATGCATGCAATGTTAATCTTTTGGGAATTTGAGGATTGCTGTTTCTTATTCTTTTTCTCATCATCAACAACCTTTCCCTTTAACTTCTGATCCTTTGATAGGACAGGAGTGATGGTACTGCACCCCTTTCCTGAATCAGAGTTTCCAACCACCTGGAATCCAGCTGAGATAAATACACCCTTTTGCTGGGGTCTATCTTCAGCTTAGACTCAGCCACTTTCTTGGTAGTTTTTCTGGCTGCCTTAGCTCTGCTTCTTCTGGCTTTGGTGGTCAGGGTTTGATCATCATTGGTAGAAGAGGGTATAATTACCTGGTTCTTCCTTGTGATGGTCTCCATGGTTGCATCATTCTTTGACTCATAAGAAGGAGGGTCAACAGATGGAACCTCTTGCTCTTCAGTACCACACCTAGGTTGTCTTATAGACTCATAGGAGAATGGTGGAGCAATTTCATTGGTTCCCAACCCACCTTTGTTTTGGTAACAAAGCTTTGAGTGAGAGGATGATGCAAGAATGGCTTGGAAGTTTTGCTCGGAAATAGCATACTTCCTGGATTGAGCCTCAGCTGTGACAAGCTGGGCTTGAGCCTCAGTCAATTTGGATATTAAATCCTTTATTTGAGTCTTATAATTTGTGTGTTCGTGTTTTAATAGGGACACAGTTTTCTCTAACTCTTCAATTTTTCTTTGATAGTCAGATTCAGCCCTTTTAAAATCAGATTTTAAAACATTCAAAGACTTAATATCGGATTTAATCTCCATATTGTAGTCCTGATACAATTTAACCTTAGCAATACATGCAGGAGTGCAGAGATGTTCATATACCTTATTTTCATATGTTCCGGCCATGAGTGCTTGAGCAGGAGTCACATCCTGTACCATGAAGCTCCAGTCAACTTCTTGAGCCATTGCAGCTGTTTCTGTTCACTTTCCGGTGGGCTTTGGTGTAGAGGGATGTGTGGAGGCCTGTGGGGTTCCTAGATTAGACTTGGGAGCCTTGCATTCCCTTGCAAAATGACCAAGTTGGTTATAGTTGTAACATATGGCCTTGGTTTTGTCAAACCCAAATTTGCTGTTGATTGGGTTCTGGGGAAATTGCCTTCCAGTTCTCTTAAAGAACTTCTTTGCTCTGTAGGTTAGTAGAGCCATTTGTTGGACTATGTCCACGTATTCCACATCATCTGGGCTGAAGGTTAGTAGATCATCAAAGCAATATTGATAATCATTTGAGTGTCCACTTCCTGAGACAAAAGCACAACTGTCCTGAAAGGAGCTTTACTGAGCTTGTTGAGACCTTGGAGTCTCAGGAAATGTGATGTATGGCCTGGAAGAACAAGATGGCTGCTGGGTGTAAGTCAGGTATTGTTGAGGCTGGGAGGTTCTTGAGCCTTCAGCAAGAAGACTCAAGGGTCTGCTTGTCTGATGACCCCTCTTACTCTCCATTTTCAAACAGTATCCATCAAGGATGCCATAGAGTTCGGTCATGGTGAGTGTATTCAGATTCTCTGTTCTCTTGATAGAGACACAGTAGAATGTCCACTTATTGGGTAACGCACTCATGAACTTTCTTGTAAGGTCTCTAAGTTCATGAGCAATTCCCACAGACTGAAAGGAAGATATGAGATCCATGTACTCGAAGTATTGCTGGCTAAGTGTCTCTCCAGCAACGTAGGTGAAGTTCTCGAACTGCTGCTTCAGTGAGTCCTTCTTGGAGTCATTTGAGCTTGAGTACATTTGAGCAAGCGTATCAAACAGTTCTTTGGCAGACTTGCAATGCTCAAACCCCACCATGATGGAGTTGGGAATTGCAGTCATGAGAACAGTCATAGCATTGCTGTCAATGTCCAGCTTCTTCTGGTCCTCATCAGAATAATCTTCAACAGCTTTCACAATCATGGCACCGTTTCCACCAGCTACCTTTGGCTTATACGGGTCATTGACAATGGATTGCCACATCTTGCTGTCTTGATACCTGATGTAGCCTTCCATTCGTCTGCTCCATGACCTGAAGTTTTCAGGAGTGATGATGGGAGCTTTGGTCATCGTCCCCATCTCTACTTCAGATTTGTTGAGGGCCATTTTGAGTGTGGTGTAAGGAGGAGTGAAAAACAGGTTGATTTGGATGGTAAGATCTCACAATCAAGAGCCTAAAAAGCTCTGATACCAATTGTAGGATCGGGTTTGTCACTTAAACACTTGGATTTCTCTCAAACTCACTTATATAACACTCAAATCAGATGAAGTAGAGTCTTTTATAGGAGTTGAATAATATAATAAGTAGCAAAGAACACATAGAAATAATTTTCAAGGCATTTGTATATATTACTTCTCAACTCAAAGTATTACAAGACTCTTACAAGCATGAAACATGAGTTACAATGAGAAACTATATATACTAGATCCTACAGTCGGATATAATTTGATACCAGCTGGGAACCTAAGACTAAAGCATATACTTACAATGCTAATGTTAAGGTATCTTAGATAAAGTATTATCTAAGATATGGTAGTCATGACATGTCCATGACTTACCTTTTCTCACCAACTAAAGATGGCAACTGTACTAACTTATAAAGGTAAACAGTGGAATAAAGTATGGTCAACTACATGGCTTTTGAGAAAACGCCATGCAGTATCTCAGAGGTCTGCAGCAGAGTGTCAGGGAGACCATGCTTATGTCCACTGGATAATAGTAGTGCCTTCCGAAGGTAAGTTGGCTTCGAAAAAACAAGTTCTTCCAAAGCCACTTATACTTCGGAAGAGGCTTCTATACTTCCGAGGCTTGCGGACTTCTATACTTCGGAAGTTGACTTCTGATCTATCATTCTAAGTCTTGATCTTCGGAAGTAAGTTCTTTGTCTTCGGAAGTTGGAGTTTTCCTTCGGAAGTTAGTTTTACACTTTGTTTTCAAAAGAGCTCCTTTTTCCTTCGGAAGTTCCACATTTAGCTTCGGAAGTCCTTTATTTGTTGTACCAAAATATTTTAAGTGATTTGGTTTTGGTTGCACCAGCCTTTCTAGATCCAACACATTGACATGAATTGCTACTTGTAACCCTTTTACATATATATATGTATGCGTGTGTCTAAACCATGGGAACTCACCAACTTTATAGGTGACCCTTATTTTTTAACATGTTTCAGGTTTGATGCTTGAATATCTTCTTGTGCTCATATAGGACTTAGACCTAGATTAATTAAAGTCTTATGTTACTAGTTGTATCTTGATTTTTTTGTACTTATTTATTTGTCTTGTAATGTTTAATGAATAATGACGTTTAATATTATTACAACTTATTTAGTTCCATGTGCTATGAGCAATCGTCTCCCATTCGTCCGCCCCGATGATTCCGCCGTCGATCGGGGTGTGACAGATTGGTATTAGAGCCATGGTTATAGGGAATTAGGTTATTAGAAATGGAATGACCTAGAATATAACTAAGTACCCTTACACATGAGTCCTCTCATGTATTTTATATGTTTAGATAGGATTTTATGTGCCTTATGTGTTTATACTTGATTATGTGGTTATATGCTTTATGTATTTATTCTTATACTTTAAATCTTATCAATGCACACACGAAGCTTAAATCATATTCTAAGGCATTATGTGCCTAAATCAAATGGTTCTCAAAACAAGCTTTGAATCGTTATTTGTGGTTTTCAAAGTCACGTCAAAGTCTATGTCCTATAACTTGAAACATGTAATGTTGGAAGAGTGGGATGCCTGTATCTCGAGGTGTTCTGTCTAGGCAAGGTATTCATATAAATCCAAATCAACCGATGGATCCGTTTACCTTACCTGGGAACCCTTGGGGTGAGTGTCCGCTTATAGGTACGCATGTCTTCATTAAGGTTGTAGTTGACCTAATACTATGATAAGTCAACGTAATGTTTTTGGTTTGTAAACCGAACGTTACACTCGAAAAATCTTGTTATTTTGGCTTGTTTCTTCATTGATTTTGTCCTCCTGACTCTTAAACTCATTATTCCAAATCTCTTAACGACCCTTAATAATCTTCCCGAATGCCTTCCCCTCAAAACCGCACTTATCCTGAAAACATATTACATTGATGCACTCATTCTAAATTGAATCTTTAATCTTAAAAAAAAAAAGAAACGATTCTCGTATCAACTTTAAGCTAATAAAACTTTGAAACCTCAAAGACATAATTAAACAACAATCGATCATCTTGAAACCCTGTAAAAGTTGTTTCATTGAGAGGCTCTTATGAATCCCATATCCCATCCAAAAGCATCCTGAACTTATCTCCGAGCCTCGTATCACACTAATACTTAGTGTGTCCCTCATGAAAAAACCCTCCCAATTGTCTTGAACCATTTAAAATACAAGTGTTATCAATTAAAAAAAATTCTAGATTAATAATCTTGTACCCTTTGCCAAGGAACACATGAAATCATGAACTATGAAACTTGACAAACTTAAGCGTAACAAAGCATCATAGCTAAACTTGTTGAATTTAAACGCTTTCAAGAGTTCACGTGAAAACATGAAACCGAATCCAAGTCTCCTCATGTCCTTGAAATTAGTCCCCTCGTGATTAAATTTCGGGACGAAATTTCTTAAAGTAGGGGAGACTGTAACATCCGCCATTTTTCAAATTGTAAACCCAAACCCAAATCCATTTTAAACTTTCATACGAAGGAAAATTCATTATTTAAAATTATTCTATTTATTTTTGATGAATCAAATGCTTTATAAGTATAGTTTAAACAATATTGTGAATTTATTTTCTTATTTCAAATTTTCATTTGTTAAATCATCTAAAAACTTATAATAAGTTATCAATTTATAAATAATTTCTTTCTTTATAAAATTAAAAAGTTTTATTTATCATTCGACAATAATAACTAAATGGAGAAGTCTTAATAAAAATTATTAAGGTTGATAAATATTTTATAAAATAAATAGAATTATCATTTAAATTAAGTTTAGGATGAAAAGTGTCATTTATCAAACTTAAATTATAAGTTTTTCACATAAAATGTTAAACTTTAAAATCACAGGGACCAAATGTGTAACTTCAATTAATAACCCAAACCACCCAAATCCCCATCCCCGTCGACCCCTCCTTGTCGCCGGCCACCATCTTAGGCGACCACCAAACCAACCGAAACGCCTGATTAACTTGCAATTAAATCGTTTTTAAACCATTGCACACCAGTTTCGAACATAAAGCCGTTGTTAATTGAATTAAATTGGTTGATTAAGGTTGTGTTCTTAAAACCGAAACATTTCTTTAAAACTTGAACTCGATCGTTATGAAACAGTCTTAAATGGGCTAATATAACCATGTTGAAACCTGCAACTCAACTCCTTTGAACCTTCCGCGACTCCAATTTCATACAAAACACACACATACACCATGAACGAGTACTACTTCATTCGCGACCTGCAACCTAATCGTGATCCATGCTCGAAGTTATATTCATCGCAATTAACAGAGGGCTTTCACTTATTACCGTCTTTAGAATCCATCTGCAAAGTTAATTTGATCATCAGCAACGATTGTATCCTGAATCGACTTCAATTTAATCGCGACCTCACATGTTCTTGATATCATCGAACGACACTGTAATTTAGGTAATTAAACACTTCCAAACATTCGGTTTTGGATGATGATTAAAAGCCCTAATGTGTTGTCCATTAACAGAATGGAAATAGGGTTCAATTTGATCCAAATCGAATTAGGCTTCTTGAGATTTGGGGGCTTTCTTTAATTGATGAATTTATAAAATTATTTCAGAATTTTAATCAAATCTGGGCTCTAGCCCACCGGTTACCATATCACCTTTGTATGCAAGAGGTCACGGGTTCGAACCCGGCCTCCTGCATTTATTTTTTTTAAAGCTAATTTTGTATATTTTAATCTTCAAAAATTATACTAATATGTTATTAAATCAAAGTAAAAGTTATTTTAATAACTAAAATATTTCAGAAATTATTAAATTAATTTTAAACGTATTAAAAATTTATGATTTTAAATTTAATTATTTTTTTAGAATAACAAAGGTTATAAAACATTATAAATTCTTTTATGTAATTTAAATGCTAAAAATATATTATGGTTCAAATTTAGATTATTTCAAAACATTAAAAATTTATATGTTAAATAACTAATTATTCATTAACTTTTATTTAAGTATGATATATCATAATTAGTTAATAATGTTATTCGTTAACTTTTATTTAAATTCTTGAAATTTATAAAACAATATAATTTGCTTTATTCTTATTTTTTAAGGTTTTGTATTATAAAACCTTTATGATAAATCATTTTAAAATCTCAAAACTTTATAAAATGATTTTAAATAATTTTAACGTCATTTAAATAAGTATTTAATTAATTCTCTTTGTCAAGTTTTAAATAATTAATTATTAAATTAATTATTTCTTTTCACATATTAAACTTAATTTCTATTAAGTCAATAACTTAAATTGTTGAGACATTTTTAATTATTCTTGGACTTAATTGATTTATATTATTTTTATTAAACCAAAACATAAACGAGTCATTATTTTCTTAATTATTTAAACCCCCAAATTCCAATTGAAATCATTGTTAATCTTATTATCGAACTTAATCTTGGAATCTATACGTTTACGCAACTTGTAAAAGAAATCTTTGGAGCCTCGTTTAATTTCTTATCATCACCTTATTTATATCAAGTGAGTTTTCCATGTGAGTTTCTTCATGCCCCTTTTTACTTTAATTCACACCTTTTGGGGTGAAACATGTTAACCTTATAAACTTACACTTGTAAACATCTTGATACTTGTAAATACATATGCAATTCATCTTTACCTTTTTGTCATGGTTATTTGTGTTATTGTAAGTCTCATATGAGATACATATTTTGTTTACAATCATTAATTATTGTTAGCCTGGCGACGTCTTAGATCTTTAGGCCTGACAAGCCTATTTGGTGCTAAAGCCGATGTATTACCGGCTCCTGATGACGTATGCTTGTTCATCATGGGAACCAAGTACACTTAGCCAATCTTATAAATTTGTAATCAAGTCGAGGTTTGGTTGTAATTGTATGTGTTCTATAAACTTGCTAACTCGTAACCATTGACATGAATTGCTACTTGTAACCCTTTTACATATATATATATATATATATATATATATATATATATATATATATATATATATATATATATATATATATATATATATATATATATATATATATATATATATATATATATATATATATATATATATATATATATATATATGTATGCGTGTGTCTAAACCATGGGAACTCACCAACTTTATAGTTGACCCTTTATTTTTTAACATGTTTCAGGTTTGATGCTTGAAGAACTTCGTGTGCTCATATAGGACTTGGACCTAGATTAATTGAAAGTCTTATGTTACTAGTTGTATCTTGATTGTTTTGTACTTACTTATTTGTCTTGTAATGTTTAATGAATAATGACGTTTAATATTATTACAACTTATTTAGTTCCATGTGCTATGAGCAATCGTCTCCCATTCGTCCGCCACGATGATTCCGCCGTCGGTCAGGGTGTGACACATACAATCAAAGAAGTTTCAAACTTTACATTTTCAGCATCAGCAGAAGCTACAGTGCATTTTTAGCATCAACAAAAGCTACAGTGCGAAACTTAATCAAGTAAAATATGACAATGTGTAGATTGGTAACTGTGACAACCGATCTCTAGGTCATAATTCTAACCTTTAACAACCTGCATCATTATCCATTAGATTAATATTAATGTTAATATCATTATCATTATTATTATTAGCATTATTATTATTATTGCTATTATTGTCATTTTTTGTTATTTCATATGCTTTTTGTGATGATTTAGCTAAATCAAGCCTTAGCATAGGGTAACTTAGTGTTCCGGGAAAGTCAATAGTCACCCTTGCAAAAATTTAATTATAACTGAAACAATTAAAATGTGTGCATACACACATAATTCTTGGTCAAATACATGCATGTGCATGCACAACACTTAACAACTAACTAAATTATACCATCTAATATACTACACAACACTAAAAAATAATACTACACAAAATAATTTATCATTTAAATTTAAAACAAAACACCCCCCATTACATGCTAATTTTGGCCGCTCCATCTCACCACCCTCTCCACCAATCCACCCTCTTCTACACCACCACTTCAACCCCCACTACCCTTTCATGTAAAACACACACTTCACACTCCTCTCCTTATTCTCTCCCTCTCCCTCTCGGTTTCTTTCACTAGAAAACACACACACAACCGCATTCCCATCACCATTTCAGCAAGTTTTTAAAGAACAACAACAAAACTTGCATCGGCCAAGCTCAAACAACCGAGAAAGTGCTATTTTGTGAGCTTTTGGTGCACGGTTTCATCGAGCTCGACTTCTCCAGCCTTTGTTTGAGAATCTACATCTCATTTTGTCCCTCTACACTCTCCAAATCGTGAACCACACAAGGTGTAAGCATCAACGCACCCGAACTAAGCTATGTCTTGTTTTATTCCTTTATTTATCTACCAAAAGCCTTACTTTCTTTGTTCTAGCAGAATCTTGTTGCCATCATCTTGTTCTTGAGAAGCTTTTTACTTCACTAGAGGTACCTCACATGTTATATTGGTCATTCTAAGGGTGGAACCTGAATTTCATCATGAAAACCCTCTTTTGAGTGATTTGTGCATCATCTAACTCTTATGTCTTGAAACCTCCGAACCAAAGCTTGTAATCTGATTATAAGTGGTTTATATAACTTTTAATAACCTGTTTTTAAAGTTACATAAGGTTTTGGTAATGTTTAAGCATGATCTATAACGTTTTACACATGTGTAATGGGTGAAAATGGTGAAATCACTATTTTACAGCTTGTTCTTGGGTTGTATGTTAAAACCGTGAGTTAGGATCATTATTTCAGTAAGTTTTATATGATATTGGGTGTATGAGGTGATGTAAATGGCTGAAAAATAATAAAAGTATGGACTTATAGGTATTTTGAGCTTATTTTGGGACCGGAAAGGTGGTAAAACGACCTTAAAATAGGAGAAATTAGAGTATAACCATTTTTAAAAGAATTCCAGGTGCTAAAAGAGTTAATAAAGTGATTTAAACCAGAATTATTGATTAAATGGTCAAAAGACATTTTAAAAGGAATTTTTAGCTAAAAACGGGTATTATCCGGATGACGTTTGGAGGAAAATCTTAGAAATAATGGTATAAACCCAAAATCCATGGAAACCATGTTATTTCAGTAAGTTATGTGCTTAGGACTTAATGGTAAAAACGTGTTTTAACGGGTTAAAACTAAAAAAACAAGGCTTTCAACTAAAAGAGACTTAAAATACATTCTCAACAGATTATATACCTATCAAAAAGTCCTTAAAATGATATTTAAAGGTTCAAAACTATAGAATTTAATACTTAACCGTTAAAAACCTGCGGTTTTACCGTAACCGGTAACGTAAAACATAAGAATACTAACCCGAATCTAAATTCTAAAAAATTGGGAATTTAACTTATTTAAAATGAATTACTTAACTCCAATAACCTGATATTTGGCCATAAAATTCGACAAATTTAAGAAAACAAACTTTGGGGTAGAAATTGTAAATTTTGAAACTTGGAGGACTAAACTGTAAATTTTGCCAAAATCTATATAAACCGACCCATTGGACTAATAATCATTTAGTGAACTTAAACTAACTTTTATAAATGATCCAATATAGTAAAACATGCATTTTTCCTTAAGAAACCCTAACTTACTATAAAAGGAAACTTTTTATGCAAGCCTTAGCAAATCAAAATCTAGTTGGACATTTAACCTCATGGTACACCTAGTGCACCTTTTATAACCTTAGAATCAGTGGCTTATCACTTAATCTTGATGGTAGGGTGCTAGACTTGAAACTTTTCCCGGTACACGAAGAACCCGTTGCTTGAACCTTAAGGTGAGTTCTAGTGTTCCCTTTTTAATACTATTTTGGGAATGAAACATGCTCTGCTTAAACCGAAATCATTTATGGGCTAGTTTATGATACTTGAATGTTGGGGATAATGTAAGAACCTGCTTTTACTTGTATCACGATCATTAATTATTGTGTGAACCTCTTGTTTTATATGGGTAGATCTACTTGGGGAATCCCCCACACACAGTGCCTTCCGTGATGAACGGGAAGGGTACCACACTGAGATCATGCGGGGTCGTTTGTGGCATGTGACAAGTTTTTATAAGATACTAGGGTGTACCATCTGGCAGGTATGGTCCACTGTTTTGAGGCTCAGTCTTCCTTCGGGAGTAACCGGTACAACATAACTTTTAAAGAAGCTAGCCGGGACTGAGTGTAGGGTTGATTGTGATCCCCCCCACAACAGTGAAACTATGATTCTTTTTAAATCAAATGTGGATTCTATTGAATCCTTTTGTTTTAAACTTTAAGCACTTGAACTCACTAACTTTTTAGTTGACACAATTTTCTTTTGAGCATGTTTCAGGTATTCCATGAAGGGAGTCTAGCGGTTTTAGAAGACCTTGACCTAGCACCGTGACCATGGCATTGGCTTGTTTTGTTTTTAAAATATTTTGAACAATTTACATTTGTTAGGTCTAGTCCATTTTGTATAGGCTTAGAACTTTAATCAATATTTGTAATGGATACTTGTAATTTATTATTATGTATACATTAAATATATAGGTTAACCCATATATGTGTGTTAATTTATGTATGATTGCAGGTACAAACATAATACTGGGTCAATTACTTAAATCGACTAAGTGTAAGAAACATCTACGGATGAACATTATCTTCCTCCGTAGATATGTTTCTTACCGGTAACAAACATCCGAAGATCATCTGCGGATGAACAATTAGCTCTGGAGTTCCATGTGATCAAAGAGGTCAAGTGAAGACTCCTGCGGATGAGTAAACAACCTGCTCTGAGGATGAAAGTGAAGATTGCTTCGGAAGAACAAGATTGCTTCGGAAGAACAAGATAGCTTCGGAAGAACAAGCCTCCTCCGGAAGAACAAACATCTACGGAAGACCATAGTCCTGCGGAGTCCAAACACTTGTATTTTATAATACAAAGTGTTACAAGTCAACAAGTCAATAAGTCACCAAGAGAGCTGTGCGAATCCCAAGAAATCCGGTGTTTCCTTAACAGAAACACATGTGCCTATATATATGGATACTAGGTTTCACATCAAACGACGGCTTCGACGGCAAACATCCAAGCAACATTACAATAATCAAACATCACATCAAATCACACAAATCAAAACCCTAGCAGCCGTCACATCATCCATCACTCAAATCAGTATCATTCATTCATTCATTGTTTATTCATCTGTAAACAATAACATGTTATAATGAAATACGTTTGAATTGAATATTTGTCTGATCATTAATTGTAATCCATTCATTGCGTTCATCCTACTCATTAATAAATATTGATTTTGAAATTAATATAAATAATTATACCAAGTTAACGTTGATTCCGCAAACGTTGACTTGACTTGAATTAACACGGATAATTCTTGATTGCAATCCTTGGATTCACAGGTGGTATCAGAGCCAAGTGCTCATTGATTTAGATCGATTGATCTATCAGTGTTAATTGTGTTTAATTGTTTACTGAATTCTCTAGATTTATCAGTTTTTACTGATCAAATCTATTGTTTTTCTTTTAAGCAAATAGTTTTTGAGTGATCTGTGATTTGTCATTCAACAAGTACATAGTATGATTAACTTGGATCTATATTCAAATCAAGTGAATAGCAGATCTTAGTTATTGATCAATATCAATAAATTGTTCATATCCATTGAACAAATTTATTAGTTAAAAACTTAGATCTTAACTAATCATGAGCAACTTTGGTGGATCATCTTACCAGCCTCCAAAGTTGGAAACAAAAGCAAATTTTAAATCCTGGAAAATCATGTTCAGAAATCATGTAAATTTTACAGATTCAGACTTATGGGTTTCAATAATAAAAGGTTCTTATATTCCACCCACTCTTGGGCCAGATTATAATGACAATAATCAACCTATAAGTACAAAAGATCTGTCACCTGATGATATTAAGAAGGTTAAGGTTGATATTAAAGCATACAGTTTGCTTAGTATGGCTTTACTAGAGTAAATATTAATCAGGTGTGAAAATTACAAAACAGCTAATTCCTTGTGGAAGATTCTTCATACACTCTGTGAAGGGAGTGATGAAAATCCGAAGCATTAGGAAGGACACCCTTCGTTCACAATATGAAAGTTTTCATCATATTGAGGGTGAATCAATTCCTCAACAACTACATAGGTTCATGCAACCTGTTACAAAGATGAACATCTTGGAGTTGAAATACACAAATGAGGAATTGAACAAGAAGATGCTTCATACTTTACCAGAAAGCTAGAAACAAACTGTATCCAGGTTCAAGAACACTATTGACCTCAAAGCAGTTGGTTTAGATACTCTAGTAGCTAAAGTTGAGACACTTGAAATGGATGAGAAATCAAGAAACAAGAGTGTGAGAACTCATGTATCACCATATCACTTTAAAGAAACAAGATGATAGGATCAAATGTACCAATCTGTGATGATGTATGAACACAATTCAAAGAAATACAAACAAAGTAATCAAATCAAGCAAGATATCAACAAAATTCATAGTTTCATTAATATGAATCAAAGACAATTACAAAGTAAGTAAACAGTTATGAATTTGTTGTTCGTCACTACTCTCATCTCTTCCTACCTGCAACAAGCCTAAGCTATTTATAATGAAACACATGGAACTAACAAATTACAAAACTAGTCCCTATACTATTACAAATAGTAAAAAGAATTAACAACATGTTAATCATTCTAGAGAACTAACAATACTCCCCCTAAGATTTACATGGTCTTCAGTCTTCAAAATCTTCAATCTTGACTTCTTTTTATCTTTTCTTCAGCTTTCATCTTCAATTTTTATCTTCAGCACTCAAAGAAATCTTCAGGTTCTTCCTTGATCTTGAACATTGGCTTCTTTTTACACATCTCCTGTTCTTTCAAAGCATTAGCAATAGCAGACTTAATTTTGCTAGCAAGAATGCCTTGTTCTGGTTTTGCTTCATTCGTCTTTATCTCCATTTTGCTCATTCTTTCCAATGTAATATTAAGTGAAATTTTAGACGCATAAGCACTGTTTGTGCGTATACAACCCTAAAATTCACAAAATAATGAGACGTATGAGCACTGTTTAGTCGTATGGACTCAGACATGAGATCTGTTCAGTCGCATGAGCACTGTACAGATGCATAAGCACTGTTTAGGCGCTTTTGCACTGTTCAGGTGCATTTGCAAGTTCAGCCGCATGAAGTTCCTGAAACGTCTAACTTGTAACTCGAGACATTTCAACACTGTGTAGATGCATGAGACATTTAAAACGTCCAACACTTGGTTAAAATCAGACTCATTATCACTGTTTAGGCGCATGGGTTTGTGTAAAACGCCCAAACACTTGGTTAAACTCATGGACTTATTGCAACTGTTTAGGCGCATGGGAATATGAAAAACACCCAAACACTTGTATAATTCTTGAAAGTTCACCATGCTCCTATTTAGACGTATGAACACTATTTAGGCGCATGAGTTGACTCTGAGTTGACTTTCATGAGTCTTACACTTGTGTTTTTCAAAATTCTTCACCTGCACATTGTTTAAACATTTTAGTAATATTTCATACTAATCTTTAAACATTTTAAGAATATTTTTGAATTTCCCAAAATTTACCTTTTAGTCCCTCAAATTTGAACTTTTTACATTTTGCACACTCAATTTTAATTTTTAACAATTTTAAATCTTCACTTGTTTAACTTTTTAAAAATTTATCTTTCCTTCCATTTTAGTCTCAAAACAAAATCAAATATCCATTTTTCAACTTTTGAAAGAAGCATTTCTACTTGCAAATTTATATAGGTTCATATTATCATTTTCAAAAGTTACATTATCAAACTCACATACACTTTGAACATATAGCATCATCCTTTCAATTCAACATTTTAACATTGATTTTGATTTTCTGAGAAAAACTCTTCCATTTAAAACTCCCCCTAAACTCTTAAGTTTGAACAACTTATAAGTTTCCCAAGGTAACATAATAAGATCACCCATCTCATTGTTACATTGCCTTCACACACAAAAAACATGCATAAAATCAAAATGAAAGGAGAATAAAAATCTAATATAAACAAAAGAATTAATGTTTGCAGTGAGATCATATCAATGAAGATCAGCACACTAAAATAAAAAAAATGTGAATAGTCATAGACAATGAATAAATCCTGATCAAGTGTGTTCCAGGTCAGTGATATCACAGCAAAGGAGACACAAGATCTAAGGACAGAAAATGAGTATTTTTGACAAAATATCAACTCACTTACTTTTTCAATTCTTGGATTGATTAGGGTATATTTATATATGACATGATGTAAATCATACAGAGACTTAGAGAGCTCAACTATCATCAAGACATGCAAGAAAGAACACATACTCAACTTGTTACCTGAAACATATGTATAACAAGAGTTCATGTTACTTAAATTAATAGAGAATGATCATGGATAACCATTTGATCAACTCTAACTATCCATTTGAATAGATTGTGCACATTGGCATCTTTTGCATCAAAGAGAAAATCCAGGTCTGTAATGACTTACAACAAAGGATATCTCAGCACTTCAGGTCTATGATGACTCATAACAAAGAAGTGATATGATGCTTGTAACAGATCTCATGATTAATCACATTACCATCAGGTGTGAGTGGTGTAACTTAACAAGCAATCAATCTGCTAAGCCAATACATCTCAAAAGTACTCTATAGAATACACACAAGCATAAAGATTTAGTGTAATCACAAGAATTTACTTTTTCAGTATAGTAGCATGATATTGTCTACACATCATATCGGATCATGTCAGACTTTATTAATGAGTGAAATATGCAACTAATCTCACTAATGTACTATCATTTCTCACATATTGTATAAACATATTCTTTTCTAAAAATAAACTGACAATTAGAAAAAGACTCTATTTTTGGAGTTTTGATTTATACTTTTGTATTTGGTTTTTCTAAGAAAAAAACACACACACACACACAAAATACAAACAGGCAATTAACATTGAGAGGATCACTTATGATGATGTATTGATTTAGAGAGTTCACATATGATTAATAAGACCAATTGACTCCACTAAATACTCAAACCGTCCTGGTAGGAAGGCTTTAGTAAATAGATCCGCCAACTGTTTTTCCGTTGCAATTTGAATCAATATGATTAATCCTTTTTCGGAGTTATCTTTGAGAAAATGATATCGAATGTCGATATGTGTTGTTTTTGAATGTTGAACAGGATTAGCTGTAATGAACATAGCAGCAGTATTATCAATGTAAATAGGTGTTTTAAGAAAATTGAACCCATAATCCAGTAGTTGATTTTGCAACCAGAGGATTTGAGAACATCCTGCTGATGCAGCAATATACTCAGCTTCCGCAGTTGAAACAGAGACATTTGTTTGTTTCTTACATTGCCACGAGACTAATCGGGGACCAAGAAATTGACACCCACCCGAAGTAGATTTTCTATCTTGACAACATCCACCATAATCACTATCTGTATATCCATGTAGTTCAAAGTTACCCTCGTAAGGATACCAAAGCCCTAAAGCTGGTTTACCTTTGAGATACCTGAATATCCTTTTGACAGCAATTAAATGAGATTCTTTTGGGTCTGATTGATACCTGGCACAAACACAAACAACATACATAATGTCTAGTCTAGATGCAGTAAGATACATCAAAGAACCAATCATTGATCTGTATAACGTTTGTTCAATAGATTTTCCTTTTGGATCAGGTTCAATCTTGGTGTTAACATCTGCTGGAGTTCGTATGGACTGACAGTCTTGCAACTTAAATTTCTTCAAGAGCTTGTCAACAAACTTCTCTTGATTGATAAAAATTCCATCGTCAGTTTGCTTGACTTGAAGTCCAAGGAAAAAAATTAATCTCTCCCATAGAACTCATTTGGAACCGAGATTTCATGATTTCTTCAAATTCATTGCACAATTTTGGACTGGTAGAACCAAATATGATATCATCAACGTACACTTGTACACATAAGAGATCATCATTATCCTTCTTTATGAATAAAGTTGGATCAATTTTCCCTCTTGTGTATCCATGTTGGATTAAGTGTTGTGATAATGTCTCATACCAAATTCTAGGGGCTTGATGAAGTCCATATAAAGCTTTACTCAGCTTATATACTTGATGTGGAAATTCTGCATCCTCAAAGCCCAGAGGTTGCTTCACAAACACATCGTCAGTGATAGGACCATATAGAAATGCACACTTTACATCCATTTGATACACCTTAAATTTCATGAATGAAGCATAGGCCAGGAAAACTCAAATGGATTCAAGTCTTTCAACTGGTGCAAACACTTCATCATAATCTATCCCTTCTTGCTGTGTGTATCCTTGTGCAACAAGTCTTGCTTTGTTCCTTATTACTACACCACGATCATCAGTCTTATTTCTAAACAACCATTTCGTGCCTATAGCATTTTCTCCTTCAGGTAAATCCATTAAATTCCACACTTCTTGTTTGCGAAATTGAAGTAATTCTTCTTGCATGGCTTCTATCCAACCATTGTCCTTTAATTCTTTGGTAACATATTTAGGAACAATTTGAGAAAGAAAAAAAGAGTATAAGCACAAGTTTGCTTGTTCTAATTTACTCCTTATTGTTCTCTCATTCAATGGACCAATAATCTGAGAAATTGGATGATTCTTGTGAATATGCGATGTTGGAATCTCATCACATAGAACATTAACATCTAGATTTGTTTGGTTTAAGTTGGAAAGCTGATGTAACAAATTAGAAGAATGTGGATTGAAGTTTGGAACTTGAGTAGGTGAGTTAATAAAGTAATCAAAGTTACTAGTATCAACTGCATCACCAGAGATGGATGATGTTCCGGACTCAGGTTGCACAAACTCATTACCATTATTAGGAATTGGTTGTGATCCTTCCTGATCAAAAGAGACTGAATGATCTGAAGCTGTATTAGTATGATTATTATCATTGAATCGTATTGTTGAGTCCTTGACAAATGATAAAAATGGTTAGTCTGAGCTAGAATCATCTGGGTTGTCAGAATCTGAATCCTCACTGAAAGATCCAAGATCTCCTCTAGAGTTCTTCTTACCTGTAGAATCAAGACAATTTGATTGATTAAACAAGTTAGATTGAAGAGAGTTTGATAATGAATCTAAATCAAATAACCAGGCAGAACCATTTGAAACTGATGGAAAAGAATTTTCCAGAAATTTAACGTTGAATGTTTCAAAAATTATATTCGTCCTAGAGTTGTACACTCGATAGGCTTTTGAAACAGATGAGTATCCAACGAAAAATCCATTATCAGATTTTGCTTTAAATTTTCCTAACTGATCATTTGAATTAAGAATCACAACAGGACAACCAAATGATTTTAGAAAGTTTATGGTCGCTTTTCTGCCAAACATTAACTCATATGGAGTTTTCATTTTATCTTTCATAATTAAGATTCTGTTCTGAACAAAACATGCAGTTGACATAGCTTCATCCCAAAGAGTCATAGGAATTTTTGCATCAGCTAACATAGAACGAGCAGCTTCAATCAGTGTTCTATTCTTCCTTTCAGCAACTCTATTTTAATGAGGAGTTCTGGGAGCACTGAACTGATGAGCTATTACATTTCAATGTTAGCATTTTTGAATTCCGTTCCATTATCACTTCTTATTATCTTCACTTCATTTTCTAATTGATTTTCAACTTTAATGATAAATTCTATAAGTAAATCAACCGTTTCAGATTTAGCATACAAAAAGAAAACCCATGAAAATCTTGTATAGTCATCAATGATAACTAAAAAATATGCTTTTCGTCCAATACTCTTGACATTTGTTGGTCCATAGAGGTCCATATGTAACATTTGAAGAGGTTTGGAAGTTGAGTTTATGAGCTTGGTCTTATAAGACGCTCTGTGTTGCTTTCCCTTCAAACATGCTCAGCAGTGATCAGTTGTTGCAAACTTCTTAGATGGAAGTCCAATGACGTGATTTCCTGACACAAGCTTGTTCATATTCTTGAAATTTGAATGTCCGAGACGTCTATGCCAAAGCTGGCTTTCATCATTTGATGCTTTAGCAATTAGGCATGTTGTTTCAGTTGAAGGATCAACTTGAGACATATCCAGCTTGTATACATCTCTATCCCTTTCAGCTGTAACAATTACCCAATCTTTGCTTATCTGAAAACCTGGTTTCAAAACATAACAGAATGAATCATCAAATAGAACAGAGTATGATTTATCACATATTTGGGATACACTTAAAAGATTAAAGTTCAACTGTGAACAAAAGTTGACTTTGTCAAAGCTTATTATCCCATTTGATACTGTTCCTTCTCCTGTTATTTTTCCTACTCATCACCACCAAAGGCGACGTGTGTTCCATCTTTTAACTTAAAATCTTGTAACAAGGCAGGATTGCCTGTCATATGCTGGCTACACCCACTATCCACATACCATGTATTAAGTGGTCTTCTTGGGCGTACCTGCACAACAAGAAAATTAAGTTGAGATATCCACCCAAGCCGAGATGGTCTTGGGTTTTCCAAATTTATCAACAAAGGTAAATTGTTTGTAATGAAGATTATTCAAATCAGGTTTATTCTTGATGAATTTACCAATCTTGTTTTGAAAATTGTTTTGAAAATTGTTTGAGTTATTTTTGAGAACATTCATACCATTTGATTGATCAATTTTTGACACACTTTACTCCGACCTGAGCTATGCAACAACAATATTGATGACTAACCTTTTTATTAGTCATTCTTATAGATCTTGGTATGGATTGTTCTTGCACATTTTGTTTAGATCTCACATAATTGTTCTTTTGAAAAGATCCCAAACCTAAAGAAGGTTGATTAGTTAATTTTTGAAATCCATCAGTTTGATTTCTCATATATTGAGGATTAACATAACCTTTGCTCATGTTTGAATTTGCAAATCCTCTAGTATGTGATCTCTTTCTAAAATAACAATTTGCAGTATTGTGAGTCTTCTCATCACAATAAGTACAATATTTGTTAAAATAACAATCTGCTGTGAAATGATTTATCATGTCACATATGTGACAATACTTGTTGAAATAGCACTCAGCAGTATTGTGATTTTTCATATTACATATTTCACAGTACTTTTGCGGAGTTAAAAACAACTGTTTGTTAACTTTTAACATTGACACTATATTTGATTTTGTGTCAAATAGTTAAACTGTTGTTTTTCATTTTTCACATTTTGAACTTGTGCCAAATTATTTTGCATCTGTTTAACATGAACTTCCTTCTTGAATTCATTAGAAACAAATCTTTTTGCTATAGCGGAAGTCTTAGAATCTGAATTTGATTTTAGATCAGAGTGAGATTTGTTCATAGTATTTACCTTGTTGTTTTGAAGAGAATTCATATTTAACAAACCGGCTGACACAAATTTTATCGGTTTAAGTTTTGTTACCTAATTTGTTGCTTTGATCAACTTTTCTGAACTTTTGTTTTGTTCAGATTTTGATTTTGATGATTTCTTTCTTCTTGTTTGATCTTTGACTTAGAAGAACTTGGTTTACTTCCAGATTGAACATCGTCATAAGAAGATTCTTTTTCAGATTTGAACTTGTTTTAGATTAATAGTGTTTGAATCTTCTGATGTTCCTACCTGTTGTTTATCTTTATCTTTGCTTTGAACTTTCACTTCTTCTAATACAAAATGAATTTGATCAGAAGTGTTTTGTTTTGTTTGTTTTGGTTCATAAGATTTTATCTTGATTGGATGACCATTTTTAATCTTTTCTTGATCATTTTCAACAAAAACTTGTACATTTTCCTATTCTTCTTCTGAATTCTTGTTTTTGACCTGAAAAGCTTTAAGTTTAGCTTTATTCTTAAGGGAATGATCATGTGTAGTAAAGTTCTCTGGTAAAGTGTTTGTAATAGATTCAGGCATAGGTTCATGAGTGAAACCTAACCATGCTTTCTGTTTATCTTTTCTCTCACTTACCAGTTTTTCTACAATCATTTTTGAACTTTTTACTTTAGCAAGATCCATTTGAGTAGCAGCATGTGCTATCTTCTCCTGTTCAAGATTTTTTGCCATCTGTTCCAATTGTTTAGAAACAATTTCTAATTCTTTTAGTGTTTTGTTCCATGAAGTTTGAAGAGAAATAATCTTTTGATTTGCTGTTTTATGATAAGATTTTAGTTTGTTATACATTGACTCTTCTTGTTCTAGTTTCTCACAGATTTTATATGAGTAGTTTCTATAGTATTCAACATGTTCATAGCATGATTTTATGCAGAGTTTTTCTCTCACTTTAGATGGGATTTCAGGGAATTTTAGAGATAAGGTTTCAGATTTTGAAGATGAAGTGTCAACCTTAGGTTGATCAGACTGTGCCATTAGAGCTACTTCATCTGTATCCTCCTTAGGATCAGATTTGTCACTCCAATCATAGTCATCTTCTTCATTCTCACCTTCCACCTTTGGATCATTATTTTATAACCAATCTTCTCCCTGGATTTCTGCAACAAGAGATAAACTTGATGTTAAATCATTAGTAAACTGTTTAGCATATGCACTCTAATCATAACTATCTTTAATGCTGACTACTAAAGCTTTCTTGGTTTCATTAGATGATTTTGTTTCATCTTTAAGTTCAGGCATAGGAAGACTTTGATAAGGCTTTTGAAAAGTCTTCTGAGCTGGTTGAAACCTTTGATTGCTAGAACTTGATTGAGCATTTCCTCCATTATTCCTTGAAGCTTTGCATTCTCTAGAGAAATGTCCATAACTGTTACAGTTAAAACACCTTGATTTTGACTTATCAAACTCAACAGTCTTGTTAGCACTTGGCTTGTACTTCCTGTTGACATATGAGTGTTTTTGTGTCTTGTAAGCAATCATCACCATCTGCCAGTTTAAGTCCATCTCTTTAACATCTTCAGGATCCATTTCAAACAAATCCTGCAAAACAAGGTCTAATTGAGTTAAATGGCTACCTTGATATGCTAAAACTAGCCATAATAACTCTTCATCCTCTAATAGGATGTTTATCACATCTTGAACTTTGCTAGATTTAGCAGAGTTAGATGATGAAGTCTCTGTTTGAACATTAGATATTTGAGGCTGAGATTTAGGAGGAGATTAAGAATGAGACTGTGTTGTATAAGCAGGAGCACTAGTAAATGATGAATTAGTGAAAAATCCTGCTCCAACAAATAAATCTCCCTCTTCTTCTGTAGTTTTCTCACTTTTTGCCATGAATGCATTTTCAATAGTGTTTGCAGGAGAAGCAACAAACTGATACTGAGACATTGATGCTGCTCTATCATTCTCCACTGACTCTATCTTGGCAATGAGTAGATCTAGATCCATAGGGAACTTCTCAGTATGCTTTAGTAAGGTTACTGTTTGTTTCCATGATGAGGGTAAAGCATTGAGTAGTCTATGATTTAGATCTTCAAGATCAGGCTTAATACTAGCTGTTGACATCTCAGTTGTAAGTTGAACAAATCTGTTCATCATCTGATTTATGGTTTCTCCAGACAAATGTTGAAACAATTCTAATTGCCTTTTCAACTTTTGTTTCATGAGATTTTGAATCTCATTGCCTCCTTCACAAATGGTCTTTAAGGCTTTATACATGGTGTATCCAGTTTGATATCTATCAAGCCTTGCAAGAACTTCTAGAGGTAGTCCTTTACACATCAAGGAATATGCTTTGATATCATTCTTTACTCTTCTCAAATCATCTCCTTGAAGACCATCTTCAGGATAGGGTTGTTGAGAATCTTTAGTATAAACAAACCCTCTGTTAGGCCCATCAGTGATTATAGGAATGTATGGTCCTTTCTCTATAGATTCCCAAAGATCAGTGTCAATGGAATTTAAATGATGTTTTAACCTAAGAGACCAATTTTTGAAATCAGCTCTATTTTTAAGTTTTGGAACTCTTTTTTCAGAATCTTCTGATTTCATCATTCTTATATTTTTGTTGTTTTTCTTAGATTTTGAATTAAGAAAAGAAATGAAAAAGTTTTTGAAAATTTTTCTTAAAAAAATTCTAAGTATCAAGGGTGATATGCCCGAACAGTAATCAAACTTCCAAACAGTTAATGCGCCTAAGTTGAGAGACGTCTAAGGGAATGCCTTAGAAAAATTTTCCAAAACGCCCAAGTTGATTCGTCTGAACAGTAGTAAAATGCCTGAACAGTTGTAATGCACCTACACAGTTGTAATGCGCCTCAACAGTTATCAACAGTCTAAACAGTTCTAATACGCCTCAACAGAGATGATACGTTTGGACTTTTACTCTTTAACAGTAGTCAAATGTCTGAACTGAAAACGTGTAAACAGTGTTAATGCGACTAAACAGTAGTCAAACGCCTAACACTTAGACAATTTTTCAGTAAACCTCAACTCTAATGCGCCACATTCATCATGTTCATATGAATGTAACTGAGTCAATCTTTTGTAATTCTTCAAAAGTTGATGAACTGGATTGAAACTTTCCAATTAGACATGTTTTATACCGATAATCATTCTTCTAACATCAATTTGTTTCAATATCAACAACAAATCAATCAATTTTGTGATTTTCAGTTCGAAAAATAGTGAACTTTTCGAACACAAATTCAACAAATTTTCTCGAATTTGATGAATTTAACTGCTGATTGTGGTTCAAAACATGTTTCTGATGATGAAACACATCTGAAATCCACAAATTTTCATTTGAATTGTCTATCAATCACAGATTCAGTGAACTTCTTGAATTTGAAAGTTTGACAAACCTCAAAAATCACTCAACCAATAGCTCTGATACCATTTGATAGGATCAAATGTACCAATCTGTGATGATGTATGAACACAATTCAAAGAAATACAAACAAAGTAATCAAATCAAGCAAGATATCAACAAAATTCATAGTTTCATTAATATCAAGCAAAAACAATTACAAAGTAAGTAAGCAGTTATGAATCTTTTGTTCGTCACTATCTCGTCTCTTCCTACCTGCAACAAGTCTAAGCTATTTATAATGAAACACATGGAACTAACAAATTACAAAACTAGTCCCTATACTATTACAAATAGTAAAAAGACACATAAAGACAACATGTTAATCTTTCTAGAGAACTAACACAAGAAGTGCTGGAAGTGCCTTTATTTCCAACAATGACGGTGACAACTCTTGTACTTTGAGTGAAGATGAAGAGGAAGTAAGTTTCTATGCTTCAAAACCTCCTAAGAAATCTTCTCAAAGTAAGTCAAGAAAAGAGAAAGGAAGAACTGATCATCAAATTAATACATCATCAGAACAATAGTCCATCATAGTCATTCTGGACTCTGAAGAACAAAAAGCAGCTTTTGCAGCTTTCAGTTCAAGTTTTCAAGCTTACCTAGGAAGCTCATTAACCTCTGCAAACATGTGCCAACAAGACTTGCAAGAATTACCTCCAAATGTAGTGGAGGAGATGGATCTACAATGGCAAATGGCAATGATTGCCTATAGAGCCAAACAATATCTCAGAAGAAACAAGAATTTGGCTGCTGCAAGTAAATCATCACGGATTGGTGTTGATAAGTCCAAGGTAAGATGCTTCAAGTGCAATCTCTATGGACACTTCTCTAGAGAATGCAATCAACAAAATCCTGACTCAACACAACAACAACAACATCAGTCTAAACAAACATCATCATCTCAAAGATCATTCAGGCAACCACAACTTGCCAACTCATCCCCACCAGCCACTAATACATCGGCGGGAACAAGCAACTCAAAAGAATATGGGCAGATCATTCTTCAAGATGGAACCTGTGACTGGAGTATGTATGAGAAGGAAGTCTTGGAAGCAAATCAAGCTTTAATGGCTCACATGCAAAACAAAGTTCCACCCATGGCAAGTGAGATAAGAGACAGGTTATGTTCATCAATATGTGTTGAGGAAGTTGAAAGATATAGAGTCCATGCTCAAAAACTGGCTGATAAAGTTAAAGAAACAATGATTTTGAATGAATCATATGTAAGAGAACATAAACTATATCAAATCAAAATTAACTCTTTACAAAAGGATTTAGATAAAATTGTTTCAGAAAATTATAGTCTAAAAGCACAAGTTGAGCATCTGACCACTTCCATAACTAAATCCATGGCTGATCATGCATCAACTGAAGTGAAACTTCAGAAGTTTCAACTTTCATCTCAGCAGTATAAGAAATTATTAAATTCTCAAATTGAATCAAAGAACAGGTCTGGGTTGGGTTATAATGCTGTGGCACCTCCTATAAACAATAATTGCACACCTTTACCTGAATCAATGACAAATAACTTGTCAAATCATTTTGTGCCAAGCACCAAGTTTGAAACAAAATCTAATCAACAACTTTTTCATAATAAAACTGAGGTGAATGAAACTGAGTCATCTGAATCAGAAAAGATTAATCAAAATGACTCAGAATTTGACTTTGATGAGTGTGATGACTTGGATGAACATGATGATGATCTTTTGAACATTAGTAAGAATGTTGTTTCTGAAAAAAACATTCCAAAAGTCCTTGAAGAACCATTCATTCCCAAAGTACTTGAAGAAATAAAGTTGCCATATCCTCCAAAACAAAGAAACATGTTGAAGACTATTTGCAAGAGAATAGCTCAGCTAAATGAAGGTCTTCAAGAACTTCATCTGCAACAAAAATCTTCAAATGAAGAAACTGAAAAGCGTGTATCTACTGAGAAAGTACACACAATTTCAGTAGATAAAGGAAAGAAGAAGCGATCAGCTGATCTTCACCAACAGAAGAAACCTTCTTCAGTAGAAGATCTGGGGAAAAACAAATCTATTGATTCAGTAGATGATCTACGGAAGGCAGCAACAATCATATCAAAGGCTAAAAAGCTGAAAGAAGATAAATCAACTTAAAAAAGGGAAAAGGATGCAAAGCCTCAGAAGTTGATAAAGAAGAGAAAGTAACTGATTCTGACAAAGAATCAGAGGAGATGTATTACAAATGGTGTGACATGAAAAATCATAATACTGAAGATTGTTACTTTAGTAGTTATTGTTCTATTTGCAATATGAACAATCACATGACATCTGACTGCTACTTCAACAAACACTGTGCTATCTGCAACAAAAATAACCATTCAACTCAGGAATGTTATTTCAACAAAAAGAATAAGACAAAAGGCACAAAGAAGAAAACATCAGATAAAGTTGAATCAGACACTCAAACTAGTGATTGTGAAAAAGGTTCAAAAATCAAGAAGTCTCAACACAAACAAAAGCCAAAATCAAAGGAAAAGACATCCACTGATGTTCATCCTTTGAAGAAAAGAACAACTTTCGAGCAATCAAAAACACCTCATAAAAGGGTGGATTTGACTGAAAAGGAAACAAAGGCTGATGATGCATTCTTTGATAATTTTGAAAAAGGAACACATGTACCTCATTCAAAATCAAAGGATAGTGAAACTTTCACCAATTTAGATTCATTATCAAAATCAAAGCCTCAAACCAATAAAATTAAGGTGAATGAAGAAGAGTTTGAGAAACCAGGACTTAGTTTAACAACCTCATCTTCAGCAGAATCATCCACACCTAAAACATCTCAGAATGAATCAAACAAAACTAAAATTAATACTGAAACTTCAAGACTTATTCATGAAGGGATAACAATTTTAGACACTGCTGGCAATCCCAAGATCATTAAGGCTTGGGTTGTCAATTCTAACTGATTTCTTTCTGTGTGTAGAACAATCTTGGAGAGCTAACAACAAGTGGTATGTTGACAGTTGTTTTTCCAGGCATATGATAGGAAACTGTTCACTTCTCCATGACTTCAAACATAAAAATGCTTCTTATGTGGCATTTGGTGGGGATAAGAAGGGAGGTAAAATTTTTGGTGAAGGAATGGTAACAAATGGTGTGCTCAAGTTTGAGAAAGTAAACTATTGAGAAAATTTACAGTATAATTTACTGAGTATGTATCAAATTTGTGATCAAAATTATACCATAATGTTTGATAACACTAACTTTTACATTCTTAAGCCAGGTTTTTCTGTTCCAGAAGATTGGGTACTTCTTAAAGCATCAAGAAAAGGGAACACTTATGTTTTGGACATGAACAACACCTCACTCACAAGACATGAAACATGCCTCCTATCTAAGTCTTCAGAAGATGAATCTCAATTGTGGCATAAAAAGGCTTGTCCATTCTAACATGAAGAACATGAACAAATTAATGAAAAATGACTTGGTCATTGGACTGCCAAAGAAAGAGTTTCATTGCTCAACTCATTGTTCTTCTTGTTACAAAGGAAAACAACATAGAGTGTCTCATAAATCCAAAACTATCAATACAAATACTACACCACTTAAATTGCTTCACATGGATCTGTTTGGTCCTACCAATGTGATGAGCATTGGAAAGAGACAATATTGTTTGGTGATAGTTGATGATTTCACTAGATTTATATGGGTCTTTTTATTAACACAAAAGAGTGAAACATCAAAAACATTAATGGACTTTATCATCAAGATTGAGACTCAACTTGATGCAAATGTTAAAAATTTTAGGAGTGACAATGGTACTGAATTTGTCAATTCTGACTTGGATTCCTTTTGCAGGACCAAAGGTATTGCAAGGCAATACAGTGCACCAAAAACCCCATAACAGAATGGAGTTGCTGAAAGAAGAAACAGAACACTTATTGAAGCAACCAGAACAATGCTTGCAGACTCACAATTGCCTATCACCTTTTGGGCTGAGGCAGTGAACACTGCATGCAATGTTCAAAATAAAACATTAATTGTCAAAGAATATAGCAAAACACCTTATGAGCTTTTATTTAAAAGAAAACCTTACATAGGATATCTTAGAGCGTTTGGGTGTCATGTATCGGTTTTAAACATAAAAGAATCATTGGGTAAATTTCCAGAAAAAGCCTATGATGGTTTCTTTGTTGGATATTCTTCAACATCTAAATCTTATAAGATATATATACCAGAAGATAACATCATGGAAGAAAGTCCTAATCTATCTTTTGATGAATTTGTATTTACTCAATCAGTTAAAGGATCATCATGGTTGTTTGATATAGATTCTTTAACAGAGTCATTCAACTATGGTTATTTGAACAATGCAGGAACTGATGATACATGCTATCCATTTGTTCCACCTAATATGAATGAAGTAACTCTATCTGCTGATCCTCTAAGGATTCACACATCTTCAGATGGAAACACTTCATCAGCAGCTGCTGAAACTGCATCCGCAGATGTACATTGTGCATCCGGAGATGTGAATACTGTCTCTGAAGTTGTTCCATGCACTCAAAATACAACAACCATTGGAAATGTCTCATCAAGTACTAATGTACCATCCATAGAAGTTCATGTAACTCCTACTGAAGAACAAAATGCTTCCGGAGAAATTCCTACGGAAGACATTGATGATGCTACTGATGTTCAAACTCAGGAGGACTGCTCTATACCTAATGATGAACAGGAGGAACACTTTGATTATTTCCTAAATTCATCAACTGGATTGGATCCGTCTGCATCAGTGAACATGACTAACTTGGAATCATCTATTCCAGTTGACTCAATTCCAACAACAAGAATTCGTAAGTCTCATCCAGTCAACAATATCATTGGAGATCCTGCAAAAAGAACTACAAGAAGCCAAAGTGGTACTGCCAACATTTGTCTTTTCACTTGTTTTCTTTCACAAGGGGTTCCTCCAAACATCATTGCTGCTCTAAAGGATAATAGTTGGATTGAAGCTATGCAAGAAGAGCTTCAACAATTTAAAAAGCAAAAAGTGTGGACTCTAGTTGATTTACCTGAAGGCCAACATCCTATTGGAACTAGAAGGCTCTTAAAAAATAAACTAGATGACAGAGGTATAACTGTAAGTAACAAAGCAAGGTTGATTGCACAAGGTTACACACAAGAAGAAGGAATAGACTATGATGAAGTTTTTGCACCAGTTGCAAGAATTGAAGCCATAAGAGTGTTCCTAGCTTATGCATCATATAAGAAGTTCACTGTCTATCAAATGGATGTCAAGTGTGCCTTCCTATATGGGAAAATTGATGAGGAAGTTTATGTGTCACAACCCCTGGATTTGAAGATCCTCACTATCCTCACAGAGTATACAAACTTGATAACCTTGTATGGTCTTCACCAAGCACCAAGAAAGTGGTATGAAACACTATCATCTTTCCTGCTCAAGCATGGATACAAAAGGGGATCCATTGATCAGACTCTTTTCCTCAAAGAAGAACATCAAGATCTCTTGGTTATTCAAATATAAGTTGCTGACATTATATTTGGATCAACAAATAAGAGATTGTGTATAAATTTTGAAGAATTGATGAAATCAGAGTTTCAGATGAGCTCAATGGGAGAATTAACTTTCTTTCTTGGTCTTCAAGTTCATCAAAAGACAGATGGGATCTTCATCAATTAAGAAAAATACATACATCAAATATGGAAGAAGTACAATCTTGATGATGCTTCTTCATGCAAAACCCCAGCCTCAACAATTGAAAAGATTGTACCTGATCCTTCAGAAAAATCTATTGATCAAAGATTATATAGATCAATGATAGGATCCCTTATGTATTTAACTGCCAGTAGACCTGACATTATGTTTGTTGTGTGTGTTTGTGCTAGGTATCAATCAGATCCAAAAGAATCTCATCTGAATGTTGTGAACAGGATATTCAAATATCTCAAAGGAAAACCAGGACTTGGTCTTTGGTATCCAAAAGATGGTGACTTCACACTCTACTCATATTCAGACAGTGACTATGGTGGATGCAATAACAACAGAAAATCCACAACTGCTGGATGTCAATTCATAGGACCACAACTAGTTTCATGACAGTGCAAGAAACAAACCAATGTATCTCTATCCACAGCTGAGACTGAGTACATAGCTGCTTCAGCCGGTTGCTCTCAAGTCCTTTGGTTGCAAAATCAATTGCTTGATTATGGTTACAATTTTTTTCAAACTTCAATTTACATAGACAATTCAGCTGCTATGTTTATAACTGCTAATCCTATGCAACATAGTTAAACAAAGAATATTGAAATAAGATACCATTTTCTAAGGGATTGCTCAGAAAAAGGTTTGATCAAGTTAGTCAAAGTGGATACAACAAATCAGCTTGCTGATTTATTTACTAAGCCTTTGATTTAGTTAGATTTAATTTTCTAATTGAGTCCCTAGGAATGATTAACTTAGATTAATCATTATTAACAAACATAGAAAAACATGTGTCTGTCTTTGTAAATAGTAATAATAAAATAAAATAAAATAAAATAAAAAATATAGTGTTTCTTCCTGTATTCAGCATGACATATGTATGGGAAATGATAGTACACTATGCCTTTGCTTACTTCCTGAACTCTTAAATCTCATTAACAGTTGATCAAAGTTTCTTGATATGTGAGTAGGTTCATCTTGAGTGGAAACTACACTAGGTGCATGCCAAACATAATGCAAAGTGATTGTTTGTGGAAAACTTCATTTTGAGGATACAGAAAGTGAGTATTATTCTGATGTGACCAAATCACTCATCTAAGCACACTATGTACCAACATGTCTATCTTTGCATATCATACTCCCTCTGTTTTGTGTGAACAAATACCTGGGTGTATGATCACCATGGTATACATTAGTAACCATCTGGTGAAAAGATCATGATCCTCATCAACCCTCTGTTTTGTGTAAACAAAGACATGGGTTAAAGGTACCTCTGTTTTACGTAAGTAAAGACCTGGTGACCCGATGATGATCATATCTAAGCTCTCAAAAGAATCCTGTGTGATCAACTGTATATTAATTCTAGAGGTTTTTACATCAATGCATCAATGAGATGTTGTAACTCCAGGATAATCAAACTTGAATCAAATCATGAAGAATTAGATCAAAATATGATAATCACAATCAAAACCCCTTTGATCTTCAATTAGATTGCAAAATATGTGTTTACAAATAATCCCTCAATCTATTGGTCATGCAACCATTAACCTAATTCTAATTACAATTAGGCTATTTATAGTCTAGTTTAAGTTTCCATATTTACACATAACCCCCTAGACTCTATATTTAGACTAAAACATGACTCAAAGAAAGTAAAATATATTTTGTTCATACAAAATATATTTATTACAATAAAACTCCTAGTCATCTAAATCTTCAACGTCTCGTCTCGGTTCCTCGTCTCGAACGTGTCGGGTTTGACATTTGTTGACTTTGACCGTGACGTTAACTTTGGTTGACTTTCACTGTGTTGATAATATAGACTATCTTTTACAGCTCCAACAATACTCCCCCTTAGTCTATCATTATCAACTTCTTCAAACGAAATCAGCATCGAGAAGTCAACACTAGAAAGATCTTCAATTTGAATCTTTCTGAATCTGATGAGAAAGATTTTTCATCTCATAAGCTCCCCTTATTTATATGCTCCCCCTTTTCGAGTGCAAACTTTACAAGGATATTGGAACAGGTTTCCCAAATCTCTAATCTTGAGTGCTTTAGAAGATGTAGGAGGAGGATTCCTAGCTCGGTATCTTCTGCAAACTTGAGGAACAGGTTCTCAGATCAGGTACACTGCTCAACTGATGATCGGCCATCACTTAAAGCAAAAATCTGAAACACATTCACAAACACAGTCTCGACATTTCTAATTAGATCATTTCATTTTAACAAAATAAACCCGTGTTTATTTGTGTTTGAAAACAAGCGAAACCGTGTTCGGTTGTACGCAATTTCTGTGAAATGCATGAAAATGATAAAATTGTAACAGCATAATATGGAAGACCTAAAAAAAATTTGAAAAGAAGTTTTATTATATTTTTCTATTTTTTATTATATACATGTATTATAACATATTTTATATCTATTATATAATTTTTTGTGTTTTTTTTTGTTTTTTTAAAAAAAAAAACCGAGAACTGAATCGATCATGAGATCATATCCTCAAGATATACTTTAGCACAAAGATGAATTTAATCATCGACAAGCAATGAGATCACACTGATAATTGAATCTAATCACAGTCTTTAAATGATTTTGAAATTCTCAAACAGATCAATAACGATTGTTGATATGTTTGTCCACTTAAACTCATGCCCTATCTTTTGCAACAAGCAGTAGATGATTCGTTAAGGTTCGATTAAATACTTTAGAATGCTAGGACCCCACAATCATTTGGCAAAAACCCTCACCCAACCTCAGGATTTCTTGAATTTTGTTACGATCTTTATATAGCAAGGCGTGTGCATTAGTGTGCAAGTGATTATCAACAGAATATAGCATTCTGTGAATTAGATGATTTGACACTACTTAGACCAAAATGGTGAGAGCTCCAGGTCTATACTCACGTATAACAAAGAAGATGACCATTTAATCATGTGCCGATGAGAGCTCCAGGTCAGTACTATCGTACAGCAGAGGAGATCATCACTCCAGGTCAGTACTTCCGTACAGCAGAGGAGATTAGCACAAACACAAGACACATAAATACACCAATCACGGCTCAAAGATATGGCTTATATGATTTGTATCATGGTGGGAGAAAGATCAATTCTCAATCCAATTTTTGTCAGGACTCAGTTTTTGTGCAGGCCAAAATGATTGCGTAAATCCAGACATTCTTAAGCATATATTTTAATTTAAATCATCATACTGCTGTCTACTTTATTCTTCAGGCTGAGTCTACCAAGCATATCATTAAAGAATCTGATTGTTTTTCTTTTATTTACAATTAAAAATAAGATGTAAATCAGATAACAACATCCGTTACTATCATTTCTAATTTTAAAAACGCAAGACATGCAAAAACAAGCATTGCAAGAAGATATACAATCATTTCTCAATCATCTCAAATCAAGTTCCCAGTTCTCTTTTCATTTTTATTTACGTATACTCTCCCCCTAAATTTTTATTTTTGCAAACTTTTTTATTTTATATTTATATTTATTTTTTATTTTTTTTAATTTTATTATTATTATTTTTTATTTTTTTTATTTTTTTATTTTTTTTAATTTTTTTAAACTGTACAAAAATAAAAATTTATCAAAGAAGGTCTTCCAAACTACACTGATATGAAAATAAGAAAGAATTCTACAAAAATATGCAGTGACTATGAAGTGAGAACTGTGATAATGCAGATAAAAATCCAGATTGTGGATAAAATACCATGACCTTAACCTGTTTGTTCCGCCTCAAATTTGAATCAAGAACAATCTCTGTCAGTAAACCGGATTACTAATAGTCCTCCTGAATTGTTCCTGCACTCATTAACAAATTAGTTAGAAAGGGAAACCCAGGCCATCGTAGTCCTGGAAGTTCCTTTTTCATCAAGATAAGTAACAAGCTTCTGCACACAACCGTTTAAACAATCGGGGATTGTTGTATCCTTCTTTTTAGTTTGCCAAATTTGTTTCGGTTCAATTAACTTGGATTTGAATGAATTAAATTTGGAAATCATTTTCTGTTTAAGACCGGAAGGAAAAGAATTTGGTTTTAAACCTTTGGTCATTTTCATCTTTGAATCATGTGAAACCGGCTTCACATGAAAAGGTTTGGATGGAGAGTTTTTCATCCAACCATTCAAAGATGTGTGCTTTTTACCTCTTGATCCAGAGAAGCAACCTGTGTTGCCTTTACCGTCTGGAACATTCTTTTTATACTTACATTCGGAGAAGCAATTTGTTTTGCCTTTACCATTCGTAGCAAGCCTTTGAGGACATTTCTTTACCACATGCCCTTCTTTTCCACACTCAAAACAAGCCTTGAAAGGCTTTTGATGCTTTGTAGTCCTGTGTGAAGCATTTGGAATTGGAGATTGCTTTGAGCTTGTAGCAGATTCTTGCTTGTTTTGGTGTTTGCTGTGTTGAACAGTGAATGAGATCTTCACTGATTCACTAGGTGGTTTTGCTGTTGGAGTAGAGATCCGTATTGGTCTTGATTCAGCTTTGGGAAGCTTTTGAGACTTGACAATATCAGGAGATATCTTGATCTATGAGGAACCAACACGCTCCTCTATGTTTGATTCATCATCTGAGCTTATCCAGTCTCGTATACACATATCTGCTTCCAAAGGATCTTGATTGACAGTAATAGGATGTATTGTTGTTGGAACTTGATGATTAGGTGATTTCGGATTTATCTTTTCTTTCACAACCCTGACAGGCTCAAAAGTAGGAATTTTACCTGCTTTAAACTTATCAAAGAAGTTAGAAGAAATAGTAGATATAGATTTACAAACAACCGGGACTGAACAATCGTTAGCTTGACTGTCAGCATTCGATTTATTGTATCCCATACCAGTTGTAGAATCATAATCATCTCGCACCTCTTTAAGATTCACACTGCTCAAACCTGCATGAAAACTACTATTAGATTGTTCAAACAAATCATTTTTAGGATGAGGTTTGGGAATTAGTGAATAACATAAAGTAGAAGGGGGTGGAACTGAATTAAATACAGTTTCACTATCAGATTTATATCCAATCCCATGTTTCACCTGCGCCCCTTGTTGTTTAGCAATAAGCTCATCCTTTTTCATGTGTGAAAGGGTCCATTTATCAAGCTTTGTTTGAAGCTGAGTTGTTTCAAATTGAGCTAAAACAGCCCTTTCTTTCAAAATATTAATTTCAACATTACGCTCCAAAATGGTTCTTCTTAAAAGATCATTTTTAGCCAATGCTTCATTAAGTTTCCTTGAAAAAGCAATTTCATTTTTCTTTAATTCTTGATTGATTATTTTTAATTCCTTTTCATTTTCTAGTAACAATCTGTTGGCCTTATAAATCCCAAATAATCTGATTTACAAGATGAAGAACACATATCCTGAACAGTCTCATAAGGAAGATCCATGATAGTTCGTTCTGCAGCTAAGCTCTTTTCACAGTTGCAAGCCCATGTGATTTCTTGTTGTTCCTCTTCTTTGACCTTCAGCATCCTGTCAATCTCAGACTCTTTCTCTCTTTTATCAGCTTTTCCAGCCTTATCATCATCGGTTCTCATAGACTCTGGTTTACTGTCATTGTCGACTCTTAGAGCTTCATGATTCTCTTCAACAATTTCTCTGAATTTAGAGTTTAAATCAGAATCAGTCCTCAATAACTTCAACTTTTCAATCATCTCTGTTTTGTAATCAAGTATGCTTGTTACAGAAGAAACAAGATCAGTATTAAGCGCGTGGGTTTGATGTGGGAACACGGCTTGCTGAAATTCGTTTCTTTGGATATCCAGCTCGAGAGATTTTAGTCTGTTGATCATATCCATAAGTTTTGTGTCGACATAACCTCTTTCTTGCTTTAGCATTTTAACTTGATGATTCCATACAGACGGAAGAGAGTCAAGAAGCTTTTGAATTTGTTCATGATTACTGAGATCTGGAACATGCTTCTTTAGATTATTTGCCACTTTTAAAAATCGATCAATTAAATCTGACAATTTTTCTTTCTTTGTACCTGCAAAAGAGTCAAACCGGCTTTGTGCCATTGTGAGATTATCTGATTTAAAGTCTTCTGAAGATGACATTATTGTAAAAATTTTGAACAATTAAACGACCCAAAATATTTTTCCCAAAAATTGTAAAATAATTCTCCCCCGAGAAAAATATTTTTTTTAAAAAAAATGTCACGCTATGCAATATTAGCAACTGGGGTCAAGCTGAAATTGTAGTTTCGCTGAAACAAAATGATAATTTCGCTGAAATTGTAGTTTCGCAGAGCTAGTTTCGCAGAAATATCTAGTTCGCTGAGCCGACAGTAGTTTCGCTGGAAATTCCGGCAGCAGTTTCGCTAGCCAAATGCTTTAGACTGCTTAGTTTCGTCGACAATTTCGCACAAAATAAGCTTGAACTTTCGTTCAAAGATACTTTCGACAGCAATTTCGCTTGTAATATGCGCACACAAGCACTGTTGAACTTTCGTTCAATGAAACTAGTTTCGCAGGACAGCAGAAAACAACTTCAATGAGGATAACCGATGTAGTTTCGCTGTAAGAACTCGTAGTTTTGCTGGATGAACTGGTAATTTCGCTGAACGAAGCTGAAAAACTTTTTTAACACGAAATCAATCTGAAAACGCCCAAATTTCAATGGATTTGAAACCTGATGATTAACAGAGCTTTCCCAACCAATAACAAGCAAACTTCAATCAATTTCCATATCAATAACACTCAAATTTGATCCGAAATTGATGAAAACATGATATTGAACAAAAACAACCAAAACCTCAACTTCTCTCTCTAAAAATCTTCAAATCTTCAGTGAATTTGATCCAAATTGGCTCTGATACCAAATTGTAACTCCAGGATAATCAAACTTGAATCAAATCATGAAGAATTAGATCAAAATATGATAATCACAATCAAAACCCCTTTGATCTTCAATTAGATTGCAAAATATGTGTTTACAAATAATCCCTCAATCTATTGGTCATGCAACCATTAACCTAATTCTAATTACAATTAGGCTATTTATAGTCTAGTTTAAGTTTCCATATTTACACATAACCCCCTAGACTCTATATTTAGACTAAAACATGACTCAAAGAAAGTAAAATATATTTTGTTCATACAAAATATATTTATTACAATAAAACTCCTAGTTATCTAAATCTTCAATGTCTCGTCTCGGTTCCTCGTCTCGAATGTGTCGGGTTTGACATTTGTTGACTTTGACCGTGACGTTAACTTTGGTTGACTTTCACTATGTTGATAATATAGACTATCTTTTACAGCTCCAACAGATGTCAAATGCATTTCAAGATAGAACTTATACCTTAAAGTACATAGTTTCTAAGTGCGAAAAAGTGATGATTTGACTCACAAAAGGAGGACAAACTCTAAGTGATTTGAATGTGAAGCCCATAACAGTTACTCACCAATAAACATGAAAACATGATAAACAGCATGCCTAGTTGATACAATACTCTTGTATGGATTTAAGTGGACAAACATACTTGCAATCACAACTAAGATCAGGTATCAATTCAACAAATTAATTCATCAGGAAGATGCTTAGTGTTATAGTATGATCCCATTCTATGTGTATATATGTTTGTCCATAGGAGTCATTTTAATTTTGTTTAGTTTGATTTCTTTTTGTTTGTACAGACATGTGTCCATCATGATATTCTTCTTAGAAATTTATGATAAATGCATTCATTCATCATTAATCAAAAATTTAGGGGGAGTAGTATCATGAAAATAAGTTAACAACAAAATTGTCAAATGAATTGTAAATATGAATGAATTGGAACTTGAGCAATAACTTGGCTTGTGGATACATGAAGTATTTAAAATATAAACCTTCTTGTACAAAATTGTCATGAATACTAAGTCAACAAGGTCCAATAGCAATAAATGGTTCTATCAATTGATTAGGACCATACAATAAAATAAGTTTCAATCGTGGCATTTTAAGCATCAGTAGAAGTTACAATACATTTTAAGCATCAGCAGAAGCTACAGTGTGAAACTTGAGGGGGAGTAAAATATGACTATCCGTAGATTGGTAACCGACGAATATGTTAATATTTTAAAAGTATAATTCATTTCCATAAATTGGTAACCTATGGAAAATCAAGTTATACTTCAATTCAATTTTAAAATTCAGTTTTAAGTTAAGACATCCGCAGATGTCCTATGGATGAACTGAAATCTACAGAACAAATAAAGTCCACGGAAGAGTAATAACAAAAGTGGGACCCATTTCATTAAATAAAGGATATTATCAGGGTCAAGTGTGCATAAATGATGTTTTTGACTTTAATATTCATTATTCACTTTTTCAGAACACTTTTTTTCAGACCTAGAAAAACCCACTCAACAAACCTTTCCCCCTTTCACAAAAATTCAAAATTACCAAATCAAAACTTCAAATGAACACATAATCGTGATCTCAAATCATTGTTCAGAAGGTAAAACATGTCATAATCATCAAAAATGAACTGTTTGATTCTTGATTATCATTATAATTGTTCGCATTCTCATGTCTGTAATGTTCATTCTAATCCATTCTTCTTAACTTCCATGAACAGATGTCTAATTGATTTGCAAGGGAGCATAATGTGTGTGTGTTCTTAAATCACGACGACCCTGTGTCAGAAGGATGTCAAGACATCATTAGGTATCTGCGACGATCCAGACTATTTTATGCTCTATCAGCAGAGCCTGTGATTCATCAATCACATATGACCGATTTCTGGAATTCAGCACGTATAGAAGAAGATGGAGAATTAGAAGTAATCGTGGCTGAAGTGAAAAACCAAAGACTGAGGATGGATGAGCAGACCATAAGGAGGAATCTAGAATCGGGAGAACAAGAAGTTGGTCACCCTGATGTATTCGAGAATTAATACATAGAAAAAGTATTTCTACTGATGGGATATGATGGTGACTTTGAAAAGGGGGAGATCAAGAAAGGAAGATAATGCAAGCCATACAGATTCCTATGTCACACTTTTCTCAAGTGCATCTCCAACAGGAAGTCTGGGCTCGACAGATTCTCAAGGCACATATCAACTGGGATCATTGGAATCTTTGAAGGAAGAACATACAACTACTCCAAATACATCTTCAATTATTTGTGTGACCACATCAAAGTGCAAAAGGCTGACAAAATGTTCATATTCCCAAGGTTCCTACAACTAATCATCAATGGTGAATTGCCTGGAATAGCAAGAGAGGGTGATGTATTTGTGCAAGCTCATTTGGGTAAGTCTGTTCTGAACAAGATTAGTGGAAAATACCAAGGAGAAGATATGCAAATGTTTGCTCATGTGGTAGATGCTAATGTCAACATCCCATTAGAACTTGTATGGGAAGGCCAAGATGAAACTACTCCTGCTAACACTGATGAAGCCTCATCTTCACCTCATAAAACATCCACTCATCAACAACCTCAACCATCCCTACCACATTCACCTGCCAGCCAAAACAGAGAAACTATCTCTCTAATCCACCCTCTATCACTAAATCAACCACAAACACCCCAATCACAATCGTCTGCAAGCCAAAACACTCAACCAATCTCTCCAATTACAGAAAAGCAATCCACTGAGAGCTTCTACACAGGGGAAACAGTCTTAGTATCTAAAGCCAATACTGTACAATTATCATTAACCAAGACTGAATCTCTTGTCCATTCAAATGATACTGAACCAATCTCACCTGTCATTGTCCATCAGCAGCAACAACAACCTCATCAAGAGCAAGTAGAGCAATCAGTTAAGTCATGCTCAAGCTCAGCTAGTGTAGCTTCTGAAGATGTGAACGATGGTGAGAGAGGTGCTCAGCATGAGAAAGAAGAAGAAGAAGAAGGCAACTATGTGGAGGTGATTGCGTAGGATGAAGATGACATCAGTGATGAGGACATCCCAGTAAGCAAAAGTTATCTGGTGGCTGAATACAACAAGCTTGTTGTGAAGTCTAACTACAGAAAGCAAAGAATTCAAGAGCTGAAAGGGATAATAAAAGAAAATATGATCAGCTTATGAAGCAGGAATCTAGTCGGATTGCATGAGCTTGTGAAAGAACAAAAAAGAGTCAATTGCAAATGAGAAAGCTAAAATAGAAAAGCTTGTGTTTGAAAGCAACAAATCCAAAAACGCTCTGCAAGAACAATATGCTCAGCTACAAAGAAAGGATGAAGAGATTGATGGGCTAAAGATGAAGATCAGTCCCCTTGAATCAAATGTTGCTGAAACAAAACAATCAAAAGAACCTGCTGAGACTTCCAAACAGCTTATTTTGTATACAAGGAAGAGGAAGTATTTAGGCTCTTCAATGAAAAAGTTGATCAATGTTGAAGATTCACCGAAAAGATCAAGGCCTACATCTCTAGAGTAAACTCCTTCCGTGGATGTGTCAACATTAAAGCCAGTAACTCATGATGAAGCTGAAGCTAAGAGTGATGCTGAATGGAATGAGCTGACAAAGATTGAATCTACCAAAGAACAGAAAGAAGAAATGTCTGATGTCATGCCGACCACCGGAGACATACTTGAAGAAAGGCCAGAATCCTCAATGTTTATGACTCTGATAAATCATGGCTTTCCGCATGATATGGTGGAAAGGATGAGCATGAGTAAAATGAAAGATGTGCTGAAAGAGTTTGAAGTGGCTAGTTTCATGATTCCAAACTGTAATTATGAAACATTCACAACTTATCGATCAATTCAGAAAATCAAGGAGTTGGGTCACTGTGATACAGCTAAGCTCTCAAAATACAATATGATATGCTGGTTACAGGGTCACAACTACAAAAGTTATGAGCTCAAGGAAAGATCAGTTAGTGATCTAAGGAGAATGATGGAGCATGTCATGGCTGTTGAGCTTGACACATGAGTAAGATTCAGGACTGAAGCCCCTAATCCCATTCATGAGCAACAAAGTAAACTCCCTACTGATCCTATAACTATTGAATCTAAAGATCAGCACAAAGGGAAAGAAAAACTAATAAGAGAGCCTAAGGCAGTTATCCCAAGCACAACAGTGAGAGAGATTACTGAGCAAAAATCTACCCTGATAGAGCTATATGATCACATCACAACTCCCAGTTCTGTTGAAGAAAACAGGATTATGGCCTGGAAACATGATCCAGACTGGGATTGTGCAATCATTAAAAGAACATCTGGAAGAATCCAATAGTTCCATGATGTAGAACAAGTATTGTGCCTGCCTGAAAGTGACATCAAGGATTTACAGAGCTTAATTATCACTAATTACCCAATTCACTCAAGAGGAAGAGACTTCTCTGTGCCTCTAGGAAGACTCAAGACCAAATTCAAAGATGATGTACTGAAGGAAGCAAGAAGAGAAGATGCTGATCATAAGAGAAGAATGGAAAGGGTGAAAAGAACAAGAATCAACTCCTCTACATTGATAGATGATGAGATTTTGAAGAGGGTTGGATACAACAACAAGAATGCAGCATCTATCAAAAGCTTTAAGGGAAATCAATATACATCTCCCATAACAGAATGGGGTTATGTTGAGAAAACAAAAGAGCTACTGCTGCTGAGGAATGCTGAAGGGAGGAAAGCTGATAAGATGAGAATCTGTGATCCGATGGAGATCAAGCTGCTACACCCAAGTTATACATCATATCTTCATGACAAATTATTTCCAAAGCTAACTAATGAAAGGGATCAGAACGACTTCTGTCTATATATGCATATGATTCAAGTGATTGACAAACTGCATGCAAAGGCATACAAAAGAAGAAGACATGAAGCTGGGCTTTTGAGAGGAGTCAACATTCAAGAAGTCACAGAACTAAAAGTCTCAGAAGAAGATGAGTTGGAAATTGTCAATAACCAATGTGTTGTGGAAACTCTGACAACAAAAGAAGACATTCTGGGATTGAGGTTTGATACTCTTAAAAGGATATGCAGAATGGAGATCAAATACAAGTATGATGATCAAAAGGATGCAGTATCTTATTTCAACAAAAAGATGGTGTCAAGAGTAAAGGAACTTTCAGTTTTGCAGAACTGATTAGAAGTATCTAAGCTATAGGGGGAGTATTGTTAGATCTAGGGTCAATAGATCTAGTCCATTTTGTATAGGCTTAGAACGTTAATCAATATTTGTAATGGATACTTGTAATTCATTATTATGTATGCATTAAATATATAGGTTAACCCATATATGTGTGTTGATTTATGTATGATTGCAGGTACAAACATAAAATTGGGTCAATTACTTAAATCGACTAAGTGTAAGAAACATATCTACGGAGGAACATCAACATCTACGGATGAACATTTTGTTCCTCCGTAGATATGTTTCTTACCGGTAACAAACATCCGAAGATCATCTGCGGATGAACATTCAGCTCTGGAGTTCCAAGTGATCAATGAGGTCAAGTGAAGACTCCTGCGGATGAGTAAACAATCTGCTCTAAGGATGAAAGTGAAGATTGTTTTGGAAGAACAAGATTGCTTCGGAAGAACAAGATAGCTTCGGAAGAACAAGCCTCCTGCGGAACAACAAACATCTACGAAAGACCATAGTCCTGCGGACTCCAAACCCTTGTATTTAATAATACAAAGTGTTACAAGTCAACAAGTCAACAAGACAGCTGTGCGAATCCCAAGAAATCTGGTGTTTCCTTAACAAAAACACACGTGCCTATATATATGGATACTAGGTTTCACATCAAACGACGGCTTCGACGGAAAACATCCAAGCAACATTACAATCATCAAACATCACATCAAATCACACAAATCAAAACCCTAGCAGTCGTAATATCATCCATCACTCAAATCAATATCATTCATTCATTCATTGTTTATTCATCTGTAATCATTAACATGTTTTAATGAAATACGTTTGAATTGAATATTTGTCTGATCATTAATTGTGTTCCATTCATTGCGTTCATCCTATTCATTAATAATTATTTATTTTGAAATTAGTACAAACAATTAAACCAAGTTAACGTTGATTCCGCAAGCGTTCACTTGACTTGATTTAACACTGATAATTCCTGATTGCGATCCTTGGATTCACAACATTTATTGTTGTTGGAAACAATTTGTATTGATGTTGTATTGTTGGTGCTGTACAAGATAGTCTATATTATCAACACAGTCAAAGTCAACAAAAGTCAACATCACGATCAAAGTCAACAAAAGTCAAACCTGACACGTTCGAGACGAGGAACTGAGATGAGACGTTGAAGATTTAGATGACTAGGAGTTATATTGTAATAAATATATTTTGTCTGAACAAAATATATTTTATCTTGTTTTAGTCATTTTTATGCATAATATGTAATTTTGTATTAATTGGCTTAAGTCTAGGGGGTTAAGTGCAATTAGTGAATAGTAGTCTAGACTATAAATAGGTTAATTGTCATTAGGTTTGGGTTAATGGTTGAATGACCAATTGATTGGGTTTCCACTTTGTACAAATTATATGCAATCAATATAGATCAAAGGGGTTTTATTATGATTATCATTGTTTGATCTTACAAATCTTCTTAATATTTGATTCAAGTGTTCAACCTAGGCTAACAATTTGGTATCAGAGCCTTATTGGATCAAATGCATTGAAGAATTGAAGAAATTGTTGCTGATTTTGAAGATGTTCATCAATTTTTAGAGAGAGAAACTGGGTTTCTAGAGAGAGAAAGTATATATGAAATTCAAATTTCATCCCAATCACAATCAACTCATCAGATCTACAACAATCTATTACAAATTTGAAGATATTCAACATATATTTCAGATCTACAACATATTTTATACAAGAAATGAAAAGAAAAATTCTGATCTGAAAGTTTCTCTCGCACACACTAGTGTGTGTGTTCTTGGTGTTCTTGGAGCTTCAACATCTTCATTCAGCGAATTTAACACCATTCTGAACGAAAGTTCAAAGTTTCCGGCGAAACTGTAATTCCGGTGAAACTATTCCGGCGAAACTGTATATTTTCCGGCGAGACTATAAGAATCTGCAAAAGTAAAGCTTCAATCTGCGAAATTAAGAATTATTTCAGCGAAATTAAAAAAAAGGGGCTGAGATATTATTAAAACCATTCTGCGAAAATAAGATTTAAAAAAAACTTATCTCCACCATTAGCAATCGTCACAGACCCCAACAACTTACTCAACTCCTCATCGTTCCTCACTGCTAACTGTATATGCCTAGGTCCAATTCGACTCTTCTTGTTATCCCTCGCTGCATTTCCAGCCAACTCCAACACCTCGGCGGCGAGGTACTCGAGAACGGCGGAGAGGTACACCGGAGCTCCGGCACCGACGCGTTGTGCGTATCTTCTGGCTTTGAGGAACCTCGCGAGTCTGCCGACGGGGAACTAGAGGCCGGCTTTTGAAGATCGTGATACAACCTTTGTGGCTTTGGGTTTTCCTCTGCCGCCTTTCTTTGTTTCTGCATCGGATTTTGACGCCATCGTCTTCGATTGAGATGTTCGATTGGTAAACCACCACCAACCTAGAATCCCAAACACATCACAGCCGATTAAAACCACCTGACCACCACCGATTAAAACCACCTGACCAAACCCACAACCAGCTTCGAAACCACCTGAACGGTCACCGAAACCAACATTACCATCGTCTCTACAACCTAAACACCACCATCACAGCCGCCTAAACAACATCACAGTTAACCACCACCAAAAATCCTGAAAGAAAACATGACACAATAGCTCAGTTACGATCGAGAGCCATCATGGTAGTCATCGCCCATGCCTTGTACCACCACCACAACAACCAAAGTCGCCAGATTTAGCAGCCTCAACCGTTGATCTATTTTATTTGATCAGATCTATCAACATTCATCATTATCACCATCATACACGACTGCTTGGAGGAAGACCACCGTAACCATCATCGTTGAAGCCACCGTACGCACCACCATCGCTGCGATTCAAGAGGAACTGTCACCACCATCATGTTAGAACAGTGAGAGGAGTCGGGAGGGGTATCACAATCACAGGCCCACGTCAAACATATCACTAACGCCGTCGTGGGCTCGCCGGAAAGGCGGCTCGCCGGAGCTGTCGCCGGAACCCTAGCGGTTCACTGCTCTCATCGGCCTCTCTCTCTCTCTCTCTTTTTCTTTTGAAGTGTTTTGTGTGTGTTTTGGATGGTGTGAGTATCTGCCATATTGTTTGGTTGTGTGTGGAGAATTGTTATTGTGTGTGGAGTTTTAGGGTTAGGGTTAGGGTTTGTGTATGGTTGTTATGTTAATGGGCTTTTCTCATTAAATTGGGTTTGGATTAGAAAATATTGGGCTAGTTAAAAATTAATACTTGGGCTAACAAATAACAATTTGATATATGGTCTAATCTTAATTGGGCTGGGTTTGTTAGAAAAAAGTTGTCGTGTGGGCTCACTAAATCTAAAAAATAATTAATTTTTTTAACGCGATAAAGAAATATTCAACGATTTTAAACCCAGTTGCTAAGATTGCATAGCGTGACATTTAAGAATATATTTTTCCCGGGGGAGAATTATTCTAAACTTTTTGGGAAAAATATTTTTGGGCGTTTAATTGTTTAAATTTTTTTAATAAAATGTCATTTACAGAAGACTTTAAATCAGATAATCTCACAATGGCACAAAGCCGGTTTGACTCTTTTTTTACAGGTACAAAGAAAGAAAAATTGTCAGATTTAATTTATCGATTTTTGAAAGTAGCAACTAATCTAAAGAAGCATGTTCCAGATCTCAGTAATCATGAACAAATTCAAAAGCTTCTTGACTCTCTTCCGTCTGCATGGAATCATCAAGTTAAAATGCTATAACAAGAAAGAGGTTATGTCGACATAAAACTTATGGATATGATCAACAGACTAAAATCTCTCGAGCTGGATATCCAAAGAAACGAATTTCAACAAGCTGTGTTCCCACATCAAACTCACGCGCTTAATACTGATCTTGTTTCTTCTGTAACAAGCATACTTGATTACAATGCAGAGATGATTGAAAAGTTGAAGTTAATGAGAACCGATTCGGATTTGAATTTTAAATTCAGAGAAATTGTTGAAGAGAACTATGAAGCTCTGAGAGTCGACAATGACAGTAAACTAGAGTCTGTGAGAACCGATGATGATAAGGCTGGAAAAGTTGATAAAAGAGAGAAAGAATCTGAGGCTGACAAGATGCTGAAGGTCAAAGAAGAGGAACAACAAAAAATCACAAGGGTTTGCAACTGTGAAAAGAGCTTAGCAGCAGAACAAACTATCATGGGTCTTCCTTATGAGACTGTTCAGGATATGTGTTCTTCATCATGCAAAATCCGGTTATTTGGAATTTATAGGGCAAACAGATTGTTTATGGAAAATGTAACACCCCGAAAAGTCGAAACGAGTCATTAAGGATAATGGGCTTAATTAATGGGTATTTAATAAAAGAGGGAAATGGGTTATGGGCCAAATTGGGTTTATGGGCAAGAGCCTAAGTGATTAAGGCCCATAATCAGCCCTAAACCTACCCAAATCAGCCTCCATCTCCATCATTTGAACCCTAGCTCCCAAAATTCATAGAGAGAGAAAGTAGAGAGAGAAAGTGAAAAAAACTCAAGATTTGAAGCTTCCAAGGTTGAGAGATTGAAGATCTGGGTGTTGGAGTATTAAGACCTAAGAAAGAAGCAACAAATCAAGGTAAGAATCGACCTCTAAACCCTTCTGTAGATCAAACCCGGATTCTAGGGTTTTGGGTTTTGAAAAGTTGCAAAGAATCGCATAAAGGTCACATTTTTACGAATGAAAACATGTATAAAGCTTAGATTTAGCCTCATGGATGATAAACTAAGAGATTAGACGTAAAAAGTTATGATTTTGGGTTAAAAACGGACTGGGACGTGATTTTTGTGCGATCTGCGAAACTGTATATGCATCCAGCGAATTTGCATATTCAATCAGCGAAACTATGATGACTTCCTGTGAAATTATAGTTTCGTAGGTAGTTTTGCAAACATGGTTTTTCAACGAAAGTTGGGCGAAACTTGCAGCGAAACTGGCAGCGAAGAAGCCAGCGAAACTGCCAGCGAAGTTTCCAGTGAAACTAGCAGCGAAACTGCTGGTGAAACTAGAAGCGAAACTGTTGGCGAATCTAGCTGCGAAATTGCTGATCTTGCAGCGAAATTAGCAGCGAATTTAGGCAGAAATTAACCCCTTTAAGTGTTAGCTTATCTGCAGGCTATGTAGAGTGATCCTAGCCTTGTAAGCTTAGCCTAGAAGTTATTCGTGGTATCCAGGTGAGTTCTAGATCCCCTATTTATAAGTTTTCCATGTTTTGGGGCTATTATGCATACTAAATTTACGTTTTTAAATGACCAAGATTTTAAGGGGTTTTAACCGGGAGAACGATTTTTCTATAAGTAAATGTGCTATATAAATCCTTAAATATAAAAATTTTTCGCGCTGACCTGGCAGCCCGGCCCCAGCCAGTGGCGTTGCCCTTTGGACCCCACTAGGGGCTGCTGCCCCTAGGACCACGCTGTCAGGGGCTGCCGCCCCCGAACCCCCGCTGTCCCGCGGCGGGTCGGTTATGTTTTATGATGATTAGTACTTGGTAGGTTGTGTACTTAATAAGTTAAGTATTATATATTAAAGTGGAAGAGGATATTAATGAAAAGCGAAACTTAATGAATGTTACCCTCGGGCCCGTTTGATGATGTAAAGTCTTGCAAGCACTATGATAGACTTCACCTATGTGAGTCTGATGTATGATGATGGATCTGTATTCATGAGCGGGCTATGTGCCTTGCAGTGTGGATCAACTGTCGGGGGTTAGCTACCGTATTCATGTGTACAGACAGGGATTGACATTTGTTGTCGATCAACATGGAGCTCTTGCTTTGTGCAATCTCGTTTATGATGAAAGTGAAAGATAATGAAAGATAATGAAAGAATGAAAGATAATGAACATGCTTATTATGATGCAAGTTATGTTATGTACTAAGATGTATGCATGGTCATTATATGAATGATAAAGTTTATATTTTCTTATATTATTTAAAACTAGAACTCACTCAGCGAAGCTGACTTTTATGCATAATAGTTGGCAGGTAAGTGTTGATGCTGAGGATGGCACACGGAGCTACTTGGGAAGCTATGGATGACATTCAAGTTTATGAAAATCTTTATTGTAATTTAAGAACAAGTAATATGTTTTGTTTACAATTAAATGACAAATGTATGAGTACGATGTGTTTTTCAAAGGTTTAAATGAATGTCTAATTATTTCCGCCGCAATGTTTTATTATTAAACTGATTTTATGCTATGATTAACCAACTGTGAGGCTTCCCGGGAACGGGGCCTTACAAGTTGGTATCAGAGCCAAAGTTTAAGAGAATTGGGTAAACTATTTTAAAAACCTAAACTTAAACTGAAAATGGGACTGAATGAAGGATGCCAATCCAAGTAGCTACATGCCATCAGGTAAAAGTTTCAAGTAAACCGGAATTATGTGCGTGTGCTATTTATTTTATGTGCTTGTAGATTTGAATACTAATATGTGTTAGGATAGTGATTGCTTGGGACAGGAGGGTAAGGTAAGTGGTTAATCACAGTGGCCACGTGGTGGGCGTACTACTGAGCCACGTGTCACCCGGAGCAAAGCTAAGGCTCCCGAGACTGTTCACGAGGAGTCAGACCTCCATACTCACCCTGAGGGGGAGGGATCAGCCACCCTCAAACCCACTGTGAAGGAGGCTATCGCTGACGAAGTCCACAATGTCATGCAAAATGTCTTACCCTCGGTGGTGACCGAGGTGATCAAAGCAGTCAAGGATGGAGAGAAAGCTGAGAAGAAAGGGAAGGAAAGTGAGAAGAATTCAGCAAAGTCCACTGGGAGGACTGAAGAATCTAAAGAGGAGCCATCAAACCCTAAGGTGGTAGTCCATGATGATGACAGTGATGAGGAGTCCGAGAGAGAGACTGCTAGAGGGTGCAACTATGGGGCATTTCAAAGGTGCAAGCCCCCAACCTTTGACGGTAACGGCAATGCTACTGCCGCTCATCGCTGGGTTAGAGAAATGGAAGCGGTACTGGAAATTAGTGAGTGACAGGAAGATCAAAAAGTTAAGTTTGCCACTCATTCCTTCGTTGACTCAGCATTGTGCTGGTGGGACAATATTGTCCAGGCTGAAGGAAAGCGATCAATAGCCAAAATGAAGTGGTCTGAGTTGAAAGAGTTAGTGCTGGAGGAGTATTGTCCCCATCGGGAATTAGACAAGATTGAAAAGGAGTTTTTGTATTTGAAGGCTGGGGACATGACTCATCAAGAGTATACCTCCAAGTTCAATGAACTTGCAAGACTTGTGCCAGACATGGTGATGCCTGCATCCAGGAAGATCAAAAGATACATACAGGGTTTGCCTGTGGATATCAGGAGGCACATGATTGCAGCCAGACCAGGCACGTTTAGGTCTTTGGTGGACTTAGCTGGGAGGTTGTACGATGAGAGAGACCCAATGCCTATACAGAAGAAGGTGGAGAAATGGAATGGGAACAAGAATGGAAATGGGAAGAGGTTCGGAGGTGATAACTTCCGGAGTGGAGAGAAGAGGATGAGGGTTGAGGATCAGTCTGGGAGACAGGGAAATACTGGTGAAGGAGGTACTTGTAGAAACTATGGAAAAGGTCATTCGGGGGAGTGCAGAGTTGGGACGGGAAAATGTTTCAAATGTGGGGCGAGGGCCACTATGCTAGGGATTGCAAGGTGGGGAGGTGTTACTTGTGTGGCGAGATGGGTCATGTGGGAAGAGACTGTAAGAAAGGAAAACCAGAAGGATCAGGGACGGTTAAAGCTGGAGATAAGGGAAGGGGTGACGGTTCAAAGGCGAAGGCTAGGGCATTCAACATAACTCGCGAGGAGGCCAGGGCAGACCCAGAAGTAGTTTCAGGTATGTTTCTGGTAGACCATGAATATGCTTCTGTGCTCTTTGATTCTGGTGCTAGTAGGAGTTTTGTGTCTGCTGCCTTTTGTCGTTTGTTGCATGATAAGAGTAGAAAGTTAGATGAACCTTTTTATGTAGAAACAGCCATTGGTAAGGCCACTAAGGTAACTGAGGTGGTTGAGGATTGTCGGATTGAGTTAGAAGATTGTAAGTTCCCTGCTAGGTTGCATGTTATGGCCTTAGGAGGTTTCGATGTGGTGTTAGGCATGGATTGGTTATCTACCTATGAAGCCAATATAGTATGTAGTAAGAAGATAATTCGTCTAACAGCGCCCGACGGTAGTACTGTTACAGTTCGTGGAGATAAGGTGTGCTGTGTACCGAAGGTCGTGTCGATGATCACAGCTGAAAAGTACTTGAGGCGTGGGTGTAGCGCTTACTTGCCCTATGTAAAAGATGTGGATGCACCAGAGCCACAATTATCAGACGTGCCGGTAGTGCGCGAGTTTCCTGACGTCTTTCCTGAAGACCTGACCGGTGTGCCGCCTGACCGCGAAATCGAATTCCAGATTGATTTGCTACCGGGAGCACAACCTGTCGCTAAAGCACCGTATCGATTAGCTCCTTCGGAGATGGTAGAGCTGAGGGACTAGTTGCAAGATTTATTGGAGAAAGGCTTCATCCGACCGAGTATCTCTCCATGGGGTGCTCCGGTTTTATTCGTCAAGAAGAAAGATGGTAGCATGCATATGTGCATTGACTATCGCGAGCTTAATAAGCTGACCGTAAAGAATCGGTATCCGTTACCAAGGATCGACGACCTGTTCGATCAACTTCAGGGTGCCAGCTGGTTTTCAAGGATAGACCTGCGGTCTGGTTACCACCAGCTTAAGGTGAAAGAACAAGACATTCCAAAGACAGCGTTCCGTACGCGTTATGGACACTACGAATTCCTCGTCATGTCCTTTGGTTTGATCAACGCGCAGCTGCTTTTATGGATCTTATGAATCGGGTATGTCGGCCGATGTTGGATAAATCGGTGATAGTGTTCATTGATGACATCTTGATTTATTCAAAAAGTGAAGAGGAACATGCCGATCATATTCGAGAAGTATTGGAGACGCTTAGGAATGAGAAATTATATGCTAAGTTCTCTAAATGCGCATTTTGGCTACGAGAAGTTCAATTTATAGGTCATGTGGTTAATCCCGAGGGGATCAGGGTGGACCCTGCAAAGGTTGAAGGGTGATGCAATGGGAACCTCCAAAGATGCCATCTGAGATTCGTAGTTTCTTAGGCCTGGCAGGCTACTATAGGAGGTTTATCCAGGATTTCTCCAAGATAGCTTCTTCTTTGACAAAGTTGACCCGAAAGGACGTGAAGTATGAATGGGGTACTGATCAGGAGAACGCCTTCCTAGAACTGAAGATGAGGTTAACTCAAGCCCCTGTCTTGACGTTACCTAAAGGGAACGAGGATCTGGTGGTCTACTCGGATGCCTTGTATGCAGGATTGGGTTGCGTATTGATGCAACGAGGGAAGGTGATAGCATATGCTTCTAGACAATTAAAGGTTCACGAGGCCAATTATCCTACCCATGATTTGGAGTTGGCCGCGGTGGTGTTTGCATTGAAGATTTGGAGGCACTACCTGTATGGGGTGAAGTGCACCATCTTCACTGATCATAAAAGTCTAAGTATTTCTTTGAACAAAAGGAACTCAATATGAGGCAGAGGAGGTGGTTAGAACTGATCAAGGATTATGACTTTGAAATTCATTATCATCCAGGCAAAGCCAATGTGGTTGCTGACGCCCTTAGCCGAAAAGGACGACCCGAACCAATTCGGGTGAGGGCTTACCAGATAATCATGACGCCTGATGTTATGAAACAAGTGAGGGAGTTCCAGGATGAGGCATTAAGAATGGACAGATTCAACTCTGAAAGGATGAAAGGACAAGTTTCAGATTTAGGGGAAAACACCCTGGGTGTTAGAACCCGATCTGGGAGAATGTGGATCCCTCTCTATGGGGATCTGAGGGAGAAAATCATGGATGAGGCTGACAAAACTCGATATTCCATACACCCCGGTGCCACGAAAATGTATCAGGATCTGAAGAAAGATTACTGGTGGCCGGGAATGAAGCGAGACGTGGCTAAGTACGTGAGCAAGTGCCTGACTTGCCTGCAAGTGAAGGCAGAGCACCAAAAGCCATATGGGAAGATCCAGCCCTTGGATATCCCTGAATGGAAATGGGAACACATCACAATGGACTTCATCACGAAGCTACCTCGCACGACGAGGGGAAGCGATGCAATCTGGGTGATTGTTGATCGTCTAACAAAGAGCGCCCATTTCCTACCAATTCGTGAGACGTATTCCTCTGAGAGGTTGGCAGAGCTATTTATCAAGGAGATCGTGGCTCGTCACGGCGTGCCAGTGTCTACCGTTTCGGATAGGGACACGCGGTTTACGTCCAATTTCTGGAAGAGGTTTCACGACTTAATGGGGACTAGACTGCATATTAGTACGGCTTACCATCCCCAGACGGATGGTCAGTCGGAAAGGACGATCCAGACTTTAGAAGACATGCTACGAGCCTGTGTAATCGGCTTTGGAGGAAGCTGGGATGAGCACTTACCGTTGGCGGAATTCTCATATAATAATAGTTACCATGCCAGCATTGGTATGCCACCTTACGAAATGTTGTACGGTAGGAAGTGCAGAACGCCTGTGTGTTGGGGTGACATCGGGCAAAAGGAATTGGGGAGTCTTGAGGTGATTGAGGTCACAACTGAGAAGTTAGATAAGATTAAGGCGTACATGAAAGCTGCAAAGGACCGCCAGAAGTCTTATGCTGATAAGAGGCGTAGGCCGATAGAATTTGAGGTTGGTGACAAGGTTATGCTCAAGGTATCGCCCTGGAAAGGGATCATCAGGTTTCGAAAAAGGGGAAAGCTAAGCCCAAGATTCATAGGGCCATTCCGTATTATCGCAAGGGTAGGAGAAGTGGCCTACAGATTAGAACTACCCGAGGAGTAGAGTGGAATTCACCCTACGTTCCATGTATCTCATCTCAGGAAATGTCTGGCAGATAATGATACAGTTGTACCATTAGAAGACATTGAAGTCGATGAACGGCTGAATTATGTAGAGCAGTCGGTGGCCATCCTTGATTGGAAAGAGAAGCACTTACGGAATAAAGTGGTTCCACTAGTACGAGTACAGTGGAGACACAGAAAAGGATCAGAATCTACGTGGGAGACCAAGGAGGAGATGAGGAAATTTTACCGTCAATTGTTTGATGACTGACAGGTTTCGAGGACGAAACCTAAATAAGTGGGGGACACTTGTAACACCCCGAAAAGTCGAAACGAGTCATTAAGGATAATGGGCTTAATTAATGGGTATTTAATAAAAGAGGGAAATGGGTTATGGGCCAAATTGGGTTTATGGGCAAGAGCCTAAGTGATTAAGGCCCATAATCAGCCCTTAACCTACCCAAATCAGCCTCCATCTCCATCATTTGAACCCTAGCTCCCAAAATTCATAGAGAGAGAAAGTAGAGAGAGAAAATGAAGAAAACTTAAGATTTGAAGCTTCCAAGGTTGAGAGATTGAAGATCTGGGTGTTGGAGCATCAAGACCTAAGAAAGAAGCAACAAATCCAGGTAAGAATCAACCTCTAAACCCTTCTGTAGATCAAACCCGGATTCTAGGGTTTTGGGTTTTGAAAAGTTGCAAAGAATCGCATAAAGGTCACATTTTTACGTATGAAAACATGTATAAAGCTTAGATGTAGCCTCATGGATGATAAACTAAGAGATTGGACGTAAAAAGTTATGATTTTGGGTTAAAAACGGACTGGTTCGTGATTTTTGTGCGATCTGCGAAACTGTATATGCATCCAGCGAATTTGCATATTCAATCAGCGAAACTATGATGACTTCATCCGAAACTATAGTTTCGCAGGTAGTTTTGCAAACATGGTTTTCTAACGAAAGTTGGGCGAAACTGGCAGCGAAGATGCCAGCGAAACTGCCAGCGAAGTTGCCAGTGAAACTAGCAGCGAAACTGCTGGTGAAACTAGCAGCGAAACTGTTGGCGAATCTAGCGGCGAAATTGCTGATCGTGCAGCGAAATTAGCAGCGAATTTAGGCAGAAATTAACCCCTTTAAGTGTTAGCTTATCTGTAGGCTATGTAGAGTGATCCTAGCCTTGTAAGCTTAGCCTAGAAGTTATTCGTGGTATCCAGGTGAGTTCTAGATCCCCTATTTATAAGTTTTCTATGTTTTGGGGCTATTATGCATACTAAATTTATGTTTTTAAATGACCAAGATTTTAAGGGGTTTTAACCGGGAGAACGATTTTTCTATAAGTAAATGTGCTATATAAATCCTTAAATATAAAAATTTTTCGCGCTGATCTGGCAGCCCGGCCCCAGCCAGGGGCGTTGCCCTTTGGACCCCACTAGGGGCTGCTGCCCCTAGGACCCCGCTGTCAGGGGCTGCCGCCCCTAAACCCCCGCTGTCCCGCAGCGGGTCGGTTATGTTTTATGATGATTAGTACTTGTAGGTTGTGTACTTAATAAGTTAAGTATTATATATTAAAGTGGAAGATGATATTAATGAAAAGCGAAACTTAATGAATGTTACCCTCAGGCCCGTTTGATGATGTAAAGTCTTGCAAGCACTTTGATAGACTTCACCTATGTGAGTCTGATGTATGATGATGGATCTGTATTCATGAGTGGGCTATGTGTCTTGCAGTGTGGATCAACTGTCGGGGGTTAGCTACCGTATTCATGTGTACCGACAGGGATTGACATTTGTTGTCGATCAACATGGAGCTCTTGCTTTGTGCAATCTCGTTTATGATGAAAGTGAAAGATAATGAAAGATAATGAAAGATAATGAAAGAATGAAAGATAATGAACATGCTTATTATGATGCAAGTTATGTTATGTACTAAGATGTATGCAGTGTGGATCACTCAGCGAAGCTGACTTTGATGCATAATAGTTGGTAGGTAAGTGTTGATGCTGAGGATTGCACACGGAGCTACTTAGGAAGCTATGGATGGCATTCAAGTTTATGAAAATCTTTATTGTAATTTAAGAACAAGTAATATGTTTTGTTTACAATTAAATGACAAATGTATGAGTACGATGTGTTTTTCAAAGGTTTAAATTAATGTCTAATTATTTCCGCTGCAATGTTTTATTATTAAACTGATTTTATGCTATGATTAACCAACTGTGAGGCTTCCCGGGTACGGGGCCTTACAGAAAATGAAAAAGAATTAAAAATAATCTATCAGGAATTAAAGAAAAATGAAAGTGCTTTTTCAAGAATACTTAATGAAGCATTGGCTGAAAATGATCTTTTAAAAAGAACCATTTTGGAGCGTAACATTGAAATTAATATTTAAGAGAAAGGGCTGTTTTAGCTCAATTTGAAACGACAAAGCTCCAAACAAAGCTTGATAAATGGACCCTTTCACACATGAAAAAGGATGAGCTTATTGCTAAACAACAAGGGACGAGGATAAAACATGGGATTGGATATAAATCTGATAGTGAAACTGTATTTAATTCAGTTCCACCTCCTTCTACTTTATGTTATTCATCTATCCCCAGACCTCATCCTAAAAATGATTTGTTTGAACAACCAACTAATAGTTTGCATGCAGGTTTGAGCAGTGTAAATCTTAAAGAGGTGCGAGATGATTATGATTTCACAATTGGTATAGGATACAATAAACTGAATGCTAACAGTCTTGATAATGATTGTTCAGTTCCGGTTGTTTGTAATTCTGTATCTACTGTTTCTTCTAACTTCGTTGATAAGTTTAAAGCAGGTGAAATTCCTACCTTTGAGCCTGTCAGGGTTGTGAAAGAAGAGATAAATCAGGAATCACCTAATCGTCAAGTTCCAACAACAACAACACACCCTATTCCTGTCAATCAAGATCCATTGGAAGCATATCTATGAATACAAGACTGGTTAAGCTCAGATGATGAATCCAACACAGAGGATCGTGTTGGTTTCTCAAAGATCAAGATATCACCTGAAATTGTCAAGTCTCAAAAGCTTCCAAAGCTGAAACAAGACCAATACGGATCTATTCTCCAATTGCAAAACAAGCTAATCAACCAGTGAAGATCTCATTCCATGTTCAGCATAGCAAATGCCAAAACAAAGCAAGAATCTGCTACAAGCTTAAAGCAATCCTTCTCAGCACCTGCACAACACGGGACTACAAAGCATCAAAAGCCTTTCAAGGCTTGTTTTGAGTGTGGAAAAGAAGGTCATGTGGTTAAGAAATGTCCTTAAAGGCTTGCTACGGATGGTAAAGGCAAAACGAATTGCTTCTCCAGCTGTAAGTCTACAAAGAATGTTCCGGATGGTAAAGGCAACTCGGGTTGCTTCTCTGGATTAAGAGGTAAAAAGCACACATCTTTGAATGGTTGGATGAAAAACCCTCCATCCAAACCTTTTCATGTGAAGCCGGTTTCACATGATTCAAAGATGAAAATGACCAAAGGTTTAAAACCAAATTCTTTTCCTTCTAGTCTTAAACAGAAAATGATTTCCAAATTTAATTCATTCAAATCCAAATTAATTGAACGGAAACAAATTTGGCAAATTAAAAAGAAGGATACAAATATTCTCGATGGTTTAAATGGTTGTGTGCAGAAGCAGGTTTCTTATATTGATGAAAAAGGAACTTCTAGTACTATGATGGCCTGGGTTCCCCTTTCTAACTAATCTGTTTATGAGTGCAGGAACAATTTAGGAGGACTGTTATTAATCCGGTTTACTGACAGGGATTGTTCCTAATTCAAATTTGAGGCGGAACAAACAGGTTAAGGTCATGGTATTATATTCACAATCTGGATTTTTATCTGTATTATCACAGTTCTTACCTCATAGTCACTGCATATTTCTTAGTAATTCATTTCTTATCTTGATAATCAGTGTAGTTTGGAAGACCTTCTTTGATAAAAAAAATTTTTGTACAGTTTTATAAAAAAAATAATTAAAAAAATTAAAAAAATTAAAAAAAAATTAAAAAAAAATAAAATTTTTTTGCAAAAATAAAAATTTAGGGGGAGAGTATAATTAAATAAAATGAAAAGAGAACTGAGAACTTGATTCGAGATGACTGAGAAATGATTGTATATCTTCTTGAATTGCTTATTTTTGCATGACTTGCGTTTGAAAAATGAGAAATGATAGTAACTGATGCTGTTATCTGATTCACATCTTATTTTTAAGTTCAAATAATAGAAAAACAAATGGATTCTTTAATGATATGGTTGGTAGACTCAGCCTGAAGAATAAAGTAGACAACAACATAATGATTTAAATTAAAATATATGCTTAAGGACGTCTGGATTTACGCAATCTTTTTTGGCCTGCACAAAAATTGAGTTCCGACAAAAAATGGACTGAGAATTGATCTTTCACCCACCATAATACAAATCTTGTAAGCCATATCTTTGAATCATGTCTGGTGTATTTATATGTCTTGTGTTTGTGCTAATCTCCTCTGCTGTATGGTAGTACTGACCTGGAGTGAAGATCTCCTCTGCTGTACGGTAGTACTGACCTGGAGCTCTCATCGGCACATGATTAAATGGTCATCTCCTTTGTTATACGTGAGTATAGACCTAGAGCTCTCACCATTTTGGTCTAAGTTGTTTCAAATCATCTAAACGATGAATTCATCATAGAATGAAACGCTCTGTTGATAATCACTTGCACACTAATACACAAGCCTTGCTCTATAAAGATCGTAACAAAGTTCAAGAAATCCTGAGGTTGGGTGAGGGTTTTTGCCAAATGATTGTGGGGTCCTAACATTCTAAAGCATCTAATCGAACCTTAACAAATCATATGTTGTTTGTTGAAAAAGATAGGGCATGAGTTTAAGTGGACAAACATATCAGCAATCGTTATTGATTTGTTTGAGAATTTCAAAATCATTCAAATACTGTGATTAGATTCAGTTATCAGTGTGATCTCATTGCTTGTCGATGATTATTTTCATCTTTGTGCTAAAGTATATCTTGAGGATGTGATCTCATGATCGATTCAGTTCTCGGTTTTAATTGTTAAAAAAACAAAAAAAAATAGATATAAAAAGATGTTATATTAAATATATATAATAAAAAAATAAAAAAAATTCATTTCAATTTCTTTTAGGTCTTCCATATTATGTTGTTACAATGTTATCATTTTCATGCATTTCACAGAATTGCGTACAACCGAACACGGGTTCGCTTGTTTTCAAACACAAATAAACACGGGTTTATTTTGTTAAAAATGAAATGATCTAATTAGAAATGTCAAGATTGTGTTTGTGAATGTGTTTCAGATTTCTGCTGCAAGTGATGGCCGATCATCAGTTGAGGAGTGTACCTGTTCAGAAAACCTGTTCCTCTAGTTTGCAGAAGATACTGAGCTAGGAATCCTCCTCCTACATCTTCTGAAGCACTCAAGATTAGAGATTTGGGAAAGCTGTTCCAATATCATCACAAAGGATGCACTCGAAAAGGGGGAGTATATAAATAGGGGGAGCTTATGAGATGAATAACTTTTCTCATCAAATTCAAAAAGCTTTAATTTGAAGATCTCTCTATTGTTGACTTCTCGGTGTTGAATTCGTTTGAAAACGTTGATAATGATAGACTTAGGGGGAGTATTGTTGGAGCTGTACAAGATAGTCTATATTATCAACACAGTCAAAGTCAACAAAAGTCAACGTCACGGACAAAGTCAACAAAAGTCAAACCCGACACGTTCGAGACGAGGAACTGAGACGAGACGTTGTAGATTTAGATGACTAGGAGTTATATCATAATAAATATATTTTGTGTGAACAAAATATATTTTATCTTGTTTTTAGTCATTTTTATGCTTAATATGTAATTTTGTATTAATTAGCCTAAGTCTAGGGGGTTAAGTGAAATTAGTGAATATTAGTCTAGACTATAAATAGGTTAATTGTCATTAGGTTTGGGATAATGGTTGAATGACCAATTGATTGGGTTTTCACTTTGTACAAATTATATGCAATCAATATAGATCAAAGGGGTTTTATTGTGATTATCATTGTTTGATCTTACAAATCTTCTTAATATTTGATTCAAGTGTTTAACCTGGGCTAACATGTGTGTCGTTTCATTTGGGGGCTAGACCTACTTCTAGCCCGGGTTTACGTTAAACATTAATGCCATGTGATGTTTTCTCCTTTTATGCTCTTATGATGGTTTGTTTCTGCTGCCATATGTTGTTGCTAGTGTGTGACGTCCCACCCTACCTGGGCCCGGGGTGTGACACTAACCTACGGATGTGTTAATATTTTAAGAAGTATAATCTATTTCCATAGATTGGTAACCTATGGCATAGATTGGTAACCTATGGAAAATCTAGTTATACTTCAATTGATTTACAAATTTAAGTTTTTAAGTTAGGCATCCGCAGATGTCCTACGAAAGAACTGAAAGCTATGGAATAAATAAATTCCACGAAAAAGTAATAAGGAAAGTGGGACCCACTTCATTAAATAAATAAAATTAATGTGTCCGAGGGAGTATAAATGATGTTTTTGACTTGGTATTCATTATTCACTTTTTACAGAGCCTTTTTGACCTAAATTTCGTTAGTCAAAACCTCATCCCTCCCTCTTCCGATTTAAAAAATCACTTGAATGTTAAACATCAAACAAAGCTTAAACCTCATTTCAAGTCTTAATTTCAAGGTAAATCATATCATAAACATCAATAATGAACTGATTGTGTGACAACCGACCTCTAGGTAATAATTCTAACCCTTATCAACCTACATCATTACCCATTCAATTAATATTAATGTTCATATAATTGCCAATATTACTATTCGCATTATTATTATTGTTTATTGTTGCTACAATTTTTGTTATTTTATGTGCTTTTGTGATGATTTAGCTAGTTCAAGCTTTAGCTTAGGGAACTTAATGTTCCGGGAAAGTCAATTAGTCACCCATGCAAAAATTTAATCGTAATTTGTAACAATTAAGGTGTGCATGAACTCAAAATTTTCGGATTAATGCATGCATGCCCATGAAAAATAATTAGCAAATAACTAATTATATCATAAAAAAATACTACACTACAAAATAATACTACACATAATATTATTTTCCATTTAAATTTTAAATCAAAACACTCCACTACAAGCCAAAATCTGCCGCCCCCTATGACACCACCCCTCTCCGCCATTCACCACACATTGTAAGGATTCCTATAAGTCTTATGCAGCCAAAACATCCAAAGTCTCTCTGCATGCATGCACTGAAGAACAGAAGTAGAAATGCTTCGGAAGTTTTACACCATGCACTAGAAATATTCTAAGTGTAAAATCTTCCGAAGCCAAGACCAACATCTTCTGAAGCCAAAAGTGAAGTCTTCCGAAGCTTCAAAGACAAAGTCTTCCTCAGCCAAAGAGTGAAGATAGATTTTTTCCAAAGACTTTTGAGGATATGCCTTTATCTGATGTACTTTACCATAAAGCTGGACCACCTTTCCGCTGCAACTCTGTAAAGTCACCAACTTACATGATTTGGTGAAAAGGTCCATGCTTTTGGTAATTGTACATTGAGGTCTTGAGTCTGTGCTTTCTACTTTATATACCTTTATCCTTTTTGTAATATATTAGGATGTGAGCTATGGCATGTCATAGTCACTAGTCAAAAGGCAAATCTGCCTTTTGACTCTACATCTGATTTTTTAGTTGTCTAGTCAATTGTATCCAACTGGCTTTCAATGTATGGCTGGCTGTAGGATGTAGTATATGTATCTCAAGTACTTGTAACTTTCCTTTATGCTTTGTAACATTTGTAATAAAACTTGAGAAGTAATATACAACATTCTTGAAAACCAATTACTTGTGTTGTTTGCCATCTTGTTCTATCTCATATTTACTTGTGTTCTTAGCATCTTTATCTAAAGTTAACCAGTTCCCTATTTGATCTATTAAGTGTCCTAAGCAACTCTCCTCATTGTGTTGTTGTGTTGTAAGTGCATACTCTTCACCGGTCCTGCATTTGGTATCAGAGCTTAACAGGCTCTTGATATAAGATCTCACTCCTGAAGACTTTGGTACTTGGTGTCAAAAAATGGAAGGCTTCATCAAGTCTCAAGACTCCAAGATGTGGGACTCTGTTGTTGAAGGACCTTACATACCAAGCACCACTTCTGCTTCTGATGGTGGTATGATTCCAAAGGCTCTGGCTGATTACTCTAAAGAAGACATGAAGATAATAGAGATTGATCAGAAAGCCATGATAGCCCTTTAAACTGCTCTTCCAAACTCCATCTATAGAGGCTTCAAGAAGTGCAAAAGTGCCAAGAAACTATAGGAAGCACTGAAGCTGATGTATGAGGGGTCTACCGAAGCAAAGGAGAACAAGAAGGATCTTCTGAAGCAGCAATTTGAAAACTTCACGTTCAAGGTAGGTGAAACCATGACTCAACAATACTTCAGGTATGTTGAGATTGTGGACACTCTAATGGATGTTGGAGTAACTCTTGAGAACATGGACATTGTAAGGAAGTTTACGTCCTCTCTTCCTAGACAATGGACACATTACTGTGTTGTTATTAAGAGGACTTAGAACCTTAAGACTCTTACTTTTACAGAGTTGTATGGTATTCTTAGTGGCTACTTGATGGAGATGAACATGCAAAACTCATCTAGTAACTCAAGCAATCAACTGAGTTCAGCCCTCCATGTGGTTGAAAGGAAAAGCATTAAGCCACAACATCATCTTATATGCTACCCTGACAACTCACAAAAGGCCCTTTCATCACCTTCCCAGAGACTCCAAGAGAAAGCTACACTCAAGGAAGTCCTTTCCAAGAGACAAGTTCTTCTCATGCTTTTGTCTTTGCTGATGAAACCTCAGGCAACTTTCTCTTCACCCTTGAAGATTCGGACTGTATCCATCCAGATGATCTGGAGTACATGGAGATAGTCCAGTTGATGGCTCTTCTCACTCACAGAGCCAAGAAGTTCTACAAGAGGACAGGGAGAAAGTTTCTAAGCAATGCAGCCAGTGGAAAGTTTGGGCTCATAGCAAAGTAAAGTGTTACAACTGTAACCAGATGGGACACTTTGCAAGGGAGTGTAAGACACCAAGGACAAATGGTTGCCAAGCACAAACCAGACCAAACTACATAGAGAAAGCCCCCCAGAATGAGAAGCCAAAGCAGCAAGCTGCAGTTGCTGTTGAAGAAGGAGGCTTTGACTGGAGCTTTCAGGTAGAAGATGCATCTCCAAACCAAGCACTCATGGCAGACCACGATGAAGCCAAGGTATTGAAACATCTTTGTACTCCTGAATGCATTGCTAAAGTCAATAGATAGAGGTCCTATAACTTAGAAATGAGATCTGATCTTGAGTCCTTAAATATCTTAAAAGCTGATTTTAAAAGAGCTGAAAATGATTATAAACTAAAGATAGAGGACTTAGAGAAAACCATTTCAACTCTTAAACATGAGCATACAAACTACAAGACTCAGATCAAAGACTTATTACTAAGTTAACTGAATGCCAGGCTGAGCTTGTGATCAGCAAAGCCAAGCAGAAAAATGTGTTCTTGAAAGAAGAGACCTTCAAGAACGTAATATCCTCATCCTTGCATCCAAAAGTTTGTTATCAAAATAAGCAAGGACTGGTATCTTGTGAGATAGCTCCTCCACACACAATCTTGTCTGTAAGACCTCCCAGGCGTGAAACTTGTGAAGATGAGCTTCCCCTTATAGATCCTGTGACTGAAGAGGATGAAAAGGAGATGGTGGAGAATGGCTCTGAGAAGAATGAAGAAGAGCATTCTAAGAAGGTGGTCACCATCCCTTTAAGGAGAGCAAAGCTGTTGGGATGACGAAGTCAAAGAGAAAAAACTTGATAAGGAAGGCCAAAAGAAAGTCCAAAAAGGCTCAAGAGATCAAGGCCACCTTCAATTCTACACAAAAACAAGTCTTCATCTCTGCATGATTTAAAGTGGTGAAGGCTGAAGACACCAACTTGAACTCCCCAACAGGAGTTCTGGTTCATGTCCAAATCATCACATCATCAAGAAGAAGGTTGATCCGTTATGCACCACTACTGTACAACCTGAACCATCTAGCTCCAAAGGTAGTTCTATCCCCACAAGAAGTGCCACAGCATCTGCAAAGATGAAGATGGAGAAGGAAAGTGATCAAGTTCAGCCTTGTTCACAAAGGAAAACTCCTAGAAGGAAGAAAATGGACTGTGTTATGTGTGGGAGTACTTCTCATCTTGCTAAGGATTGTGTTTACAATCCAAAAAGTACTCTCCACATGACCAAGAAAGAAACTTATAAGAGTTTGGAGAAGAAGAAGCAAGCTTCGGAAGGAAAATCAGTTTCCTTCGGAAGCTCCAAAATGAAGAAGAAGACAAGTGGAAACTTGCATTCGGAAGAAAATTTGGTCTCGGAAGAAATGAATACTTTCGAAGCACTGAAGCTTGCTACAGTGAAAGCAAGATCTTCCGAAGGTCCAGTCATCAAAACATCCGAAGTCATCAGAACTTTCGAAGTATTGAAGGTCAAGTCTAAGCTTCCAAAGGTGGTGTGGAAGTCAAAGAAAGACCAAGTGGCTGAAAGTTCTTCATCAACATCAGCAAATGATCCTTCTAGCATGACTATAGGATCAATTACTATTGCATCGTCTTCCACTTCTTTTGATGAGCCCAAGACCAATGAGGCTTGGGTTTCCAAATGTAACTAACCATCTCTTTTCTGCAGGAACAGCTCAAGACAAACAAAAATGTATGGATCATTGATAGTGGTTGTTCCAAGCACATGACAGGTAATAGGTCACTACTCCAAAAGTTTGAAAGAATTGATGGAGGACCAATTGCTTTTGGAGGAGATGCAGGAGGTTACGTTACAGGAAGGGGCAATGTCACAAATGGTAAGCTCAGCATTGAGAAGGTAAACTTTGTCAAGGAGCTTGGGTACAATCTTCTGAGTGTATCCAAATTTTGTGATCAAAGGCATAACATGCTCTTCCTTGAGCATGAGTGCATTGTTCTCAGGCCTGGGTTGGTTATTCCTCATGAGCACATCCTGCTTAGAGCCCCCAGCAAAGGGAACATGTACAAGATGGACTTACAAGAAACATCTCCCTCAGGAGAAGTGTCACACCCTGTGCCCAGGTAGGGTTGGACGTCACAGACTAGCAACAATATATGGCAGCGGAAACAAACCATTACAAGAGCTCAAAGGAGAGAATATCACATGGCATTAATGTTTTAAAAAGATACCGGGGCTAGAAACAAATCAAGCCCCCAAATATGTTTTACAGTCATCCATAAAATTAAATTGTACTTGTTCAACACAGACTTGAAATTGTTCAAATGGTTCATTAAGAAAAATATGCCAATGCCATGGTCACGGGGATAGGTCTAGGTCTTCACAACAGCTAGGATCTCTTCATACTTTACCTGAAACATGCTCAAAAGAAATTTGTGTCAACTAAAAAGTTGGTGAATTCAAGTGCTTAAAGTTTAAAAACAAAAGGACTTAACAATTCCTTCTTTGATTAAAAAGAAAATAATCATTGTTTAAACATCATGGGAAAAATCATAATCAACCCTGCACTCAGTCCCGGTTGGCCTCTTCTAAAATTGTGTTTAACCAGATATTCCCGAAGGAAGAACTGAGCCCCAAACCAGTGAAACATACCTGCCCGGATGGTTCACCATAGTTTCTTAACAAAACCTGTTACATGCCATAAACGACCCCTTAGGATCTCAGTGGGGTACCCTTCCTGGAACGGAAGCCACTGTGTGTGGGGGATTCCCCAAATAGATCTATCCATATAAAACAAGCGGTTCACGAAAGAATTAATGATCATGATATAAGTATCATCAGGTAATCCATAAATCCCACATACAATCATCAAGTAAAGCACAAATATAGTTCATAAATAACAGAGCATGTTTCACCCCAAAACAGTAGTAAAAAGGGGAAGTCACTAAAACTCACCTTAGGTTTCAAGTCAAAAAGTCTCTTGGTGTGCCGGGAGTGTCTCAAGTCTAGCACCCTAACATGTAGATAATAAGCTACTGCCCTAAACTCATTTAAGGTGCAACAATAGTGTCAAGAGTTTAGCTATTGGGTAAGGCTTTGATTTCGCGAAGGTTTGTATAAAAAGTTTCCTTTTATGGCAGGTCAAGGTTTCTTCATGAAAATTGGGATTTTTACATCATTAGGTTAAGGATATTAAGAAATTTTGTTTTTCAAGTGATTATTAGCTTCCTAGAAGTCGATTATAAAGTTTGGTAAAATTTTACAGTTTAGTCCCTCATGTTTCAAAATTGACAGTTTCTACCCTCAAGTTTGGTTTCTTGTCCTTTATGACACTTTAGACCAAAAATCAGGTTCTTTGAGTAATATTATACTTATTATAGAGTAAGTGTTTCAAAATTTCAGTTTATGGGTCCGGTTTTAAAAACTATGCATTTAACGCTCCCGGTTGCGGTAAAAGCCGGAGAGTTTTAACCGTTAATTTAGGGTTTTCATAAATTTGAGTCTTGGACCAGTAGGTATCATATAAAAGATATTTTTATAAATTTTAAGTCCTTAAATTGTGAAATTTGGCCTTTAATAGTTGAAAATCTTGTTTTTACGTTTGACCCGTTAAAACGCGGTTTTGACCGTATTTGACCATTTAAAGCTTGTTTGACCAATTTTTCAAATCCTTTAGGTCTTTTATTACTTAAATTACTGAAATAATATGATTTTTATAAATCTTAGCTTTGAACTCCTTTTTTATGGATTTTTCTCAAAAACGTTGCCCGGTTAGTACCCGTTTTTAGTTAAAACGTCATTTATTTGTTCCTTTGACCATTAATATTACCCATTGACTCCAGAACACTTTATTTATCATTTTTAAGGCTGGAATACTTTTCAAGAGTGTTAAATCCATGTTTTTACTATTTTTAAGGTCGTTTTACCATGTTTCGGGTCCCCAAATTAACCAAAATAGGTCTTATCTTAACATGTCCATAATTTCCAGAGATTAACCACTTGTCACAACTTTAATATTCATCAAAACATTCTGAAATTAAGTCCAAACTCACGGCTAGGTTTCCCATCACAACAATGAGTCATCAACTTAGTGATTTAGCCATAACTAACCATAACACATGTGTAAATCATTGCAACTTGTAATTAAACCTTACAAAAACCCTATTTAACTTTAAATCCAGATTATTATGGTGTTACCAGTTCGTTTATGAGCAGATTGTAAGCCTTGGTTAAGAGTGTTTTCAAACAAGTGCTTAGCTTGCAACATACATCTTGTAAAATGAAGGTTTTTGAGGTGTAACTTGTGTTAAAACCATACATCCACGGTGTATCTTCTTTTATAACTTTTTAAATCAGATTATTAGGAGTTCATTAATCCTTTAACAAGCAGGTTATTAGTTTTGCCTTCAAGAGTTACAAGATCTACAAGTTAGATGGTGCAAAAGTCCCAAAAATAGGGTTTTCATGGTGGAAATCGGTTTCCACCTTAGATATGACAAGTATAACGAGTGAGATACCTCTTGTGAAGTTGAAAGCTCCTCAAGAACAAGGTAGTGGTGTCGGGTTTCTGTTACAACAAAGAGGGGAGGTGTTTTTAAAAGAGAAATGAAAGAACACATGAAAAGGCCATTTTCAGGTGTCATGAACTTACACTTGATGTTGTTCAAGTTTTGGAGAGTGTAGATGGTCTTGAATGGCTCGAATCTCCTTGGACAAGGCTGGAGAATCTTCTACAAAGCTTGGAAAGGTCGAACAAATGGTAGAGGTGTGTCAAAACTTACGGTTATGGCCACCTTCTTGCGGTTCTTCGGTTGGCCGATACTTGATGTTGTTGTTCTTGCGATTTTGAGGCTGGAGTCGAGAGAGTTTTTGGGAGTGTTTGCAAAGAGTAGAGGGGAGAATCAGCAGGTGGTTCGAGTTATGAGAGGAGAGGAGAGAGTGTGGATGTGAAGTGTGTGTAAGAATGCATGTGAGAAGAGTGGTGGGTGTGGTGGTGGTGTAGAAAAGAGGAGAGTGGAGGGAGAGGGGGCGGCCGCATTTGGCATCTAGTGTGGGTTTAGAGTTTAAATTTTTAATTGATAATAATAATTAAGTAGTGTAGTTTGTAGTATTGGGTATAATGTATTATTTAGTGAATGATGTTATTAGTTGTATCACATGCATGCCCATGCATGCATGGACCGAAATTATATAAGTGTGAGTGTGTATGCTCACATTTAATTGTTTTCTCTTGAGATTAATTTTGCAAGGGTGACTAGTCAACATTCCCGGAACAATAATTTTAAAAGGTAAAAATCTAAATTAACAAAAGTCAATAATAAAAATCATAAAAACCATAATTTGAATCAAGTAACAAGAAATGCTTCTAATTTCATGGTAGGGTTGCATTGTTTCAATTATTAGCACTCATAAGATGGATAATGATGCAAGTAAACTAGGGTTAGGATAACAACCTAGAGGCCGGTTGTCACATTCTCCCACCATTTAGGAAATTTCGTCCCGAAATTTTAGCTTTGATTAGAGTCTGAACGGGTGGGTTTGAAGAGGTGTGGATAATTCTTCCTCATTTCATCTTCACGCTCCCAAGTAAATTCAGGTCCTCGCTTGGAGTTCCATCTAACCTTAACCTTGGGTATGCGGCTCCGCCGGAGTTGCTTGACCAAGCGATCCGTGATCTCCACGGGTTCTTCCACAAAGTTTAGTTTGTCGTTTACTCTTGCTTCTTTTAATGGTAGTTCTAGGGTTTTGTCTACCATGCTCTTCTTCAAGTTCGACACATGAAAGGTGTCCTGTATGTGGCTCAACCCCGGGGGTAGTTTCAACTTGTACGCCACTGGGCCAATTCTCGCCAGTATTTCGAATGGTCCAATGTACCTCGGGCTTAACTCTCCTCTTTTTCCGAACCTCACGGTTCCCTTCCATGGTGCTACCTTTAGCATTACCCTGTCGCCCACTTGGAACTCTAGAGGTTTCCGTCTCCTATCAGCGTACTTCTTCTGCCGATCCCTGGCTGCTTTCAGTCGCTCCTTTATCTTATAGATCTTGTCGGTGGTCTCCAACACGATGTCGGGTCCCATCACTTGGCTATCACCAATCTCATTCCAACTCAATGGTGATCGGCATTTCCTGCCATATAGGGCCTCATACGGTGCGGCTTTAATACTCGCGTGGTAACTATTGTTATAGGAGAATTCCACCAAAGGGAGATGGTTGTCCCAGTTTCCTCCAAAGTCCATCACGCAAGCTCTTAACATGTCTTCCATCATCTGAATAGTTCTTTCGCTCTGTCCGTCGGATTGAGTGTGGTAAGCCGTGCTTAAATCCAAACGGGTTCCTAAAGCTTGCTGGAATGATTTCCAGAAACGAGAAGTGAAGCGGCTATCACGGTCGGAGATGATCGACAAAGGCACTCCATGCCTCGTTACTATCTCGTCGACATATAGTTGGGCCAATTTCGTCATGTCGTAGTCTTCTCTAATTGGCAAAAAGTGAGCTGATTTCGTTAGCCTATCTACTATCACCCAAATGGCATCGTGGCCTTTAAACGTTCAGGGCAACTTGGTAACAAAATCCATCGTGACGTTATCCCATTTCCATTCTGGGATTTCGGGTTGTTGTAACGTTCCTGATGGTTTTTGGTTTTCAGCTTTTACCATGGCACAGGTTAGACATTTCCCCACATAAATGGCGATTGATTTCTTGATTCCAGGCCACCAGAAAAGTGCGTTTAAGTCCTGGTACATCTTATCACTTACAGGGTGAATCGAATACCTAGACTTGTGTGCTTCGTCGAGGATTACTTCTCGAATCCCTCTGTGCTTCGGCACCCAAGTCCTTCCTTCATACCTTTATGTACCATCGTCCCCTATCTCAAATCGCTTTTCCATTCCAGTCAATCCTTCTTCTTTTAACCTTTCTTGCTTTAATGCCTCGCTTTGAGCTTCTTTCAGTTTTGCAATAAGGTTGGTATACACACTCATCCTTAAGGCTTGTACACGAAGAGGCTTTTCTCTTTCCTTTCGGCTCAACGCATCCGCCACAACATTGGCCTTACCGGGATGGTAGCGGATTTCGCACTCGTAATCGTTTAATAGCTCGACCCATCTTCTCTGACGCATGTTGAGCATCTTTTGGTTTAGGATGTGTTGCAAACTTCTATGGTCAGTGTAGATGATGCACTTCGTGCCATAGAGGTAGTGCCTCCACATTTTGAGAGCAAACACCACGGCACCCAACTCCAGATCGTGCGTCGTATAGTTCTTCTCATGATCTTTCAGCAGTCTAGATGCGTAAGCAATCACCTTGTTGCGTTGCATCAATACACATCCTAGTCCTTGACGCGAAGCGTCACAATAGACCATGAAGTCTTCTACTCCTTCTGGAAGAGCAAGGATAGGTGCACTGCATAACTTCTCCTTAAGCGTTTCAAACGCCTCGTTCTGCTCTCGCTCCCACACAAAGGTCGTGTTCTTCTTGGTTAGTGCGGTCAAAGGTTGCACTATACGCGAGAAGTCTTTTATAAATCATCGGTAGTAGCCAGCCAGTCCTAAGAATTGCCTTATCTCCGTAGGAGTTTCAGGAATCTTCCAATTCTTTATGGCCTCAATCTTGGAAGGGTCGACTTGAATCCCATTCTCATTCACCACATGCCCTAAGAATTGGATCTGGCGCATCCAGAATTCACATTTAGAGAACATATAGTTGCTAGTTACTCATGCTTGAGTAATTCAAGAATTAGCCTGAGATGCTTCTCGTGCTCGTCTTTACTACGGGAGTAGATCAGTATGTCGTCAATAAACACGATCACAAACTTGTCGAGGTAAGGGCGGCAAACGCGCTTCATGAGGTCCATGAATGTTGCTGGAGCATTAGTCAGTCCAAAGGGCATGACCAAATACTTATAGTGTCCATACCTAGTTCGGAAGGCCGTTTTGGGTATGTCCTCTTCTCTTATCTTCAGTTGGTGGTATCCTGACCTCAAATCTATTTTGGAGAAATAACTTGCTCCTTGCAGTTGATCAAATAGGCCGTCTATTCTCGGAAGAGGGTAACGGTTCTTTATGGTCAGCTTGTTCAATTCCCTGTAATCAATGCACATTCGCAGGGTTCCGTCCTTCTTCTTCACGAATAATACAGGGGCACCCCATCGAGAGACACTCGGACGTATAAATCCCTTGTCCAGTAGTTCTTGAATTTGTACCATTAGCTCCTTCATCTCAGGTGGGGCGAGTCGGTACGGTGCCTTGGCTACTGGTGCAGCACCAGGCAGCAAGTCTATCTGGAATTCGACTTGTCGGTTCGGGGGAAGTCCTGGTAGGTCTTCCGGAAACACTTCTGGGTATTCAGAAACCACGGGAATATCTTCGATCTTCTTCTCCTTTTGGGTCTTCATCACATAAACTATAAAAGCTGGACATCCCTTCACTAGGCTCTTGGTAGCCTTTAAGTGGGATATCATGGGGTATAGGGTGTTACTCCTTTCACCCTCTACCACTAACACTTCTTTGTCGCTCATCACATATGATTTCGACTCTATGCTTCGCTAGCCAGTCCATACCCACAACCACATCAAATCCTCCTAACTTAATGGGCATCAAGTTTATCCTAAACGTATTCCCCTTTAGATTCAACGGGCAATCCCTAATGATTTTGTTAGTTTCTAAAATGTTACCGTCAGCTAATTCTATGGTAAACGTATCGGTCAAGGCACACGCGTCTAAGTCAATCAATGGCCTAAAAGTACTAGAGATAAAACTAGCAGTCGCTCCAGTATTGAACAGTACAGTAGCAGGATGATTGTTTACAAGAAACGTACCGTTGACCACGTCAGGTTCCCTACGAGCTCCTGCTGGGTCCATTACGAAAGCTCTTCCCTTAGGCTTGTTATGCTTGGCATCCTTGTCTCTACCCAGCTTAGGACGCTTGTTCCTCATGTGCCCTAGATCTCCACATTCATAGCATTGTTTTCCTGGTGCGTAAGTACAGTCTTTGATTAGATGGCCTGTTCTCTTGCACCTAAAACAGGGCATTGGGTTACATTCCCCTTGATGATGTAACTTGCACTTGTTGCAAAATGGGCTTGTCCCCGAATACAGTCGCCGGTTCTTGCTTCCATGATCATCGCGCCTCGCACCTTCAGAACTCTTTCTACCTGACCCACTACTACTTCCAACCGCTCTTTTCACTTCAAACCATTTCCTTTTCTCACCAACAAACTTCCTCTTCTCATCAGCCCTTGCTTGTTGAGTCCATCCAGCCCTAATTAAGTCATCAGTCAAACTGCTGGTAAGGTCAACAGCAGCTTGTAGGTTTAAAGGCTGGGAGGAACGGACCATTCCCCTAACTCTTGGGTGTAGTCCCCAGATGAATCGTGCTACACCTTTGGCTTCAGGCGTCACCAGATGTGGAACAAGTCGGGATAGGGCTAAGAAACGATTGATATATTCTATGTAGTTGGGACCTTTCATTTCCAAGCTTAGAAATTCTGTCTCCAGCTTCTCGAGTTGATTGATGGGGCAATACTTGTTGCTCATTAGCTCTCTGAATTCAGTCCAACTCATTCGATTAGCCATATTTCTTCCACGGGTTTGAGTAATTGACTTCCACCATTCAAGGGTTGATCCCTTGAGGGATTGTGATGCAAACCTCACCATATGATCCATCTTGCACTCGCTAATGTCCAAGACAGCTTCCATTTCGTCATTCCATCTGTAAGTCTCTATAGCACCCTCGGTGCCATAGAAGTCCTTAGGCTTACATGCCATGAAGGTCTTATAGGAGCATCCATTCTTTAACGCCTCGGCTTCCTCGTCGTGGCCCTCGTCGTTCACTGCTCGATCATTACCATTAGTGTTCCCCCGGTCTGCATTTATCTGTGCAATAATAGTCGGGATGGCGTTAGCTAGTTGCTGAGCTACGAGGTTAGCAATTCTTTCATCACTCTCCTGATTAGCATTTTCCGTGTGGGGAGTCCCTGGTGGAGTAAGTTGGTTTCCAGTCTGCCTGGCTTCCTCACGGCGGCCCCTAGTGGCTCCTCGCCGTCCAAATCGTGTTCCTCTGCGAGTCGGCATTCTGATAGTATCACAAATAGATTCATTTAGCATCTCAAAATTTGTTTCGAATAGCCTATGCATCATTACCCTATTACACCATGCCTCGAAAAAAGGGATCATGGCATGCACATATGTATTTACAACCCACTAAGGAAATCTTACAAAGTCCAAATCAAAACATGACATATCAGTTAGACAACCAATTAGAAAAGGCACAGACCAATTTCAAGGCACAACACAACATATTGCAATTTAATACAAATAGTTCAATAAATCTAGCATCCAAACAAACAGTTCATAATAGTATCATCCAGCAAAGTAGAATCAGAGTCAAGCTCTTACAAATTGGAAGGTGCCATCACCCCCATGATAATAATAATAATTCAAATAGTTTCCTTCTACTGTCTAGAGACAGATAATCCTGCTGAGCTCACTCTCACATCCACTTTTTCTTCAGCCATCCAAACCATCCTGTACTCTTCTTTCTCTGCTCCTGCTCCAAATGCTGCACTCCTTGCGTAGCCATCATAGCCTGGAATTGAGCAGATTGGGAGGTTCGAGTGGCGTGCTGAACAGTCAACTCATGACGGCGAACGGTCCTCAAGATTTCATCCAATGTCGCATCAGAGGGTCCTACGTCACTTGCCCGGCGACTCGACTGGGAGTACCTATCACCAGCCAGTACGCTAGGGCCGTCATACATACTATGTCTCGGCGGCATCAGGTGCTCATCACGTGGGTCAAACAGCGGAGGTACCGAAGTCGGAATCCTAACAGGTGGGGGAGGAGGAGGAGGCATCCTAAAGGATACGGAGGATCCTGGCCTATCACTTTTGCGAGGTCGGGTGACGGTACGCGCACCCCTATTCCCAATAGGTGGAATGGGTGAAAGGGTAGGAGCAGCTACTTGAGGAGAGTGGGAACGCGTTCGGCTTCGGGAAGGTGATGTGGAGGAAGAGTCCTCGGAAGCTTCAGTGTCTTCTGAAGTGACGGATATCCACCCTGGATGTCCGCATCTCCGGAGGTACGCTTCATACTCTGTCTGAGGCTTCGCCCTTCTCAAGGTTCCGGTAGGAGTGGTCTTAGTGTCGGGGTGAGCAGGCGCCTTACCTTTATCAGCCATAGTCGTTGTCCTGTAAGAAATACATCATGAGTAATTTGGTTTCTCATAGCTCATGATTATAATAATAGTACTAGTAATAGTAGTGATGGCAATAGTATCTGTTATTCCAACATATAATTGTCTGTGTTGCCCAAATCAATAGTCTCTTCAAATAGTATCGGATAACATAGTTTGTCATAAAAATCATTTAAATCCCCTTTTTGAAATTAGTTTCAAAATCACCAATATAAATCAGAAAAAGTCCAACCATAACCAAAAGATCCGTGATGGAAATTACACGTCCGGTAAATTCATGATTACGTTGATCAAGTGTAATCATCAATTTACCCAACCCGATCATCCCAACACTTCCCACAAGGACAGTCCTAGGGTATCAGGGTCGTAGCCTAGGGTCTACTATGGTATTCCCGACTTCTCTACAACCTTTGGCTCCAATCTGTCACACCCCGGGCCCAGGTAGGGTGGGACGTCACAGACTGCAACAATATATGGCAGCGGAAACAAACCATTACAAGAGCTCAAAGGAGAGAATATCACATGGCATTAATGTTTTAAAAAGATACCGGGGCTAGAAACAAATCAAGCCCCCAAATAAGTTTTACAATCATGCATAAAATTAAATTGTACTTGTTCAACACAGACTTGAAATTGTTCAAATGGTTCATTAAGAAAAATATGCCAATGCCATGGTCGCGGGGATAGGTCTAGGTCTTCACAACAGCTAGGATCTCTTCATACTTTACCTGAAACATGCTCAAAAGAAATTTGTGTCACCTAAAAAGTTGGTGAATTCAAGTGCTTAAAGTTTAAAACCAAAAGGACTTAACAATTCCTTCTTTGATTAAAAAGAAAATAATCATTGTTTAAACATCGTGGGAAAAATCATAATCAACCCTGCACTCAGTCCCGGTTGGCCTCTTCTAAAATTGTGTTTAACCGGATATTCCCGAAGGAAGAACTGAGCCCCAAACCAGTGAACCATACCTGCCCGGATGGTTCACCATAGTTTCTTAACAAAACATGTTACATGCCATAAACGACCCCTTAGGATCTCAGTGGGGTACCCTTCCTGGAATGGAAGCCACTGTGTGTGGGGGATTCCCCAAATAGATCTATCCATATAAAACAAGCGGTTCACGAAAGAATTAATGATCATGATATAAGTATCAGCAGGTAATCCATAAATCCCACATACAATCATCAAGTAAAGCACAAATATAGTTCATAAATAACAGAGCATGTTTCACCCAAAAACAGTAGTAAAAAGGGGAAGTCACTAGAACTCACCTTAGGTTTCAAGTCAAAAAGTCTCTTGGTGTGCCGGGAGTGTCTCAAGTCTAGCACCCTAACATGTACATATTAAGTAATAAGCTACTGCCCTAAACTTATTTAAGGTGCAACAATAGTGTCAAGAGTTTAGCTATTGGGTAAGGCTTTGATTTCGCGAAGGTTTGTATAAAAAGTTTCCTTTTATGGCAGGTCAAGGTTTCTTCATGAAAATTAGGATTTTTACATCATTAGGTTAAGGATATTAAGAAATTTTGTTTTTCAAGTGATTATTATCTTTCTAAAAGTCGATTATAAAGTTTGGTAAAATTTTACAGTTTAGTCCCTCAAGTTTCAAAAATGACGGTTTCTACCCTCAAGTTTGGTTTCTTGTCCTTTATGACACTTTAGACCAAAAATCATGTTCTTAGAGTAATATTATACTTATTATAGAGTAAGTGTTTCAAAATTTCAGTTTACGGGTCCGGTTTTAAAAACTATGCGTTTAACGCTCCCGGTTGCGGTAAAAGCCGGAGAGTTTTAACCGTTAATTTAGGGTTTTCAAAAATTTGAGTCTTGTACCAGTAGGTATCATCTAAAAGATATTTTTATAAATTTTAAGTCCTTAAATTGTGAAATTTGTCCTTTAATAGTTGAAAATCTTGTTTTTACGTTTGACCCGTTAAAACGCGGTTTTGACCGTATTTGACCATTTAAAGCTTGTTTGACCAATTTTTCAAATCCTTTAGGTCTTTTATTACTTAACTTACTGAAATAATATGATTTTTATAAATCTTAGCTTTGAACTCCTTTTTTATGGATTTTTCTTAAAAACGTTGCCCGGTTAGTACCCGTTTTTAGTTAAAACGTCATTTATTTGTTCCTTTGACCATTTAAATTACCCATTGACTCCAGAACATTTTATTTATCATTTTTAAGCCTGGAATACTTTTCAAGAGTGTTAAATCCATGTTTTTACTATTTTTAAGGTCGTTTTACCATGTTTCGGGTCCCGACATTAACCAAAATAGGTCTAATCTTAACATGTCCATAATTTCCAGAGATTAACCACTTGTCACAACCTTAATATTCATCAAAACATTCTGAAATTAAGTCCAAACACACGGCTAGGTTTCCCATCACAACAATGAGTCATCAAGTTAGTGATTTAGCCATAACTAACCATAACACATGTGTAAATCATTGCAACTTGTAATTAAACCTTACCAAAACCCCATTTAACTTTAAATCCAGATTATTATGGTGTTACCAAGTCGTTTATGAGCAGATTGTAAGCCTTGGTTAAGAGTGTTTTCAAACAAGTGCTTAGCTTGCAATATACATCTTGTAAAATGAAGGTTTTTGAGGTGTAACTTGTGTTAAAACCATACATCCACGGTGTATCTTCTTTTATAACTTTTTGAATCAGGTTATTAGGAGTTCATTAATCCTTTAACAAGCAGGTTATAAGTTTTGCCTTCAAGAGTTACAAGATCTACAAGTTAGATGGTGCAAAAGTTCCAAAAATAGGGTTTTCATGGTGGAAATCGGTTTCCACCTTAGATATGACAAGTATAACGAGTGAGATACCTCTTGTGAAGTTAAAATCTCCTCAAGAACAAGGTAGTGGTGTCAGGTTTCTGTTACAACAAAGAGGGGAGGTGTTTTTAAAAGAGAAATGAAAGAACACATGAAAAGGCCATTTTCGGGTGTCATGAACTTACACTTGATGTTGTTCACGTTTTGGAGAGTGTAGATGGTCTTGAATGGCTCGAATCTCCTTGGAAAAGGCTGGAGAATCTTCTACAAAGCTTGGAAAGGTCGAACAAATGGTAGAGGTGTGTCAAAACTTACGGTTATGGCCACCTTCTTGCGGTTCTTCGGTTGGCCGATACTTGATGTTGTTGTTCTTGCGATTTTGGGGCTGGAGTTGAGAGAAGTTTTGGGAGTGTTTGCAAAGATTAGAGGGGAGAATCAGCTGGTGGTTCAAGTTATGAGAGGAGAGGAGAGAGTGTGGATGTGAAGTGTGTGTAAGAATGCATGTGAGAAGAGTGGTGGGTGTGGTGGTGGTGTAGAAAAGAGGAGAGTGGAGGGAAAGGGGGCGGCCGCATTTGGCATCTAGTGTGGGTTTAGAGTTTAAGTTTTTAATTGATTATAATTATTAACTAGTGTAGTTTGTAGTATTGGGTATAATGTATTATTTAGTGAATGATGTTATTAGTTGTATCACATGCATGCCCATGCATGCATGGACCGAAATTATATAAGTATGAGTGTGTATGCTCACATTTAATTGTTTTCTCTTGAGATTAATTTTGCAAGGGTGACTAGTCAACATTCCCGGAACACTAATTTTAAAAGGTAAAAATCTAAATTAACAAAAGTCAATAATAAAAATCATAAGAAACCATAATTTGAATCAAGTAACAAGAAATGCTTCTAATTTCATGGTAGGGTTGAATTGTTTCAATTATTAGCACTCATAAGATGGATAATGATGCAAGTAAATTAGGGTTAGGATAACAACCTAGAGGCCGGTTGTCACAAGAAGTTTCATGCTTTCTGTCTAAAGCAAATAATGATGAATCTTTCCTCTAGCATAAAAGAATGTGCCATGTAAACATTAAAAACCTGAATAAATTAATTATGGATGATTTGGTAACTGGAATACCAAAGAAAGAGTTTACAAATGATGACCACTGTGTTGCATGCCTGAAGGGGAAGCAACACTATGTATCTCACAAGCCAAAGGAAAGAAATTCCATAATTAATCCCCTTCACTTATTACATATGGATCTTTTTGGCCCCACCAGTGTAATGAGTCTAGGAAGGACCTCTTACTGTTTGGTGATCACAAATGACTTTACAATATTCACTTGGGTCTTCATTCTTAGAACTAAGGATAAGACCCCTGAGTTTCTAAAGAATTTCATCTTAAAGATTTAAGAATCAATGTGATCACAAGGTCAAAACCATAAGATGTGATCAAGCTACACATCTTCAGCTCCAGTGGTAACTAATCTTGCAAATAAAGCTTCTACCAGCACATTAATGACAAATCCTGCTGATACTTTTGGGGTGTCTTCAAATTCCAGCTTAGAGGCACAAAACTCAAAGGAAGGAGCTTCAAATGTTGGAGAAAATGGTGGTGGTGAAAGTGATCAGGAATTTCTTGATGCTGATAATCACTCCATTGAAGATAACATCAATGATGTCACACACTTATTGGATCAAGTCAATCTTGATAAGTGTGCTGATGTGGAGGGTGAATCTTCCTTGAAGATCAGGATTTCTCAAATTTGGATCTGTCTAAGCAACTTGCAGTGATCCCTCAGCTAAGGATCCACAAGTCTCATCCAACCACAAACATCATTGGAGATGTTGATTCAGGGGTGAGAACAAGAGGAAAAACCCATGAAGCAAATGTTTGTCTTCATTCTTGTTTCTTGTCCTATATAGAGCCAAAGAAAATTGATGAGGCTTTAAAGGATGGAAGTTGGGTTGAAGCTATGCAAGAGGAGTTGCTTCAATTCAAAAGGCAAAAGGTTTGGAACCTATGTCCTCTTACTCAAGGGAAGACTACCATAGGAACCAAATGGGTTTTCACGAATAAGAAGCATGATAGAGGACTTGTCATCAAGAACAAGGCCAGACTAGATGTTCAAGGGTATACTCAAGAAGAAGGAATTGACTATACAGATGTTTTTGCACCTGTAGCAAGACTTGAAGCGTTTAGGATATTCCTAGCTTTTGCTGCATCCAACAACTTCAAGGTCTACCAACTTGATGTCAAGTGTGCTTTTCTTTATGGGGTGATTGATGAAGAGGTGTATGTCAGACAACCACCTGAGTTTGCAGATCCTGATCATCCTGATTATGTCTGCAGGCTTGATAAAGCTCTTTATGGGCTGCACCAAGCACCAAGGAAGTGGTATGAGACTCTATCTCAGTATCTCTGTCAGCATTGCTACAAAAGGGGTACTATAGATGGAACTCTCTTCATCAAAGGAACAGGAGATGACATAATGCTAGTTCAAGTATATGTAGATGACATTATCTTTGGGTCAACTAATCCAAAGCTCTGCAAAGACTTTGAGAAGCTGATGAAGGACAGGTTTGAAATGAGTGCCATGGGGGAACCCAATTTCTTTCTAGGAATTCAAGTGAAGCAAGTTGACAATAGCTTCTTCATAAGTCAGTCAAAGTATGTACGAGACATACTTAAAAGGTTCAACATGACTGATTGTAAGGTTGCTAAGACACCCATAGCCAGAAATCACTCCCTTGGACCTGATCTTGAAGGGGAGTGTGTTGATGAGCATCTCTATACGGCAATGATTGGGTCTCTTATCTACCTCACAGCTAGCAAGCCAGATATCATGTTTTCTACATGCATTTGTGCATGATATCAAGCCAACCCGAAGATGTCACACCTGGTCACTGTCAAAAGAATTTTAAGATATCTCAAAGGTGCTCCATCACTTGGCCTTTGGTATCCAAAGAATTCTGACTTTAATCTGTATGCCTATACAGATAGTGACTATGGTGGCTGCAACATGACTGCAAAGTCTACATCAGGAGGATGTCAATTTCTTGGTGGAAGAGTAGTCTCTTGCAATGTAAGAAACAATCCTGTGTGTCTGCATCAAATGTTGAGGCTAGATACATTGCTGCTGCAAGCTCCTGTGCTCAAGTGCTTTGGATTCAAAATCAGATGCTGGACTATGGATTCAACTTCAAGGAGACTCCCATCCACATAGACAACAACAGTGCTATCTCCATCATAGAAAATCCTTTGCAGCACTCAAGGACAAAGCATATCAATATCAGAGATCATTTGATTAGAGATAACTTTGAAAAGAGATTAACCAAACTAGTTAAAGTAAACACAAATGAACAATATGCTGATCTGTTCATCAAAGCTTTTGATGAGCAGAGATTTGAATATCTTGTATCAGCTATTGGGATGATTAACTTTGAATAGCATTTCTTAAAACTTAATCATATTTATTTCTAAAACTTTTGTGTGTCCTAAGTTGTCTATTTTATCACCTTCATAAGCCCTTGTTTTCTTTGGAAGAAAATCTTTTCAAAAGACTTTTCTTAGATTTTTGAAAAATTTTGATCTCTTTTCTTTTCGGAAGATTTAAAATTACCTTTGGAAGAAATTTATGTCTTATTAAACAAATAACTACTTCAGTAATTTTACCTTCGGAAGAAATTTCTGAAATATCTTCCGAAGCTTAAAATTAACTTAAGTACTCTGTATGTTTTCGAAGAACAAGTTTCTTCTGAAAGCAATTTACCTTCAGATGTTTTTATTCTCCTTAGAATAAAAATCTCTGAGTGTTAATTCTCTGACGAAGCAAAATATTCAAAAACCTTTGAAATATCTTCCAAAGCCAATTTGCCTTCGAAGCTTTTTCTTCAGAACTTCCGAAGCAAATAACCTTCGGGAGATTTCTCGACTTCCAAGAAAACTACTCTTTGGGCAAAAGTAAACTACTTTTCAGAGGTGGGACCGACATCCGGATTTCAAAGTTTATCCTCTTTTATTAACTTTGTCTCAATCCGTTTCACAAAAATACCCAACGGTTCCCCTCTCTTTCACTATCTTCTTCAATTACACTATTCCTTAAACCTAAATTATCTCAAACCGCCTTTGTTCTTCATCTTCCTTCACCCTTAAGCTTCTCAAAATGGCCAACCTAAACCGCAGAAACAACCCAGATTTCTCCATGCAACTTCACAGGCAACACAACCAGGTTGCTCTGTTAAGCTCTGAAAAAGATGAAAGTTTCTTAGAGATTTGTTGTTTCTTAGCTCTATCCAACTGCTTCACCTCCCTTACCATTGATCCTACTCTCTATAAGAATCATCTGCTTGAATTCTTGAAGAACTGCCAAGAGGTCATTATGCATGTGGAGATGGCACTGTCTGCCACAGTGCAAGGGAAGACAATCTTCATCACTCCGGCCATCATCAACACTCACTTGAAGCTGGATGATGAAAAAGGTGAAGTGTCCTTCCCAAAAGAAGCTGTAAATAATTCTTGAGGATCTCTCCTTCATAGTACATGGAATGTGTGACAACCGGCCTCTAGGTTGTTATTCTAACCCTAAATTACTTGCATCATTATCCGTGTTATGAGTACTAATAATAGAAACAATCCAACCCTATCATGAATTTAGAAACATTTCTTGCTATTTGATCCAATTTATGATTTCATGTGATTTTATTGATTTTTAGCTAGTTTAGGTTTTACCTTTTTGAAACTTAGTGTCCCGGGAATGTTAACTAGTCACCCTTACAAAATTTAATCTCAAGTGAAACAATTAAATATGAGCATACATTCACACTTATAAATTTTCGGTTCATGCATGCATGGACATGCACAATACAATTAACATCATCCACCAAATAATATATTCTACCCGATACTACAAAATTACACTACCTAATAATTATTTACAATTAAAATTTAAACTTAAAACACCCACTAGATGCCAAGTTTCGGCCGCCCCCTCTCCTCCACTCACCTCTCTTCTACACCACCCACACTCTCACCATTCAAGCTTCATACAAGAAATGTTACAATCTAAGCACTTGTTTGAAAACCCTCTTAACCAAGGTTTACAACCTGCTCATGAACAACTTGGTAACACCCTAATAATCTGGTTTTAAAGTTAAATGAGGTTTTGGTAATGTTTGAATACAAGTTTGCAAGGATTTACACATGTGTTATGGTCGGTTATGGCAAAATCACTAAGTTGATGGTTCATTGTTGTGATGGGTAACCTAGCCGTGAGTTTGGACATAATTTCAGAAAGTTTTGATGTATATTAAGTGTGTGAAAAATGGTTAATCTCTGGAAATTAAGGACATGTTAAGATTAGACCCATTTTGGTTATTTTCGGGACCCGAAACATGGTAAAACAACCTTAAAAATAGTAAAACATGGTTTTAACTATTTTAAAAAGAATTCCAGGCTTAATAATGGTTAATAAAGTGTTCTGGAGTCAATGGGTAATTTAAATGGTCAAAAGAACAATTAAATGTAGTTTTAACTAAAAACGGGTACCAACCGGGTATCGTTTTTGAGAAAAATCCAAGAAAAAGGAGTTTAAAGCTAAGATTTATAAAAATCATGTAATTTAAGCAAGTTAAGTAATAAAAGACCTAAAGGATTTGAAAAATTAGTCAAACAAGCTTTAAATGGTCAAACACGGTTAAAAACGCGTTTTAACGGGTCAAACGTAAAAACGAGACTTTCAACTATTAGAGGGAAAATTTCACAATTTAAGGACTTAAAACTTATAAAAATATCTTTTAGATGATACCTACTGGTCCAAGACTCAAATTTATGGAAACCCTAAATTAACCGTTAAAACTCTCCGGTTTTACCGCACCGGGAGCGTTAAACGCATAAGTTTTAAACCGGACCCATAAACTGGAAATTTGGAACAATTACTCGATAATAAGTCAATTCTTACTCTAAGAACCTGATTTTTGGTCTTAAGTGTCATAAAGAACAAGAAACCAAACTTGAGGGTAGAAACTGTCAATTTTGAAACTTGAGGGACTAAACTGTAAAATTTTACCAAACTTTATAACCAACTCCTATGAAACTAATAATCACTTGAACAACAAAATTTCCTTATATAATTAACCAAATTATGTAAAATATCCCAAATTACATGAAGAAACCACGACCTGCCATAAAAGGAAACTTTTTATACAAACCTTCGCGAAATCAAAGCCTTATCCGATAACTAAAGTCTTGATACGCTTGTTGCACCTTAAATAAGTTCAGAGCAGTAGCTTATCACTTAATATATTCATGTTAGGGTGCTAGACTTGAGACACTCCCGGCACACGAAGAGTTATTTTGACTTAACACCTAAGGTGAGTTGTAGTGATCCCCTTTTTACTACTGTTTTGGGGTGAAACATGCTCTGTTATTTATGAACTATATTCGTGCTTTACATGGTGATTATATGTGGGATTTATGGTTACCTGCTGATACTTATATCATGATCATTAATTCTTTCGTGAACCGCTTGTTTTATATGGATAGATCTATTTGGGGAATCCCCCACACACAGTGGCTTCCGTTCCAGGAAGGGTACCCCACTGAGATCCTAAGGGGTCCTTTGTGGCATGTGACAGGTTTTGTTAAGAAACTATGGTGAACCATCCGGTCAGGTATGGTTCACTGGTTTGGGGCTCAGTTTTTCCTTCGGGAATAACCGGTTAAACACAACTTTAGAAGAGGCCAACCGGGACTGAGTGCAGGGTTGATTATGATTTTCCCACGATGTTGAAACTATGATTTCTTCCTTTTTATCAAATAAGGATTTGTTAAGTCCTTTTTGTTTTTAAACTTTAAGCACTTGAATTCACCAACTTTTTAGTTGACACAAATTTCTTTTTGAGCATGTTTCAGGTAATGTATGAAGAGATCCTAGCTGTTGTGAGGACCTAGACTTATCCCCGCGTCCATGGCATTGGCATATTTTCCTTCATGAACAATTTGAACAATTTTATATTTGTGTTGAAGAAGTACAATTTATTTTTATGATTGGTTGTAAAACTCATTTGGGGGCTTGATTTGTTTCTAGCCCCGGCACCTTTTGAAAACACTTAATGCCATGTGATATTCTCTCCTTTGAGCTCTTGTAATAGTTTGTTTCCGCTGCCATATGTTGTTGCTAGTCTGTGACGTCCCACCTTACCTGGGCCCGGGGTGTGATAGATTGGTATCAGAGCCAAAGGTTGTAGAGAAGTCGGGAATACCATAGTAGACCCTAGGCTACAACCCTGATACCCTAGGATTGTCCTTGTGGGAAGTGTTGGGATGATCGGGTTGGGTAAATTGATGATTACACTTTATCAACGTAATCATGAATTTACCGGACGCGTAATTTCCATCCCGTACCTTTAGGTTATGGTTGGACTTTTTCTGATTTAAATTGATGATTTTGAAACTAACTTCAAAAAGGGGATTTAAATGATTTTTATGATGAACTATGTTATCCGATACTATTTGAAGATACTATTGATTTGGGCAACACAGACAATTATATGTTGGAATAACAGATACTACTGCCATCACTGCTATTACTAGTACTATTATTATAATCATGAGCTATGAGAAATCAAATTACTCATGATGTATTTCTTACAGAACACAACGATTATGGCTGATAAAGGTAAGGCGCCTGCTCACCCCGACACTGAGACCACTCCTACCGGGACCCTAAGAAGGGCGAAGCCTTAGACCGAGTATGAAGCGTACCTCCCGAGATGCGGACATCCAGGATGGATATCCGTCACGTCAGATGACATCGAAGCTTCTGAGGACTCTTCCTCCACATCAGCATCCAGAAGCCGAACGCGTTCCCACTCTCCTCACGTAGCTGCTTCTACCCACTCACCCATGCCACCTATTGGGAATAGGGGTGCGCGTACTGTCACCCATCCTTGCATGAGTGTTAGGCCAGGATCCTTAGTATCCTTTAGGATGCCTCCTCCTCCTCCCCCGCCTGTTAGGATTCCGACGCCGGCACCTCCGCTGTTTGACCCACGTGATGAGCACCTGATGCCACCGAGGCACCGTATGTATGACGGCCCTAGCGTACAGGCTGGTGATAGGTACTCCTAGTCTAGCCACCGGGCAAGTGACGCAGGACCCTCTGATGCGACACTGGATGAAACCTTGAGGACTGTTCGTCGTCACGAGTTGACTCTTCAGCACGCCACTCGGACCTCCCAGTCTGCTCAATTCCAGGCTATGATGGCTACACATGGAATGCAGCGTTTGGAGCAGGAGCAGAGAAAGAAGAGTTCAGGATGGTTTGGATGGCTGAAGAAAAAGTGGATGTGAGAGCAGGGGTACGCAGCGGGATTATCTGTCTTTAGACAGTAGAAGGAAACTATTTGAATCATTATTCGATACTATTATTATTATTATTATTATCTTGGGGGTGATGGCACCTTCCAATTTGTAAGAGCTTGACTCTGATTCAACTTTGCTGGATGATGCTACTATCTCTATTTATCTATGAACTGTTTGTTTGGATGCTAGATTATTGGACTATTTATATTGAATTGCAATATGTTGTGTTGTGCTTTGTAATTGGTCCGTGCCCCTTTCTAATTGATTGTCTATCTGTTATGTCATGCTTTGAATTGGACCTTGTCAGATTTTCTTCGGGGGTTGTATATACATATGTGCACGCCATGATTCCTCTTCCCGAGGCATGGTGTAATACGGTAATGATGCATAAGCTACTCGAAAGAAATTTTGAGATGCTAAACGAATCTATTTGTGATACTATCAGAATGCCGACTCGCAGAGGAACACGATTTAGACGGCGAGGAGCCACTAGGGGCCGGAAGCAAGACAGACTAGAAACCAACCTACTCCACCAGGAACTCCCCACAGGGAAAATGATAATCAAGAAAGCGATGAGAGAATTGCTAACCTCGTAGCTCAGCAACTGGCTAACGCCATCCCAACCATTATCGCTCAGATAAATGCTGATCGGGATAATGCTAATGGTAATAATCGGCCAGCAAACGATGAGGGCCATGACGAGGAAGCCGAGGCGTTAAAGAATGGATGCTCATATAAGACCTTCATGGCATGTAAGCCTAAGGACTTCTACGGCACCGAGGGTGCTATAGAGACTTACAGATGGATTGACGAAATAGAAGTTGTCTAGGACATTAGCGAGTGCAAGATGGACCATATGGTGAGGTTCGCATCACAATCCCTCAAGGGATCAACTCTTGAATGGTGGAAGTCAATTACTCAAACCCGTGGAAGAAACGTGGCTAATCGAATGAGTTGGACCGAATTCAGGGAGCTAATGACCAGCAAGTATTGCCCCATCAATCAACTCGAGAAGCTGGAGATGGAATTCCTAAGTCTGGAAATGAAAGGTCCCAACTACACGGAATATATCAATCGTTTCTTAGCCCTATCCCGACTTGTTCCCCATCTAGTGACACCTGAAACTAAAGGTGTAGCACGATTCAATTGGGGACTACACCCAAGAGTTAGGGGATGGTCCGTTCCTCCCAGCCTTCAACCCTACAAGCTGCGGTCGACCTTACCAGCAGTTTGACTGATGACTTAATTAGGGCTGGATGGACTGAGCAAGCAAGAGCTGATGAGAAGAGGAAGTTTGTTGGTGAGAAAAGAAAGTGGTCTGAAGTAAAGAGAGCGGTTGGAAGTAGTAGCGGGTCAGGTAGAAAGAGTTCTGAAGGTGCGAGGTGCGATGATCAGGGAAGCAAGACCCGGAGACTGTACTCGGGGACAAGCCCGATTTGCAACAAGTGCAAGCTACACCATCAAGGGGAATGTAACCCGATGCCCTGTTTTAGATGCAAGAGAACAGGCCATTTAATCAAAGACTGCACTTACGCACCAGGAAAACAATGCTATGAATGCGGAGATCCAGGGCACATGAGAAACAAGTGTCCTAAGCTGGGTAGAGACAAGGATGCCAAGCACAACAAGCCAAAGGGAAGAGCATTCGTTATGGACCCAGCTGGAGCTCGTAGGGAACCCGATGTGGTTAACGGTACGTTCCTTGTAAACAATCATCCTGCTACTGTTCTGTTCGATACTGGAGCGACTGCTAGTTTTGTCTCTAGTACTTTTAGGCCTTTGATTGACTTAGACGCGTGTGCCTTGACCGATACGTTTACCATAGAATTAGCTGACGGTAACATTTTAGAAACTAATGAAGTCATCAGAGATTGCTCGCTGAATCTAAAGGGAAATACGTTTAGGATAAACCTGATGCCCATTAAGTTAGGAGGATTCGATGTGGTTGTTGGTATGGACTGGCTAGCTAAGCATACAGTCGAAATCGTATGTGATGAGCGTCTACTCAAGATACCCTTGAGCGACAAGGAAGTGTTAGTGGTACAAGGCGAAAGGAGTAACACCCTATACACCATGGTATCCCACTTAAAAGCTACCAAGAGCTTAATGAAGGGATGCCCAGCTTTCATAGTTTATGTGATGAAAACCCAAAAGGAGAAGAAGATTGAAGATATTCCCGTGGTCTCTGAATACCCAGAACTGTTTCCGGAAGACTTATCGGGACTTCCCCCGAACCAACAAGTCGAGTTCCAGATAGATTTACTGCCTGGCGCTGCACTAGTAGCCAAGGCACCGTACCGACTCGCCCCACCTGAGATGAAGGAGCTAATGACGCAAATTCAAGAACTACTAGACAAGGGATTTATACATCCGAGTGTCTCTCCATGGGGTGCCCCGGTACTGTTTGTGAAAAAGAAAGACAGAACCTTGCAAATGTGCATTGATTACAGAGAATTGAACAAGCTGACCATAAAGAACCGCTACCCTCTTCCTAGAATAGATGACCTATTTGACCAACTGCAAGGAGCAAGTTATTTCTCCAAAATAGATTTGAGGTCAGGTTACCACCAACTGAAGATAAGAGAAGAGGACATACCCAAAACAGCCTTCCGAACTAGGTATGGACACTATGAGTATTTGGTCATGCCCTTTGGACTGACTAATGCTCCAGCAACATTCATGGACCTCATGAACCGCGTTTGCCGCCCTTACCTCGACAAGTTTGTGATTGTGTTTATCGACGACATACTGATTTACTCCCGTAGTAAAGACGAGCACGAGAAGCATCTCAGGCTAATACTTGAACTACTCAAGAATGAGCAACTATATGCCAAGTTCTCTAAATGCGAATTCTGGATGCGTAGGATTCAATTCTTAGGGCATGTGGTGAATGAGAATGGGATTTAAGTCGACCCTTCCAAGATTGAGGCCATAAAGAATTGGAAGATTCCTGAAACTCCCACGGAGATAAGGCAATTCTTAGGGCTGGCTGGTTACTACCGACGATTTATAAAAGACTTCTCGCGCATAGTGCAACCCTTGACCGCACTAACTAAGAAGAACACAACCTTTGGGTGGGAACGAGAGCAGAACGAGGCGTTTGAAACGCTTAAAGAGAAGTTATGTAGTGCACCTATCCTTGCTCTTCCAGAAGGAGTAGAAGACTTCGTGGTCTATTGTGACGCTTCGCGACAAGGACTAGGATGTGTATTGATGCAACGCAATAAGGTGATTGCTTATGCATCTAGACTACTGAATGATCATGAGAAGAACTATACGACGCACGATCTGGAATCGGGTGCCGTGGTGTTTGCTCTCAAAATGTGGAGGCACTACCTTTATGGCACGAAGTGCATCATCTACACTGACCATAGAAGTTTGCAACACATTCTTGACCAAAAGATGCTCAACATGCGTCACAGAAGATGGGTCAAGCTGTTAAACGACTACGAGTGCGAAATCAGCTACCATCCCGGTAAGGCCAATGTTGTGGTGGATGCGTTGAGCAGAAAGGAGAGAGAAAAGCCTCTTCGTGTACGAGCCTTAAGGATGAGTGTGTATACCAACCTTATCGCAAAACTGAAAGAGGCTCAAAGCGAAGCATTAAAGGAAGAAAGGTTAAAAGAAGAAGGGTTAACCGGAATGGAAAAGCGATTTGAGACAGGGGACGATGGTACATACAGGTACGAAGGGAGAACTTGGGTGCCGAAGCACGGAGGAATTCGAGAAGTAATCCTCGACGAAACACACAAGTCTAGGTATTCGATTCACCCTGGAAGTGATAAGATGTACCAGGATCTAAAGGCACTTTTCGGGTGGCCTGGGATCAAGAAATCAATCGCTATTTATGTTGGGAAATGTCTAACCTGTGCCATGGTAAAAGCTGAAAATCAAAAACCGTCAGGAACGTTACAACAACCCGAAATCCCAGAATGGAAATGGGATAACGTCACGATGGATTTTGTTACAACGTTACCCAGAACGTTTACGACATGACGAAATTGGCCCAACTATATGTCGACGTGATAGTAACGAGGCATGGAGTGCCTTTGTCGATCATCTCCGACCGTGATAGCTGTTTCACTTCACGTTTCTAGAAATCATACCACCCTCAAACCGACGGTCAGAGCGAAAGGACTATTCAAACGTTGGAATATATGTTAAGAGCTTGCGTGATTGACTTTGGCGGAAACTGGGACAACCATCTCCCTTTGGTGGAATTCGCCTATGACAATAGTTACCACACAAGTATTAAAGCCGCTCCGTATGAGGCTTTATATGGCAGGAAATGCTGATCACCATTGGGCTGGAATGAGATCGGTGATAGCCAAGTGATGGGACCCGACATCGTGTTGGAGACCACTGACAAGATCTTTAAAATTAAGGAGCGACTAAAAGCAGCCAGAGACCGGCAGAAGAAGTACGCTGATAGGAGACGGAAACCTTTAGAGTTTCAAGTGGGCAACAGAGTAATGCTAAAGATAGCACCATGGAAGGGAACTATAAGGTTCAGAAAGAGAGGAAAGTTAAGCCCGAGATACATTGGACCATTCGAAATACTGGCAAGAATTGGCCCAGTGGCTTACAAGTTGAAGCTACCCCAAGGGTTGAGCCACATACATGACACCTTTCATGTGTCGAACTTGAAGAAGTGTGTGGTAGACAAACCCTAGAGCTACCATTGAAAGAAGCCAGAATCAATGACAAGCTGAATTTCGTGGAAGAACCCGTGGAGATCACGGACCGCTTGGTCAAGCAACTCAGGCGGAGCCGCATACCCAAGGTCAAGGTTAGATGGAACTCAAAGCGAGGACCTGAATTTACTTGGGAACGTGAAGATGAGATGAGAAAGAATTATCCACACCTCTTCAAACCCACCCGTTCAGACTCTAATCGAAGCTAAAATTTCGGGACGAAATTTCCTAAACGGTGGGAGAATGTGACAACCGGCCTCTAGGTTGTTATTCTAACCCTAATTTACTTGCATCATTATCCGTCTTATGAGTACTAATAAAAGAAACAATCCAACCCTATCATGAATTTAGAAACATTTCTTGCTATTTGATCCAATTTATGATTTCATGTGATTTTATTGATTTTTAGCTAGTTGAGGTTTTACCTTTTTAAAACTTAGTGTCCCGGGAATGTTAACTAGTCACCCTTACAAAATTTAATCTCAAGTGAAACAATTAAATATGAGCATACATTCACACTTATAAATTTTCGGTTCATGCATGCATGGACATGCACAAGACACTACAATTAACATCATCCACCAAATAATATATTCTACCCAATACTACAAAATTACACTACTAATAATTATTTTCAATTAAAATTTAAACTTAAAACACCCACTAGATGCCAAGTTTCGGCCGCCCCCTCTCCCTCTACTCACCTCTCTTCTACACCACCCACACTTTCACCATTCAATCTTCATGCAAAGACCCTTATCACTACACCTCTCTCTCTCATTCTTTCAAGCTCACATCAGCTGATTTCACACTCAAAAACACACACTCAAACCATTCTCTCTAGATTACCAACCTTGTTCATCGAAGAACAAGGCATTCACATACCCGGTCGATCGAAAATCACAAGAAGGTGGCCATATTCGCGAGTTTGGACACACCTCTACATCTTGTTCGATTTTTCCAGCTTTGTTAGAAGACTCTCCAGCCTTGTCCAAGGAGTTTCGAGCTATCCAAGACCATCTACACTCTCCAAAACGTGAACAACACCAAGTGTAAGCTTCATGTCACCCGAAAATGGTCTTTTCATGTGTTTCTTTCACTTCTCTTTTAAAAACACCTCCTCTCTTTGTTGTAGCAGAAACCCGACACTATTATCTTGTTCTTGAAGAGCTTTCAACTTCACAAGAGGTATCTCACTCATTATATTTGTCATTCTTAAGGTGGAAACCGATTTCCACCATGAAAACCCTATTTTTGGACTCTTTGCACCATCTAACTTGTAAATCTTGTAACCCTTGAAAGCAAAACTTATAACCTGCTTGTTAATGGTTTAATGGACTCCTAATAACCTGTTTTGAAAGTTACAAAAGAATATACACCGTGGATATATGGTTATAGCTCAAGATACACCTTAAAAACCTTCTCTTTACAAGAAATGTTACAATCTAAGCACTTGTTTGAAAACCCTCTAAACCAAGGTTTATAACCTGCTCATGAACAACTTGGTAACACCCTAATAATCTGGTTTTAAAGTTAAATGAGGTTTTGGTAATGTTTGAATACAAGTTTGCAATGATTTACACATGTGTTATGGTCGGTTATGGCAAAATCACTAAGTTGATGGTTCATTGTTGTGATGGGTAACCTAGCTGTGAGTTTGGACATAATTTCAGAAAGTTTTGATGTATATTAAGTGTGTGACAAATGGTTAATCTCTGGAAATTAAGGACATGTTAAGATTAGACCCATTTTGGTTATTTTCGGGACCCGAAACATGGTAAAACAACCTTAAAAATAGTAAAACATGGTTTTAACCATTTTAAAAAGAATTCCAGGTTTAATAATGGTTAATAAAGTGTTCTGGAGTCAATGGGTAATTTAAATGGTCAAAAGAACAATTAAATGTCGTTTTAACTAAAAACGGGTAACAACCGGGCATCGTTTTTGAGAAAAATCCAAGAAAAAGGAGTTTAAAGCTAAGATTTATAAAAATCATGTAATTTCAGCAAGTTAAGTAATAAAAGACCTAAAGGATTTGAAAAATTAGTCAAACAAGCTTTAAATGGTCAAACACGGTTAAAAACGCGTTTTAACGGGTCAAACGTAAAAACGAGATTTTCAACTATTAGAGGGAAAATTTCACAATTTAAGGACTTAAAACACATAAAAATATCTTTTATATGATACCTACTGGTCCAAGACTCAAATTTATGAAAACCCTAAATTAACCGTTAAAACTCTCCGGTTTTACCGCACCGGGAGCGTTAAACGCATAAGTTTTAAACTGGACCCATAAACTGGAAATTTGGAACAATTACTCGATAATAAGTCAATTCTTACTCTAAGAACCTGATTTTTGGTCTTAAGTGTCATAAAGAACAAGAAACCAAACTTGAGGGTAGAAACTGTCAATTTTGAAACTTGAGGGACTAAACTGTAAAATTTTACCAAACTTTATAACCGACTCCTATGAAACTAATAATCACTTCAACAACAAAATTTTCTTATATACTTAACCAAATTATGTAAAATATCCCAAATTACATGAAGAAACCACGACCTTCCATAAAAGGAAACTTTTTATACAAACCTTCGCGAAATCAAAGCCTTATCCGATAACTAAAGTCTTGATACGCTTGTTGCACCTTAAATAAGTTCAGAGCAGTAGCTTATCACTTAATATATTCATGTTAGGATGCTAGACTTGAGACACTCCCGGCACACGAAGAGTTATTTTGACTTAACACCTAAGGTGAGTTCTAGTGATCCCCTTTTTACTACTGTTTTGGGGTGAAACATGCTCTGTTATTTATGAACTATATTTATGCTTTACTTGGTGATTGTATGTGGGTTTTATGGTTACCTGCTGATACTTATATCATGATCATTAATTCTTTCGTGAACCGCTTGTTTTATATGGATAGATCTATTTGGAGAATCCCCCACACACAGTGGCTTCCGTTCCAGGAAGGGTACCCCACTGAGATCCTAAGGGGTCGTTTGTGGCAGGTGACAGGTGACAGGTTTTGTTAAGAAACTATGGTGAACCATCCGGGCAGGTATGGTTCACTGGTTTGGGGCTCAGTTCTTCCTTCGGTTAAACACAACTTTAGAAGAGGCCAACCGGGACTGAGTGCAGGGTTGATTATGATTTTCCCACGATGTTAAAACTATGATTTCTTCCTTTTTATCAAATAAGGATTTGTTAAGTCCTTTTTGTTTTTAAACTTTAAGCACTTGAATTCACCAACTTTTTAGTTGACACAAATTTCTTTTTGAGCATGTTTCAGGTAATGTATGAAGAGATCCTAGCTGTTGTGAGGACCTAGACTTATCCCCGCGTCCATGGCATTGGCATATTTTCCTTCATGAACAATTTGAACAATTTTATATTTGTGTTGAAGAAGTACAATTTATTTTTGTGATTGGTTGTAAAACTCATTTGGGGGCTTGATTTGTTTCTAGCCCCGGAATCTTTTGAAAACATTTAATGCCATGTGATATTCTCTCATTTGAGCTCTTGTAATGGTTTGTTTCCGCTGCCATATGTTGTTGCTAGTCTGTGACGACCCACCCTACCTGGGCCTGGGGTGTGACAGAATTGTTCAAAGTTTATCCTCTTTTATTAACTTTGTCTCAAATACTTTTCACAAAAATACCCAATGGTTCCCCTCTCTTTCACTATCTTCTTCAATTACACTATTCCTTAAACCTAAATTCTCTCAAACCGCCTTTGTTCTTCATCTTCCTTCACCCTTAAGCTTCTCAAAATGGCCAACCTAAACCGCAGAATCAACCCAGATTTCTCCTCCACCTCCCTTACCATTGATCCTACTCTCTATGAGAATCATCTGCATGAATTCTGGAAGACCTACCAAGAGGTCATTATGGATGTGGAGATGACACTGTCTGCCACAGTGCAAGGGAGGACAATCTTCATCACTCCGGCCATCATCAACACTCACTTGCAGCTGGATGATGAAAAAGGTGAGTTGTCCTTCCCAAAAGAAGCTGTAAAACATTCTTGAGGATCTCTCCTTCATAGTACATGGAATGGTTCAAGGGGTCAAGTTCAGATACTCTTAGTTTATTTATACAAATTTGCTAGCTAACTTGGACTCCTTAGAGTATTATATGTTTCCTAGATATGTTCAACATATTCTCAACTATGAACTGGGCTCACAGTTAAGGGAAACAGATAATACTCTAAAATTGGGACAGATGAAGCCTGACATCTTTAAAATTATGAAGAAGCCAACTGTAGGCTTCTCAGGGGTAGAAACAGCCCTTGTCCCAAAAATGTTAGAGCTCGTTGCTCAAGGTGACAACCAAGCAACACAAGCTAGTGTTGAACCCACACCTTCCACCTCCCAACCACCAAAAAGACCAAAAATCACACTCACCTACCAAAGAAAATCCAAACGAACCCCTGCTCAAGCTATTGAGTCTGTGTAGGCCCCCATACACTCACCCATACAAGAGGAAGTGGACACTAGAGCTCCCACTTCCCTTGAGGAGCAAGCCACTCCCATCTCTTCAAGAATCAATGGTAAGGTTCCTCATGCTCACCCTGATGAGCTCACAAGCCCAACTGCCTTAAGCCTTCACTCTGAGTCTTAACACTCATGTGAACAACCTTTAGGGGACAGTTACCATCCCCAACCATTAGACTTAAATCAACCCATTCCCAACCTCTCATTCTATACTGATGAACACTTAGGTTTCAGTAGTACCATGAGTCTCTCTACTCTTCCCCTACTCAAAAAGAGATGAGTACTCCTGAGTCTCCTTTGTCTAGCCCACATCAGTCACCTATCACTAAGGTGGATCTCCCTAACCTTGTTTAGGAGGTCCATATGGAAGAGGCTCTTACTTCTGCAAGTGATTACATCATTAAGTCCTCAACCATGGCAACTCAGCCCATTGACACGTCAACTGAGGCTTTCAGTCAGCAGAGGAAATCCAGCAGCCAAGAACCTGTAGCTAGGGGTGAGAGAGAGGACTTTGGTCCAATCATCTCATCCCCCAATGATTCTTCTGATGAAGATGAGGGGAATCTGAGACTAAATATGCAAAAACTATCAAAAACATGCTCCTATTTAGTCTCTAAGGTTAGTCACCTTGAATCTCAGGTGACTACCCTGCAAAATAGGGTCAATGATCAGCAACTTGAGATATCTTATCTAAGGGAAAAACTAGGTGGGAGACCTTTAAGGAGAGCTCAACAAGGAACACAAGAACCTGTGAATGTGATTGACCTAACTCCTAGCTCACTTATGCAAGAGGGTGATGCTACCAAAAAGGGGGAGAATACAGTCACATAACCTAGGAGTTCTTCAGGGAGTATGGTCATTGAGGACTCACCATCCTTACTTGCAATTGTGCATACTCAGCAAATTACTCAAGTTCACATTGATGTGGACATTATAGACTCTGTCATTAGGAGTCTCTTTGAGGAAGGCATTCCAAGGGCTATGTCATCCCCACCTCAAGGAACTTCAAACTACATTATTTGGTGGAGGTATGATGTTGATAGAAGAGCCCTTATTCTTTAAAGAGTTCAAGGGCAGCAAGAAGTATTCAATTTTCAGACCTTGAACTGCTATAAAGGTCTTGACCTAATAAACATGCCACTTGTCAACCTAAGTCAATCAAGACAAGCTGACAGGTTAGAACTAAGGATTCAAGACAGAATTACTGAAGAGTTCAGTCTTAGAAGGAGACAAAGACAATCAGGTAATGTCATTGGTCAACTGGATGTTGAGGCAGACCCTGAGATTAGCTTCAAAGGGAAAACCTTGGCTGAAGGCCCAGTGATAGAGCCTGAGAGCCCTGTCACACCAACAACTGCTTCAGAAATTCATCCCTCAGTGAAACACCTGCTGTTGAAGGTGTCTCACTACCTCTCTCTAGCCAGAGCTTGGATGCTACACCAAGCAATGAAGGCTAAAGCTCTCTCCACCCTGTGACACAAAGGTATGTGGGTGAAAAGAGAAAAGGATTCTAACTCCTGAGGAGATTAAGGAGGATGAGAGAGAGAGGAAGAAGAAGCTAAGGGGAGAAAGTTCCTCTGGGTCTTCAGGCTTTATGCAAGCTGCAATCAGGGCTGCCCCCAAACCAAACACTCAAGATGATGAGTTGAGGGCAGTCAGGATTACTTAACTGCAGACTAGGAACTATGACATAGATGAGATTATATCTCTCCCCTTAGAGGAACTAAATGAACTGGCTGACATGGAAGTGTTCAAGAGAGATAAAGGAAGTAGAGGATGCAAGACTACTTCTCCAATTCAAAGAGGAGAAGAGAAAGAAAAGGTTATACAAGCATGTTCCTACTCTCTCCCCAGTTCAAGAAAGTCCTGTGCAAGAGGTTGTGGCAGCTACACAAGAACCTCAGGTAGACAAGGAAACAGATAGGCAAAACATGATCAACTACCTGAGTGCCACAGGTCTCTACCAGGCATCTGCACTTCTTCCCTTGTCCTTTGAGTACATTGAGTTTGAGTATCTCAAACAGCTTGAACTTCAAGTGCTCAAAGAACAAAAGGCAACAAAAAGAAAGATGAGGGAAAAGGCTGCAAAATCAAGAGCTATCATCCAAAAGAGTATGAAGAAGTCTGCTGACAGACAAAGGATGATGAGCTTCTTGAAGCTGTATGGATTCTCCGGAAGGACACTTGGCCCTATGTCTCTATCCATAATGGATGAGCATATCAGGGTAATCAAGCAGAAGATCAAGAATGGAGAGCTGATTGACTTACACTCCCCTCCAAGTCAAGACCCACATGATGTGGAGGTTAAGATTGAACAACCTGAGACAACACAACCTGGACCTCCTACTCAGCCTAAGCAAGCTTCATCTTCTGATCCACAGCAGGGTCAAACTCCCTCTCCTTCTGAACCTATGTGGGAGGAACACCCAACTGAGCAAGACAAGACTGGTCAACAAGGTGCTGCAGACCAGTCTTCTCAGTTAAAGTCTTCTAAGAGGAAGAAGAGGATGGCTTCCAAACCAAAGTCAAAGAAGAAGAAGAAGCTTGAATCATCCACCTTTAAACCTCAGGCTGAGTCAGATCAACCTGAGGAAGTGCCTGAAGAGGCAGCCCAATCAACTACAATTCAAGTGGCTCCTCTTGCAGCTGAGAGACCCATCTTATCCTGGACCTTCATAACTAATCCAGAGAGATGGCATGTGATCAGACATCAAGGTGTTAAAAATGTCTACACATGGCAAGACCTATTCAACCTACCTCTGCATGATCTCTTTGAGATGAGAAGATATTATGAGAGTCTGAGTGATCCTGACCATCGGATGAAGAAGGGCATGGTCATCATCATTAAGAGGACTCTCAAAAGCTGAAGATCTTCAAATATTTTGGTAGCATCAGCCTAGGGTGAGTTTGTAAAGATTCCTATAAGTTTGATGGAACCAAAACATCCAAAGTCTCTCTGCATGCATACACTGAAGAACCGAAGTAGAAATGCTTCAGAAGTTTACACCATGCACTAGAAATATTCTAAGTGTAAAATCTTTCAAAGCCAAGACCAACATCTTCCGAAGCCAAAAGTGAAGTCTTCCGAAGCTTCAAAGACAAAGTCTTCCGAAGCCAAAGAGTGAAGACAGATTTCTTCCAAAGACTTTTAAGGATATGCATTTATCTGATGTACTTTACCATAAAGCTGGACCAGCTTTTCGCTGCAACTTTGTAAAGTCACCAACTTACATGAGTTGGTGAAAAGGTCCATGATTTTTGCAGGATCGAGTTTTGTCACTTAACACTTGGATTTCTTTCAAACTCACTTATACTACACTCAGATCAGATGAAGTAGAATCTCTTCTAAGAGTTGATAATAATATAATAAGTAGCAAAGAACACAAAGAAATAATTTTCAAGGCACTTGTATATATTACTTCTCAACTCAAAGTATTAGAAGACTCTTACAAGCATGAAACAAGAGTTACAATGAGAAACTATATATACTAGATCCTACAGCCGGATATACTTTGATACCAACAGGAAACCTAAGACTAAAGCATATACTACAATGCTAAAGTTAAGGTATCTTAGATAAAGTATTATCTAAGATATGATAGTCATGACATGTCCATGACTTACCTTTTGTCATTAACTAAAGTGGGCAACTATACTAACTGATAAAGGTAAATAGTGGAATAAAGTATGGTCAACTACATGGCTTTTGAGAAAACGCCATGCAGTATCTAAGAGGTCTGCAGTGGAGTGTCAGAGAGACCATACTTATGTCCACTGGTTAATAAAAGTGTCTTCCGGAGGTTAGTTGGCATCAGAAGAACAACTTCTTCCGAAGCCACTTATACTTCGGAAGAGGCTACTATACTTCTGAGGCTTGAGGACTTCTTTATTTCTTCATACTTTCGAAGTTGACTTCTGATCTTTCACTCTAAGTCTTGATCTTCGTAAGTGAATACTTTGTCTTCAAAAGTTGGAATTTTCCTTTGGAAGTTGATCTTACACTTTGTCTTCGGAAGAACTCCTTTTCCTTCGGAAGTTCCACACTTAGCTTCGGAAGTCCTTTATTAGTTGCACCAAAATGGTCTAAGTGATTTGGTTTTGGTTGCACCAGCCTTTGTAGATCCAACAAACTCCCCCTAGGCTGATGCTGCCAAAACCTCACTTGTCTCTGCTTCTCAAAACCTCTAACACCAGGGATAGAAGATATTTCTCTGCTTCCTTGTTACTCCTCGAAGTGGTGCTGAGAAGTTTGTACAAGTCATTAGTGGATAGGAGATCCAGTCTATCACTCTGAATGACATGTACCCTTTGTTGTGCCCCCTTGAGAAGAGTTAGTTGACGAGAGTTATAGTCATACTCCCATCTAATTGTGGATTCAAGTTCAGGACCCTCAACCATTTGTAGAAAGGCTTTGCCTTTGGTTGTTGATCCCTTCCTTTTCTCCTCCTCTCTCAGTTTCAACTCTTCTTCAATCTTGGTCCTAGCAGTTAGCTTGGCTAGATGAAGACTTCTCAGGTGATTTCTTATGTGAGCAACTACTTTAGAGTTGGAGTGGGTGGAGAGTGGCTTCTCTGCTAACTCAGCACTATCAAATCTGCTTAAATGTAGCAGAGATGAGGCATTTAGCCTGTTTAGCTCTCTACTCTCTCTCTCTCAACAACAAAGTTGTGAGAAGAGTCTTCGAACCTCCACTGGATAATCTTCTTCCTAGGCACAAGGGGTTGACTTGGTACCTTGTCACCTTTCTTAGTATCCAGTAGAGTCACCAGCCTTCTCCTTAGCTTCTTTTCATCCTCATTCAGAGTATCTAAATTGAGGCCCAGGAGCTTTGTAGCTTGGTCCAATGTTCCTCTAAGCAGATCAAGAAATTGATCTCTAGTGAGGGAACATGAGGATCCATCAACATAAGTTAGTTTGACGGAAATCCTCCTCACAGAAAATGTCGCTCAGGGTTGTTGAGGCAGACCTTGAGATTAGCTTCAAAGGGAAAACCTTGGCTGAAGGCCTAGTGATAGAGCCTGAGAGCCCTGTCACACCAACAACTACTTCAGAAATTCATCCCTCAGTGAAACACCTGCTGGTGAAGGTGTCTCACAACCTCTCTCTGGCCAGAGCTTGGATGCTACACCAAGCAATGAAGGCCAAAGCTCTCTCCACCCTGTGTCACAAAGGTCTGCGGGTGAAAAGGGAAAAGGATTCTAACTCCTAAGGAGATTGAGGATGATGAGAGAGAGAGGAAGAGGAAGCTAAGGGGAGAAAGTTCCTCTGGGTCTTCAGGCTTTATGCAAGCTGCAATCAGGGCTGCCCCCAAACCAAACACTCAAGATGATGAGTTGAGGGCAGTCAGGATTACTTACCTGCAGACCAGGAACTATGACATAGATGAGATTATATCTCCCCCTTAGAGGAACTAAATGAACTGGCTGACATGGAAGTGTTCAACAGAGATGAACGAAGTAGAGGATGCAAGACTACTTCTCCAATGTAAATAGGAGAATAGAAAGAAAAGGTTATACAAGCAAGTTCCTACTCTCTCCCCAGTTCAAGAAAGTCCTGTGCAAGAGGTTGTGGCAGCTACACAAGAACCTCAGGTAGACAAGGAAATAGATAGGCAAAGAACAAAAGGCATCAGCACTTCTTCCCTTGTCCTTTGAGTACATTAAGTTTGAGTATCTCAAACAGCTTGAACTTCAAGTGCTCAAAGAACAAAAGGCAACACAAAGAAAGATGAGGGAAGAGGCTGCAAAGTCAAGAGCTATCATCCAAAAGAGTATGAAGAAGTCTGCTGACAGACAAAGGATGATGAGCTTCTTGAAGCTGTATGGATTCTCCAGAAGGACACTTGGCCCTATGTCTCTATCCATCATGGATGAGCATATCAGGGTAATCAAGCAGAAGATCAAGAGTGGAGAGCTGATTGACTTACACTCCCCTCCAAGTCAAGACCCACCTAATGTGGAGGTTAAGGTTGAACAACCTGAGACAACACAACCTGGACCTCCTACTGAGCCTCAGCAAGCTTCATCTTCTGATCCACTGCAGGATCAAACTCCCTCTCCTTCTGAACCTATGAGGGAGGAACACCCAACTGAGCAAGACAAGACTGGTTAACAAGGTGCTGCACACCAGTCTTCTCAGTTAAAGTCTTCTAAGAGGAAGAAGAGGATGGCTTCCAAACCAAACTCAAAGAAGAAGAAGAAGCCTGAATCATCCACCTTTACACCTCAGGCTGAGTCAGATCAACCTGAGGAAGTGCCTGAAGAGGCAGCCCAATCAACTACAATTCAAGTGGCTCCTCTTGCAGCTGAGAGACCCATCTTATCCTGGACCTTCATAACTAATCTAGAGAGATGGCATGTGATCAGAGATCAAGGTTGTTAGTGATTTAGAAAGATTAACATGTTGTCTTTAGCTGTCTTTTTAATACTTTGTAATAGTATAGGGACTAGTTTTGTAATTAGTTAGTTCCTTTTTGTTTCAATATAAATAGCTTAGACTTACAGGTAGTAGGTAACTAGTTGAATACGAAACTGCTTACATAATTTGTAATTTGTCTTTGCTTGATATTAATGAAACCATGAATTTTGTTGATATCTTGCTTGATTTGATTACTTTGTGTGTATTTTGTGACAACCGGCCTCTAGGTTGTTATCCTAACCCTAATTTACTTGCATCATTATCCATCTTATGAGTGCTAATAATTGAAACAATTCAACCCTACCATGAAATTAGAAGCATTTCTTGTTACTTGATTCAAATTATGGTTTCTTATGATTTTTATTATTGACTTTTGTTAATTTAGATTTTTACCTTTTAAAATTAGTGTTCCGGGAATGTTGACTTGTCACCCTTGCAAAAATAATCTCAAGAGAAAACAATTAAATGTGAGCATACACACTCACACTTATATAATTTCGGTCCATGCATGCATGGGCATTCATGTGATACAACTAATAACATCATTCACTAAATAATACATTATACCCAATACTACAAACTACTCTACTTAATAATTATTATCAATTAAAAATTTAAACTCTAAACCCACACTAGATGCCAAATGCGGCCGCCCCCTCTCCCTCCACTCTCCTCTTTTCTACACCACCACCACACCCACCACTCTTCTCACATGCATTCTTACACACACTTCACATCCACACTCTCTCCTCTCCTCTCATAACTCAAACCACCAGCTGATTCTCCCCTCTACTCTATGCAAACACTCCCAAAAACTCTCTCAACTCCAGCCCCAAAATCGCAAGAACAACAACATCAAGTATCGGCCAACCGAAGAACCGCAAGAAGGTGGCCATAACCGTAAGTTTTGACACACCTCTACCATTTGTTCGACCTTTCCAAGCTTTGTAGAAGATTTTCCAGCCTTGTCCAAGGAGATTAGAGCCATTCAAGACCATCTACACTCTCCAAAACGTGAACAACATCAAGTGTAAGTTCATGACACCCGAAAATGGCCTTTTCATGTGTTCTTTCATTTCTCTTTTAAAAACACGTCCCCTCTTTGTTGTAACAGAAACCCGACACCACTACCTTGTTCTTGAGGAGATTTCAACTTCACAAGAGGTATCTCACTCGTTATACTTGTCATATCTAAGGTGGAAACCGATTTCCACCATGAAAACCCTATTTTTGGGACTTTTGCACCATCTAACTTGTAGATCTTGTAACTCTTGAAGGCAAAACTTATAACCTTCTTGTTAAAGGATTAATGAACTCCTAATAACCTGATTTAAAAAGTTATAAAAGAAGATACACCGTGGATGTATGGTTTTAACACAAGTTACACCTCAAAAACCTTCATTTTACAAGATGTATATTGCAAGCTAAGCACTTGTTTGAAAACACTCTTAACCAAGGCTTACAATCTGCTCATAAATGACTTGGTAACACCATAATAATCTGGATTTAAAGTTAAATGGGGTTTTGGTAAGGTTTAATTACAAGTTGCAATGATTTACACATGTGTTATGGTTAGTTATGGCTAAATCACTAAGTTGATGACTCATTGTTGTGATGGGAAACCTAGCCGTGAGTTTGGACTTAATTTCAGAATATTTTGATAAATATTAAGGTTGTGACAAGTGGTTAATCTCTGGAAATTATGGACATGTTAAGATTAGACCTATTTTGGTTAATTTCGGGACCCGAAACATGGTAAAACGACCTTAAAAATAGTAAAAACATGGATTTAACACTCTTGAAAAGTATTCCAGGCTTTAAAATGATAAATAAAGTGTTCTGGAGTCAATGGGTAATTTAAATGATCAGAGGAACAAATAAATGACGTCTTAACTAAAAACGGGTACTAACCGGGCAACGTTTTTGAGAAAAATCCATAAAAAAAGAGTTCAAAGCTAAGATTTATAAAAATCATATGATTTCAGTAAGTTAAGTAATAAAAGACCTAAAAGATTTGAAAAATTGGTCAAACAAGCTTTAAATGGTCAAATACGGTCAAAACCGCGTTTTAACGGGTCAAACGTAAAAACGAGTTCAACTATTAAAGGCCGAATTTCACAATTTAAAGACTTAAAATTTATAAAAATATCTTTTAGATGATACCTACTGGTCCAAGACTCAAATTTATGAAAACCCTAAATTAACGGTTAAAACTCTCCGGCTTTTACCGCAACCGGGAGCGTTAAACGCTTTGTTTTTAAAACCGGACCTGTAAACTGAAATTTGGAAACACTTACTCTATAATAAGTATAATATTACTCTAAGAACCTGATTTTTGGTCTAAAGTGTCATAAAGGACAAGAAACCAAACTTGAGGGTAGAAACTGTCAATTTTAAAACTTGAGGGACTAAACTGTAAAATTTTACCAAACTTTATAATCGACTTCTAGGAAGCTAATAATCACTTGAACAACAAAATTTCTTAATATCCTTAACCTAATGATGTAAAAATCCCAATTTTCATGAAGAAACCTTGACCTGCCATAAAAGGAAACTTTTTATACAAACCTTCGCGAAATCAAAGCCTTACCCAATAGCTAAACTCTTGACACTATTGTTGCACTTTAAATGAGTTTAGGGTAGTAGCTTATTACTTAATATGTACATGTTAGGGTGCTAGACTTGAGACACTCCCGGCACACCAAGAGACTTTTTGACTTGAAACCTAAGGTGAGTTCTAGTGACTTCCCCTTTTTACTACTGTTTTGGGGTGAAACATGCTCTGTTATTTATGAACTATATTTGTGCTTTACTTGATGATTGTATGTGGGATTTATGGATTACCTGCTGATACTTATATCATGATCATTAATTCTTTCGTGAACCGCTTGTTTTATATGGATAGATCTATTTGGGGAATCCCCCACACACAGTGGCTTCCGTTCCAGGAAGGGTACCCCACTGAGATCCTAAGGGGTCGTTTGTGGCATGTAACAGGTTTTGTTAAGAAACTATGGTGAACCTTCGGGAATATCCGGTTAAACACAATTTTAGAAGAGGCCAACCGGGACTGAGTGCAGGGTTGATTATGATTTTTCCCACGATGTTTAAAGAATGATTATTTTCTTTTTAATCAAAGAAGGAATTGTTAAGTCCTTTTGTTTTTAAACTTTAAGCACTTGAATTCACCAACTTTTTAGTTGACACAAATTTCTTTTGAGCATGTTTCAGGTAAAGTATGAAGAGATCCTAGCTGTTGTGAAGACCTAGACCTATCCCCGCGACCATGGCATTGGCATATTTTTCTTAATGAACCATTTGAACAATTTCAAGTCTGTGTTGAACAAGTACAATTTAATTTTATGGATGATTGTAAAACTTATTTGGGGGCTTGATTTGTTTCTAGCCCCGGTATCTTTTTAAAACATTAATGCCATGTGATATTCTCTCCTTTGAGCTCTTGTAATGGTTTGTTTCCGCTGCCATATATTGTTGCTAGTCTGTGACGTCCCACCCTACCTGGGCCCGGGGTGTGACAGATTGGTATCAGAGCCAAAGGTTGTAGAGAAGTCGGAATACCATACTAGACCCTAGGCTACAACTCTGATACCCTAGGACTGTCCTTGTGGGAAGTGTTGGGATGATCGGGTTGGGTAAATTGATGATTACACTTTATCAACGTAATCATGAATTTACCGGACGCGTAATTTCCATCACGGATCTTTAGGTTATGGTTGGACTTTTTCTGATTTATATTGGTGATTTTGAAACTAATTTCAATAAGGGGATTTAAATGATTTTTATGACAAACTATGTTATCCGATACTATTTGAAGAGACTATTGATTTGGGCAACACGGACAATTATATGTTGGAATAACAGATACTATTGCCATCACTACTATTACTAGTACTATTATTATAATCTTAGCTATGAGAAACCAAATTACTCATGATGTATTTCTTACAGGACAACGACTATGGCTGATAAAGGTAAGGCGCCTGCTCACCCCGACACTGAGACCACTCCTACCGAAACCTTGAGAAGGGCGAAGCCTCAGACAGAGTATGAAGCGTAACTCCGGAGATGCTGACATCCAGGGTGGATATCCGTCACGTCAGAAGACACTGAAGCTTCCGAGGACTCTTCCTCCACATCACCTTCCCAAAGCCGAACGCGTTCCCACTCTCCTCAAGTAGCTGCTCCTACCCTTTCACCCATTCCACCTATTGGGAATAGGGGTGCGCGTACCATCACCCGACCTCGCAAAAGTGTTAGGCCAGGATCCTCCGTATCCTTTTGGATGCCTCCTCCTCCTTCCCCGCCTGTTAGGATTCCGACTTCGGTACCTCCGCTGTTTGACCCACGTGATGAGCACCTGATGCCGCCGAGACATAGTATGTATGACGGCCCTAGTGTACTGGCTGGTGATAGGTACTCCCAGTCGAGTCGCCTGGCAAGTGACGTAGGACCCTCTGATGCGACATTGGATGAAATCTTGAGGACCGTTCGCCGTCATGAGTTGACTGTTCAGCACGCAACTCGAACCTCCCAGTCTGCTCTATTCCAGGCTATGATGGCTACGCAAGGAGTGCAGCGTTTGGAGCAGTAGCAGAGAAAGAAGAGTACAGGATGGTTTGGATGGCTGAAGTAAAAGTGGATGTGAGAGTGGGGGTACTCAGCAGGATTATCTGTCTCTAGACAGTAGAAGGAAACTATTTGAATTATTATTCGATACTATTATTATTATTATCATGGGGGTGATGGCATCTTCCAATTTGTAAGAGCTTGACTCTGATTCTACTTTGCTGGATGATACTATTATGAACTGTTTGTTTGGATGCTAGATTTATTGAACTATTTGTATTAAATTGCAATATGTTGTGTTGTGCCTTGAAATTGGTCTGTGCCTTTTCTAATTGGTTGTCTAACTGTTATGTCATGTTTTGATTTGTACTTTGTAAGATTTCCTTAGTGGGTTGTAAATACATATGTGCATGCCATGATCCCTCTTTCCGAGGCATGGTGTAATAGGGTAATGATGCATAGGCTATTCGAAACAAATTTTGAGATGCTAAACGAATCTATTTGTGATACTATCAGAATGCCGACTCGCAGAGGAACACGATTTGGACGGCGAGGAGCCACTAGGGGCCACCGTGAGGAAGCCAGGCAGACTGGAAACCAACTTACTCCACCAGGGACTCCCCACACGGAAAATGCTAATCAGGAGAGTGATGAAAGAATTGCTAACCTCGTAGCTCAGCAACTAGCTAACGCCATCCCGACTATTATTGCACAGATAAATGCAGACCGGGGTAACACTAATGGTAATGATCGGCCAGTGAACGACGAGGGCCACGACGAAGAAGCCGAGGCGTTAAAGAATAGATGCTCCTATAAGACCTTCATGGCATGTAAGCCTAAGGACTTCTATGGCACCGAGGGTGCTATAGAGACTTACAGATGGATTGACGAAATGGAAGCTGTCTTGGACATTAGCGAGTGCAAGATGGATCATATGGTGAGGTTTGCATCACAATCCCTCAAGGGATCAGCCCTTGAATGGTGGAAGTCAATTACTCAAACCCGTGGAAGAAATGTGGCTAATCGAATGAGTTGGACTGAATTCAGAGAGCTAATGACCAACAAGTATTGCCCCATCAATCAACTCGAGAAGCTGGAGACAGAATTTCTAAGCTTGGAAATGAAAGGTCCCAACTACACAGAATATATCAATCGTTTCTTAGCCCTATCCCGACTTGTTCCACATCTGGTGACGCCTGAAGCCAAAGGTGTAGCACGATTCATCTGGGGACTACACCCAAGAGTTAGGGGAATGGTCCGTTCCTCCCAGCCTTTAACCCTACAAGCTGCTGTTGACCTTACCAGCAGTTTGACTGATGACTTAATTAGGGCTGGATGGACTGAACAAGCAAGGGCTGATGAGAAGAGGAAGTTTGTTGGTGAGAAAAGGAAATGGTTTGATGTGAAAAGAGCGGTTGGAAGTAGTAGCGGGTCAGGTAGAAAGAGTTCTGAAAGTGCGAGGCGCGATGATCAGGGAAGCAAGAACCGGAGACTGTATTCGGGGACAAGCCCATTTTGCAACAAGTGCAAGTTACATCATCAAGGGGAATGTAACCTGATGCCCTATTTTAGGTGCAAGAGAACAGACCATCTAATCAAAGACTGTACTTACGCACCAGGAAAACAATGCTATGAATGTGGAGATCCAGGGCACATGAGGAACACGTGTCCTAAGCTGCGTAGAGACAAGGATGCCAAGCACAACAAGCCTAAGGGAAGAGCTTTCGTAATGGACCCAGCAGGAGCTCGTAGGGAACCTGACGTGGTCAACGGTACGTTCCTTGTAAACAATCATCCTGCTACTGTACTGTTCGATACTGGAGCAACTGCTAGTTTTATCTCTAGTACTTTTAGGCCATTGATTGACTTAGACGCGTGTGCCTCGACCGATACGTTTACCGTAGAATTAGCTGACGGTAACATTTTAGAAACTAACGAAATCATTAGGGATTGCCCGTTGAATCTAAAGGGGAATATGTTTAGGATAAACTTGATGCCCATTAAGTTAGGAGGATTTGATGTGGTTGTGGGTATGGACTGGCTAGCGAAGCATAGAGTCGAAATCATATGTGATGAGCGTCTACTCAAGATACCATTGAGCGACAAAGAAGTGTTAGTGGTAGAGGGTGAAAGGAGTAACACCCTATACCCCATGATATCCCACTTAAAGGCTACCAAGAGCTTAGTGAAGGGATGTCCAGCTTTTATAGTTTATGTGATGAAGACCGAAAAGGAGAAGAAGATCGAAGATATTCCCGTGGTTTCTGAATACCCAGAAGTGTTTCCGGAAGACCTACCAGGACTTCCCCCGAACCGACAAGTCGAATTCCAGATAGACTTGCTGCCTGGTGCTGCACCAGTAGCCAAGGCACCGTACCGACTCGCCCCACCTGAGATGAAGGAACTAATGGTACAAATTCAAGAACTACTGGACAAGGGATTTATACGTCCGAGTGTCTCTCCATGGGGTGCCCCGGTATTATTCGTGAAGAAGAAGGACGGAACCCTGCGAATGTGCATTGATTACAAGGAATTGAACAAGCTGACCATAAAGAACCGTTACCCTCTTCCGAGAATAGACGACCTATTTGATCAACTTCAAGGAGCAAGTTATTTCTCCAAAATAGATTTGAGGTCAGGATACCACCAACTGAAGATAAGAGAAGAGGACATACCCAAAACGGCCTTCCGAACTAGGTATGGACACTATGAGTATTTGGTCATGCCTTTTGGACTGACTAATGCTCCAGCAGCATTCATGGACCTCATGAACCGCGTTTGCCGCCCTTACCTCGACAAGTTTGTGATCGTGTTTATTGACGACATACTGATCTACTCCCGTAGTAAAGACGAGCACGAGAAGCATCTCAGGCTAATTCTTGAATTACTCAAGAATGAGCAACTATATGCCAAGTTCTCTAAATGTGAATTCTGGATGCGCCAGATCCAATTCTTAGGGCATGTGGTGAATGAGAATGGGATTCAAGTCGACCCTTCCAAGATTGAGGCCATAAAGAATTGGAAGATTCCTGAAACTCCTACGGAGATAAGGCAATTCTTAGGACTGGCGGGCTACTACCGAGATTTATAAAAGACTTCTCGCGTATAGTGCAACCTTTGACCGCACTAACCAAGAAGAACACGACCTTTGTGTGGGAGCGAGAGCAGAACGAGGCGTTTGAAACGCTTAAGGAGAAGTTATGCAGTGCACCTATCCTTGCTCTTCCAGAAGGAGTAGAAGACTTCGTGGTCTATTGTGACGCTTCGCGTCAAGGACTAGGATGTGTATTGATGCAACGCAACAAGGTGATTGCTTACGCATCTAGACTGCTGAAGATCATGAGAAGAACTATACGACGCACGATCTGGAGTTGGGTGCCGTGGTGTTTGCTCTCAAAATGTGGAGGCACTACCTCTATGGCACGAAGTGCATCATCTACACTGACCATAGAAGTTTGCAACACATCCTTGACCAAAAGATGCTCAACATGCGTCAGAGAAGATGGGTCGAGCTATTAAACGATTACGAGTGCGAAATCCGCTACCATCCCGGTAAGGCCAATGTTGTGGCGGATGCGTTGAGCCGAAAGGAAAGAGAAAAGCCTCTTCGTGTACGAGCCTTAAGGATGAGTGTGTATACCAACCTTATTGCAAAACTGAAAGAAGCTCAAAGCGAGGCATTAAAGGAAGAAAGGTTAAAAGAAGAAGGATTGACTGGAATGGAAAAGCGATTTGAGATAGGGGACGATGGTACATACAGGTATGAAGGAAGGACTTGGGTGCCGAAGCACGGAGGGATTCGAGAAGTAATCCTCGACGAAGCACACAAGTCTAGGTATTCGATTCACCCTGGAAGTGATAAGATGTACCAGGACTTAAAGGCACTTTTCTGGTGGCCTGGAATCAAGAAATCAATCGCCATTTATGTGGGGAAATGTCTAACCTGTGCCATGGTAAAAGCTGAAAACCAAAAACCATCAGGAACGTTACAACAACCCGAAATCCCAGAATGGAAATGGGATAACGTCACGATGGATTTTGTTACCAAGTTGCCCAGAACGTTTAAAGGCCACGATGCCATTTGGGTGATAGTAGATAGGCTAACGAAACTTTTTGCCAATTAGAGAAGACTACGACATGACGAAATTGGCCCAACTATATGTCGACGAGATAGTAACGAGGCATGGAGTGCCTTTGTCGATCATCTCCGACCGTGATAGCCGCTTCACTTCTCGTTTCTGGAAATCATTCCAGCAAGCTTTAGGAACCCGTTTGGATCTAAGCACGGCTTACCACCCTCAAACCGACGGACAGAGCGAAAGAACTATTCAGACGATGGAAGACATGTTAAGAGCTTGCGTGATGGACTTTGGTGGAAACTGGGACAACCATCTCCCTTTGGTGGAATTCGCCTATAACAATAGTTACCACGCGAGTATTAAAGCCGCACCGTATGAGGCCCTATATGGCAAGGAATGTCGATCACCATTGAGTTGGAATGAGATTGGTGATAGCCAAGTGATGGGACCCCGTGTTGGAGACCACCGACAAGATCTATAAGATAAAGGAGCGACTGAAAGCAGCCAGGGATCGGCAGAAGAAGTACGCTGATAGGAGACGGAAACCTCTAGAGTTCCAAGTGGGCGACAGGGTAATGCTAAAGGTAGCACCATGGAAGGGAACCGTGAGGTTCGAAAAAAGAGGAAAGTTAAGCCCGAGGTACATTGGACCATTCGAAATACTGGCGAGAATTGGCCCAGTGGCGTACAAGTTGAAACTACCCCCGGGGTTGAGCCACATACAGGACACCTTTCATGTGTCGAACTTGAAGAAGAGCATGGTAGACAAAACCCTAGAACTACCATTAAAAGAAGCAAGAGTAAACGACAAACTAAACTTTGTGGAAGAACCCGTGGAGATCACGGATCGCTTGGTCAAGCAACTCCGGCGGAGCCGCATACCCAAGGTTAAGGTTAGATGGAACTCCAAGCGAGGACTTGAATTTACTTGGGAGCATGAAGATGAAATGAGGAAGAATTATCCACACCTCTTCAAACCCACCCGTTCAGACTCTAATCAAAGCTAAAATTTCGGGACGAAATTTCCTAAACGGTGGGAGAATGTGACAACCGGCCTCTAGGTTGTTATCCTAACCCTAATTTACTTGCATCATTATCCATCTTATGAGTGCTAATAATTGAAACAATTCAACCCTACCATGAAATTAGAAGCATTTATTGTTACTTGATTCAAATTATGGTTTCTTATGATTTTTATTATTGACTTTTGTTAATTTAGATTTTTACCTTTTAAAATTAGTGTTCCGGGAATGTTGACTAGTCACCCTTGCCAAATTAATCTCAAGAGAAAACAATTAAATGTGAGCATACACACTCACACTTATATAATTTCGGTCCATGCATGCATGGGCATGCATGTGATACAACTAATAACATAATTCACTAAATAATACATTATACCCAATACTACAAACTACACTACTTAATAATTATTATCAATTAAAAATTTAAACTCTAAACCCACACTAGATGCCAAATGCGGGCCGCCCCCTCTCCCTTCACTCTCCTCTTTTCTACACCACCACCACACCCACCACTCTTCTCACATGCATTCTTACACACACTTCACATCCACACTCTCTCCTCTCCTCTCGTAACTCGAACCACCAGCTGATTCTCCCCTCTACTCTTTGCAAACACTCCCAAAAACTCTCTCAACTCTAGCCCCAAAATCGCAAGAACAACAACATCAAGTATCAGCCAACCGAAGAACCGCAAGAAGGTGGCCATAACCGTAAGTTTTGACACACCTCTACCATTTGTTCGACCTTTCCAAGCTTTGTAGAAGATTTTCCAGCCTTGTCCAAGGAGATTAGAGCCATTCAAGACCATCTACACTCTCCAAAACGTGAACAACATCAAGTGTAAGTTCATGACACCCGAAAATGGCATTTTCATGTGTTCTTTCATTTCTCTTTTAAAAACACGTCCCCTCTTTGTTGTAACAGAAACCCGACACCACTACCTTTTTCTTGAGGAGATTTTAACTTCACAAGAGGTATCTCACTCGTTATACTTGTCATATCTAAGGTGGAAACCGATTTCCACCATGAAAACCCTATTTTTGGGACTTTTGCACCATCTAACTTGTAGATCTTGTAACTCTTGAAGGCAAAACTTATAACCTGCTTGTTAAAGGATTAATGAACTCCTAATAACCTGATTTAAAAAGTTATAAAAGAAGATACACCGTGGATGTATGGTTTTAACACAAGTTGCACCTCAAAAACCTTCATTTTACAAGATGTATATTGCAAGCTAAGCACTTGTTTGAAAACACTCTTAACCAAGGCTTACAATCTGCTCATAAACGACTTGGTAACACCATAATAATGTGGATTTAAAGTTAAACGGGGTTTTGGTAAGGTTTAACTACAAGTTGCAATGATTTACACATGTGTTATGGTTAGTTATGGCTAAATCACTAAGTTGATGACTCATTGTTGTGATGGGAAACCTAGCCATGAGTTTGGACTTAATTTCAGAATGTTTTGATGAATATTAAGGTTGTGACAAGTGGTTAATCTCTGGAAATTATGGACATGTTAAGATTAGACCTATTTTGGTTAATTTCGGGACCCGAAACATGGTAAAACGACCTTAAAAATAGTAAAAACATGGATTTAACACTCTTGAAAAGTATTCCAGGCTTAAAAATGATAAATAAAGTGTTCTGGAGTCAATGGGTAATTTAAATGGTCAAAGAAACACATAAATGACGTTTTAACTAAAAACGGGTACTAACCGGGCAACGTTTTTGAGAAAAATCCATAAAAAAAGAGTTCAAAGCTAAGATTTATAAAAATCATATGATTTCAGTAAGTTAAGTAATAAAAGACCTAAAGGATTTGAAAAATTGGTCAAACAAGCTTTAAATGGTTAAATACGGTCAAAACCGCGTTTTAACGGGTCAAACGTAAAAACGAGATTTTCAACTATTAAAGGCCAAATTTCACAATTTAAGGACTTAAAATTTATAAAAATATCTTTTAGATGATACCTACTGGTCCAAGACTCGAATTTATGAAAACCCTAAATTAACGGTTAAAACTCTCCGGCTTTTACCGCAACCGGGAGCGTTAAACGCATAGTTTTTAAAACCGGACCCGTAAACTGAAATTTTGAAACACTTACTCTATAATAAGTATAATATTACTCTAAGAACCTGATTTTCGGTCTAAAGTGTCATAAAGGACAAGAAACCAAACTTGAGGGTAGAAACTGTCAATTTTGAAACTTGAGGGACTAAACTATAAAATTTTACCAAACTTTATAATCGAATTCTAGGAAGCTAATAATCACTTGAACAACAAAATTTCTTAATATCCTTAACCTAATGATGTAAAAATCCTAATTTTCATGAAGAAACCTTGACCTGCCATAAAAGGAAACTTTTTATACAAACCTTCGCGAAATCAAAGACTTACCCAATAGCTAAACTCTTGACACTATTGTTGCACCTTAAATGAGTTTAGGGCAGTAGCTTATTACTTAATATGTACATGTTAGGGTGCTAGACTTGAGACACTCCCGGCACACCAAAAGACTTTTTAACTTGAAACCTAAGGTGAGTTCTAGTGACTTCCCCTTTTTACTACTGTTTTGGGGTGAAACATGCTCTGTTATTTATGAACTATATTTGTGCTTTACTTGATGATTGTATGTGGGATTTATGGATTACCTGCTGATACTTATATCATGATCATTAATTCTTTCGTGAACCACTTGTTTTATATGGATAGATCTATTTGGGGAATCTCCCACACACACTGGCTTTTGTTCCAGGAAGGGTACCCCACTGAGATCCTAAGGGGTCGTTTGTGGTATGTAACAGGTTTTGTTAAGAAACTATGGTGAACCATCCGGGCAGGTATGGTTCACTGGTTTGGGGCTCAGTTCTTCCTTCAGGAATATCCAGTTAAACACAATTTAAGAAGAGGCCAACCAGGACTGAGTGCAGGGTTGATTATGATTTTTCCCACGATGTTTAAACAATGATTATTTTCTTTTTAATCAAAGAAGGAATTGTTAAGTCCTTTTGTTTTTAAACTTTAAGCACTTGAATTCACCAACTTTTTAGTTGACACAAATTTCTTTTGAGCATGTTTCAGGTAAAGTATGAAGAGATCCTAGCTGTTGTGAAGACCTAGACCTATCCCCACGACCATGGCATTGGCATATTTTTCTTAATGAACCATTTTGAACAATTTCAAGTCTGTGTTGAACAAGTACAATTTAATTTTATGGATGATTGTAAAACTTATTTGGGGGCTTGATTTGTTTCTAGCCCGGTATCTTTTGAAAACATTAATGCCATGTGATATTCTCTCCTTTGAGCTCTTGTAATGGTTTGTTTCCGCTGCCATATATTGTTGCTAGTCTGTGACGTCCCACCCTACCTGGGTCCGGGGTGTGACATATTTTATTGAATTGTGTTCATACTTCATCACAGATTGGTACATTTTATCCTATCAAAGGTGTTGAAAATGTCTACACATGGCAAGACCTATTCAACCTACCTCTGCATGATCTCTTTGAGATGAGAATATATTATGAGAGTCTGAGTGATCCTGACCATCTGATGAAGAAGGGCACGGTCATCATCATTAAGAGGACTCTCAAAAGCTGAAGATCTTCAAATGTTTTGGTAGCATCAGCCTAGGGGGAGTTTGTAAAGATTCCTATAAGTCTGATGGAACCAAAACATCCAAAGTCTCTCAGCATGCATGCACTGAAGAACCAAAGTCTGCATGATCTCATTGAGATGAGAAGATATTATGAGAGTCTGAGTGATCCTGACCATCTGATGAAGAAGGTCATGGTCATCATCATTAAGAGGACTCTCAACAGCTGAAGATCTTCAAATGTTTTGGTAGCATCAGCCTAGGGGGAGTTTGTGCACCAAAACATCCAAAGTCTCTCTGCATGCATACACTGAAGAACCGAAATAGAAATGCTTCAGAAGTTTTACACCATGCACTAGAAATATTCTATGTGTAATATCTTTCGAAGCCAAGACCAACATCTTCCGAAGCCAAAAGTAAAGTCTTCCGTAGCTTCAAAGACAAAGTCTTCCGAAGCCAAAGAGTGAAGACAGATTTCTTCCAAAGACTTTTTAGTATATGCATTTATCTGATGTACTTTACCATAAAGCTGGACTAGCTTTTCACTGCAACTCTGTAAAGTCACCAACTTACATGAGTCGGTGAAAAGGTCCATGCTTTTTGCAGGATCGAGTTTTGTCACTTAACACTTGGATTTCTCTCAAACTCACTTATACTACAATCAGATCAGATGAAGTAGAATCTCTTCTAAGAGTTGATAATAATATAATAAGTAGCAAAGAACACAAAGAAATAATTTTCAAGGCACTTGTATATATTACTTCTCAACTCAAAGTATTAGAAGACTCTTACAAGCATGAAACAAGAGTTACAATGAGAAACTATATATACTAGATCCTACAGCCGGATATACTTTGATACCAACAGGAAACCTAAGACTAAAGCATATACTACAATGCTAAAGTTAAGATATCTTAGATAAAGTATTATCTAAGATATGATAGTCATGACATGTCCATGACTTACCTTTTGTCATCAACTAAAGTGGGCAACTGTACTAACAGATAAAGGTAAACAGTGGAATAAAGTATGGTCAACTACATGGCTTTTGAGAAAACACCATGCAGTATCTAAGAGGTCTGCAGTGGAGTGTCAGAGAGACCATACTTATGTCCACTGGTTAATAGTAGTGCCTTCCGAAGGTTAGTTGGCTTCGGAAGAACAACTTCTTCCAATGCCTCTTATACTTCGGAAGAGGCTACTATACTTCTGAGGCTTGAGGACTTCTTTATTTCTTCATACTTTGGAAGTTGACTTCTGATCTTTTACTCTAAGTCTTGATCTTCGGAAGTGAATACTTTGTCTTTGGAAGTTGGAATTTTCCTTTGGAAGTTGATCTTACACTTTGTCTTCGGAAGAACTCCTTTTCCTTCGGAAGTTCCACACTTAGCTTCGGAAGTCCTTTATTAGTTGCACTAAAATGGTCTAAGTGATTTGGTTTTGGTTGCACCAGCCTTTGTAGATCCAACAAACTCCCCCTAGGCTGATGCTGCCAAAACCTCACTTGTCTCTGCTTCTCAAAACCTCCAACACCAGGGATAGAAGATATTTCTCTTTTTCCTTGTTACTTCTCGAAGTGGTGCTGAGAAGTTTGTACAAGTCATTAGTGGATAGGAGATCCAGTCTATCACTCTGAATGACATGTACCCTTTGTTGTGCCCCCTTGAGAAGAGTTAGTTGACGAGAGTTATAGTCATACTCCCATCTAACTGTGGATTCAAGTTCAGGACCCTCAACCATTTATAGAAAGGCTTTGGCTTTGGTTGTTGATCCCTTCCTTTTCTCCTCCTCTCTCAGTTTCAACTCTTCTTCAATCTTGGTCCTAGCAGTTAGCTCGGCTAGATGAAGACTTCTCAGGTGATTTCTTATTTGAGCAGCTATTTCAGAGTTGGAAGGGGTGGAGAGTGGCTTCTCTACTAACTCAGCACTATCAAATCGGCTTAAGTGTAGCAGAGATGAGGCATTTAGCCTGTTTAGCTCTCTACTCTCTCTCTCAACAACAAAGTTGTGAGAAGAGTCTTTGAACCTCCACTGGATAATCTTCTTCTTAGGCACAAGGGGTTGACTTGGTACCTTGTCACCTTTCTTAGTATCCAACATAAGTTAGTTTGACAGAATCCTCCTCACAGAAGATGTCGCTCAGGGTTGTGCAGTTGATGAGCTTTGTGTTGATTGCCTTGAACTCCTCTAAGGAGAGATGTTTGGAAGGTTGAGGGGATGGTTTGGGAGGTTGTTGGGTAGGTTTTTGTGTTTGGGTTCTGGCGAGTGTTTTGGGTTGGAGGATGGGTAGTTTAGGTGGTTGAGGTGAGGAGGTTGGTAAGGTTGATGGTGTAGGTTCAGTGTAAGGCTCAGTGGTTGGTTCAGTTTTGATGGGGAATGGAAAAGGAACTGGTTCAGGTTGTGGTTGGGTTTGAGGTTAGAATTGAGTGGTATGTTTGAAGATCATCCCCTGTCCCCTTCTGTACATCTCCTTCCTCTTCCCCGAGCGAATGTCAACCTTTATGTCACTGACATGTCGCTGGACGGTCTTCTCAGACATAGGACCCACCTGCCTGCCAGAGAAGCCATGAGCCCAGAGATAGTCTTTCGTCCAGGCCTTTTCACATATCTTCTTGGCAGCAGCGAGTCCTGCTTCCCTTTTAACCTCAGCTTCTCCTTGGCAGCTTTCTTTCTCTCCTTCTCCATTTGATCTTGCTCTTTGTTGAAGAGCCATAGGATCGTACCATTGTTATGTGGAGATAATTCTTCTAGAGAGAAACCCCTGGAGGTTAGGAAAGTTATCCTTTCCCTCCTAAGCTTCTGATCAGCTTCTCTTTTCTTCCTCTCCCTTTCTTCCGCTAAGGCCAACCTTGCTGCTTCTTCCTTTTGCTATATTTGCATCAAAGTTTCCTTTCCCAACTCAACTAACTCCTCTAGTGGTAGCAGGAGTACATCTTCATTCACAGCTCCTAGATTAACAAGTCTGTCATTGATTTATACTCTTCTTTAATTGTTGATAGCCTCCTTGTTGGCTACAGCTGCTTTGCTACTAGCAGCTAGCAGCTTCCCAGTTGGAAGTCTACCTTTTCTTTTGAGCTTTTCTAACCTTGCTTCCTCCTAAAGCTCTTCCTCAATCATCTTCCTCTTTCCTTTGACGTCTTCAATAGTTCTAGACTTTGGGGGTTCTTGGATGGACGGTTCAGGTTGAGTGGTGGAAATAGGAGCTGGAGTCAATGCTGATGTTTGAGCTAGGGGTTGGATGAGAAAATCCTCCATATTAACCTTATATGCAAGTTCTTGGATTGCATCTGTGACTATTAGATTGTTGGATAAAGAGAAAAGTCCTTCCGCAGCTGCAATCTCAGCTTCGGAAGATTGAGGTTGTTCTTCCGAGGCTTTGACTTGTACTTCGGAAGTCTGTGAGAATGCACTATCTGTCCCAACTGTCTCAGTTGCTGGGCCATCAGTACTTGTTTCCCCTTCGAAATTAATCTCAGGTTCCACTTGGACCTTAGGTTGACCAACTTCCTCAATAGTGGTAGAAGGTGCATTTAACCTTTGAAGATCTTGAGCTCCGAAGTAAATCACAGACAAGTCAAGACTTGGCTGTTCAATGAGAGATTCCAACAGGAACTTGTTGAAGAATCTATTGAGATCTTGGAGATCCTTTGATCCACTTGAATCACAACTGGAGAAGGCTTAGGAAAAATTGAAGCTTGTTGCATTGGATATCTTGAACTTAATGAAGTGAGAGCTTGACTCTGTGATTCCTCTTGTCTTTGGCTTTGTCCCTGAACACTCTCCCCCTTTTTGGTAGCATCATCTTGAGAGCTTGATGAGCTGGAGGAAGTGGTCAATGAGACCTGAATTGGTACATGCCTAACAGACCTCTCAATCTATTTCTCAGCTAGTTTGGCCTTGAGATTTTCAATCTCAAGTTGCTGAGTGGAAGACCTATCCTCTAAAGTCCTAACCTTAGATTCAAGGTTTGAGCCTTTAGAAAGTAGGTCTTTAATGGTGAGTTGCAGTCTTCCCTCATCTTCTTTTGAAGAATCATGAGGAGATGAGGTAACATACCTAGTATGTTCATCCTCACCACCAGATGTGCTTTCTTGGCGCCCTGGTTTCCCTGGCTCAATGATGTATCTTTTAGAGTCATCAAAGGGCATGGTTGCTGTAGATTCAGTCTCAGTGATGTTACCACTATCCAGAAGGTCCATTGAGGCTCCTTTTGTAATGCTAGTTGAATCTACATGAGTCCCCTCCACATCAGTGGGACTCACCTCAGTAAAGGCTTGCTGATGGGGGCTAGAGATAAGAGGTCTCTCTGGGCTCTGTTGATCCTTGAGAGGGTGTTGTGGATCAACTTCATTGCCCTAAAGAGACATAATCTCTTCATCAGTTCCTAATAGTAGGTATGTAAAGGATATAGAGGTTAAGCCTAATGACCCGGGATTTTGATCAATGTCTAAATGCATTGAGCCTATGGTGGGGTTATCCCTTTTTGACTTCTCAGGGGAGTATAAAGACTCTCCCTGAGGATTTTCAGCTTGGGTTTTGGGCTCATGGGTTTGAGACTGAGTGGGAGCCCATTATTCCACTCTACTCTTTTTGGATTGAACAAGAGGAGCTTGTTCAATCAGAGAAGATTGAATAAGGTTTCGTTTGGGGCGTCTTTGATATGTGATAGTGATGGGGTGAGAAGGTAGATTTGGCAGTGTGAGAGAAGTTGCTGGTGTGGGTTCATCACCTGTGGGGTTAGCAGGGATGTCACCAGGAGCCATTGGCTAAGTCATACCTGGAAGAAGCACAGTATATCTTCCGGTGAAATTGGTGTACACTCTCTTCAATGTCTTGAAGATGGTCGGCCTCATTTGAGGGACAGTCAGAGCAGCTGCACCAACAAGCTGTCTCTGGTCCAGCTCATAGTTGATTATGTGCTAAAGAAACCTGGGATACATGAAGAATGTGTCCCGCTGGAGGTTCCCCATAAGATTGGTCAGCTTAAACCTTGAGTAGTTAAAGCGGAGGCTTCTCACCAATCCATGAACTAGGTACCCTAGTTCATATGGAATTTGATCCCAACCCCCAGATTAGTTGGACAAGCAATGAAGAACAACATGCAACAGGAACTTCCATTTGTAAGAGAAGTTAAACTTGTAAACATTTGACCTGCTTACATCTCCACCAAATCCTATTTGGATATAGGTGTTGTCCAAATCTGTCTTGGAGAACTCTGTAGGAGCGCCCTCATCATGAAGCTCGAGATGCTCCCTGATGAGTTGTTCGGAAATGACCAACTCCTGGCCACAGATGCTCGATCTTATTACCCGAACCCCATTTAGGGTTTCAATCTGACCATTTGCCTAAAATTCAGCCATGTGATTTGAGTAAATGGTAGGGTTAACAATCAGAGCAGTGTAATAATATGATTGGGTAAGAAAGGAGATGATATCAGAGAAGTCGGCATCCCTTGAAGAATCAAGGAGTGCGACTTGTTTGTGCTGAGGGTTAAGTGTCATTTGAGAAAGTTGCAGGAGGATAGTTTGGAATTAGGTGAATTGGGGATGAAGGAAGCTTTTAGGGCAGTAAATTTGGTAAAAAGATGAAAGTGATTAGTCGGGGTTATTTAAATGGGTGAAATGGTGGTTTAAGGGGTTTGGATATGATGATCGGATGTTTCAGTGGAGGATGTGACAGGGGCGGTAAGGTTTAGTCCATTTAAATCATCCGACATTATTAACAAAATCTTTACTTTTTACAGAGTGGGGCCCAAAAGATTTCCGTTACACAGTAAAGTCTTTCTTATAAAGCATTTCTGAAGGTAATGTTGTTCCGAAGGCAAATTACTTCCGAAGGTAAAGTTCTTACTTCCGAGAGTAAATACTGCTTTCTAAATGGTGAGTGTTATAAGCTTCAGAAGTAGATCTGATATGAAATCAATCACTTCTTCCGAGACTAAAAACCGAAAAGGAAATTATCCTGGGAGGAATATGCTTCGGAAGATATGTAGAACATCTTCCGAGGGTTGATTCCTCTTCGGAAGAATTTATACTTAGTGAAAATTACAGAGAATGACTTTTTGTAACAGGGCTTAGATTCTTTTGACACAAGACTTTACACATTAAAAAGGTTTTCAAATAAGATAGACTAATCAATGTTTATCATCCCAATAGCTGTAACCAATGTTTATCATCCCAATTGTTGTATATCTTTGTTCATCAAAAGCTTTGGTGAACAATTCAGCATATTGTTCACTTGAGTCAACTTTGATTAGCTTAATTAGATTTTTCTAATGAATATCTCTAATGAAATGGTACCTGATATCAATGTGCTTTGTCTTGGAGTGCTTCACTGGATTTTCAGTAATGGAGATAGCACTGTTGTTGTCAATGTGGATAGGAGTGCTCATGAAGTTGAATCCGTAGCCTATCATCTGGTTCTGAATCCACAGTAGCTTAGCACAGCAACTAGCAGCAGCAATATATTTAGCTTCAGTAGTTGATGTAGAGACATAGGATAGCTTCTTGCATTGCCATGAGATGATCTTTCCACCAAGAAATTAACATCCACCTGATGTTGATTTCTTGTTGATATTGCAGCCATCATAGTCACTGTCAGAGTAGCCATAGAGATTGAAGTCACTAGTCCTTGGATACCAGAGACCTAATTTAGGTGCTCCTTTGAGGTATCTGAGGATTCTCTTGGCAGCAACTAGGTGAGACACCTTTGGAGCAGCCTGATATCTTGCACAAATACAGGTTGCAAACATGATATCAGGTCTACTTGTTGTGAAATGCATCAGAGAACCAATAATTGCTCTATACTGATGTTGATCAGTATCCTCCCCATCAGAGTCAGGGCAGAGATTATGGTTTCTCGGTATAGGTGTTTTGGCTGCCATACAATCTTTCATGTCAAATCTTTCTAAGATGTCATTGACATACTTAGATTGATTGATGAAAAACCCTTCCTTCATTTGCTTCACCTGAATTCCAAGGAAAAAGTCTATTTTTCCCATGGAACTCATCTCAAACTTCTTCTTCATGATGCTCTCAAATTCTTTACACATTTGGTCATTTGATGAACCAAATACGATGTCATCAACATAGACTTGAACGAGCAAGATGTCCTTTCAGGACTTCCCTATGAAAAGAGTCTTATTAATTGTACCTCTAGTGTAACCATTCTTCAGGAGAAACTGAGACAATGTCTCATACCACAGCCTAGGTGCTTGGTGCAGCCCATATAGAGCTTTATCCAATTTGCACACATAGTTGGGGTGCTATGGGTCTTCAAATCCTAGAGGTTAGCACACATAGACTTCCCTATCTATATCCCCATGTAGAAAGGCACACTTGACATCAAGCTGGTAGACAGTGATGTTCTTGGATGCAACATAAGCAATGAAGATCCTAACTGTATCAAGTCTTGCAACCGGTGCAAAGACATCAGTATAATCGATTCCTTCCTCTTGAGTGTATCCTTGAACCACCAGTCTTGCTTTGTTCTTGATGATCAAGCCTCTATCATCTCTCTTGTTTCTGAAAACCCATTTAGTGCCTATAGGTACTTAACCAGATGGTAGCGGACATAGGTTCCAAACCTTTTGTCTTTTGAATTGAAGCAACTCCTCTTGCACCGATTCAACCCAGCTACTATCATTCAAGGCATTTTCCACCTTTTTGGGTTCCATCTGGGATAAGAAGCATGAGTACAACCAGACATTCCTATTGTGAGTTTGTCCTCTTGTTCTCATACCTTCAGAGACTTCCCCTATGATGTTTTCAGCTGGATGAGTATTGTGAATCCTAAGTCTAGGAATTACCTCCAGTTGCAAAGATAGATCCAGATTAGACATATTTTGCTCATGAGCTTGAACACTTTGTCCAGCTGCTGTTTCAGACTCATTCAATGAGGACTGATTGAATGAATGAGAAACATCATCATCATTTTTTGGCTGTGAAGCAGCATTAATAGTTGCCTGTTCCTTCAATATGTTGCTTCCATCAGCTTGGTGTTGTGCAGTGTCACCTGATGAAGTTTGAGGGTCAACAGGTGAACCACTGGTTGAAGCTCCACTATCTCTTGAGATAGTCATACTGTTAGATCTACCAATAGTGGGAGTTTGATTTGTTGCAGCTCTTGGAGAACTTGGAATAGGTTTGGGTAGCTCAAACAGTTGGTCATCATCAGAATCACTTTGAGCACCTGTTCCAGCTGAAACATTCTTATAAGATGGTTAAGAATAGTTTGGAAACAATTCTACATCAAAGATATGATTAGGGCCATTCCCCCTATCACAAGTAGTGTGCTCATTAACTACAATGTTGAAAGATTCCTCAAATTGTTGATTTTTAATGTTATAAACTCTATAAGCTCTAGAGTTAGAGGAATATCCAACAAAGATAGCATCATCTGACTTTTCAGCAAATTTTGCGAAATTGTCTTTTGTGTTAAGTATGGTACACTGCTGCCTAAGGACCTTAGAAAGCCAATGAAAGGTGGCCTCTTGTTCCATATCTCATAAGGGGTTTTTCCATGTGGGTTAACTACAAGAACCCAATTCTGCACATAGAATGCAGTGTTGACTGCCTCTGCCCAGAATGTTAGAGGCAGCTTTGAATCAACTACTATTTTCCGAGCAGCCTCAATAAGTGTCATGTTCCTCCTCTTAGAAACACCATTTTGTTGAGGAGTTCTAGGAGCACTATATTGTCTGGCAATCCCTTTTGAGTTACAGAATGAGTCAAGAACATGGTTCTTAAACTCAGTCCCTTGATCACTTCTAATTATTTTAACCTTGTGATCAATTTGATTTTCTAATTTAAGAATAAAAGATTTTAAAGTTTCAGTAATTTCATCTTTGGTTCTTATAAAGAATACCAATGTAAATCTTGTAAAATCATCAACAATCACAAGGCAATATCATTTACTTCCAATGCTCATTATACTTGTGGGACCAAATAGATCCATGTGCAATAAGTGTAATGGAGTGGTGATAGAGTTAACAACTTTGGATTTATGAGATGCCCAGTGTTGCTTCCCTTTCAGGCATGCAACACAGTTATCTTTGCAGAAAAATTTCTTTTTAGGCAAACCATGTACCAAGTTATTTTTAGCCAATTTATTCATTGTCTTAAAATTTACGTGACACATTTGTTTATGCTATAGTGTTGACTCATCACCGTCGGCTTTGGAAAGAAAGCATGACACTTCACCCATTAGGGAAGCATTGTTCATATCCAGCTTGTACATATCCCTTTTCCTGGGAGATCTAAGAAGCACCAATTCTTGAGGAATTGTCATCCCGGGTTTGAGGATAATGCACTCATGTTTTGTGAAGAGCATTTGATGCTTTTGATCACAGAACTGAGAAACACATAACATGTTGTGTTCAAGCTGTTTGACAAAGTGAACTTTATCAACTTTTAATTTTCCATTTGATATACTTCCTCTGCCAGAAATATATCCTCTGGCCTCACCTCCAAACTGGACAAGACCTCCATCATAATGTTGAAATTGTTGAAGGAGAGATCTGTCCCTGTCATGAGCCTGGAGCATCCACTATCCACAATCCAAACATTGTTATTCTTGTCATATGGATGTCCCTGCACATAAGATGAGTTGATTAGTTTTGATTGGAAACCCAAGCCTTGTTGGTCTTGGGTTCTTCCAATGATAGTGACATAATTGAACCAAAATTTATGCACGGGGGTTCAATGGATGTCTTTGAAGAAGAGGTCTGGGCTGCAGCATCTTCCTTGATCTTCCATTCTATCCCTTGGTTGATCATGGAGGATAAGCTTGTTGAAGCTTTTGCAGCATGGCATGCTTCCGAAGCTTCTTTCTTTTCGAAAGAAACCTTCACCACCTTTTCTTCCGAGGTAGTCTTCTTCTGGGATGGTTTCAAGGGAACTCTTTTACTCTTTTGAGTCTTGACAGCTTTAGCTTCCGAAAACATTTTCGCTTTAGAAGAAGGACTTTCTTCCGAAACTAACCTTGCTTCGAAAACAAGCTTTCCCTTTTTCATCACTTGAACCATTTGATATGGTCCAATTGAGAAACCTTCCCTGACTCCTTCTCTTTTAACATTATTTGCATAATGTGTGCTAGCAGGATTGTAGTAACAATCTTTGGCCATGTGGTTTTGCAGACCACACATTATGCATGTAATGTTAATCTTTTGAGAACTTGAGGATTGTTATTTCTTGTTCTTTTTCTCTTCATCAGCAACCTTTCCCTATAACTTCTGATCCTTTGGTAGGACAGGAGTGCTGGTACTACACTCCTTTCCTGACTCAAAGTTTCCTACCACCTGGAATCCAGTTGAGATGAATACCCCCTTTTGCTTTCGGTCTATCTTTAGCTTAGAGTCAGCCACTTTCTTGGCAGTTTTTCTAGCTGCCTTAGCTTTGCTTCTTCTGGCTTTGGTGGTTAGGGATTGATCATCATTGGTAGGAGTGGGTAAAATTACCTGGTTCTTCCCTGTGATGGTCTTCATGGTTGCATCACTCTTTGACTCATGAGAAGGTGGGTTAGCAGATGGAACCTCTTGCTCTTCAGTACCACACCTTGGTTGTCTTATAGACTAATAAGAGTGTGGTGGAGCAATTTCATTGGTTCCCAACCCACCTTTGTTTAGGTAACAATGTTTTGAGTGAGAGGATGATGCAAGAATGGCTTGGAAGTTTTGCTCAGAAATAGCATACTTCCTGGCTTTAGCCTCAGCTGTGACAAGCTGGGCTTGAGCCTCAGACAATTTGGATATTAAATCCTTTATTTGAGTCTTATAGTTTGTGTGTTCATGTTTTAATAAGGACATAGTTTTCTCCAACTCCTCAATTTTTCTTTGATAGTCAGATTCGGCCCTTTTAAAATCAGATTTTAAAACATTTAGAGACTCTATATCGGGTTCTATCTCCATATTGTAGTCCTGATACAATTTAACCTTAGCAATACAGGCAGGAGTACAGAGATGTTCATATACCTTATTGTCATCTGTTCCGGCCATGAGTGCTTGAGACGGAGTCACATCCTGTACCATGAAGCTCCAGTCAAGAGCCATTGCAGCTGTCTCTGTTGACTTTCCAGTGGGCTTTGCTATAGAGGGATGTGTGGAGGCTTGTGGGGTTCCCGGATTTGACTTGGGAGCCTTGCATTCCCTTGCAAAATGACCAAGTTGGTTACAGTTGTAACATTTGGTCTTGGTTTTGTCAAACCCAAATTTGTTGTTGGTTGGGTTCTGGGGAAATTGCCTTCCAGTTCTCTTAAAGAACTTCTTTGCTCTGTAGGTTAAGAGAGCCATTTTTTGGACTATGTCCACATATTCCACGTCATCTAGGCTGAAGCATTCTAAATCATCAAAGCAATACTGATAGTCTCTAGAGTGGCCACTTCATGAGACAAAAGCACAGCAGTCCTGAAAGGAACTTTGCTGAGCTTGTTGAGACCTTGGAGTCTCAGGAAATGTGATGTATGGTGTCACATCCCGGCAGAAGCGTGAGATGCTTAGGGTGTGACTCGTTTGTTCAGAACTCTTTGATTTACAGATTTTTAACAGATAGCACAGCAGCACAAGACATACATAACATAATTCATAAGATAATATTAAAGTTAGGATTACATAAAATCATAATAGTCAAAATTTGAAATAATATAATCCTATTACAACATAAAGATCTAACAGCTACATCTTCAGAGACGATGGAAATGAGTATCCACCGATACACTGAGGTCATAGAGGTTAACTGACAGATTCACACAAACTTTACCCATTAATTCTCCGCATCCGTTATATACATCAAAAGAGAACATTAAGCTGTTAGTCATGATGAATTCCTGAATAAACATACTCAAAATAGTCAACATAAAGTTGGTGAGTTCGCAGGTTTATCTTAAACAAAATATTATTAATGCATTAGATACAACTAAACCTTACTTAATAATCAGATCATTCATAACTGTCATAACATAATTCATAAATAAGATAATATAGCATCACAACACTCATCCTGTTGGTGCAGGAAATATTTTCCTAAGTAGCGCTACCAATATTATCTAACGCTTCCACATCCGAATTAATGGTTGTAACATAAATGACAGTATATCTCAAAAATCTTAATAATGCATCAATTCACAAAAACAATATGCTTTTTCTCCCAAAAGTTTATAGAAATAAAAATGGGGTTATGAATGTTGATACATGTATGTCCCTAGATCATGATATGAAATGTAATAGATCTTGTTTGTCTGATTATGATGTAATGTGAAATGATTAATGAAATGATATTGATTGTTTGTGATTTGTAATGTCTAATATTTCATTAATGAGTCGATATTGAATTGGTTAATTAGGTTTGTGATTGTTTGAATGGTTACACATAATGTTATATTAATTAATACATTCAAACTTAACATAATGAAGTTCTCATGCGAATGGCCCATGCGAATGGACCACACGCATGAATAACTTCATACGATTGACTCAGTCGCACGACTGAACCAGGAGACTGGATCAGTCGTATGATTGACACATAAGATTGGCTCAGTCGCACGACTGAACACTCAGTCGTGCGGATGAATCAACCGCATAGTTCAATCGCACGACTGAACCATACTTATGGTCCAGTCGCCCGAATGAAAAATACTAACCTATAAATACAACCCAATTCGTGGAAAAACGTAAGCATTCATTCTATTTCGACTCCAGACGTACCCTAGCCGTCCAGAAGCCTCCCAATTCGTTCTCCAAGTTCACAGAACACATTAGATCGATTCCCAATCGATTTCAAACGTTGGTTTCAATTCTTGATTGATTCTTCGTGTGTTCTCACTGATTGGATCGCCAATCAAATAGGATTCCGCACTATTTGATCTGGTTTACACGCTAATCACTCGGTATTTCGTTCAAATACCAGGTCCTAACAAGTGGTATCACAAGCATCTACCAATGATGCACCTTCGACTTCGGAACCTCAAACTCCAACTACCTCAGATGCAGAACCAAATGTTCATAATCTTGGCTCTGAGGTAACTGTTCCTACTACTCCAGGATCACGACTAAACGTCTATCATCCCCTAGACAATGTCATTGGGGATGTCAGATCAGGAGTACAAACCCGAAATCAGCTATATTCAGCTGATTACGCCTCGGTTATGGAGAAGGGTTACATTCATGATGGTGCTTATCGGTGTTTTGTCTCGCAGTTTGAGCCAAAATATGTCAGTGATGCACTAAATGATGAGGCGTGGGTGAGTTCCATGCAAGAAAAACTTCTTCAGTTCAAGAAGTTAGGTGTGTGGACTTTGGTTGATAGACCTAAAGGTGCTAAGGTCATTGGCACCAAATGGGTCTTGAAATGCAAGAAGGATGACCAAGGGGTCATTATCAGGAACAAAGCTCGATTTGTGGTTCAGGGATTCCGCCAAGTCGAGGGAATTGACTACAATGAAGTGTTTGCACCCGTGGCAAGGATGGAAGCCATTCGTATCTTCCTTGCCTATGCATCATACATGAAGATTAAAGTCTACCAATTAGATGTGAAGAGTGCATTCCTTCATGGGGAAATCAGAGAGACAGTCTATGTCAGTCAACCCGAGGGATTTGAAGATCCTTATCATCGGGATAGAGTTTACAAACTCGACAAGGCTTTATACGGGCTTCATCAAGCTCCAAGAGCCTGGTATGAGAAACTCTCGACTCATCTTGTGAAACACGGCTTTCTCAGGGGAGTCATTGACTGCACGCTGTTCATCAAAGAAAAAGATGGCGACCTACTGCTCGTACAGATCTATGTCGATGACATAATCTTCGGTTCAAAGAACGAAGAGTTATGCAAAGAGTTTGAAGCAGTTATGAAGAAAGAGTTTGAAATGAGTGCTATGGGGGAGATGAAGTTCTTTCTCGGGTGACACGTGGATCAGACACCAAATGGGATCTTTTTACATCAGACCAAGTATGTAGGAGACATTCTCAGTCGTTTTGACATGGAGAATGCTTCTGCTGCTGGGACTCCACTTGCTACGAATCACGATATAGCACCTGATGAAAATGGAGATCTTGTAGATGCCACGATGTACAGAGGAATGATTGGATCCCTCATGTATCTCACAGCCTCAAGACCTGATTTTATGTATGCTACATGTTTATGTTCTAGATATCAGGCTAAGCCTAAGGTCAACAATCTGATCGGGGTGAAGAGGATTTTTCGTTATCTGAAGGGCACACCCACACTTGGGTTGTGGTATCCTCATGATGATGACTTTGAACTCACGGCGTATAGTGACTCGGATTACGGGGGCTGCAAGATGAACTACAAGTCTACATCAGCAGGGTGTCAATTCTTTGGGAGAAGATTAGTTACCTGGCAGTGTAAGAAGCAGACATCGGTTGTATTGTCAACCTGTGAAGCTGAATATGTTGCTGCTGCAAGTTGCTGTTCACAAATCATCTGGATTCAACAGCAAATGCGGGATTACGGTTTAAAGTTCTCTTCTACTCCTATTTTTGTTGATAACTCTGCTGCAATCGCAGTAACTAAAAATCCGGTCCAACATCCTAAGACCAAACACATCGGTATTAAATACCATTTCATAAGAGATTGTTTTGAAAAGAACTTAATTGATGTGGTAAAAATTAATACTGATTTTCAACGCGCTGACCTCTATACTAAAGCCTTTGATAAACCACGTTTTCAATATTTGCTAGAGGTCAACGGTGTTAAAAAGAAAAGTGAGGTTATTCCTGATGATGATCATGTGTAGTCCGATGTTGGTTTAGTTAATTTTATTTTTATTTTATTTTATTTGTTTATTTTAGTCTGTTTAAATTAAACTCATGTTATTTTGCTGTTTATTAAAATCCAAAAATAATTAAACCAGTTATGATTTTAGTATTTTAGGGGGAGAATAAGTCAGCAAGTAACATAAAAAAAAACGAGAGAGAAGGAGTGGATAGCTGATATAAGGTAGATCGTATCTGTGATACCGATTCAAACCCTTTGGAAAATGATAGTACACAGGAACAAATCAAGAGGGACTTTAAAATTTAATTTAAAAAAAGATGCAAAAATTCAAAGTATAAGTCTGTGTAGTCTAAGCAATATAAAAGGGAAGATGATAGAAAAACTGGTAACTCCTAAGGTAACACAACGAGAGTAGACCTAGAGGTTGCTAGACCACAAATGATATGTCGGTAGATTCAACACAATAGATGACTAGACCTGACTAGTGATCTCAAGATCAAACTAAGTTGTTCAACTGACTGTGGGATTCCATCTTATCACTGGTTAACACAATCATCAATATTCCAATAAGGGGTAAAGAGCATGTAAACGCCACAAATGTGTGCGGATGACCATAAAAAGAGCATAGCACGAAAAAAATGATAGACAAATGCTATAAAGCTAATGACTTATGTTGTTGGTGCATTTTGTGCAAAATAAAATTAAGCTGCTCTAACAAGGAGATAGGTTGTGTGCCTCTCTGCTGTGCGATGGCACTGACCTGAGGATAAGCATAACCTAGATATTCTAGAATTCATTGTTGTTTGCCGCCTCTCTGCTGTGCGATGGCACTGACCTGAGGATTGGCTTCTCTTTGAAAGCTCTAAGAATAGTCTCTTCTTGTAATAATACCCGTAGACTGCTCAAAAGCTCCTGAGGAATGTTGATTACCATATAAGAGTAGGATCCACAAATGTTAGTTGAAATAATTAAACCTAAAACAATCACTAGTTTGTGTCAAAAGTCTGTGTATGGATTTAAGTGGACAAACATATTGACAATCATTGTGGCTGCAATTCTTGAAAGTTCAAATCAATGTGGTAATCTAAGAGTTCCAGTATGATTTCCTAAAGTTGCTAACGACTCTGGATGAAAACCAAGAATTGAGCATCAAAAGATTTTGATAACAAGTCCCAAATGATTTGACTTGCCTGTATGATTCCAAGATTGAATTGGTCCAGGTGTGGTCAATCTGAATTGAAGCTGCCTATTCCGGAACCAAATCCCGTAGATTTCCATCTTAGGATTTATCTCTCACAAAAAGCCAAAAAAAAACAAGTCTTATTTTGATTATTTAGTTTAATTTTCTAATTCAGTTAGTTATTTCAGTTTGTTTTGTCTGTCGGACTACATCAGGAAAATCAGTAAGGGATCAACTCACTAAAAGGGTCATGTCTGAGATGACCACATGTGTTTTTAAAAGTTTAAAACAGTCACGTCTGAGGTGACAAAGTGTTTAAAAGAGTCACGTCTGAGGTGACTAAATTGTTTAAAAGGATCACGTCTGAGGTGATCAAAAGGTTTTCAAGTTAAAATGATCATGTCTGAGATGATCAAAAGCTCATAATGTTAATTTCAAAAGTTAAAAGGGTTATAAAAGTAAATTGTTCAAAATGGCAGAAAATTAACTAAGTGTGACCCATTCGCACGATTGGACCATGAGTATGGACCAACCATGCGATGGCTCCCATTTGCACGACTGGACATGAGACTTAGCCATTCACACGAATGGCTTATCAGAATGACCCATTCGACCGATTGGAAGGGGGCGAATGAGTCAGTCCACCGACTGAGACTCATTCGGTCAACTGAAGAGGCGAATGAATGGAGACGAATGAGTCAGTCGACCGACTGAACCTCAGTCGGCCAACTGCATGCGACTGACTGGCCAATCGCACGATTGAGCCTCATTCGCCCGAATGAACTGAGTGAATGAGGCCAGTCGGCCGATTGAACTCAGATTCAATATTTAAAGGGACACAGTCGATCGCATTTCACTCATCACTCCCAATCGCTCCTAAATCGCACTCTATACCGTTACTCTGCCAAAATTTCATTAGACCTTGTTTTCATCTTGATATTGATTCACTGACGTTCGCTGTTGATTATACAGGTAGATGGCATTGATATCGCACCGAAAACAGAAGGAATGGAACCCTAATTTGGTTTTATTCGAATGAAAAACAAGAAACGGACTGAACATGACCTAATAACCTACTTAAACTATGCAAAATGTTAAAATTAAGTTTAATAGGTTATTAGTAACAAGAATGCGAGTCTATTGAACCGGTAATCCATGTTAAATCACTTGTATTGATCAAGACTCGAACCACAGGCGACTGAACAGTGGGACAGGCGACTGGTCGTTCGGATGAACTCCAATCGCACGATTGAATCTTGCGATTGGGTCAATCGGCCGAATGAACCATGCGAATGAGCTCAGTCGGCCGACTGAACCAATCGCAGACTCAGTCAGCAGATTGAACTCAGTCGCATGTCTCATTCACCCGAATGAGCCCAGTCGCATCAAAGGACAACCGACTGACTCCAGTCGCATGATTCATTCGCACGAATGAATCAGAATGAATTTAAACATTACACTTAGAACTTAATTTTGATGTATTATGTACTAATGGTTCTGTGTCTTATGTTTCAGGCAAATGGCGGATAGATGGTCCATTAATCCAAAGCACAACATCTGTGCTCACTTGGATCATACTACTCGGAACGGGGCCGAGTTCACAGAGATTATAGCTTTCCTGAGACGTTCCCGGATCCATAAGGCTATATCTACACCGTGCACGCCCTACAGATCGTTACACCAGGCATTCTGGGAGAATGCCTCCGTGGATCGCTCTCGTGAGCCCTACAGTATTCGGAGCTCTATTTTGGGTCATGATATCGAGGTCACTGCTGCTGATATCCAGAGAGTTCTAGAGTTTGGAGATGACACGGATCACCCCACCAGATTACATCCACTGACTGTGAGAGGCTGCTTCCTCAGGATCAAGTACGCTGGGGACATAAAATCGGGTGTGCTCAACAAGAGCAACCTGTGCCCCCAGTACAAGTACTTGGCACATGTGATCCTAAAGTGCATTGCTTCGCGGAGGGGTGGGTTCGATGACCTATCAGACCAGATTCAGAATGCCTACGTGGCACTGGTGCTGAACCACCCTTTCAGCTTTTCGAGTATGATTTTTTCTTATCTGGTGGAGAACTTGGAGGCTAAGGGGAAGGAGGGGTTCTGTATGTACCCCAGGTTTCTACAGCTGATCTTCAACGAGAAGCTGCCACATCTTCCCAAAGAGAGTCATGATGCAGTTGCTTTGGAGATCATGGATGACACGACTTTAGGTCGGATGAGAGTGTATAGGGGCAAGCAGGTGAAGCCCCAGGTTAAGAGGTTGATTGGCCACCTGGCCAACGAGAGATATGTGGCACCGGGGAGACGCAAATGGCGTCATGAGGATAGTGATTCTGATGATGAGAGGCTACTGCTCCCAGAGCATGATTCTGACGATGACGATAGTGGAGACGCTGGGGATGATATGCCTAGTCCACCGAGAGGCACAGCTTGTGATGTTATACCTCCAGTGTCTGCCCCAGCTGGAGACGTAGCCGAGTCATCTGGATTTCATCAGGATTTTGTTCCTGGTGCGGAGGAGGAGGAGGAGTCGGATGAGGAGCCCCTAACGCGAACTGTGGGAAGCAAATTTGTTCCCACAGAATATGGGCTAAGGGCGGTTGGTGAACGCCCAAGAGACTCCTACTGATCCGAGTTATGCACCGGGATCAGCTAGCAGGGTTGTAGGGGGAGCATCCACCTCAACGGGGACGAGGAGGAAAAGGATGGCTCAGCCCCATGGTCAGAAGAAGAAGAAGCGACGTCTGACCTTTGTTACCACCACAGCCACTACTGCTCCCACCACCACTACCACTTCCACAGCCATACCATCCACCACCACAGCCATACCATCCACCACCACAGCCACCACAGCCACCACAACTACTACTACCACCACCACACCTCCCATCACTGTACAGATTCCATCTACCACCATACCTTTCACTCCCACATCACCTCCACCATTTCACAGACCCATCTTCACTACAGCCACCACCACCACCACTACCCACCAAGCTGGACCCTCAGCCTATCCCTCTCATACTTATGGATCACCTCTACCTCCAATCGGGGTAGAGGAACAACTGTCTGCGCTCAACCGGATGGTGATGCGCCTATTAGCTGCAGATGAGGAGAAGGCGGCTCAGATCCGCCAGCTTGCTGACCTGACTGCTGCACAATCTCACCAGATTGCAGAGCAGGCTCGAGTTATTGAGGAGCAGGCCCAACAGATGGCTGCTCAGAGCCATGAGATAGCCCAACTCCAGGAGCAAAGTGTCACATCCACTAAGAAGATAGAGGAGTTGGAGGAGGCGAAGAAGACTATTCTGTTAAAGCTCAAGGGATCTAAGGAGGAGCCCTTGAAGATCAAGGAGGGGGACGGAGATGATGGTGATGATGATGATGAAGATGATGATGAGGATGAGGAGGATGAGACAGAGGAGGATGAGGAAACTAAAGGAGAAAGGACAGAGGAGAAGGAGGATGATGATGATGCAGAAGGAGGGGATGCAGCTGCATCGGCCTCTGCTTCAGGTCAAGAGAGGAGGTCAAAGAACAGACAAGACCAACCAGCTTCTTCCTCTGCTCCTCCAAGTGATGAGCCGATGATACATGACAAAAGTAAAGACTAGATGTTTATGTATTTATTTACTTTTGTATTTGAATCATGTATTGAAAACTATGTATTTCATGTTTATATTAAGTTAATGCATTTCTGTTTGATTAATTACTAATGGTTGATATGTTGAATGTGTAAATCAAACAGATCCAAATTACCAAAGGGATGAGTTTGATGTTGCTCCCCTTCAGCAGGTCAAAACTCAGCTCACAATGATTCTTGATCTGCAAGGGATCGTAAGGAGGTCAGTGCGTTATACCCCTGAAGAAGGGGAAATAATTCACGACCTATCAAACGAGCAACTCGTAGAGATCTTCAAGCTCAATCCAGATGAGATAGTGAAAGATGCTCCGACATGCGACTCGACCAGTGACGAAGAGCTCAACGATGTTGATGAAGTCGAGATTGAAGATGTCACTGCCGAGCACTACCCTCAGTATGCTGACAATGAGGGAAATGTGGTCCCCAATCTGGGTGAATCCCTCGTCAGCGATACCTTTGAGGTGTTAGACAAGATGGAGCAAGAAACAGATAAAGCAGAAGGAACAGCCCAAGCCTCAAATGATGATGTCGACATTCGAAAGGCTGAGTGGGTTGCGTGTTTTGAAGAAGTTAGAGCCCAACGTGCTGCACCGAAACAGGATGCCTACACCAAACTCTACAGAGTCAAGAAACATCACAAGGTGTCTGGCAGGATCATAGCATGGGCGTATTTTGAGGATCTTAACGTATATGCAGTTAAGAGGGAACAGGGCATAGAGTACTTCAGATTCTCACATGATCTGAAGACTCTACCAGGTTTTGAGCTCAACCAGCTGGCCAAGCTAAAGCTTTTGTATGCTGACCCGAGGAAGATGTCCGGCTGGTTCGAGGCTGCCCTAAAGAAGGAGTACCACACCAGATGGGTTAACTTCAGACCCCAACAGCCTACTAGGTATATCAGAAGGTCTGAGGTTGATGCCATTAGTGGCAAGCCCAAGATAGTGTTGAAGTGGAGTCCTCCGCGCACAATGTCAAGAATCCCACTCAGGGAAATGCCACAGGACTTCACTCCACACTTTAAACGGTGGTACTACGATTGGAGAACAGCTGAAGCGGTCATAGCCCTAAGCAAAGAGGGCCAAATGGATACGATCAGGGTATTCGACCTGATGTGGCTTACCAACTTGTCAGCAAATGATGTCTACACGCTATACAAGTGGCCACCGTTCTATGATACGCAGGATATTGTACAAGCCCTCCAGTTCCAGAACGTTATACGACTCTGCTTCGCGTTTGAGATTCACGCGGGAGTCACAAAAGAGGAGAAGTACAAGAAATACAAGGAGGTTATGCAGAAAACAAGAGATTAGAGAGATCTAGGTCCAAGGGGGAGTTTGTTGATACATGTATGTCCCTAGATCATGATATGAAATGTAATAGATCTTGTTTGTCTGATTATGATGTAATGAGAAATGATTAATGAAATGATATTGATTGTTTGTGATTTGTAATGTCTAATATTTCATTAATGAGTCGATATTGAATTGGTTAATTAGGTTTGTGATTGTTTGAATGGTTACACATAATGTTATATTAATTAATACATTCATACATAACATAATGAAGTTCTCATGCGAATAACTTCATACGATTGACTCAGTCGCACGACTGAACCAGGAGATTGGATCAGTCGTATGATTGACACATAAGATTGGCTCAGTCGCACGACTGAACACTCAGTCGTGCGGATGAATCAACCGCATGGTTCAATCGCACGACTGAACCATACTTATGGTCCAGTCGCCCGAATGAACAATACTAACCTATAAATACAACCCAATTCGGGGAAAAACGTAAGCATTCATTCTATTTCGACTCCTGACGTACCCTAGCCGTCCAGAAGCCTCCCAATTCGTTCTCCAAGTTCACAGAACACATTAGATCGATTCCCAATCGATTTCAAACGTTGGTTTCAATTCTTGATTGATTCTTCGTGTGTTCTCACTAATTGGATCGCCAATCAAATAGGATTCCGCACTATTTGATCTGGTTTACACGCTAATCACTCGGTATTTTGTTCAAATACCAGGTCCTAACAATGAATCTCACCTCTTACTCCCAATGATAACCTATAAACAAAAATATTTATAGTTTAGAAAAAATGTCTTTTCTTTAACATTTTAAGCACCTCAAACTATAAAATTTATTTCAGAAATCATATTAAGGCATACATCACAAAATTTTTACAGTAAGTGGGTCCTAAAATTAGACATAATATAGTAAAATTTTATTTTCCTATTATTTACAGTTTATTTTCTATAATTTTTATATTATTTGAATAATTTATCAGAAATACCTTCAGGCCTTTAAAAATTTCCAAACTTGGTCAGAATACTTGCCAAGTCTTTTATAGATTCTCACAATTTTCTTAAGTCCCAAATCATGGCAGAGTCTATTTTCATGATTTTTATCATTTTACCAATATTCAGTAAAATTATCAGAATATGTCCAAAAATTCCTTTTTTTATACAGGCTATTCTATTCTAATTTTTATATTTGCTGTAAAATTTTCATAATTTATTTCACATATTAAGTATTTTTCCCGATTTTTAGTTAGCAGAACATTTAAAAATTCATAACTTAGGCATATCTTTGAGTTAGGTCACGAAACTTTTTCTGTAAGTCTTATAAATTGTAATAATCAATTTATAATTTTCCACACATTTGCCAGGGTCGGTTCTTCCAGCATGAATTTTTATTTTAAATACTTAGATAATTTATATAAATTATTTTACTTATAGAAATGGCATCAAAATTTGCAGAATTATATTTCTTAATATGCTAAACATATTTTCAATGTTTGTTCCCACAATCATAGTAAATAAAATAATAAACTAAATTTAACAAGTTGCACATAAATTTTTAACCCTTTGTTGATAATTTTCTTTATATAACTTTTGATTATCAAGATTTACTTATTTATTTCAGATTCATAAAACCTCCTTACTGCTTTTTGAATAAATTTACATGTTTGTAAGATTTTGTACAGAACTTGTATGTTTAGTCACAAGGGTTAGTTATATGTGTTTGTTTAAACACATATATATTTTGGTAAGCTTAACTAGTTGTGGTTTAGGGATTATAACCTTGATTTAGATAACAAGGGAGGGTGATGATAGATGATAGTAGCTTCTTTCTCCGATGGATTGAGTTGAGTGATTGTCCTGGAGCTTCAAAGTCTCGATTTCCCTTGAACCGGTGCAAGATAGGTTGAGCATTCAATTTGCGGTTAATATGTGTTTGATAGAAGGAAACGAGAGTGTAGAGGGTGTGGGTGATGGTGGTGATATACAGGTGGTGTGGGGTGTCCGTGAGGTGAGGAGTGGAGGTGGAGATGGTTGTGGCGTTCGGTTATGGTGGTGGTGACCGAGAGTTTATGTTGATTTGAGGAGATGATTGTGTGTTTTGGTGAAATGATCGATGGGTGGTCTTATGGGGTCTCGGCCGATGCCAAAAATGGCACTAATCATGAAGCTCCTCATAGCTTGGGTGAGTAAGCTAATCATAGGATCAATAGGTGTCATGCATAGGAGTATGTTTGGTGTCCAAGTGTTGCTAGGTGTCGAGCAAAGGAACCATTGAGTCATCATGTAATCATTACAAGACTAATTAATGTTTTAGTTTGTTTAACCGGGTGGTTAATGGTTCTAATGATTCGAGTTTAGAGCTTTGGTTATGATTATGTTGAGGTTTAAGTATTTAAGGTTTGCTTAATTTCATTTTGATGTTAAGTTTCTTTGATGTTAACTTGTATTGTGTGTTTGGTTGTGTTGTATTTTTGGTTCATTTGGTGTATGTTTTGATGTTTTTTTGGTGTTTCATAATGAGATAGGTGATCAAATAATGTTTGACACCAAAAACACATACCTATAAATACATGCATACGTAAATTTTATGTATGCATGCAAGCATGCATACGTACATCATATATATATATTCACATAAGCATATATAATTTATAACTGAAAGGATCGGGATCTAGTTTGATCAATTAGATTAAAATTTGCAGCGGAATAGAATAAGAATTAGACGAAATTTAAGCAAGAATAATATGAATATTCAATCAAACTGTGACGATTATAGAGAGAGAGTTTTCTGCAAATAGAATATTTTCATTCACGTATAAGCTTCTCTATTAAAACAATTAGGTCAACATTCCTTATATAAAGGAATGTGACGTCAGCTGATGTCACTTGATAGTGACATCTAACTGATTTATACAAACAACTGAAAGTAGACTAAACTACTAAAGATGTCCACAACAACTGAGGACACCTTCACAAAAAGCTAAGTACAAGCTAAAATAAAACTACTGATTACAAACTACTGAAAAGTAAACCATCACAACTACTGAAAAGAACCACTTCAGTTGTTGTGACAACTTTGAGAACTTGGTCTTTAGACTTTGTCTTCAGCAGTTGTCTTCAGACTTTGTCTTCAGCTGTTGTCTTCAGACTTTGTCTTCAGACTTTGTCTTCAGACTTTGTCTTCAGACTTTGTCTTCAGCTATTGTAGATCACTTCAGTTGTTATGATGTCTGTGGGACTTAAAGGTTTTTCTGATCTGGCTTATTGGTTCTTTTGGTCCAACAAACTCCCCCTGAACCAATGCAGCCAAAACCTTTAAGATTATTGATGTCCCACTTATTGGCAGAAACATTTTCTGGATCAGCTCAGAAATCACCAAAATAAGCTCAGGCCAGGGAAGAGGTTTCAGAAAGTTTGATTGGCAAAGGATGAATGGGAACTCGGTCTTGGGGAATTGGACACAGAGCTGTTACCCTATTCATGAGACCTACTTCCCAAATGAGTCTGTAAGACTCTCTAACATAGGCCTCAAGTAATACAACTTTTTCTTCCATTGTGAGTTCTTCAACTTCACTCTCAAAGAAGAACTCAGGCTCATAGTACTCTGATAAGTATTTAACATTCTTTCCATTCTTTAGCTCCACAGTAGTTATTTCTCTGTATGCAAACTCATCAGGATGAGTACCTTCAAGTAACAACTGGAGCTCATTTCTTCTTATTTCTTCAAGCTTCTTGTAGATCAACCCCTTCTTCACCATTTTGTTTTCTAGTAAAGTTTGTGGAGTCATCTTAGACTTGTAAGCTCTCTTGAAGTCATCAAGGATTTCCCAGGGTGACACTACAATGGCCAGCATTATCACAGCATCTACAGTCTTCTTTACTTGGCCATTGTATCAACTTGGAATATTCTTTTTATGAATTCTATCACTTACTCTGGGGTCAGGCCAAATTCTCACTTTCTCTTTCTAATATTGAAATGTGAATCTGAGAGCATACAACCTAAGCATGTTTCTTCATAGCTTGTATGGATGAAGACTTAGGAAACTCTTTATCAACCATCCTTAACAGCTGCTCATCATGTTGTTTTTGCTGTTCTTCTTCTTCAAGTTTCACTTTTACCATTTGCCTTTGGATGTCAGGTGTGATTGTTGTTGGTTGACTCCTGGGCTTAGGCATCTTTGTTTTAAGAACAACATAGATTGGCAGACTATCATCCTCATCATCTTCTTCTTCTTCTTCCATCCTCAACACCCTTCTCTTCCTCTTGGGTGCATCATTGGTAGTTGTTTGAGTAGGTTTCTTGGGTAAAGGAGTTGGTTTTGAGGGTTGTGAAGTTGGTTTTTTTGGTGTGGGAGATTGTACAGGCTGCTCTATCATCTTGGTTGTGAGTGAGGCTTTGGATAACTTTGCCATATCAGACCTTTTCCCAGCACCAGCTTCATCAAGAGCTTCTATGATCAATCCTTTGTTGAATACTTCAGAAGAACAGATTTTGGTGGTTTTCTCCAAAATACTGTCTCTGGACCATGCCTTCAATTCAATGATTGATCTTCCCAAATGCTTTGATAAGAATCTTATCATAGCTTCCAGCCTTTCCTTTTCTTTCTCATTACAACTTGCCCATCTATGCTCAATCTCTTGAATCTCTAGCCTTCTAATTTCAGAGTCAAGTTTGGCTGTGTCAAAACCTTGTCTGAAGAGTTGATCAATGATCTTATCCATAGATCTGCTATGTTGCTCATCAGCTTCTTTGATCAGTTCTTCTAACTTTTTCTCATCTTCAGTCTGTTCAGCACTCTTCTTTCTCTTGTATGTGATCATCTCCTTTTCTTTCTTCTCTTTTTCTTCTTCCACTTCAACTCTCTTTCTTTTGTCTGCTTTCACTGACTTAGACTCCCCCTTTTTGGTTGCATTGGGTTCAGGGGTTTGAATGTCAGAAAGTCTCTTAGAAACAGCATCATCAACTAAGGGTTGAAAATTTGAGGAAAGCCTCTCATCAATGGCTTGATGCACAATGTTAGTGATGATGGGAGTGATGAGAGGTAAGGAGGATTGAAAGGCAGCAACCATTTGCTTAGAGGGGTTCTGTCCCTGAGAAATGGTGCCTGAAGCAGAGGCTGGTGGCACAGTTATTGGGAGTGGCTCAGTGTTTGGGAGAGCTTCAGAAGAAGCTGCCATCTGTGGGTGAATTTGGGCAGATGGACTTGATTCTTGAGACAATTTGGCAAGCAGTTCTTGTAGTCTGCATACCTCAACCTCAAGAACGGTGTTATGGGCTAGAACATCAAAGAAAAAGCCCAGCTCATCATCAGTCTTTGCTGAATCATCTGACCTCCTGATTAAATCAGGATGAACATGTGCTGAGTGTAGATCAGTATTCACATGTGCCCCTATTTCATGGAACTGGGGACTTACTGCCTCAGGATTGTGTCCTTCATTGGCAGTTGCCTCTGGTGAGGTCTTAGAGATGATACCACCGTCATCCTGTTCATGTGCTGAAACAGGAGAAGAGGTAGCCTCACCAGATGTTCGAATCTCCTCCTCTACACAGGGAGATTGAACTCTGTAATCCCTGTGTTGTGGGTTATCAGCCACATTATAATCCTCTCCCTCAACTGTTAAGGTTTTCCCAGTGGTAATAGGTTTCTGGGGAGGGGTAGAGGAATGTAGTTGAGTCAGCACTTGTGCAAAAATCACAGTTGGGCTTGTAGGGGTGGTTTCAGTGGGAGATAAGTGTGAAGAGGATTGCACCTAGGGTGAATGGTGCTCTTCAATGGCAATCTTCTCAAGTGAGAGAGATTCCAGTAATGTGGTTTCCCCATTTTTGGTTGCATCAGGATCCTGTTGAGAGGATACCTGAGCGGTTTCTCTTGGAAACTACAAGGGGATTATTACCAGTAGTTTCATCCTGCCTTTATGTTGCAGGGGCATCATCAGGGGACTCAACTCCCTGAGTACCCTTTTTGGTTTGTTTGGATTGTGGTTTGGAGGGACTTTGGATCTGGAGGATGAGGCTGTGGGTTCCCTCTGCTTGGGTTTTAGTAGTTTGGCAGCCTCTTTGAGTTGTGGGTCAGAGTTGTGCCTGGAGTATACCTCAGGAAAAACTACCATAGCAGGGACTCCAAGGCCAACAAGTCCATCAGATTTTAATTGATTGATGATTATGGCCATAAGAAACCTGGGATATAATATCCATCTGTTAGCCACAGGTTTCATTGCCAGATCTTTTAATTCCAAAAATATAATTTCAGAAAAATTTAAGCTTTGGCGTTCAAGGATAGAATACAATACCTGCTGCCACCTGGATGACATTTGATCCCATGAAGAGGTTTTGGGGGCAAGGCAGACATTAATCATATGAAAGATTAGGCGTTCAGCATCATGGAAGTGCTTCTTCAGAATGGTGGTAGCACTTAGGTCGCCCTCATACCCAAGGTTGATGAATGATAGATCAGTGGTGCCTTTCGGGTATTTGGTGACAGAGGTGGCATCATTTAGATCTAGGGTTTGGCGAATGATAGCAGGAGTGATGACCACCTTCTTCTGGTTTACAAACGACTGGAGAGTGATCGCGAGATCATTCTCACCAGTATGGACAGTGACATTTGTCCAGAATTGGCGAAGGGTATCGGGATAGATGGTTGGATTCAGAAGAAAAGCAGTTTGATACGGGGAATCAACCATCAGATCAATGGCAGCATCAAACTTAGTCCAAAAGGCCGATTTTGTGAGTAGGCAACACAGTTGTGTCGTGGTTTGATTTGCATGGTCGCCATTAATGGAAGATGAAAGTTCGGAAAACGACTTATGAAAAGTTTGAAGGTAGGTTTAGGTATTTATAGGTTATGAAGGTAGGTTTAGGTATTTATAGGTTATGAAACAGCTGAAAGAAAACAACTGAAAGAAAACAACTGAAAGTTTTGGTGTTAGTCATCAGTTGTTAGAAAACAACTGAAGACATGGTTTTAACTTTCAGATGTTGTAAACAACTGAAGACTTGGTGTTAGTCATCAGTAGTTAGAAACTACTGAAGACTTGGTTTTGGCTTCAGTTGTTTTGAAATGAAACAGCAGTTGTTTGAAACAATTGAAGAGTAAAATTTCTCATCAGTTGTTGTCGTCAATTCACAGATGTCAGTTGTTTCATTGACCTTAACACTTACTCAGCAGACTATCTGATTTTTAGATGTTTCATTGGTCATCAGTACTTATCTGTTAGAACAGACATCAGTAGTTGTAACCACATCAGTAGTTGTTGGACCAAAAGAACCAATGAGCCGGATCAGAAAAACCTTTAAGTCCCACAGACGTCACAACAACTACTGAAGTCCACAACAGCTGAAGACAACAAATGATTACAAAGTCTGAAGACACAAGTGCTGAAGACAAAGTCTGAAGACAAGTGCTGAAGACAAAGTCTGAAGACAAGTGCTGAAGACAAAGTCTGAAGACAAGTGCTGAAGACAAAGTATCAGACGTTGTCACAACAGCTGAAGAGGACTTCTTCAGTAGTTGTGACGGTTTGCTTTCAGTAGTTTTATATTTTCTCTTTTCAGTAGTTTTGTAAAACGACTGAAGAGTTTGTTCTTCAGTCGTTGTAGTATCAGTAGTTTCTTTTCAGTTGTTTTATGTTTTATACTTAGCACTCTGACATGTTCTCAGTAGTTGTGAACATTTCGGTAGTTTATTAAGTATTAGTTATTTTTGTACTAGATCTGCTAGTAATCACCATCCCGTGATTACAGCAGTGATTGCACTCTATATAAGGAGTGCCAACTTTATTGTAACGGTGAATGATTTAGCAATAATATTGGGCATTATTGAAACATTCCTAATCACAGAAAAATATTCTCTCGTATTTGTTTACAAGTAACAAACTCTTGCTATAATTTGACTAATTCTTCTCTTCATTCCGCTGCATTACACTCTAATACTTCAAACTTGTGATCGCTGATCCTGTCAAATGGTATCAGAGCCGGTTAATCATTGATCGATCTAATAATTGATCATTGAAACTGCTCTTCAAGATCCAAGTTTGAGTGAATTAGCATTCTTTTGCAAGAAACTGTTATAGAGATTGAATTTTCTGTGCTTTTAATCATTCATCCTGAGACTTATTCTTAGTTTTCATTGAGTTTGTTGTGGTGTGTCTAAATTTTTGTTTGAATAAAATTGTTTTTGGTTCCAAAATGACTACTCCTTCCAATGATCCTCACAATACTGGTTCCTCAACCAAGCCTCCAATGCTGGTTAGGAATGAGTATAACATATGGCAATGTCGTATGCTCCATCACCTGTCTGTTAACAGCTCAGGTTGTTGGACATCAGTGGTACATGGTCCACACAAGCCTATGGTGAATAACCCGGAAACCAATCAAATGGTTCCGAAGAGGAAGGATCAATACTCAGATGAGGATAAGAAATTGTTTGAGATAGATGCAAAAGCTCATGGAATTCTAGCCATGGCACTACCCAATGAAATTTATTCTGGGTTAATGCATTATGAATCTGCCCATGACCTCTGGAATGCCTTGAAAGAACAATTTGGAGGAACAGATGAGGTCTTGGCAAATAATAGAGAGATCCTTGCCCAACAATATGAGACTTTCTCTCATAGGAAGGGTGAGACACTGACTCAACAGTTTGAGCGGTTCTCTTGTTTGATCTCTGAATTGAAAATGGTCAAGCATGAGTATACTAATGTTCAGATGAATAACAGATTTCTCAGATCACTGCCTGAGAGATGGGATACATATACCATTGTCCTACGCTCCAGTGCAAATTTAGACAAACTATCTCTCACCCAACTTCATGGGAAATTGCTCACATTTGAGAGAGAGATAGAACAAAAGAGAAAACTGTCTTCATCTGGTAAGCTCACTGAGGACTTTGTACCAGGCAACACTGCTCTGGTTAGTCATGAGTCAGAATATGTTCCATCTGAATGCCAGTATGATGAGCATATTGATTTCTCTTCAAACATTTCTGATTCAGCATTTGTGAGTGTTGATAGTCAATTTTCTGGGTGTAATAATGACAATCTATGCTTCATCATGGATGATCTCAAGGGGATTGCTGATGATGACTTAGAAGAGATGGATATTTTGAGCCAAATGGCCTTGATAAATATCATATCTCAGAAGTTCTACAAAAGAACTGGAAGAAAGTTCCCAGGACTCTCTGGCAAAACCAAAGTTGGTTTTGACAAGAGTAAGTTGAGGTGTCACAGATGCCAAAGGCTTGGACACTTTGCTAGAGAATGTAGATCATCTGGATCTAATTCCTCTGCACCTTTTGTGACTTTTCCTAGCAATAGTCAACAAAACAAAGGGCAACATCCTGTCAATTCTAGTCATCAGTCTCAACTACAATCTCCTGCATATTTTGTTCCTCAGGATCAAATGCCTTACCCTTACCCGTGTTATTACATGCCACAAACCAGTCAAGTTCAAGCTCCTATGGTACCACAACCTCATGCACTCCCAGAACCTCAACCATCTCATCAACCCCCTCAACCTCAACAACATAGCTTCTTCACCCCAGAAGTTGTTGATTGAGCAGCTTGCCAGATGACATGTCTGGTCATGAACAACTGTTCACAAGTGCTGATCAACATGGTGGTGATAGTCCTTTTGGGAATCTGGCACTTATGGCTCTGGAATCAACTGAGGGTTCCTGCTCAACTGCATCATCGTCACAGGTAACTCAGGTATCTTCAGAGGCTAAAGCCAAGTTATGTTCTGAATCTTGTATTGCTGCCTTTGTCTCTATTAGAGAGGCAAATGTAGCATTAATAAATGAAAAACTTGAGTTTGAGAAAACAATTTCCAAAAGACAAGCTGAATATGAGTCTGCTCTTAATAGTAAAAATGATGAGATTTATAAGCTTAAATGCCAATTAAATGATGAAAAGGCTAAGCTAGAGGTTATTCTGGAAGACCAGAAAAGTCTTAAAGAAACCCTTGCAGTCACCCAAGTAGAGTGTGATCGATGGGTACAATCATGCAAAGGTTTTGAGATGCTTCTTAGTAAGCAATCAGCTTCCAATGTGAAGTTTGGCATTGGTTATAATCACACTGCTCCTCCTACAGATTTTGCTCCAAGAGTAGAGGTGAAATCTGATGGAGAAAGCAATAACCAATCCACCTCATCATGTGATTCACTTTTTGATAAAGCATCATCGAAAGTTGAAGTCAGCACTAAGCCCTCTCAGAACCTATCAGTTAATGTTGATGGTTCAATTGCTGACACTCACATGATCAAAGAGTTGGTCAACTCAGGAGTTATTTCTGAAAGTCCTGAAAGGACTGGAGAGCAAGATTTAACTCCTGAAGTTCAAGCTCCAACTACTGGCAGCACTGAAAAGAAGAAAACTGTCAGTAGAAAGAGTTTGAAGACTACTAAAGAGGAAGTCAAGAAAGCAAATAGTGCTTCCAAAGTACTGAAGAGCAAGTCTTCAGTAGTTTCATCCTCTTTAGTTGATGATCAACATAAGATGAAAAAGAAACCATGTGAAGTATGTGGTTTGTTTAATCATCTCACTGATGATTGTTGGTACAAAAGAGGATCCAAACTCAAACATAAAGATGAAATTAAAGAGAAAATGGTTAAAATGAAAAATGAGTTTAAAGCCACATTTGTACCAGCAACATCAAATCCTGTAATCCTGAAGTCCAAAAAGAAATCCAAAAAGGAAGGGGTTAAACAGGTAACAGCTGAGGTTGCTCAAAAGAAGAAGGTGCAACATAAGAACTTATCAAACTCCAGTGCTAACGTGTCTGAAGAGCTGAAAGCTTTATCACAAAATCAGACACAGCTGGTTATGATGGTTCAACATCTATTGGGAAGAGTCAACCAATTAGATGTTCCTATGTTGAATCCACAGAAAAGGAGGACCAAGCCAAAGGATTCCTCTTTTCCACCATCTTCTTCCTCTCAAGCTGTTATTTCTAGCAAACTTGTTAGTCCACCATCTGTTGATGTGAATAGGCCCAAAACCAAAAAGGTTTGGGTCTCAAAATCTAACTAATTTGCTTTATTCTGCAGGGTTCTTCAACATGCCACAGAGGCATCTGGTATGTAGACAGTGGAGGATCCATGCATATGACAGGAAACAGATCACTTCTTAATGACTACTCTCAAGGAAGGAAGGGATTTGTATCTTTTGGCAATGATGCAAAGGGTTACATCATCGGCAAAGGTTTTGTTTCCAATGGGGAAATAAAGTTTGATGATGTTAACCATGTGGAAAATCTCAAGTACAACCTCTTGAGTGTCAGTCAAATGTGTGACAAAGGCCATGTTGCTCTTTTCACAAGTCAGAACTGCCGGATTCTGTCATCCAAAGTTCTGAGTTTGATTGACAAGGTGTTGGATAAACACACTCTCCTTAAGGCCAACAGAACAGGAAGAGTGTATGCCTTAGATCTTTCTAAGAAAATAGATCTCAAAGGCCATCCTTGCCTATTTTCGAAGGCTTCCCCTCAAGAATCTACACTATGGCATAGAAGGCTGGGTCATGTTAATCTCAAAAACATAAATCAGCTGATTAACCATGGTTTAGTAAGGGGATTGCCTATGAAGGAGTTTAAATGTGAAGATGACTGCACTGCTTGTCTAAAAGGAAAACAGCACAAAGTTTCATTTCCTTCCATAGAAGAACCTAAGTCCACAGTCTGCTTACAGCTTCTTCACATGGATCTCTTTGGTCCTGTGAGAGTGATGAGTATGGCTAAGAAGAAATACTGTCTAGTAATTGTGGATGATTACTCTAGATTTGTATGGACTTTCTTTTTGCATTCAAAGGATGAAGCACCTCAGAAGATTATCAACTTTGTGTTGTATGTTGAGAAGCAGTATTCCCTCTCAGTCAAGTGTATTAGAAGTGATAATGGAACTGAATTTAGAAACAATACACTTGATGAGTTCTACCTCTCAAAGGGAATCAAGAGGCATTTTAGCATTCCAAGAACTCCTGAACAAAATGGAGTAGTGGAGAGAAAGAACAGGACCCTTATTGAAGCTGCAAGGTCCATGTTGGCTGACTCTGGATTGCCAATGACTTTTTGGGCTGAAGCTATCAATACTGCTTGTTATGTACAAAATAGAGCTCTAGTGAATAAGAGGTTGATGAAAACTCCATATGAAGTTCTTCATCATTTGGCCCCTCTAATTTCATTCTTTAGAGCTTTTGGATGTCCTTGTTTCATTCTCAACACAAGGGATCAACTCCAAAAATTTGATTCTAAGGTGGATGCAGGATATTTTGTTGGTTATTCATCAACTTGCAAAGCATACAGAGTCTTCAACTGTAGAACAAAGATGGTTGAAGAGACTCTACATGTTAAGTTTAATGAATCTCCAAAGGACAAGATTCCACAAAATCCTGTGGAGATATTTGATTTGGACATACTACAATATGCTCCTCATCAAACTCCTGCTGTTGCTCATGTCAACAGTTCTCCACCTGGTGGTACTGCTGGTACTGATGATGATGATAGTAGTACTCACCTCTTCAGATTTACTGATCAACTGCCTGATTCAGCTAGACCTGATGTTCCTGCCGCTCCAGCAGCACAATCCACAACAAATGCTGATGAGATTTCCATAACTTCAACTTCCTTTGAACTACCATCAACTGATTGGTTTCAAGGAAATTCTTCACCATCACCATCTGTTGCTGCTGAGCCTGCTACAAACACTTGCACTGATCTCATTGTGTACCAAGATCTGAAGAATCACCCTATGTCTCAAATCATTGGTGATATCACTGCTGGAGTATCAACAAGAAGTCAATTGTCAAATTTCTGCTTCTATGCTCTCTTCATTAGTCAGCAAGAGCCAAAGAATTATCACATTGCTTTAAAGGACAATGGATGGGTTGATGCCATGCAGCTTGAGCTTCTTCAGTTCAAGAAACAACAAGTGTGGGAACTGGTTCCTCTACCTCCAGGTAAGTGTGCAATAGGCACTAAATGGGTGTTTAGGAATAAGACTGATGAAAATGGGCTTATTGTTAAGAACAAGGCCAGACTGGTTGTTCAGGGGTTTGCACAAGAAGAAGGTATTGATTATGATGAAACCTTTGCTCCTGTAGCCAGACTGGAAGCAATTCGATTGTTTTTAGCTTATGCTGCTTATCAAAATCTTAAAGTTTTCAAATGGATGTCAAAAGTGCTTTTCTGTATGGAAAATTAAAGAAGAGGTTTATGTATGTCAACCACCAGGTTTTGAGGACAACAAACATCCTAATTGGGTGTATAAGCTTGATAAGGCTCTTTATGGGTTGAAACAAGCTCCTAGGGCCTGGTATGAGACATTATCAAACTTTCTTCTTGAAAATAATTTTACTAGAGGCACCATAGATAAAACTTTATTCATTAAGAAAGCAGGGCAGCATAATTTACTTGTTCAAATTTATGTAGATGATATTATTTTTGCATCTTCTGATCCACAGTTGTGTGATGACTTTACAAAGCTGATGCAACAAAAGTTTGAAATGAGTGCAATGGGGGAATTACAATTCTTTCTGGGTTTGCAAATCAAACAAAAGGCTGATGGAATTTTCATTCATCAGTCCAAATATACAAAAAATCTTTTGGAAAAATTTGATTTACAAAATTGTAAACCCTGTTCTACTCCCATGTGCAACACCACACAACTGGATACAGATCAGAAAGGTAAAGTGGTTGATGAAACACTTTACAGATGTATGATTGGGTCCTTGATGTACCTAACAGCTTCTAGACCAGATATTATGTTTGCTACATGTGTTTGTGCTAGATTTCAGGCTGCACCTAAGGAGTCTCATTTGATTGCAGTCAAGAGGATCTTTAGATATTTGCAAGGCACTCCATCTCTAGGTTTATGGTATTCTACTAGACATTCTGGTAAATTAGTTGCTTTTTCTGACAGTGACTATGCAGGGTGTAAGTTGACCAGGAAATCAACTTCTGGTGGATGCCAATTCCTAGGCAACTGTTTGATTTCTTGGCAGAGTAAGAAACAAACCTCAGTTGCTACATCAACTGCTGAAGCCGAGTACATTGCTGCTGCAAGTTGTACATCTCAGGTATTATGGCTTCAAAACCAATTATTGGATTATGGCATAACTGAGACTAAGACTCCATTGTTAATGGACAGCTCTTCAGCTCTTTGTATTGTCAAGAATCCTGTCCAGCACTCTAGGACTAAACATATTGAAATCAGACATCATTTTATTAGAGATTGTTTTGAAAAAGGTCTGATTGATCCAAAATTTGTTCCTAGTGCTGATGAGCTTGCAGACATTTTTACTAAGCCTTTGGATAGTTCAACCTTCCACAACCTGGTGTTAAGGCTTGGTATGCTGCAGCTAGAATAAGTGACAACTACCGATAATCTCAGTAATAAATACTGATGATCATTGGTAACCATGTCATATATAAGTACTTCATTTGTTAAAACAGCTGATGTAGTTATAACAGCTGATGAAATCACAACAGCTGATGTAACTACAACTGCTGATGTCAGAAATGCAGATAAGTACTGATGACCAATGAAACATAAACTCGGATTTAAATGTGGAGGTCAGACTGAAACAGCTGAAAAGCTATGAATTGACGAAAACAGCTGATGAGTAATTTCTCTTCAGTTGTTTTTACAACTGCTGTTTCTAAACAACTGAAGCCACAGCTATGTCTTCAGTAGTTTACAACTACTGAAGACTACCACTAAGTCTTCAGCTGTTTACAACAACTGATGACAAAACCACTGGTCTTCAGTATTTCATAAGACTGATGACAAACCACCATGTCCTCAGTTGTTTCACCCACCTGAAGTCGAAATTGTCTCAGTAGTTTAAATTACTGAAGACTAAATTAAAGACTTCAGCTGTTTCAAGTCTGACGGTTAAAACCAAGTCTTCAGTTGTATTATAACAACTGATGATCACACCAAGACGGTCAGTCATTCAAACCTCTGAAGTTAATGCCACGTCATCACTAGTCTCAACAAATGATGACTAACACCAAAAACTTCAGTCGGTTCATAACCCTACCCTATAAATACCATATCTCACCGGAGTTTTTCTCACCTTTCCTCTCAAACCTAACGTTCAAAAACTCTGTACCCTATCTTCATCATGGCGACCATGCAACTAAAACCACGACACAACGTGTCGCTCACCTTACTAAATCACCATTCTGGACCAAGTTTCACAACGCCATTGATTTAATGGTCCAGTCACCTTACCAAACAGCCTTTTGATAAACCCCACGATATATGCCGAATCCCTTAGCCAATTCTGGACAAACGTCACTCTTGTCTCTGAGGAGATGACACAGAGTCACTTCATTCGTTTGTCCATAGCCAAAAGGTGGTCATCAATCCAGAGATTCTTCGCCAAAACCCTCAATCTGGATGATGCCACTTTCCCGACTAGCTATCCAAAGGGCACCACTGATCTATCATTTGCCCACCATGGATACGAAGGCAACCTGAGTGCCTCTACCATATTGAAGAAGAAACATTTCCAGGATGCTGAACGGCTTATCTTTCATATGGTCAATGTCTGCCTGGCTCCAAAGACTTCATCATGGGATCAAATGTCCACAAGGTGGCAACAGGTATTGTACTCTATCCTTGAGCAACAACCTTTAAATTTTTCTGAAATATTATTCTTAGAGCTCAAGGATATGGCCCAAAAACAACTTTCTAACCGTTGGATATTATATCCTCGGTTCATAATGGCCATAATTGAAAACCAGCTTCAAGCTGAGGGACTTGTTGGCCTGGGAGTCCCTGCTATGGCTGTATTGCCTGAAGTATACTCCAGGCACAACTCTGACCAATCACTCAAAATGGCTGCCAAGCTGCGCAAACCCACGCAGCTGGAACCCACAGCCACCACCACAAAATCCAAAGTCCCCACCAAACCAAAAACAAAACGAACCAAAACAGCTATTCAGGAAGATGAGTCCCCTGAAGATGCTCCTGTACCACCAAGACAGGATATACTTACTGGTGTAAACCCCCCAGTAGTATCAGAGACTCACCCAGCCACAGCCGCTCAGGATTCTTCTCAAAAGGAACCTGAAGCAACCAAAGAAGGGGTACCCACAAATCTGGAATCTTCCTCATTTGAGGAGATTGCCATTGAAACACACCATTCTCCCCAGGTGCATAATACCCTATCTCCTCATGAAAATGCCCCCCAAAGTCCAACACTTATAATTGCAAATGTGGTGACTCAGCTGCATGCCTCTCCTCCTCCCCAACAACCACCTAAAGGGAAAACCACAGATAGTGAGGTAGAGGATCAACATGCTTCTGACAACCCACAGCACAGGGGTTTAAATGTTCAGTCTCCTAGTGTAGATACGGAGACAAGAATATCTGGTGAGGCTGCCACCTCTTCTGCATCAGCACATGATCAGACTGAGGCTGGTAACATGGCTAAGACCTCATCAGAGGCAACAGCTGATGAAGGACATCGTCCTGAGGCTGGAAGTCCCCAGTTCCAAGAAAAAGGGGCACATGCTACATCTGGTCTACACCCAGGGCATGTATATCTTGCTACTAGCAGGAGGTCAGGTGATTCAGCATCTGCTGATGATGACCTGGGCTTCTTTTATGATGTTCTAGCCCAGAACACAATTCTTGAGGAAGAAGTCAGTAGACTACAAAGACTACTTGACCAATTTTCTCAAGAAGCAAGTCCATCTGATACCACCATACACCCACAGATGGCACCTTCACCTGAAGGTCTCCTAAACACTCAGCCACTAAAAACATTCCATCAACCAGCCTCTACATTTGGCACTGCTTCTCAGGGACAGAACCCCTCTGAGCAAACAGCTGCTATCTTTCATAAATCTCTACCTCTCATCACCCCAATGATCACCGACATTGTGATCAAAACCTTGGATGACAGACTTCCCTCAATCATACAGCCACTGGTGGAGGAGATTGTGAGCACAAGGCTTTCTACTACTCAAACCCTTGCAACCAATGCAACCAAAAAGGGGGAGAGTCAGTCAGTGAAAGACAAAGGGAAGAGCATATTGATAGAGAGAGAACAGGAGGAAGAAGAGGTTGTGAAAGAGACTGAGAAGGAGGAAGAGTATGTGAAGGGAGCTGACACTGATCAAGTGAGTGAAAGTCACAAAGACTTTCACATCACATATAAGAAGAGGAAGATTGAAAGAAAAGAAAAAGAACTCCAACTTGATGAGATGGTCAAAATGGCGGATGCTACACATAGTAAATCTATGGACTCCATTATTGATCAACTATACAGACAAGGGTTCGATACTGCACAGCTTGACTCAGAGATTAAAAGACTTGAAGTTGAAGAAATTAACTCAAGATGGGCAAGTTATGATGTGCTAGAAAGAGAAAGACTGGAGATCATGATCAGATTCATTGCAAAGTATCTTGGAAGATCATTGATAGAGATTAAGTCATGGACCAGGGACAGTATCTTGGCAATAACCACCAAGATCTGTACGTCTGAAGCATACACAAAGGGATTAGTGATTGAAGCACTAAATGAAGCAGGTGCTGGAAACAGAAGCGAACTAGCAAAATACTCCAAAGCCTCACTCATTACAAGAATGCTAGAACAACCTGCAAAACCTACCACTTCAAAATCACCACTACCACAACCCATTAAACCAACTCCTTTACCCTCAAAACCAACAGCCGATGATGCATCCAAGAAGAAGAAGAGAAGGATGTTGAGGCTAGAAGAAGATGATGAAGAGGATGATGAGGAAGAAGATAGGTTGCCTCTTTCTGCAGTCCTAACTTTGCCTAAAGCCAAATCTATGCCCATCACTCCCACCTCACAGATGGAGACTGTGAGAGTAAAGATAGAAGAAGAGCAGCAGCAAAGGCTTCATGATGAGGAGATGCTGAAGAGTATAGACAAAACCTATGCTGCTTCTTCATCAATAATAAGCATGAAGAAAGAAGCTCTGAGACTGTACACCCTTGCCAACACATTTCAATATCAAAAGGAAAAGGTGAGGATATGGCCTGATCCTAGGGTGGCTCACCGAATTGTGAAGAAGGACATTCCTGCAAGATACAAGGGCTAGATAAAAAGGATCGTAGATGAAGAGATCACAGTGGTCCTTGTAGTATCACCCTGGGAGATTGTAGAAGACTTCAAGAAGGCTTATGAGACTAAACAGCCTCCCCAAAAGATGTTAGAAAACAGAGTAATCAAGAAGGGGTTAGTCTACAAGAAGCTTGAGAACTTCAAACAAAATGAGCTCAGTCTGTTACTTGAAGGTAATCACCCAGATGAGTTTGCCTACAGACAGATCACAACAGTTGAGCTCAAAAATGGCAAACAGGCCAAATACATCTCAGAGCTGTATGGGCGTGAAGGATTGTTCGATGGTGAACCAGAGAATCTTACTATGGAAGAACAAATCATGTTTCTCAGAGCATACACTAGAGAATCCTACAGGCTTATACATGGGAAGTGAGTTTCATGGATGGGGGAACAGCTCAGTGTCCAATTCCCTAATACAGAGCTCCCATCCATACTTTGCCAACCAAATCATCAGAGACTTACTTCCAGGCCGGTGCTTATATGGGTCATCTTCTCAACTGATCAAGAAGGAAAAAGACCAACCATTTTGCCAACAATAAGTGGGACCTCAATAAAGTTAAAGGTTTTGGCTGCATTGGTTCAGGGGGAGTTTGTTGGACCAAAAGAACCAATGAGCCGGATCAGAAAAACCTTTAAGTCCCACAGACGTCACAACAACTACTGAAGTCCACAACAGCTGAAGACAACAAATGATTACAAAGTCTGAAGACACAAGTGCTGAAGACAAAGTCTGAAGACAAGTGCTGAAGACAAAGTCTGAAGACAAGTGCTGAAGACAAAGTATCAGACGTTGTCACAACAGCTGAAGAGGACTTCTTCAGTAGTTGTGACGGTTTGCTTTCAGTAGTTTTATATTTTCTCTTTTCAGTAGTTTTGTAAAACGACTGAAGAGTTTGTTCTTCAGTCGTTGTAGTATCAGTAGTTTCTTTTCAGTTGTTTTATGTTTTATACTTAGCACTCTGACATGTTCTCAGTAGTTGTGAACATTTCGGTAGTTTATTAAGTATTAGTTATTTTTATACTAGATCTGCTAGTAATCACCATCCCGTGATTACAGCAGTGATTGCACTCTATATAAGGAGTGCCAACTTTATTGTAACGGTAAATGATTTAGCAATAATATTGGGCATTATTGAAACATTCCTAATCACAGAAAAATATTCTCTCGCATTTGTTTACAAGTAACAAACTCTTGCTATAATTTGACTAATTCTTCTCTTCATTCCGCTGCATTACACTCTAATACTTCAAACTTGTGATCGCTAATCCTGTCAGTAGTTGTAACTACATCAGTACTTTTCAACAAATAAAGTACTTCAGTACTTTTAAGTAATTTAGTCTTCAGTAGTTATGAAAACTGCTGAAGATAAAATAACTTATCAGTACTTATTTTGACAGTTGTATACTACTGAGATCATCAGTAGTTGTCAAATCATTCTAGCTGCAACATACCAAGCTTTAGCACTAGATTTTGGAAAGTTGCACTGTCCAAAGGCTTAGTAAATATATCTGCAAGCTCATCAGCACTAGGAACAAACTTTGGATCAATCAGACCTTTTTCATAACAATCCCTGATAAAATGATGTCTGATCTCAATATGTTTGGTCCTAGAATGCTGGACAGGATTCTTAACAATACAAAGAGCTGAACACTGTCCATCAGTAAAGGAGTCTTAGTCTCTGTAATGTCATAATCCAGTAATTGATTCTGAAGCCAGAGTACCTGAGATGTACAACTTGCAGGAGCAATGTACTCTGCTTCAGCAGTGGATGTAGCAACTGAAGTTTGTTTCTTACTCTGCCAAGAAACTAAACAATTGCCTAAAAATTGGCATCCACCAGAGGTTGATTTTCTGGTTAATTTACACCCTGCATAGTCACTATCAGAGAAAGCAACTAATTTGCAAGAGTGCCAGTGGAATACCAAAGTCCTAGAGATTGAGTTCCTTGCAAGTATCTAAAGATCCTTTTGACTGCAATCATATGGGATTCTTTAGGTGCAGCCTGAAATCTAGCACAAACACAAGTTGCAAACATAATGTCTGGTCTAGAAGCTGTAAGGTACATCAAGGAACCAATCATACATCTGTAAAGAGTTTCATCAACTGCTTTACCTTTCAGAGCAGCATCCAGTTGTGTGGTGCTGCACATGGGAGTAGAACAGGGCTTTCAATTTTGTAAATCAAACTTTTTCAACAAATCCTTTGTATATTTTGATTGATGAATGAAAGTTTCATCAGCCATTTGTTTGATTTGCAAACCCAGAAAAAACTGTAATTCTCCCATGGCACTCATTTCAAACTTTTGTTGCATCAACTTAGTAAAGGCATCACACAACTGTGGATCAGAAGAGGCAAAAATAATATCATCTACATAAATTTGAACAAGGAGCTTATGCATGCCTACTTTCTTAATGAACAAAGTTGTATCTATGGAGCCTCTAGTGAAATTGTTTTGAAGAAGAAAGTTAGACAGTGTATCATACCAGGCTCTGGGAGCTTGTTTTAACCCATAAATAGCCTTATCAAGCTTATACACCCAATCTGGATATTTATGATCTTCAAAACCTGGTGGTTGACACACATAAACTTCTTCTTTTATTTTACCATATAAGAATGCACTTTTGACATCCATTTGAAAAACTTTAAGATTATGGAAAGCAGCATAAGCTAAGAACAATCTGATTGCCTCCAGTCTGGCTACAAGGGCAAAGGTTTCATCATAATCAATACCTTCTTCTTGTGAAAACCCCTGTACAACCAGTCTGGCCTTGTTCTTAACAATTTGACCTTTTTCATCAGTTTTATTCCTAAACACCCATTTAGTGCCTATTGCACACTTACCTTTGGGTAGAGGAACCAGTTCCCACACTTGCTGCTTTTGAAACTGAAGAAGCTCATGTTGCATGGCTTCAACCCATCCATTGTCTCTTAATGCAATATGATAGTTCTTTGGCTCTTGCTGACTGATGAAGAGAGCATAAAAGCAGAAATTGGACAATTGACGTCTAGTTGAAACACCAGCATTGATGTCACCAATGATCTGAGACATGGGGTGATTCTTCAGTTCTTGGTACTCAAAAAGATCTGTGCAAGTGTTTGTAGGAGATTCAGTAGCAACAGATGTTGATTCAGACTCTTGAAACCTAGAATGAGATGGCAATTCAAATGAAGTAGAGGATTCAGAGATCTCATCAGCATTTGTTGTGGATGGAACTGCTGAAGCTACAGGAACATCAAGTTTAGTAGACTCAGGCAGGTGATCACTAAAACTTGCATTTATACCACCAGATGGATGACTAGTTGCAGGAGATGATGGATTCTCAGAATCTGCAACTGCTAGAGACTGATAAGGAACATATTGCAGTATGTCCAAATCAAATAACTCCATAGGGTTTTATGGAATTTTGTCCTTTGGAGATTCATTAAACTTTACATGCAAGGTTTCTTCAACTATCTTTGTTCTGCAATTAAAAACTCTGTATGCCTTGCAAGTAGATGAATACCCAACAAAGTACCCTGCATCCACCTTTGATTCAAACTTCTGAAGTGGATTCTTTGTGTTAAGAATATAACAAGGACACCCAAATGCTCTAAAAAAGGAAATCAGAGGGGCCAGATGATGTAACACCTCATAAGGAGTCTTCATCAACCTCTGATTTACTAACACTCTATTTTGCACATAACAAGCTGTGTTGACAGCTTCAGCCCAAAAGGTTAGTGGCAAACCAGAATCAGCCAACATTGTCCTTGCGGCTTCAATAAGGGTCCTGTTCTTTCTCTCCACAACTCCATTTTGTTCAGGAGTTTTTGGAATGTTATACTGCCTCTTGATTCCCTTAGATAAATAGAATTCATCAAGTGTGTGGTTTCTAAATTCTGTGCCATTATCACTCCTCACACACTTGACAGGAAGGGAGTACTGCTTTTCCACATACATCACAAAGTAGATGATGATTTGAGCAGCCTCATCTTTTGAATGTAAGAAGAAAGTCCATACAAATCTGGAATAATCATCCACAATTACCGGACAGTATTTTTTCTTTGCCATGCTCATCACTCTTACTGGACCAAAAAGATCCATATGCAGTAATTGCAAGCAGGCATTGGACTTTGGTTCTTCTATTGGAGGGAATGATACTTTGTGTTGCTTTCCTTTTAAACAAGCAGAACAGTTGTCATCACATTTGAACTCCTTTAATGGCAGACCTCTCACTAAACCATGATGGATAAGCTGGTTCATGTTTTTAAGATTCACATGACCAAGCCGTCTGTGCCATAGTTCAGATTCCTGAGGAGAGGCCTTGGAGAACAGACATGGATGGCCTTTTAGATCAATTTTCTTTGATAAATCTAAGGCATATACTCTTCCAATCCTGTTGGCCTTCAGGAGAGTATATTCATCCAATATCTTGTCAATCATTCTCAAAACATTGGAAGACAGAATCCGGCAGGTCTGGCTGGTGAAAAGTGCAACAGGCCCTTTATCACACATTTGACTGACACTCAACAAGTTGTACTTGAGATTCTCCACATGGTTAACATCATCAAATCTTATCTCACCATTTGACACAAAGCCTTTTCTGATGATTTAACCCTTAGCATCATTACCAAAAGATACAAATCCCTTCTTTCCTTGAGAGTAGTCATGAATAAGAGAACTGCTCCTTGTCATATGCATAGATCCTCCACTGTCCACATACCAGATGCTTCTATGGCATGCTGAAGAACCCTGCATTTGTCACAAGAAACTAGTTAGATTTTGAGACCCAAACCATTTTGGTTTTGGGTCTGTTCTCATCAACAGATTTTATACTAACTGATTTGTCATGATTAACAGCCTTTGAAGGTGGAGATGGTGCTGAAAAGGATTCCTTTGATTTTGGCTTAGTTTTCCTTTTCAGTGGTTTAATCACACGTATATCTATTTGGTTAACTCTCCCTAACAGATGTTGAATCATCATAACAAGTTGTGTCTGATTGGTTGTTAAAGCCTTCAGTTCAGCAGACACATCAGTACTTGTTTTTTATTTGTTCCTGTGACTCACCATGTCCTCCTTTTTGAAAGACACAGACTTAGTCTGGTGTTTTGATATTCCATGTGGAATACTTTCAACTGTTTTATGATAAACCCCTTCCTTCTTTTTAGATTTTTGTAAAAACTTTGGGTTATCAGATTGAGATGTTTGTGGTACAAACTTGGTTTTAAATTCATCTTTCATTTTATTAATTTTCTTTTTAATGATTTTATTTTTGTTGAATTTGGAACCCTTTTTGTACCAACATTCATCAGTGAGATGATTGAATAGACCACATATTTCACATGGCTTTTTCTTCATCTTCTGTTGTTCAACTGCTGAAGAAGATGAAACTACTGAAGGTGTGTTCTTCAGTACTTTCTTCCTTTCAGTACTTATGTTAAGTACTAAAGGATTTGTAACAACTGAAGATTTGTTCTTCAGAAGTTTTCTATCAGTACTTATGTTAAGTACTAAAGGATTTGTAACTCTTCAGCAGTTGTCAAACCATGTTTGTTTTCATTTAGTTTGAAATGCTCTTCAGGTGTTGTTACTTGCCCTTCAGTACTTTGAATACTTTGTGGGACAACACCTAAAGCGCTCAGTTTTTCTTTTATCATGTGTTTATCAGCAGTGAGACCATCAGCAGATTGATTAGCTGAGGTACTAATACTGACTTCATCCTCTGATTTTGGATTATCACTTGAGGATGAGACACATGATGATGTGGTTTGGGAATTGCTTTCACCTTCAGATTTTACTTCTATCTTGGGAGTAAAATCTGTAGGAGGTACAGTGTGATTATACCCAATCCCAAACTTCACATTTGAAGCTGTTTGCTTGCCGAGAAGCATTTCAAACCCCTTGCACGATGTTACCCAGCGTTCACAATTTACTTGGTAGCTGCAAGTGTTTCTTTGAGATTCTTATGATTCTCTAGAATGACCTCTACCTTTGCCTTTTCATCAGTGATTTGGCATTTTAATTTGTAAATCTCATCATCTTTTTCGTTTAAGACAGACTTAAACTCAGTTTTTCTTTTGGAAATCACTTTCTCTAGGTCAAGATTTTGATTAATTAAAGCTACATTTGCTTCTCTAATTGAGACAAAAGCAGCTATGCATGACTCAGAACACAACTTGGCCTTAGCCTCAGAAGATACCTGTGGTACCTGTGATGATGAAGCATTTGAGCATGAACCATCAGTAGACTCCAGGGCCATAAGAGCAAGATTTCCAAAAGGATTTTCACCACCATGTTGACCAGCACCAGAAAACAATTGTTCAAGATAACCAGAAAGATCATCTGGTAAGCTACTCCAGTCAACAACTTCAGGTGTGAAAAAGCTTTGATGTGATTGAGATTGAGATTGTTGATTTGATTGAGATGGTTAAGGATCAGGTAGGGCATGTGGTTGTTGAGCTATGGGTACTGGAACCTGACTGGACTGAGGCATGTAAAAACAGGCATAAGGATATGACATTGGACCCTGAGGGACAAAAAATGCAGGAGATGATTGATTTTGTGAATGATGATCAGAACTGGTAGAATGTTGCCCTTTGTTTTGTGAGCTATTGCCTGGAAAGGTAACAAATGGTGCAGAAGAGTTAGATCCAGATGATCTACACTCTCTTGCAAAATGTCCAAGTCTATGGCACTTGTGACACCTCAACTTGCTCTTGTCAAAACCAACTTTGGTTTTTCCAAAGAGACCAGGAAATTTTCTACCTGTCCTTTTGTAAAATTTTTGAGATCTGATATTGATTAATGCCATTTGGCTCAAAATATCCATCTCTTCCAGATCATCATCAGCAATTCCTTTCAAATCATCCATCAAAAAGCACAAATTATCACTACTACACCATGAATTACTATCAACACCAACAAAAGCATGATCTCCACTGTTTGAAGAGAAATCTATATGCTCATCATAAGAACTTTCTGATGCAGCATATTCTGACTCATGACCAACCAGAGCAGTATTCCCTGGTACAAAATCATCAGTGAGCTTCCCAGATGAAGCCAGTTTCCTTTTCTGTTCTATCTCTCTTTCAAATGTTAACAGTTTCCCATGAAGTTGGGTGAGAGATAGATTGTCCAAATTTGCACTGGAGCGTAGGACAATAGTATATGTGTCCCATCTCTCAGGCAGGGATCTGAGGAATCTGTTGTTCATCTGACTATTTGTATATTCATGTTTAACCATTTTCAGCTCAGATATTAAACAGGAAAATCGCTCAAACTGTTGAGTTAGTGACTCACCCTTTCTATGAGAGAATGTCTCATATTGCTGGGCAAGGATCTCTCTATTGTTTGCCAAGACCTCATCAGTTCCTCCAAATTGTTCTTTCAGAGCAACCCAGAGATCATGAGCAGTTTCATGATGCATAAGTCCAGAATAGATTTCATTAGGCAGTGCCATGGCCAGAATTCCATGGGCTTTAGCATCAATTTCAAACAGTTTCAGATCCTCATCTGAGTATTGCTCTTTCTTCTTCAGAACCATCTCATTGGTTTCCGGATTACTCACCATAGGCTTATATGGTCCATGAACCATAGATTTCCAACAACCTGAACTGTTAACAGACAGGTGATGGAGCATTCGGCGTTTCCATATGTTATACTCACTCCTAACAAGCATCGGAGGCTTTGTTGAGGAGCCAGTATTGTGAGGATCATTGATTGATGTAGCCATTTTCACCGATTCAAACAGGTTCAATGAAATTTAAACAAATCTAGTTCAAAAACTCAACAACTCAGTTTGAAACAAGACGAATCTCAAATTAATTCACCGGAAGCAAAAGAAAATCAAACTCTATAACCAGTTCTTGCAAATTTGCTAATTCGATCAAACTTAGTTATCAAAAGAGCAGTTTCAATGATCAATTTTTAAATCGATCAATGATTAACCAGCTCTAATACCATTTGAAAGGATCGGGATCTAGTTTGATCAATTAGATTAAGATTTGCAGCGGAATAGAACAAGAATTAGACGAAATTTAAGCAAGAATAATATGAATATTCAATCAAACAGTAACGATTATAGAGAGAGAGTTTTCTGCAAATAGAATATTTTCATTCACGTATAAGCTTCTCTATTAAAACAATTAGGTCAACATTCCTTTTATAAAGGAATGTGACGTCAGCTGATGTCACTTGATAGTGACATCTAACTGATTTATACAACCAACCGAAAGTAGACTAAACTACTGAAGATGTCCACAACAACTGAGGACAGCTTCACAAAAAGCTAAGTACAAGCTAAAATAAAACTACTGATTACAAACTACTAAAAAGTAAACCATCACAACTACTGAAAAGAACTACTTCAGCTGTTGTGACAACTTCTGAGAACTTGGTCGTCAGACTTTGTCTTCAGCAGTTGTCTTCAGACTTTGTCTTCAGACTTTGTCTTCAGACTTTGTCTTCAGACTTTGTCTTCAGCTGTTGTAGATCACTTCAGTTGTTATGATGTCTGTGGGACTTAAAGGTTTTTCTGATCTGGCTCATTGGTTCTTTTGATCCAACAATAACAAGTTACCCAAATATAAAGTAATATATATATATAATGGTTTAAGAATATTAATTTATGAAATCCTATATTTTAGGGTTGTCACATTCTCCCCCCGTAAAAATAATTTCGTCCCGAAATTTATTGGAGAGTAATACCTAAAGTTGAGAGGTTCTTATCTAATCACTGACTTAAAATAGTTGGGGATACTTTCTTCTGATTTCATCTTCTCTTTCCCATGTATATTCTGGTCCTCTCTTAGCGTTCCACTTAACTTTCACTATCGGAATTTTATTCCTTCATAACCTTTTCACTTCTTTATCTAATACGGCTATTGGTTCTTCCATAAAATGGAGCTTCTTGTCTACCCTTATTTCTTGAACTAGAATTTTTAATGCCTCATCTACTAGACATTTCTTTAGATTGGACACATGAAAGATGTTGTGTACTTCCCTTAATTCTTGGGGTAAATTTAACTTATACGCAACTGGGCCAACTTTGTCTGTGATTTCAAATGGTCCAACGTACCTAGGGTTTAACTTATTCCTTTTCTCAAATCGAATTATTCCTTTTGTGGGTGATATTTTCAGATAAACCTTATCTCTAACTTGGAATTCTAGTGGCTTTCTTCTTTTGTGAGCATAACTTTTCTGTCAATCACGTGTTGCCTTCAATTTTTTTTAATTTCCTTGATCTTGTCAGATGTTTCTTGAATTAGATCAGGGCCTATAAGTTGTTTATCTCCTACTTCATTCCAACATAATGGTGATCTACATTTTCTTCCATACAAGGCTTCAAATGGGGCTGTTCCAATACTAGAATGATAGCTATTATTATAAGAAAACTCTATCAAAGGTAGATGTATATCCCAATTGCCACCAAAATTTAATGCACAAGCACGTAACATATCTTCCAATGTTTGAATTGTCTTTTCACTTTGTCCATCTGTTTGTGGATGGTATGCTGTACTAAGGTTTATTTGGGTTCCTAAAGCTTTTGGTAGGGTTTGCCAGAACCTAGATATGAATCTACTGTCTCTGTCGGATATAATTGAGATGGGTATTCCATGTCTGTACACAATTTCCCATGTAAATTCTTGCTAATTTCTCCATTTTATAATCTTCTCTAATTGGCAAGAACTGTGCTGGTTTGGTTTATCCATCTACTATAACCCAAATTGTGTCATACCCACTTGAGGTTCTTGGTAGTTTAGTTATAAAATCCATGGTGATCTGGTCCCATTTCCATTCTGGAATCTCGGGTTGTTGCAGATATCCTGAAGGTTTTTGGTATTCAGCTTTAACTCTTGAACATGTATCACATCTTTCTACAAATTCTCCGACTGATCTCTTCATGCCGGGCCACCAATATTGGCTTTTCTAATCTTTATACATTTTGTTATTTCCTGGATGCACAGAATATTTCGACTTATGTGCCTCTTGCAGTATGATTCTTCTAAGTATATTATTATTGGGTATCCATGTTCTTCCCTTGAACTTTAAAAGTCTATTTGCACCTTCTTCCAAATCTTTTATTTGTCCTTTCATCTCCAACTTACCTTTTTGTTGGGCCTCCCGTATTTGATTTAACAGATCTGATTGTAGTTCCATTCTCATGGCACGTACCCGTAATGATTTAACTATATCTTTCCTACTTAATGCATCTGCTACTACATTTGCTTTACCCGGATGGTATTTGATTTCACAGTTATAATCACTTAATAGTTCTATCCATCTCCTTTGTCTCATATTCAGCATTTTCTGATCAAATATGTGCTGTAAACTCTTATGATCTGTATATATTGTACATTTTGTTCCATACAGATAATGTCTCAGATTTTTAGTGCAAATACTACTGCTCTTAATTCCAAATCATGAGTAGTGTAATTCTTTTCACTTCCCCTAAGTTGTCTGGAGGCATAGGCAATTACTTTACTCTATTGCATTAATACGCATCCAAATCCTTGACGAGACGCGTCACAATATACTATAAAATCATCAGTCCCTTCTGGTAACGACAAGATAGGTGCACTACATAATTTACTTTTTAAGAGTTCGAATGCAGCCTTTTGCTTTTTTCCCCAAATGTAAGGCTTATCCTTTTGAGTTAATTCAGTCAGAGGTTGAGCTATTCTTGAAAAACTTTCTATGAATCTTCTATAATATCCGGCCAGTCCTAAGAAGTGGCGTACTTCTGTTGGTGTTTTGGGATCTTCCCATTTCTTAACAGCCTCTATTTTTGCTGGATCTACTTGTATACCTTCTTGGTTAACTATGTGTCCAAGGAATTGCACTTCCCTTTTACAGAATTCACATTTTGAGAATTTTTCATATAATTTTTCTTTCCTTAACAACTCCAAAGTCAACCTTAAGTGCTGTTCATGATCCTCTTTATTTTTGGAATAGATTAAAATGTCATCTATAAAAACTATGACAAACTTGTCTAAATAATGCTTACATATCCTATTCATTAAATCCATAAATACAGCTGGAGCATTGGTTAATCCAAATGGCATTACAAGAAATTCATAATGTCCGTACCTAGTTCTGAATGTTGTTTTTGGTATGTCCTCATCCTGAACTCTTAACTGAAGATATCGTGATCTTAACTCTATCTTTGAAAAGTAACTAGATGCTTGCAATTGGTCAAATAGGTCGTCTATCCTGGGTAGGGGATACCTATTCTTTATAGTTATCTTATTAAGTTCCCTATAGTCTATACACATTCTAAACGTTCCATCTTTCTTTTTAACAAATAAAATGGGTGCTCCCCAGGGTGACACGCTAGGACGTATAAACTCCTTGTCCAGTAATTCTTGAAGTTGGCTCATTAATTCCTTCATTTCTATGGGTGCTAAACGGTAGGGTGCCTTAGCAATAGGGTTGTTCGTGGTATTAACTCAATTTTGAACTCTACTTGACGAGGGGGTGGTAAACCAGATAATTCATCAGGAAATATATCAGAATAATCATTAACGATAGGAACACTTTCTAGGCTTATTTCATCTACTTTGGTGTCAACCATTTGAGCCAGGAAAGCTAAGCATTTCTTTCTTAAACATTTTTGTGCGTTCTTACAGGAAATTATCTTTATGACACCTCTAGGTTTCTCACCATATATACAAAGTGTTATATTTTCATTAATCAGAGGAATTCTTATCATTTTCTTGCCACATACTATTTCAGCCTGATTTTTATTTAACCAATCCATTCCCACAACAATATCAAATCCTCCTAAATCAATAGGAATCAGATCTATATTTAAACAATTTTCATCTAGATTTATAGTACAATTAGGAATGATTTCATAGGCTTCAGTTATCTTACCATCAGCTAGTTCTATCATATATTTTTTATTTTACTTTTCTGAGGTTAGGTCAAGTAGTGGTCTAAACGTGTTTGAAACAAAAGCTACGGGTTGATCCAGTATCAAATAGCACAGTAGCGTACTGATTGTTTATAGGAAATGTACCCGTTACAACCACCGGTTCGTGTCGAGCTTCTTCAGCTTGCATTACAAAAGCTCTTCCTCGAGGGTTGTTTTGGTTGACCGGAGCCTTACCCTTCAGTTGTGGACATTCGTTTCGAAAGTGGTTTTCGTTTCCACACGATAACAGACTGGTTTTGGGTTAGTGGGGCTTTTACAGTCTCGGGATATATGTCCCTTTTTCTTGCAGTTATAATAGATTACCATTGCGCAATTGCCCTGGTGATATCTTTGACAGGTACTGCACCATGGCTGGTTTTCAGCTTGTGGTTTCTTTTCCTGTGTCATTCCTAAGAAGTTTTGGGTGGGTTGCCGAGCTATCCTTTTCTGGGAATTTCCTCTAACCTCCCCTTCTGATTTATCATCACTCCATTTCCTCTTCTCTCCTGATCTTGGGTTACTTAAGGATCCGTTTCTTACCATTTCGTCAGTCAAGCTTCCTGATAGGCTTACGGCATCTTGGAAAGTTTTAGGCATAGCAGATTTCACTAGTCCTCTTATTTGTGGTACTAATCCCCAAATATATCTCCCTATCCTTTTTGCTTCTGGGGTCACCAAGTGTGGTACAAGCCTTGAGAGTTCATTATATCTGTCAGTGTACTCTCGATGTGCTGCCCCTTTCATTTCTAGTGTTAAGAATTCAGTTTCTAATTTTTCTATTTCATTGTACGGACAATATTTTTCTATTACTAAATCCCTGAATTCGTCCCAACTTAATCCATTCATAACATGCCTACCTTTAGTGTGCATTTCCATTTTCCACCAGGATTGTGCCTCTCCCTTTAGTGAATGCGAAGCAAACAAGGTTTTGTTGTTGTTGTTGGCACAATTACTGATTTCTAAGGTTGATTCCATCTCGTCCAACTATCGTAAGGCTTTTACAGCTCCGCCTCTACAATCAAATTCCTGGGGCCTACATGACATAAAAACTTTGTAGGAGCATCCTTTTTCAGTTATAGTTCCTTCTTCTAGTTGTCCTCTCATGGTGTCGTCTATGGGTATTTCGTTACCTGGTGTCGCAGTTCCAAGGTTTAGGTTTTGTGAAGCTGGGTTACTAGTGTGGGTATAGCAGCCTCTATCTACTATGTTACTAATCGTGAGATTCTATCATCCTCATTGGTGGTTGTGTTTACAGGAGTTTCTTCTCCGAGCCTGGTTCTAGGTCGTCCTACTCGCGCCGTTCTTCTTACGGGCTATGTGTTCCTTCTTGGCGGCATGATTTTCTATAGTTAATTGTAGTCAATGTTAAAAGAATTTTAAATTCTTAAGAGTATTTTAGCTAACACATAACAAACAATAATTCCAAACACAAAAGATATATTTCATTTAAATTCTTATTAAGGATTTTTGCATGTTAAAGTTAGAAGGTAATTCTAATTTCCATGAACCTATTTCCATAACCTCGAAAAGATGATTTTCTTGGGTGCCTTCAATTCTTTAACATCCTTCTGAATACTCATGATTCCTTGTTGAATTTTCTTAAGTTGTTTAAGAGTTTGCTGAGCTGTCGTTATTTGGTCCTCATCCATCTTTTGTCTTTTGGTTTCTCTTTCCTCGTTCTTGGGAGAGTCAGCTTTTTGTATTTCTGTATCTTTATCTTGCTTAGCCTTGAATCTATCTCCGCGTCGTACCTTTTTCCTGTGAGTTTTAATTGTATATCCTCCTATTGTTACTGGTGCACGTCGGATATAAAATTTTGGCTTATGGTTATTTTCAATTTCAGTTTGAGGAGTTTCCAGGACTTGCTGAGGTTCGGGTTTAGATGTGATTTCTTTATAATTGCTATGGTCTGAATACTTACTGTGATAATTATTAGTGCTCATAGCTGCAAAAAGTCTTTTTATAATTTTGAGCAAAATAGTTAGTCATTTATTTCCACATGTTATAAATAAATTTTTACCTTTAAATTTACTAAAATGTAATGTTAGAATATTCATGAAATCACAAAAGTTCACGTATACACATAACATGCATATTTATAGTTATCATAATACGAGCTTATGGTTATAGTCTAGGCATTTTATGATACCTAATTCTCTATAACCAATGGCTCTGATACCAACCTGTCACATCCCGGTGGAAGCTTGAGATGCTTAGGGTCTGACTCGTTTGTTCAGAACTGATTGATTTACAGATTTTTAACAGACAGCACAGCAGCACAAGACATACATAACATAATTCATAAGATAATATTAAAGTTAGAATTACATCAAATCATAATAGTCAAAATTTAAAATAATATAATCCTATTACAACATAAACATCTAATAGCTACATCTTCAAAGACGATGGAAATGAACATCCACCGATACACTGAGGTCATAGAGGTTAACTGTCAGATTCACACAAACTTTACCCATTAATTCTCCCCGGTCGTTATATACATCAAAAGAGAACATTAAGCTGTTAGGCATGATGAATTCCTGAAAAAGCGTACTCAAAATAGTCAACATAAAGTTGGTGAGTTCACAGGTTTATATTAAACAAAATATTATTTATGCATCAGATACAACCAAACCTTACTTAATAATCAGATCATTCATAACTGTCATAACGTAATTCATAAATCAGATAATATAGCATCACAACACTCATCCTGTTGGTGCAGGAAATATTTTCCTAAGTAGCGCTACCGATATTATCTAACAGTTCCACATCCGAATTAATGGTTGTAACATAAATGACAGTATATCTCAAAAATCTTAATAATGCATCAATTCACAAAAACAGTATGACGTTTCCCCCAAAAGTTTATAGAAATAAAAATGGGGCTATGAATCTCACCTCTTACTCCCAATGATAACCTATAAACAAAAATATTTATAGTTTAGAAAAAATGTCTTTTCTTTAACATTTTTAGCACCTCAAACTATAAAATTTATTTCAGAAATCATATTAAGGCATACATCACGAAATTTTTCCAGTAAGTGGGTCCTAAAATTAGACATAATATAGTAAAATTTTATTTTCCTATTATTTACAGTTTATTTTCTAAAATTTTAACATTATTTGAATAATTTATCAGAAATACCTTCGGGCCTCTAAAAATTCCCAAACTTGGTCAGAATACTTGCCAAGACTTTTATAAATTCGCAAAATTTTCTCAAGCCCCAAATCATGGCAGAGTCAATTTTCATGATTTTTATCATTTTACCAATATTCAGTAAAATTATCAGAATATGTCTAAAAATTCCTTTTATATACAGGCTGTTTTATTCTAATTTTTATATTTTCTGTAAACTTTTCATAATTTATTTCACAGTTTAAGTATTTTTCCCGATTTTTAGTTAGCAGAACTTTTAAAAATTCATAACTTAGGCATATCTTTGAGTTAGGTCACGAACTTTTTCTGTAAGTCTTATAAATTGTAATAATCAATATATAATTTTTCCACACATTTGCCAGGGTCGGTTCTTCCAGCATGAATTTTTCTTTTAAATACTTAGATAATTTATATAAATTATTTTACTTATAGAAATGGCATCAAAATTTGCAGAATTATATTTCTTAATATGCTAAACATATTTTTAATGTTTGTTCCCACAATCATAGTAAACATATTTTCAAGTTGCACATAAATTTTTAACCCTTTGTTGATAATTTTCTTTATATAACTTTTGATTATCAAGATTTACTTATTTATTTCAGATTCATAAAACCTCCTTACTGCTTTTTGAATAAATTTACATGTTTGTAAGATTTTGTAAAGAACTTGTATGTTTAGTCACAAGGGTTAGTTGTAAGGTCCCGTTCCCGGAAACCTCACAGTTGGTCAATCATTACACTTAAAACATTATAAAACGTACATTTATTTTGGCAGCGGAATTTAAATCTTTCATTAATAACTAAAAACATGTCGCTTCATTCATTTACAACATTAGTTTTCATGTCAAAGTACAAAGACATGTCAAAATACGGATTCTAGCCTCAAAATGCTCCCAGTAGCTTATGCATCCATGCCTGCAACTCCTCAGCATCAAGAAATACCTGCCAACTATCATGCATACAAAAGTCAGCGACGCTGAGTGAGTTCTAGTTTTATAATAAAAACATACTTTGCTTTCGTTAAAACCGTTCTTTACTTTATTTCAGAATCATACTATACTTTACAATCGTTCGCGATCATACATCATACGTACATACAGATAATATCATTATTATCTTCATCATTACGTTCATTAACTTCGTTCATTCAATGTGTTACATTATCGTTCACTTCTCTTTTCAGATCTGGTCAGACTTTACCATCTTCGTGGCACTCAGCCACGATTACTGAGGTCGAATGACAAGGATCCTATTTCGTACATTATTACGATAATTCATTAACGCTCGTTTCGTACTTTGTTCTTTCATTCATCTCTTTACTCAATACTCTTCATTACTCGAATCTTGTCTCATGCAATATTCCCGACTCATGCTCGAAAGCTGATGTTGTGCCGGGACCTGCTCACAAGCCCCCGACTCATATCCGAAGGCTGACACAACACCAGGATACACGACAAAGATCCCATATGAGTCAATCACAGGGATTGAACTCCATCCGAGTCTGTTGCAACACAAAGTCGCTCACCTCATACCTATGCTTGGCTTTATGCCACACCCCCGAAGTTATACGTAACTCGGGTAACCATCATATATTTCACCCCTAACATTATGGGTAACAACACCCCCATCGAAATGGGTAACAACACCCCCACCGAAATGGGTAACATCACCCCCACCGAAATGGGTAACTGTTGGAGCTGGAAAAGATAGTCTATATTATCAACACAATGAAAGTCAACAAAAGTCAACGGCATGGTCAAAGTCAACAAAAGTCAAACCCGACACGCTCGAGACGAGGAACCGAGACAAGACGTTGAAGATTTAAATGACTAGGAGTTTTATTGTAATAAATATATTTTGTGTGAACAAAATATATTTTATCTTGTTTTTAGTCATTTTTATGCTTAATATGTAATTTTGTATTAATTAGCCTAAGTCTAGGGAGTTAAGTGCAATTAGTGAATCTTAGTCTAGACTATAAATAGGTTAATTGTCATTAGGTTTTGGTTAATGGTTGAATGACCAATTGATTGGGTTTCCACTTTGTAAAAATCATATGCAATCAATATAGATCAAAGGGGGTTTTATTGTGATTATCATTGTTTGATCCATAATTCTTCATGTTATTTGATTCAAGTGTGTATCCTGGAGTAACAATTTGGTATCAGAGCCATTTTGGATCAAATTCACTGAAGATTTGAAGATTTTTAGAGAGAGAAGTTGAGGTTTTGGTTGTTTTGTTCAATATCAAGTTTTCATCAATTTCGGATCAGATTTGAGTGTTATTGATATGGAAATTGATTGAAATTTGCTTGTTATTGGTTGGGAAAGCTCTGTTAATCATCAGATTTCAAATCCATTGAGATTTGGGCGATTTCAGATTGATTTCGTGTTGAAAAAGCTTTTCAGCTTCGTTCAGCGAAACTACGAGTTCATCCAGCGAAACTGCATGTTCTTTCAGCGAAACTACAAGTGTTTTACACTTTGTAGTTAATTTCAGCATCTCAGCGAAAGTAGTGATCTTGAACGAAAGTTCAACAGTGCTTGTGTGCATATTACAAGCGAAATTGCTGCCGAAAGTATCTTTGAACGAAAGTTCAAGCTTGTTTTGTGCGAAATTGTCGGCGAAACTAAGCAATCTAAAGCATTTGGCTAGCGAAACTGCTGCCGAAATTGCCAGCGAAACTACTATCGGCTCAGCGAATCTAGAGTTCTCAGCGAAACTAGCTCTGCGAAACTATAATTTCGGCGAAACTATCATTTTTTCAGCGAAATTTGAATGTTAAAGATGACTTTTTCCCTTTAGTTGGGATTAATTGAGTTCATCCCGATAAAGAAATTTTCATCGATTTTGCAAGATTTATAAAAAAAAAAAAAAAACATAGGTCAGCTTGACCCCAGTTGCTAAGATTGTCTAGCGTGACATTTAAGAAGAATATATTTTTCCCGGGGAAAAATTATTTTACAATTTTCGGGAAAAATATATTTTTGGGGCGTTTAATTGTTACAGTTTTTTTAATAAAATGTCATTTATTGAAAACTTTAAATCAGATAATCTGACAACGGCACAAAGCCGGTTTGACTCTTTTGCAGGTACAAAGAAAGAAAATTTGTCAGATTTAATTGATCGATTTTTAAAAGTGGCAAATAATCTAAAGAAGCATGTTCCAGATCTCAGTAATCATGAACAAATTCAAAAGCTTCTTGACTCTCTTCCGTCTGTATGGAATCATCAAGTTAAAATGCTGAAGCAAGAAAGAGGTTATGTCGACACAAAACTTATGGATATGATCAATAAACTAAAATCTCTCGAGCTGGATATCCAAAGAAATGAATTTCAGCAAGCCGTGTTCCCACATCAAACCCACGCGCTTAATACTGATCTTGTGTCTTCTGTAACAAGCATACTTGATTACAAAACAGAGATGATTGAAAAGTTGAAGTTATTGAGAACTGATTCAGATTTAAACTCTAAATTCAGAGAAACTGTTGAAGTGAATCATGAAGCTTTAAGAGTCGACAATGACAGTAAACCAGAGTCTATGAGAACCGATGATGATAAGGCTGGAAAAGCTGATAAAAGAGAGAAAGAGTCTGAGGTTGACAAGATGCTGAAGGTCAAAGAAGAGGAACAACAAGAAATCATATGAGCTTGCAACTGTGAAAAGAGCTTAGCTGCAGAACGAACTATCATGGGTCTTCCTTATGAGACTGTTCAGGATATGTGTTCTTCGTCATGCAAAATCCGGTTATTTGGGATTTATAAGGCAAACAGATTGTTATTGGAAAATGAAAAAGAATTAAAAACAATCAATCAGGAATTAAAGAAAAATGAAATTGCTTTTTCAAGAAAACTTAATGAAGCATTGGCTGAAAATGATCTTTTAAGAAGAACCATTTTGGAGCGTAACGTTGAAATTAATATTTTGAAAGAAAGGGCTGTTTTAGCTCAATTTGAAACAACTCAGCTTCAAACAAAGCTTGATAAATGGACCCTTTCACACATGAAAAAGGATGAGCTTATTGCTAAACAACAAGGGGTGCGGGTAAAACATGGGATTGGATATAAATCTGATGGTGAAACTGTATTTAATTCACTTCCACCTCCTTCTACTTTATGTTATTCACCAATTCCCAGACCTCATTCAACAAATGATTTGATTGAAGCTGCAGAAACTAATCGTTTAAATGCAGGTCTAAGCAGTGTTAATCTTAAAGAGGTTAGAGATGCGCAGGATTCTCCTGTAGGTTTGGGATTCCTCAAGCAAGGGTCTGATAAGAAGATTAATGACGATTCCACTTCTGATGCTCAAACACCAATATCAGTTTCTTCTCCAACTTTCTTCAACAAATTCAAATCAGGTAACATTCCTTCGTTTGTTCCCGTCAGGTTTGTCAAAGAAGGAACAGTTGTTGAATCATCAGGCAATGAGAATCCTACAAGCGAAGCCAACACGATAGGAGATGTCAATCAAGATCCGTTGGAGAATGATCTGTGTATACGAGACTGGATAAGCTCAGATGATGAATCAATCACAGAGGAGCGTGTTGGTTCCTCACAGATCAAGATATCTCCTGACATTGTCAAGTCACAAAAGCTTCCAAAAGATGAATCAAGACCAATACGGATCTCTTCTCCAATTGCAAAGCATCCCAGTAAATCAGAAAAGATCTCATTCACTGCTCAGCACGAGAAACTACAGAACAAGCAAGAATCTACTACAAGCTCCAAGCAATTCTTATCACAACCTCCACAACACGGGACTACAAAGAATCAAAAGCTTTTCAAGGCTTGTTTTGAGTGTGGAAAAGAAGGGCATGTGGTAAAGAAATGTCCTCAAAGGCTTGCTACGAATGGTAAAGGCAAAACAAATTGCTTCTCCGAATGTAAGTATAAAAAGAATGTTCCAGACGGTAAAGGCAACACGGGTTGCTTCTCTGGATCAAGAGGTAAAAAGCACACATTTTTGAATGGTTGGGTGAAAAACCCTCCATCCAAACCTTTTCATGTGAAGCCGATTTCACATGATCCAAAGATTAAAATGACCAAAGGTTTCAAACCAAATTCTTTTCCTTCCGATCTTAAACAGAAAATGATTTCCAAATTTAATTCATTCAAATCCAAGTTAATTGAACCGAAGCAAATTTGGCAAATTAAAAAGAAGGATACAACAATCCCCGATTGTTTAAACGGTTGTGTGCAGAAGCTTGTTACTTATCTTGATGAAAAAGGAACTTCCAGGACTACGATGGCCTGGGTTTCCCTTTCTAACTAATTTGTTAATGAGTGCAGGAACAATTCAGGAGGACTGTTAGTAATCCGGTTTACTGACAGAGATTGTTCTTGATTCAAATTTGAGGCGGAACAAACAGGTTAAGGTCATGGTATTTTATCCACAATCTGGATTTTTATCTACACAATCACAGTTCTCACTTCATAATCACTGCATATTTCTTGAGCATTCATTTTTTATCATCATATCAGTGTAGTTTGGAAGACCTTCTTTGATAAATTTTTATTTTTGTATAGTTTTATAAAAAAAATTATAAAAAATATAAAAAATATAAAAAATATAAAAAAAATATAAAAAAAAAATAATAAATAAAAATAAAAAAGAAAAAGTTTGCAAAAATAAAAATTTAGGGGGAGAGTATAAGTAATTAAAAATGAAAAGAGAACTGGGAACTTGTTTCGAGATGACGAGAAATGATTGTATATCTTCTTCATATGCTTGTTCTTGCATGACTTGCGTTTTAAAATGAGAAATGATAGTAACTGATGCTGTTATCTGATTTGCATCTTATTTTTAATTGCAAATAAAAGAAAAAACAAACAGATTCTTTAATGATATGCTTGGTAGACTCAGCCTGAAGAATAAAGTAGACAGCAGCATAATGATTTAAATTAAAACATCATGCTTAAGGATGTCTGGATTTACGCAATCATTTTGGCCTGCACAAAAACTGAGTCCTGACAAAAATTGGATTGAGAATTGATCTTTCACCCACCATGATACAAATCATATAAGTCATATCTTTGAGCCATGATTGGTGTAATTATGTGTCTTGTATTTGTGCTAATCTCCTCTGCTGTACGGAAGTACTGACCTGGAGTGATGATCTCCTCTGCTGTACGATAGTACTGACCTGGAGCTCTCATCGGCACATGATTAAATGCTCATCTCCTTTGTTATACGTGAGTATAGACCTAGAGCTCTCACCATTTTGGTCTAAATAGTGTCAAATCATCTAAACGATAAATTCATCACAGAATGCAATATTCTGTTGATAATCACTTGCACACTAATGCACACGCCTTGCTCTATAAAGATCATAACAAAATTCAAGAAATCCTGAGGTTAGGTGAGGGTTTTTGCCAAATGATTGTGGGGTCCTAGCATTCTAAAGTATTTAATCGAACCTTAACGAATCATTTGTTGCTTGTTGAAAAAGATAGGGCATGAGTTTAAGTGGACAAACATATCAGCAATCGTTATTGATCTGTTTGAGAATTTCAAAATCATTTAAAGACTGTGATTAGATTCAGTTATCATTGTGATCTCATTGCTTGTCGATGATTAAATTCATCTTTGTGCTAAAGTATATCTTGAGGATATGATCTCATGATCGATTCAGTTCTCGGTTTAACAAAAAAAAAACAAAAAAAAAAAAAAAAAAAAAAAAAAAAAAAAAAACAAAAAAAAAACATATATATATATATAGATAAAAAAATGTTATAATATATGTATATAATAAAAAAATTATAATAAATTTTCATTTCAATATTCATTTAGGTCTTCCATATTATGCTGATTACATTTTATTATTTTTTATGCATTTCATAGAAATTGAGCACAAATGAACACGGGATCGCTTGTTTTCAAACACAGATAAACACGGGTTTATTTTGTTAAATTGAAATGATCTAATTAGAAATGTCGAGATTGTGTTTGTGAATGTGTTTCAGGTTTTTGCTGTAAGTGATGGCCGATCATCAGTTGAGCAGTATACCTGATCAGAGAACCTGTTCCTGAAGTTTGTAGAAGATACCGAGCTAGGAATCCTCCTCCTACATCTTCTGAAGCACTCAAGATTAGAGATTTGAGAAACCTGTTCCAATATCTTTGTAAAGCTTGCACTCGAAAAGGGGGAGCATATAAATAGGGGGAGCTTATGAGATGAAAAATCTTTCTCATCATATTCAAAAGAAAGATTCAAATTCAAGATCTTTCTACTGTTGACTTCTCGATGCTGATTTCGTTTGAAGACGTTGATAATGATAGACTAAGGGGGAGTATTGTTGGAGCTGTAAAAGATAGTCTATATTATCAACACAGTGAAAGTCAACCAAAGTCAACGTCACGGTCAAAGTCAACAAAAGTCAAACCCGACACGTTCGAGACAAGGAACCGAGACGAGACGTTGAATATTTAGATGACTAGGAGTTTTATTGTAATAAATATATTTTGTATGAACAAAATATATTTTACTTTCTTTGAGTCATGTTTTAGTCTAAATATATAGTCTAGGGGGTTATGTGTAAATATGGAAACTTAAACTAGACTATAAATAGCCTAATTGTAATTAGAATTAGGTTAATGGTTGCATGACCAATAGATTGAGGGATTATTTGTAAACACACATTTTGCAATCAATAGAGATCAAAGGGTTTTCATTGTATTCATCATGATTTGATCTATAGTCTTCATGATTTGATTCAAGTTTGATCATCCTGGAGTTACAATTTGGTATCAGAGCCATTTTGGATCAAATTCACTGAAGATTTGAAAATTTTTAGAAAGAAAAGTTGAGTTTTTGGTTGTTTTTGTTCAATATCATGTTTTCATCAATTTCGGATCAAATTTGAGTGTTATTGATATGGAAATTGATTGAAATTTGCTTGTTATTGGTTGGGAAAGCTCTGTTAATCATCAGGTTTCAAATCCATTGAGATTTGGGTGTTTTCAGATTGATTTCGTGTTGAAAAAGTTTTTCAGCTTCGTTCAGCGAAATTACAAGTTCTTCCAGCGAAACTGCTTGTTCTTTCAGCGAAACTACAAGTGTTTTACACTTTGTAGTTAATTTCAGCATCTCAGCGAAAGTAGTGATCTTGAACGAAAGTTCAACAGTGCTTGTGTGCATATTACAAGCGAAATTGCTGCCGAAAGTATCTTTGAACGAAAGTTCAAGCTTGTTTTGTGCGAAATTGTCGGCGAAACTAAGCAATCTAAAGCATTTGGCTAGCGAAACTGCTGCCGAAATTGGCAGCGAAACTACTGTCAGCTCAGCGAAACTAGAGTTCTCAGCGAAACTAGCTCAGCGAAACTATAATTTCGGCGAAATTATCATTTCTTCAGCGAAATTTGAATGTTAAAGATGACTTTTACCCTTTAGTTGGGATTAATTTAGTTCATCCCGATAAAGAAATTTTCATTGATTTTGCAAGATTTATAAAAAAAAAAAAAAACATAGGTCAGCTTGACCCCAGTTGCTAAGATTGTCTAGCGTGACATTTAAAAAGAATATATTTTTCCCGGGGGAGAATTATTCTAAACTTTTTTGGGAAAAATATTTTTGGGACGTTTAATTGTTCAAAGATTTGTACAATCATGTCATCTTCAGAAGATTTTAAATCAGATAATCTCACAACGGCACAAAGTCGGTTTGATTCTTTTGCAGCAATGAAGAAAGAAAAATTATCAGATTTGATTGATCGATTCTTAAAGGTGGCAAATAATCTAAAGAAGCATGTTCCTGATCTCAGTAATCATGAACAGATTCAAAAGCTTCTAAACTCTCTTCCGTCTGCATGGAATCATCAAGTTAAAATGCTGAAGCAAGAAAGAGGTTATGTCGACACAAAACTTATGGATATGATCAACAAGCTAAAATCTCTCGAGTTGGATATCCAAAGAAACAAATTTAAGCAAGGTGTGTTCCCACATCAAACCCACGCGCTTAATACTGATCTTGTGTCTTCTGTAACAAGCATACTTGATTACAAAACAGAGATGATTGAAAAGTTGAAGTTATTGAGAACTGATTCAGATTTAAACTCTAAATTCAGAGAAACTGTTGAAGAGAATCGTGAAGCTTTAAGAGTCGACAATGACAGTAAACCAGAGTCTATGAGAACCGATGATGATAAGGCTGGAAAAGCTGATAAAAGAGAGAAAGAGTCTGAGGTTGACAAGATGCTGAAGGTCAAAGAAGAGGAACAACAAGAAATCACATGGGCTTGCAACTGTGAAAAGAGCTTAGCTGCAGAACGAACTATCATGGGTCTTCCTTATGAGACTGTTCAGGATATGTGTTCTTCGTCATGCAAAATCCGGTTATTTGGGATTTATAAGGCAAACAGATTGTTATTGGAAAATGAAAAAGAATTAAAAACAATCAATCAGGAATTAAAGAAAAATAAAATTGCTTTTTCAAGAAAACTTAATGAAGCATTGGCTGAAAATGATCTTTTAAGAAGAAACATTTTGGAGCGTAACGTTGAAATTAATATTTTGAAAGAAAGGGATGTTTTAGCTCAATTTGAAACAACTCAGCTTCAAACAAAGCTTGATAAATGGACCCTTTCACACATGAAAAAGGATGAGCTTATTGCTAAACAACAAGGGGTGCGGGTAAAACATGGGATTGGATATAAATCTGATGGTGAAACTGTATTTAATTCAGTTCCACCTCCTTCTACTTTATGTTATTCACCAATTCCCAGACCTCATTCAACAAATGATTTGATTGAAGCTGCAGAAACTAATCGTTTAAATGCAGGTCTAAGCAGTGTTAATCTTAAAGAGGTTAGAGATGCGCAGGATTCTCCTGTAGGTTTGGGATTCCACAAGCAAGGGTCTGATAAGAAGATTAATGACGATTCCACTTCTGATGCTCAAACACCAATATCAGTTTCTTCTCCAACTTTCTTCAACAAATTCAAATCAGGTAACATTCCTTCGTTTGTTCCCGTCAGGTTTGTCAAAGAAGGAACAGTTGTTGAATCATCAGGCAATGAGAATCCTACAAGCGAAGCCAACACGATAGGAGATGTCAATCAAGATCCGTTGGAGAATGATCTGTGTATACGAGACTGGACAAGCTCAGATGATGAATCAGTCACAGAGGTGCGTGTTGGTTCCTCACAGATCAAGATGTCTCCTAACATTGTCAAGTCACAAAAGCTTCCAAAAGCTGAATCAAGACCAATACGGATCTCTTATCCAATTGCAAAGCAATCCAGTCAATCAGTGAAGATCTCATTCCCTGTTTAGCATAATAAATGCCAAAACAAGCAAGAATCTGCTACAAGCTCAAAGCAATCCTCATCCCCACCTGCATCACACAGTTCAGTGAAGCATCAAAAGCCATTCAAGGCTTGTTTTGAGTGTGGAAAAGAAGGGCATGTGGTAAAGAAATGTCCTCAAAGGCTTGCTACGAATGGTAAAGGCAAAACAAATTTCTTCTCTGAATGTAAGTATAAAAAGAATGTTCCAGACGGTAAAGGCAACACGGGTTGCTTCTCTGGATCAAGAGGTAAAAAGCACACATCTTTGAATGGTTGGATGAAAAACCCTCCATCCAAACCTTTTCATGTGAAGCCGGTTTCACATGATTCAAAGATGAAAATGACCAAAGGTTTAAAACCAAATTCTTTTCCTTCCGGTCTTAAACAGAAAATGATTTCCAAATTTAATTCATTCAAATCCAAGTTAATTGAACCAAAACAAATTTGGCAAATTAAAAAGAAGGATACAACAATCCCCGATTGTTTAAACGGTTGTGTGCAGAAGCTTGTTACTTATCTTGATGAAAAAGGAACTTCCAGGACTACGATGGCCTGGGTTTCCCTTTCTAACTAATTTGTTAATGAGTGCAGGAACAATTCAGGAGGACTGTTAGTAATCCGGTTTACTGACAGGGATTGTTCCTAATTCAAATTTGAGGCGGAACAAACAGGTTAAGGTCATGGTATTATATCCACAATCTGGATTTTTATCTGCATTATCACAGTTCTCACTTCACAGCCACTGCATATTTTTTGAGAATTCATTTCTTATTTTCATATCAGTGTAGTGTGGAAGACTTTCTTTGATAAATTTTTATTTTTGTACAGTTTAAAAAAAAATTAAAAAAATTAAAAAATTAAAAAAATAATAAAAAATATAAAAAATAAAAAAATAATAATAATAAAAAAATAATAAAAAAAAGAGTTTGCAAAAATAAAAATTTTGGGCGAGAGTATAAGTAAATAAAAATAAAAAGTGTACTGAGAACTTGATTCGAGATGACTGAGAAATGATTGTATATCATCTTGAAATGCTTGTTTTTGCATGACTTGCGTTTTAAAAATGAGAAATGATAGTAACTGATGCTGTTATCTGATTTACATCTTATTTTTAATTGTAAATAAAAGAAAAACAATCAGATTCTTTAATGATATGCTTGGTAGACTCAGCCTGAAGAATAAAGTAGACAACAGTATGATGATTTAAATTAAAATATATGCTTAAGGATGTCTGGATTTACGCAATCATTTTGGCCTGCACAAAAACTGAGTCCCGACAAAAATTGGATTGAGAATTGATCTTTCACACACCACGATACAAATCATATAAGCCATATCTTTGAGCCATGATTGGTGTATTTATGTGTCTTCTGTTTGTGTTAATCTCCTCTGCTGTACGGAAGTACTGACCTGGAGTGATGATCTCCTCTGCTGTACGATAGTACTGACCTGGAGCTCTCATCGGCACATGATTAAATGGTCATCTCCTTTGTTATACGTGAGTATAGACCTGGAGCTCTCACCATTTTGGTCTAAGTAGTGTCAAATCATCTAATTCACAGAATGCTATATTCTGTTGATAATCACTTGCACACTAATGCACACGCCTTGCTATATAAAGATCGTAATAAAATTCAAGAAATCCTGAGGTTGGGTGAGGGTTTTTGCCAAATGATTGTGGGGTCCTAGCATTCTAAAGTATTTAATCGAACCTTAACGAATCATCTACTGCTTGTTGAAAAAGATAGGGCATGAGTTTAAGTGGACAAACATATCAACAATCGTTATTGATCTGTTTGAGAATTTCAAAATCATTTAAAGACTGTGATTAGATTCAGTTATCAGTGTGATCTCATTGCTTGTCGATGATTAAATTCATCTTTGTGCTAAAGTATATCTTGAGGATATGATCTCATGATCGATTCAGTTCTCGGTTTAAAAAAAACACAAAAAATTATATAATAGATATAAAATATGTTATAATACATGTATATAATAAAAAATAGAAAAATATAATAAAACTTCTTTTCAATTTTTTTTAGGTCTTCCATATTCTACTGTTACAATTTTATCATTTTCATGCATTTCACAGAAATTGCGTACAACCGAACACGGGTTCGCTTGTTTTCAAACACAAATAAACACGGGTTTATTTTGTTAAAATGAAATGATCTAATTAGAAATGTCGAGACTGTATTTGTGAATGTGTTTCAGATTTTTGCTTTAAGTGATGGCCGATCATCAGTTGAGCAGTGTACCTGATCTGAGAACCTGTTCCTCAAGTTTACAGAAGATACCGAGCTAGGAATCCTCCTCTTACATCTTCTAAAGCACTCAAGATTAGAGATTTGGGAAACCTGTTCCAATATCTTTGTAAAGTTTGCACTCGAAAAGGGGGAGCATATAAATAGGGGGAGCTTATGAGATGAAAAATCTTTCTCATCAGATTCAGAAAGATTCAAATTGAAGATCTTTCTAGTGTTGATTTCTCGGGGCTGAATTCATATGAAGACGTTGTAATGATAGACTAAGGGGGAGTATTGTTGGAGCTGGAAAAGATAGTCTATATTATCAACACAATGAAAGTCAACAAAAGTCAACGTCATGGTCAAAGTCAACAAAAGTCAAACCCGACACGCTCGAGACGAGGAACCGAGACAAGACGTTGAAGATTTAAATGACTACTAGTTTTATTGTAATAAATATATTTTGTTTGAACAAAATATATTTTATCTTGTTTTTAGTCATTTCTATGCTTAATATGTAATTTTGTATTAATTAGCCTAAGTCTAGGGAGTTAAGTGCAATTAGTGAATCTTAGTCTAGACTATAAATAGGTTAATTGTCATTAGGTTTTGGTTAATGGTTGAATGACCAATTGATTGGGTTTCCACTTTGTAAAAATCATATGCAATCAATATAGATCAAAGGGGGTTTTATTGTGATTATCATTGTTTGATCCATAATTCTTCATGTTATTTGATTCAAGTGTGTATCCTGGAGTAACAGTAACAACACCCCCATCGAAATGGGTAACAACACACCCATCGAAATGGGTAACATCACCCACACCGAAATGGGTAACAACACCCCCACCGAAATGGGTAACATCACCCCCACCGAAATGGGTAACAACACTGAAGATCAGTCACAAAGACAGGAACCCTTGTGTGCACACTTTAGGATTTGCTGAACCTCACGCGGTTGAGCTTAAGGCATTTAGAGCCGTGCACCTCACTATACTTCGCTTGCAAGCCTCTTACGTTCACGTTCATTCATTAATACATGCATTCATTCATTAACGTTCCTCTTTTCATTATCTTCCACTTTAAGTTACATAATACTTTATTACGTTCATTAACGTTCAACGCAAAGCTAAGGGAAGACACACATACATACATAATAAGGAACATATACTTAATCATAAACATACACCATCACCATACAGGCAACATCATACATGCATAACGCACATCAAACATAAGCCATCACATCATAACCAGGCCTATCTCCCTATTTTACCCCTTAAAATCCACTTAGAAAAACCTTAGGTCCAACTTGGGTGCACGGGACCTTTCAGGCGCATGAGCATGAAAATTCTAAGTATAAATTAATCTGGGCGCATGGGCACTATTTGGGCGCTTGGGCCATTTCAACTCTGCTGGGCGCATGGCCAGCAACTCAGGCGCATGGGCTTTCGTGCTGGGCGCATAGCCAGCAACTCAGGCGCATGGGCCTTCCTGCTGGGTGCATGGCCAGCAACTCAAGCGCCTGGCCAACTGCTTGGCGCATGGGCCCCTATTTAGGCGCATGGCCAACACTTAGGTGCATGGCCAATCTGCTGGGCGCATGGACCATTGTTCTTGTTCGTCTGAATCATTCTGAAATGCTCTCTATACTATCAAATTCACCCGATTATCATCCTAATCATACCCAAGCATAAATCCAACATACTAAGGCCATATAAACATGCTAAACCTCATCATGAACCCATAATTTACACTAAAACATACATACATCATTTCGAACATAAATCTGTTAACCCACGGTTACTTTTAAAATGTTTAGTTAGTATGCATAATAGCCCCAAACGAGTTGAAAATCAGTAAAAGAGGGGTTATAGAAACTCACCTTGAGCAGCCTTTGAGCAACACTCTTCCCGTTCAAGACCCACTTTCGATTCAGCTCTTGAATCCCGAAAACAAACACTAAATACCAAGAACTTCGGTCAAGAACTCGAAACCCAGCTGAAACCGAGCTCATATAAGAGAAGACTTACCTTTTGAAGCTGCTTCTTCCACTTTCTCTCTCTAGAACCGGGGCTCTCTCTCTCTTCTTTTCTTCTTTTCAGCCGATTGAAGAAGATGAAGAAGAAATGGGCAACCATGCCCCTTTAAACCTTAAAGTAATAAGGTTTTGTACTTTGTACATTTTTTCCCCTTCCACTTGTGCTCATTATCTTTTCTTTCTAATTGCTTTTCTTTTCCTTTCATTTAAATAGAAATTCGGGGTGTTACATTAGTTATATGCGTTTGTTTAAACACATATATATTTTGGTATGCTTAACTAGTTGTGGTTTAGAGATTATAACCTTGATTTAGATAACAAAGGAGGGTGATGATAGCTGATAGTAGATTCTTTCTCCGATGGATTGAGTTGAGTGATTGTCCTTGAGCTTCAAAGTCTCGATTTCCCTTGAACTGGTGCAAGATAGGTTGAGCATTCAATTTGCGGTTAATATGTGTTTGATGAAAGGAACCGAGAGTGTAGAGGGTGTGGGGGATGGTGGTGATATACGGGTGGTGTGGGGTGTCCATGAGGTGAGTGGAGGTGGAGATGGTTGTGGCGTTCGGTTATGGTGGTGGTGACCGAGAGTTTATGTTGATTTGAGGAGATGATTGTGTGTTTTGGTGAAATGATCGATGGGTGGTCTTATGGGGTCTCGGCCGATGCCATAAATGGCACTAATCATGAAGCTCCTCATAGCTTGGGTGAGTAAGCTAATCATAGGAACAATAGGTGTCATGCAAGGGAGTAAGTTTGGCGTCCAAAGTGTTGCTAGGTGTCGAGCAAAGGAACCATTGAGTCATCATGTAATCATTACAAGACTAACTAATGTTTTAGTTTGTTTAACCGGGTGGTTAATGGTTGTAATGATCCGAGTTTAGAGCTTTGGTTATGATTATGTTGAGGTTTAAGTATTTAAGGTTTGCTTAATTTCATTTTGATGTTAAGTTTCTTTGATGTTAACTTGTATTGTGGTGTTTGGTTGGGTTGTATTTTTGGTTCATTTGGTGTATGTTTTGATGTATTTTTGGTGTTTCATAATGAGATGGGTGATCAAATAATGTTTGACACCAAAAACTCATACCTATAAATACATGCATACGTAAAGTTTATGTATGCATGCAAGCATGCATATGTACATCATATATATATATATATATATATTCACATAAACATATATAATTTATAACAAGTTACCCAAATATAGAGTAATATATATATAATGGTTTAAGAATATTAATGTATGAAATCCTATATAATATGGTTGTCACATATGGTCCAGAAGAACAGGATGGCTGCTGGGCATAACCCAGGTACTGTTGGGGTTGGGAGGGTCTTGAGCCTTCAACAACCATTAAAGCATAGCTAGCAAGAAGACTCAAGGGTCTGCTTGTCTGATGGCCTCTCTTGTTCACCATTTCCAAACGGAATCCATCAAGGATGCCATAGAGTACGGTCATGGTGAGAGTGTTCAAATTTTCTGTTCTCTTGATAGAGACACAGTAGAACATCCACTCATTAGGAAGTGCACTCATGAACTTTCTTGTTAGGTCTCTAAGTTCAAGTGCAATTCCCACACACTGAAGGCAAGAAATGAGGTCCATGTACCTGAAGTATTGCTGGCTGAGGGTCTCTCAGCAATGTTGGTAAGGTTCTCGAACTGCTGTTCAGTGAGTCCTTCTTGGAGTCATTGGAGCTGGAGTACATATGAGCAAGTGCATCAAACAGTTCTTTGCGTGACTTGCAATGCTCAAACCCCACCATGATGGAGTTGGGAATTGCAGTCATGAGAACAATCATAGCATTGCTATCAATGTCCAGCTTCTTCCGGTCCTCATCAGAGTAGTCTTCAACGACTTTCTCTATCAAGGCACCGTTTCCACCTGCCACCTTTGCTTTATACGTGCCATTGACAATAGATTGCCACATCTTGTTGTATTGATACCTGATGAATACTTCCCTGTGTCTGCTCCATGACCTGAAGTTTTCAAGGGTGATGATGGGTGCTTTAGTCATCGTCCCCATCTTTACTTTATACTTGTTGATGGCCATTTTGAGTGTGGTGTAAGGAGGAATGAAAAACAGGTTGATTAGTATAGTAAGATCTCACAATCAAGAGCCTAAAAAGCTCTGATACCAATTGCAAAATCGAGTTTTGTCACTTAACACTTGGATTTCCCTCAAACTCATCAGATCAGATGAAGTAGAATCTCTTCTAAGAGTTGATAATAATATAATAAGTAGCAAAGAACACAAATAAATAATTTTCAAGGCACTTGTATATATTACTTCTCAACTCAAAGTATTAGAAGACTATATATACTAGATCCTACAGCCGGATATACTTTGACACTAGCTGGAAACCTAAGACTAAAGCATATACTACAATGCTAAAGTTAAGGTATCTTAGATAAAGTATTATCTAAGATATGATAGTCATGACATGTCCATGACTTACCTTTTGTCACCAACTAAAGTTTGCAACTGTACTAACTGATAAAGGTAAACAGTGGAATAAAGTATGGTCAACTACATGGCTTTTGGAAAACGCCATGCAGTATCTCAGAGGTCTGCAGAGGAGTGTCAGAGAGACCATACTTATGTCCACTGGTTAATAGTAGTGTCTTCCGAAGGTTAGTTGGCTTCGGAAGAACAACTTCTTCCGAAGCCACGTATACTTCGGAAGAAGCTACTATACTTCCGAGGCTTGATGACTTCTTTATTTCTTAATACTTTGGAAGTTGACTTCTGATCTTTCACTCTAAGTCTTGATCTTCGGAAGTGTATACTTTGTCTTCAGAAGTTGGAGTTTTCCTTCGGAAGTTGATCTTACACTTTGTCTTTGGATGAACTCATTTTACTTCGGAAGTTCCACACTTAGCTTCAGAAGTCCTTTATTAGTTGCACCAAAATGGTCTAAGTGATTTGGTTTTGGTTGCACCAGCCTTTTTAGATCCAACACTTTTGGTAACTGTACATTGAGGTCTTGAGTCTGTGCTTTCTACTTTATGTACTTTTATCCTTTTTGTAATATATTAGGATGTGAGCTATGGCATGTCATAGTCATTAGTCAAAAAGCAAATCTGCCTTTTGACTCTACATTTGATTTTGTAGTTGTATTATCAATTGTATCCAGCTACCTTTCAAAGTATGGCTGGCTGTAGGATGTAGTATATGTATCTCAAGTACTTGTAACTTTCCTTTATGCTTTGTAACATTTGTAATAGAACTTGAGAACCAATATACAACATTCTTAAAAACCAATTACCTGTGTTGTTTGCCATCTTGTTCTGTCTCATATTAACTTGTGTTCTTAGTATCTTTATCTAAAGTTAACCAGTTCTCTATTTGATCTGTTAAGTGTCCTAAGAAACTCTCCTCATTGTGTTGTTGTGTTGTTAGTGCATACCTTTCATCGGTCCTGCACACACCCTCCTCTTCCCCACTATCTTTACATGCATCCTTCTCCACTCTACACACCCACTACACTCTCATTCCTCTCCCTCATCTCTCTCTTGGTTTCTTCCTCCAGAAAACACACACACACACACACACTCACGGTTAGCACAAATTCCAGCCATATTTCGAAAAGCAACACCAAAACTACCATCGGCCAAGCTCAAAACCGCAAGAAGGGGAAGCTTTGTGAGCTTTTGGTGCACGGATTCATCAAGTTCGACATCTGCAGCCCTTTTTCGAAGATTTCCAAGTCATTGTGACCCTCTACACTCTCCAAACCATGAACTACACCAAGTGTAAGCTTCATCTCACCAGATTTGGACATATCTTGTGTTTTCTTCATTTTTCACTCAAAACTCTTGCCATTCTTGTATCCAACAGAAACTTGCTGCTACAACCTTGTTCTTGAGAGGCTTTTAACGTTCTTGAAGGTATCTCACTCGTTATATAAGTCATTCAATGGTTGTAACCCGATTTTAGGAACCCTCTTTTTGGGTGTTATTGCACCATCTAGCTTACACATCTTGTAATCTTCCAAAGCTAAGTTTGTAACCTGCTCAAAATCAGTTTTCTAACATTCTAATAACCTTCTTTTAAAGTTAAAAAATGTTTTGGTAATGTTTAATCACGAGTTATAACGTTTTAGACATGTGTAATGGGTGAAAATGGTGTAAGCACTATGTTTCCATCTTGTTCTTGAGTTGTATGTTGAAACCATTAGTTAGGCTTGGTATTTCAGTAAGTTTTGGATGATATTGGGTGTATGATGAGATATTAATGGCTGAAAATAATAAAGTTATAGACTTGTAAGCATTTTGGACACATTTGGGGACCCCGAAAAGTGTTGAAACAACTTAAAAATAAGAAAACTTGGATTTTAACCATATTAAAAATAATTCATGGCTTTAAAAGAGTTAATAAAGTGTTTGGATCAGATTTGTTGATTAAATGGTCAAAAGACAAGCTAAAAGGAATTTTTAACTAAAAACGGGTATTAACCGGGTGACGTTTTGAGGAAAATCCTAGAAATAATGGTATAAAAACCAAAATCCATGGAAACCACGTTATTTCAGTAAGTTTTGTGCTATAAGATTTAAAGGTGTTGAAAAATTGGTCAAACAAGCTTTTAAACGGTCATTTACGGGTAAAAACGCGTTTTAACGGGTTTAACATAAAAACGAGGCTTGCAACTAAAAGAGGCTTGAAATACATTTTTAACAGATTGGAAAGTTATAAAAATTTCATTAAATTAATATTTAAAAGGTCTAAGACTAAAAATATGGAAATCAATACTTAACCGTTAAAAACCTTTGGTTTTTTCGTAACCGATAACGTAAAACATAAGAATATTAAACCCGGACCTAAATTTTGAAAAAATGGAGTAAATTTACTTAAAATAAGTTACTTAACTTCAAGAACCTAATATTTGGCCATAAAAGTCATTAAATGCAAGAAATCAAACTTTGGGGTAGAAATTGTAAATTTTGGAAACTTGGAGGACTAAACTATAAATTTTGCCAAACCTCTATAAACCGACTCCTTGGACTAAATAATCATTTAGAAAACTTAAAATAACTTTTATAGATGATCCAACATGGTAAAACATGTATTCTTTCCTAAGAAACCCTAACTTTCTATAAAAGGAAACTTTTTATATAAGACTTAGCAAACCAAAAGCTAGTAAGACATTAACCTCATGACACACCTAGCGCATCTCCATAACCCTAGAATTAGTTGCTTAACACTTAAATCTTGATGGTAGGGTGCTAGACTTGAGACTCTTTCCCGATACATGAAGAATCCTTTGCTTGAATCTTATGGTGAGTTCTATTGTTCCCTTTTTACTACTGTTTTTGGGATGAAACATGCTATGCTTGGATTGAACCTTTTATGAGTTATTGTATGATACTTTAATGTTGGGGTTTGTGTTAGAACCTGCTTTTTTTGTATCATGATCATTAATTCTTGAGTGAACCACTTGTTTTATATGGTAGATCTACTTGAGGAATCCCCCACACACAGTGCCTTCCGTGATGAATGGGAAGGGTACCACATTGAGATCCTGCGGGGTCGTTTGTGGCATGTGACAAGTTTTATAAGATACTAGGTGAACCATCCGGCATGTGTGGTCCACTGTTTTGAGGCTCGGTTCTTCCTTCGGGATTAACCGGCATAACATAACTTTTGAAGAGGCTAGCCGGGACTGAGTGCAAGGTTGATTGTGATCCCCCACATCAGTGAGTCTATGATACTTTTAAATCAAATGTGGATTCTATGGAATCCTTTTGTCTTTAAACTTTAAGCACTTGAATTCACCAACTTTTTAGTTGACATAATTTCTTTTTGAACATGTTTTAGGTAATCCATGAAGGGACTCTAGCGGTTGTTGAAGACCTAGACATAGCACCATGACCATGGCATTGGCTTGTTTGATTTCAAAACATTTTGAACAATTTACATTTATTGTTGATGAATACATTTTGCTTTAATGTTTGATGTATGATACATTTGGGGGCTAGACCTATTTCTAGCCATGGTTTCTTTTAAACTTTAATGCCATGTGATGTTCTCTCTTTTTGTGTTCTTATGATGGTTTGTTTCCGCTGCCATATGTGTTGCCAGTATGTGACGTCCCACCTAACCTTGGCCCGGGGTGTGACAGATTGGTATAAGAGCCAAAGGATGTAGAGACGTCGGGAATACCATAGTAAGACCGTAGGCTACAACCCTGATACCTTAGAACCGTCCTTGTGGGAAAGTGTTGGGATGATCATGTTGGGTAAATTGATGATTACACTTGATCAATGTAATCATGAATTTACCGGACGCGCAAGTTCCAGCATGAACCTTTACGTAATGATTGGACTTTTTCTGTTTGAAACTTATGATTTCTGAAATTTCTATTGAAGTGGTCTAAAGGTTTTTCCTAAATAAAAACTACTCTACCTGTTGTTATTTGAAGAAGCTACTGATATATGATACTATTACTTACTGATACCTCTGGTTATTGATACTACTAGGATATCTGATACTATTGCCATCACTACCATAAGTACTATTATTATTACAATCATGAGCTATAAGAAACCAAATTACTCATTATATTTCTTGCAGGACATCAACAACTATGGCTAACAAAGGCAAGGCACCGGCATACCCCACTGATGGGACTGCACCATTCGGGAGCCTTAGGAAGGCAACACCGCGAACGGAGTACGAGGAGTATATGATGGGATGCGGACATCCGAGATGGATATTCGTTACATCCGACAACACCGAGCCATCAGAAGACTCATCCTCAACATCCCCCTCCAGGAGCCGGACGTTCTCCCATTCCTCATGTCGCAGCTCCTACCAACTCACATATCCCACCTATCGGGGATAGGGGTGCACGTGTGATGACCCGCCCACGCAAGAGTGCAAGGCCAGGTCCCTCAGTCTCTTTTAGGATGCCACCTCATCCTCCACCACCTGTTAGGATTCCGACACCTGCACCACCGTCATTTGACCCACTCCACCACCACTACGCAGCATGTATGATGGCCCTAGTGTGCTAGCAGGTGACAGGTACTCCTAGTCTAGCCGTCGGGCAAGCGACGTAGGTCCCTCTGATGCTGCACTTGACCAGATTCTGAAGACCATCCGTCGTCACGAGCTGACCCTCCAGCACGCCACTCGGACCTTTCAGTCTGCCCAATTTCAGGCCATGATGGCTTCGCATGGGGTCTATCGGTTGGAGCAAGAACAAACAAAGAAGAACTCGGGATGGCTAGGGTGGTTGAAGAAGAAGTGGATGTGATAGCTTGGAGAGGATGCGGGATTATCTGTCTTTTAGATAGTTGAAGGAAACTATTTCTATTATTATCTGATATTATTATTATTATTATGGGGGTGATGGTACCTTCCAACTTGTAAGAGTATAACTCTGACACAATTATGTTTGCTAATACTATTAACTCTATATCTCTGTGACACTATTTTAATTGATGCTAAAATCGTGCTGAGCTATTTATATTGAACTGCAACGTGTCATGTTATGCGTTGGGAATATTGACCCATGTCCATATTGGATGAATTGTCTTAAGCTAATTTAATGAAACTTTTCTTTATAGAGGTATTTAGTGGTGTGTATGATATGCACCCTCTTTCTAGGACGTGGAAGTTTAGGGTAAATGATGCATGGGCTACTCGAAACCAATTATGAGATGCTAACAAAAATTTAACTGTGATGCTATCAGAATGCCGAGTAGGAGAGGAACCCACATTGGAAGACGAGGAGCTACTAGAGGCCGCCGTGAAGGGGTTAGACAAATAAGAAACCAAACCCCTACTCCACCAGGAACTCCTCATGGAGAGAATGCTAACCAAGGGAATGATGAAAGAATTGCCAACCTTGTGGCACAACAGATTGCTAACGCTATTCCTACCATTATAGCCCAGATCAATGCAGACCAAAGTAATCCCGGTGGTGATGATGTATTCAGAAACAACGAGGGCAATAACGAGGAAGTTGAAGCACTGAAGAATGGATCCTCCTACAAAACTTTCATGGCATGCAAGCCAAAAGATTTCTATGGCACTGAGGGTGCGATAGAGACGTACCGATAGATCGATGAAATGGAAGTTGTCTTAGACATCAGTTAGTGTAAAATGGACCACATGGTGAGGTTCGCATCCCAGTCACTCAAGAGATCGGCTCTGGAATGGTGGAAGACGGTTACTTAGCCTCGGGGAAGGAACGCTGCTAACCGAACGAGCTGGACCGAGTTCAAGGAGCTGATAACTAGCAAATACTGCCCCATCAACCAACTGGAGAAGCTAGAGTCTGAATTCCTGAGCCTGGAGATGAAAGGTCCTCATTACACGGAGTACATCAACCGCTTCTTAGCCCTGTCTTGACTGGTGCCACACCTGGTGACACCGGAATCTAAGGGAGTAGCGCGATTTCAGTTGGGGGCTACATCCTAGAGTCAGGGGAATGGTTCGATCTTCCAGGCCTTTAACCTTGCAATCTGCGGTTGACTTCACCAGCAATTTGACTGATGATTTAGTTAGGGCTGGATGGACTGAGCAAACCAGGACTGACGAGAAGAGGAAGTCGATGGGTGAGAAAAGGAAGTGGTTTGATGCGAAGAGAGCAATTGGCAGTAGTAGCGGGTCAAGAAAGAAGAGTTTTGAAGGTGTGAGGCACGACGACCAAGGTGGGTGGACAAGGAAGCTATACTCGGGTACAAGCCCGTTCTGCAACAAGTGCAAACTGCATCATCAAAGGGATTGCAACCCGATGCCCTGCTTTCGATGCAACGACCAGGTCATTTAATCAAGGATTGTATGTATGCGCCAGGTAAATAATGTTATGAATGTGGAGACCCAGGGCACATGAGGAACAAGTGATAAGCTGGGAAGAGATAAGGAGGCCATACCCAACAAGCCTAAGGGAAGAGTATTCGTGATGGAGCCAGCCAATGCTCGCAAAGAACTCGATGTGGTCAATGGTACGTTTCTTATAAACAACCATCCTGCTACCGTTCTATTTGATACTAGAGCAACTGCTAGTTTTGTCTCTAGTACTTTTAGGCCTTTGATTGACTTGAGTGCATGTATCCTGACTGGCCGTTTACGGCAGAATTAGCTGATGGTAACATTATAGAAACTAATGAAGTCATCAAGGATTGTTTAATGAATCTAGAAGGTAGGACATTTAAGATAAACCTGATGCATATTAAGCTTGGAGGATTCGATGTGGTTGTTGGTATGGATTGGCTGGCTAAGCATAAAGTCGAGATCGTGTGTGATGAACGCCTACTTAGAATACCATTGAGCGACGGGAAAGAGCCAGTGGTTCGTGGCGAAGGAAGTGACACGCTATGTCCTATGATATCTCATCTAAAAGCTACCAAGAGTCTTAAGAAGGGATGCCCAGCTTTCATAGTCTATGTAATGAAAGCTAAAGGGGAGAAGAAGATTTAGGATATTCCAGTGTTTCTGAATACCCGAAAGTATTCCCCGAAGACCTACCGGGACTCCCTCCGAACCGGCAGGTTGAGTTCCAAATAGATGTACTACCTGGTGCTGCACCAATAGCCAAGGCACCGTATCGACTCGCCCCTCCCGAGATGAAGGAACTAATGTTACAAATCCAAGAACTACTCGACAAGGGATTTATTCAGCCGAGTGTTTCTACATGGGGTGCGCCGGTATTATTTGTGAAGAAGAAGGATGGAACCCTACTTATGTGCATTGATTACCAGAAACTGAACAAGCTGACTACAAAGAACCATTACCCTCTCCCCGAGAATTGACGACCTATTCAATCAACTGCAGGGAGAAAGTTATTTTTCCAAAATAAATTTAAGATCGGGATATCATCTTAGGATGAGATATGGACATTATGAGAATCTAGTCATGCCCTTTGGACTGACTAGCGCACCAGCGGCGTTTATGGATCTCATGAACCGTGTATGTCGCCCATATTTTGACAAATTTGTGATCGTGTTTATCAATGACATCCTGATCTACTCACGTAGTAAGGAAGAGCATGAGAAGCACCTTAGGCTGATTCTTGAGTTGCTCAAGAATGAGCAATTATATGCCAAGTTCTCTAAATGTGAATTTTGGATGCGAGAGATTCAATTTCTAGGGCATATGGTAAATGTGAATAGGATTCAAGTTGAACCTTCTAAGATTGGGGCTATTAAGAACTGGAAAGTTCCTGAAACTCCTACCAAGATAAGGCGATTCCTTGGATTGGCCAAATACTACAGAAGGTTTATCAAGGGCTTCTCGCGCATTGTGCAACCATTGACTACTCTGACTAAGAAGAATACCCCTTTGTGTGGGAACAGGAGCAAAATGAAGCGTTCGAAACACTCAAAGAGAAACTATGTAGCACACCTATCCTCGCCCTCCAAGAAGGAATTGAGGATCCCGTGGTCTATTGTGACGCCTCGCGTCAAGGACTAGGATGTGTGCTAATGCAGCGCAACAAAGTAATTGTGTATGCATCAAGACTACTAAACGATCATGAGAAGAACTACACAACGCATGATCTAGAATTGGGTGCCTTGGTGTTTGCACTCAAAATGTGGAGGCATTATCTCTATGGCACGAGGTGCATTATTTACATTGACCATAGAAGTTTGCAACACATTATGGATCAGAAGATGCTAAACATGCGCCAAAGAAGATGGGTTGAGTTATTGAATGATTACGAATGCAAAATTCGCTACCATCCTGGCAAAGACAATGTAGTGGCAGATGCCTTGAGCCGGAAAGAAAGAGAAAAACCTCTTCGCCTCCGTGCCTTAAGGATGAGTGTGTACACCGACCTTATCGCGAGACTAAAGGAAGCACAAGGCGAAGCGCTAAGGGAAAATAAGTTAGCAGGGGAATTGTTGACATGAATGGAGAAGCGATTAGAGCTGAGCAGCGATGGTATATACAAATATAAGGGGAGAACGTGGGTACCAAAGCACGGGGGAATTAGAGAGGTAATCCTCAACGAAGCCCACAAATCTAGGTACTCAGTTCACCCCGGAAGTGACAAGATGTACCATGATCTAAAGGCATTTTTCTGGTGGCATGGGGTCATGAAATCCATCGCCGTTCATGTTGGCAAGTATCTGATGTGCGTCATGGTGAAGGCTGAAAATCAAAAGCCGCCAGGGACGTTGCAGCAACCCAAAATTCTATAGTGGAAGTGGGATAACGTTAGAATGGATTTTGTCACAAAGTTACCCAGAACTTTTAGAGGTCATGATGGTATTTGGGTAATAATGGATAGGCTAACTAAGTCAGCTTACTTCTTGCCGATTCGAGAAGACTACGACCTGACGAAGCTGGCTCATTTGTACATCGATGAAATAGTGACCAGGCGTGGTGTGCCTCTGTCGATCATCTCCGACCGTGATAACCGCTTCACTTCTCGTTTCTGGAGATCACTCCAGCAAGCCTTGGGAACCCGTTTAGATCTAACCACTACATACCAACCACAATCTGATGGTCAGAGTGAGCAAACTATTCGAACCTTGGAAGATATGCCAAGAGCTTGCGTGATTGACTTTGGTGGGAACTGTGTTGATACATATGTACCTAGATGTGGATCTTAATGTAATATGTCATGAATGTCTTACACTTATGTAATGCTTGGGTGATTAATGAAATGAGAATGTTTGGTTGTGATTTATAATGTTTAATATTTCATTAATGAGTTTTGTAATGTATATTGACTTGATTATATAGGTTTGTGATTGTTTGAATTGATATACATAATGTTATAATAATGAATACATTCAAACTTGGTTAAGTGAATTTCTCATGCGTCTGACTGGACATGCGCCCAACAGTGGTCATGCGTCCGAATGACCATGTGACTGAGTGTCTATGCGCCTAAATAGTCCATACGCCTGAACAACTTCATGCGACTGACTCAGTCGCACGACTGAACACTCAGTCGTGCGAATGGATCAACCGCATGGCTCAATCGCACGAATGAACCATGCTAATGGTTCAGTCGCCCGAACGAGCAACCCTAACCTATAAATACCACCTAATTCGTGGAAAAACGTAACAATTCATATCACTTCAACTCCAGACGTACCCTAGCCGTCCAGAAACCTCCAAGAACCTGTTCCAAGTTCACACATCGCACTAGATTGATTCCATATCGTTCTTAACGTTTAGATTCAAATCATAATTGATTCGACGTGCGTTCTCACTAATTGGATCGCCAATCAAATAGGATTCCGCACTATTTGATTTGGTATACACGTTAATCAGTTAGTATTTCGTGCAATACACGATCCTAACAAGTGGTATTAGAGCTTTGGCTTTTGATTACGTGTGATTCAATCGTCTTTTATACAAAAATTGTGTTTTTTTCACTAAAAACGCAATCTTTTCGTGTCAAACGGTGTCTTAGACGTTTCCTGCTCATATAGTTTTGGTTTTTCCGGCATTCGGCGATTAGGGTTAGTGAAAATTCAGGTTTTTACGGCGAAAACACCTTAAACCTAGAAATTTTCGAAATCCAGAAGCTTCAGTCGCACGATTGACTCAATCGCACGACTGGACACATTCGCATCCCTCAGACGCACGATTGGACTCATTCGTACCTTTATTCGTATGACTGAGCTGACTGTTCGCATTGTTCAACCGCATCAGTTCATTCGCACGACTGGACCAACCGCATTAGTTCAGCCGCACGATTGAACCATTCGCATTGTTCAATCGCACGAATAGCCCAATCGCACAGCTCCATTCGCACTAGTAAAACAGTTTCTTTAAGAGACTAAAGTTAATCACAATGGAGGACCAGTATTCAACATTTACAGCAGGGAAAGACTCACGTATTCAGAATTTACTGCTACTGGAGAGTGAAGTAGGGAATCACAATAAACACCCTAAGCTAATAACTTTAGATGAATTCCCATAATAGAAGCAACGTTTCGAGATCTACTTAAATGGAGTAGATCCCAATATGTGGGAAGCCATTGAGACGGGGTACAGTATGCTTAATAGGTGCTGATGGAGTCAAACTTACATTAGGTGGCATGACGGATGCACAGAAAGTCAAATACAATGCTGAAAAGAGAGTGTATGCGTTGCTTACTCAGTCAATTCCTAAGGATATTTTCCATCAATTTTCTGAGAACAAGTAAGCAAAGAAGTTATGGGATGAGCTGGAGAAAAGGTATGACGGGAATGCGTCATTGAAAGCTATAAAAGCTAAAGAGTTGAAGAAAGAGTTCGACAACTTCTCATCGATGGGTAATGAGAGTTTGGATGATGTCATCGATAGATTCTACCACATGATGAGTGAGCTGCACACGCATGGTGTCACAACGACCATGGAGGATAAAGTGTCGAACTTTGCAGACGGGTTGCTAGAAAAATGGGCTTCTTTTGTCTCAAATCTCAGACAGAATGGTATGCTAGCGAAGTTGGACATAAATGATTTCATTCTAAAGCTGAGAGAGGAAGCACTAAGGATGAAGTACAGAGCTCAAAAGTCTTCGTATACTCAGAATCCAGCACTGTACAACGCGACTCCACAAGTCAAGACGTCTGGAGCACCACTTCAGAGAGCTTTTGTGTCAAGCTCATCTGGTCCAACACAAGACTCTACTTCAGGGTCAGAATCGTCAGGGTCGTCTAGTACCCAATACATTGCATCTGAACCAAATGCTACAAGACTGAAGACCGAGAATCTCGGTAATGTGACGGTAGAAGTAGCAAGAGAGCACATGGATCTCTTAGCAGCAGTAGTCCACTCCTATGATGGACTTGTTGCTGGGAAAATTGGAAACTGCCATTTGGCAGACGAGGACTACGAGCAGGTAGATGAGACAAAGCTGGAGAGGATGGATATAATGTGGGCCTTAGCAAGTGCTGTCCGGAGAGCTAAGAAGTTTGTGAAGAAGACCGGACAAAACTTGGTTGCTACTAAGGACACTACTTTTGGTTTTGACAAGAGCAAGGTGACATGTTTCAACTGTGGAGAAAAGGGACACTTCTAACGAGAGTGTGTGAAGCCCAAGAAAACTGGAAACGGGAATCCATAAGATAAGCCAACTAGAAGTCCTACTTCATCAAGCAAGGATCCAAAAGCCTTGACTGCTCATGATAATGAGGGACAGGACTGGAGCTTTCGGTTTGTCTCTCCGGGAGAATCCAATATTGCTAGTTTGGAAGACTTAGATGATGATGCCGCGAGTGAAGGAGATATTGCAGGGGAACTCGTGATGTCAAACATTGAAGAGACTGTAACTGAGGTCAACTACAAGCCTGAAGAAGGGACAACTACAACAAAGTCAGAATCACCAGAACCAGAAACACCAGACTCTGCTTTGATGGTTGATTCATCAGAACCTTCTCAGGTAAGTACTACTGACAAACTTTTCAATAATCATGCTTGTTCTGATTGTAATAAATTTAGGGAAAGCATAGATCTGAAATTTGCTAGGTTATTAGATCATAATGATAGCTTAGTAAAGGATTTGCAACTGTGCACTGAGGCAAACAGACTTTCAAAACAAAATGAGCATAGTTACAAAGAAAAGATAGATCTTTTGAATAAACAGCTTAGGGAAACAGAAGTAGTAGCCTTTAACCAAGCTAATGACATTAGGTACTATCTTAACTCCCTAGAAGACACTAAGAAACAAAAAGCAGTTTTAGAAGTAGAAGTCAATTCATTAAAGCAAAAACTGCATAGTTGGACAAGTTCATCTCATATTGTCCAACACTTGGTGAGAGAGCGTAACAATAGGGAGGGTTTGGGATATAAAGTGGTTCCACCACCACCTGAGACCTTGATGAACACTAAGAGTAAACCAATAAATAACAATCCAATCAAGGATCATGTGGTGTCTACTCCTCTTGTAAGTGATCCAGATTCCTCATGTACTTCAAATGAATCTGGAACTAAACAAAAGGAGGCCACTTCAAAGGCAAAAGGTAAAATGCCTTGTGTTAATCTGGAAAAAGAGTATGAAAAGGTTAATATAAAGTCAAGGTCAAACAAAATCAAATCTGAACCTAAAAAGACTATTAATGTTAACCAATCACGAGTTTCATGTCAAAGTCTAGATAAACAAAATGGAAAAGATGTTAAGAATGTTAAAACAATTAAGTTTGTTAAACAAGATAAAACATCAAAAGAAGTAGAGTCAAAACCCAAACATAACAATGTCACTAGGGTGTCACACACGTCTCCACAAAGACAGTTCAATCATAAAGTTGATAGCAGGTCATGCTACAACTGTGGAGAGTGTGGACACATTGCTTCTTACTGTCCTTACTATCAGACACCTAGGAAGAAAGTTGAACTTCAGGAATCAAAACCTAGGTCTTCTAAGAGGAGCTCATTGACTCCACCTAGAAGAACTAGTAAACCTAAAGTTCAACCCATTAGCCAGTCGTCTGTTTATCACAAACAGGCCTTACACAAATCTAGCTTATGGAAAGAAAAGTCAGCCTCTGTGTCTGATAATAAGGACAAGAAGACACCTGAGCTATCCTCACCATCTAAAGGTCAATGGGTTGAATTCATGATGTGTGATGCCTCTGGGAAACCCAAGCCAGTAAAGGCTTGGGTTCCTAACCTTAACTAATGTTTTAAATTGAATGTGCAGGGTGTTCGCTACAGTGCTGAAACTAACACGTGGATAGTAGATAGCAGAGCATCCAGGCACATGACAAGGAACAGGGAACTCTTATCAAACGTCAAACAAATAAAAGGAGGGCATGTTTCCTTTGCTGGTAACAAAGGAGGTTATATCACAGCTCAAGGGGAAGTGGGAAATCAGAAAGTTAAATTTGATAAAGTGAACTACGTTCAACAACTTCAAAACAACTTACTTTCTGTTTCCCAAATATGTGACAAAGGCTTTAAGGTTGTATTCGACAATAAGAAGTGTTATGTCCTGAAAAAGGACTATGTGATTCCGGAGGACCAAGTTTTGATGACAGCTTCAAGATATAAAGATCTTTATGTCTTGGATCTTTCAACGGCTTCCACAACGGATCATAAAGTTCAGTGCTTCTTATCAAAAGCTACTAAGAAGGACTCCATCTCCTGGCATAGGAGAATGGGACACATTAATCCACGGAAGATGAATCACTTGATCCAGAATGATCTAGTGAGAGGAGTTAACGTCAAAAATTTCCAACTTCCGAAGAAGTCTCATAAGGAAAAGAAAGTTCATTCCATCGAGCTTCCTCCTAAACTTCTTCACATGGATCTGTTTGGTCCAGTCAGTACAAGAAGCATTGCTGGCGACTTGTACTGCTATGTGGTTACTGATGACTACTTAAGATTCTCTTGGGTAATGTTTTTGAAATCCAAGTCAGAAATATTTGAGTCTTTCAAGGAATTAGTAACTACACTGGAATCTCTCTACAAGCTGAAGGTAAGACAGGTACGCTCAGACGACGGATCCGAGTTCACGAGTCAGTGGATGGAGGCCTACTGCAAGGAAAAGGGAATTGTGCACCAGTTCACTTCTGCCTACACACCTCAGATGAATGGTGTTGCTGAGAGAAAGAATCACAGCATGATAGAGACAGCATGGACAATGTTAGCAGACTCGAAACTGCCTATCCAATTCTAGAATGAGGCAGTGGCAAATGCATGTTACACGTTAAATCGAGTTCTGGTAGTCAAACGCCATGGCAAGACATGTTACGAGTTACTACAACGACGTAAACCTAATCTAGAGTATCTCGAACCATTTGGCACACCGTGCACCTTATTGAAGAAGACTCAAGAGGGAAAATTCAGTGAGAAGGCTGAAGAAGGTATCTTCCTAGGATACAACATACTGAACAAGAGAGTTTACAACAACTCAACTGGTCTAGTAGAAGTGTGGTGTAATGTTGATGTTCAGAGATACACCAGACCACTTACTGGAAAAGGAACCGCTTACTTTTTCGACTATGATGGATTCTTCAAGTCCTTCAACATACCTATCTCCACTTCTGACGAAGAGTTAGCAACAAGGATGATGTATGATGTATTGAACTCATAGTCACTAGATTCAGCATCATCTGGTTCACAAGGTGACTCGACTCACCACTCAGGGGAGCACTAGAAGCTAGTGACTCCTCCTCAGAATATGAAGCTGTGGAAAATGACCAGAACAATCAGGAGAAACAGGTTCCAATTCCTGCAAGTCCACAAGCATCTAACAGTGATGCCTCTTTGACTTCAAAACCTCAAACTCCTACTACCTCAGATATAGAACCAAATGTTCATGATCTTGACTCTGAGGTAGTTGTTCCCACCACTCCAGGATCACGTCTAAATGTCTATCATCCCCTAGACAATGTCATTGGGGATGTCAGATCAGGAGTGCAGACCAGAAATCAGCTTTACTCAGCTGATTATGCCTCTGTAATGGAAAAAGGATACATTCACGACGGTGCTTATCGTTGTTTTGTCTCACAGGTTGAGCCAAAATACGTTAGTGAAGCCCTGAATGATGAGGCATGGGTGAGTGCCATGCAAGAAGAACTTCTTCAGTTCAAGAAGTTAGGCGTATGGACTCTGGTGGATAGACCTAAAGGTGCTAAGGTCATTGGCACCAAATGGGTCTTGAAATGAAAAAAGGATGACCAAGGCGTCATTATTAGGAACAAGGCTCGACTTGTAGTTCAAGGATTTCGACAAGTCGAGGGAATAGATTACAATGAAGTGTTTGCACTTGTGGCAAGAATGGAAGCCATCCGCATCTTCCTTGCCTATGCTGTTGGATTCTTTATGCCCAAGACACATAGAACATTGATGTGGTTAGTACGTTATGATCCAAGTCGGGTCATACCCAATAACGAGCTTAGCAAACACCAATTAATATTTAATTGATGATATGATCATGCAATTAAATAAATACACCAATTTAGAAAATGGGTTTTCTAAATAAGTTGCATATGAGATTGAACAACTTATATGGATATTTTGTTCATGGACATTATTTGTAATGTTGTTTAATTTAGTTAAATAACATCAAATAATAAAAGTGTGTGTATGTTATATAATTAAAAGGTTAATTATATATATGTATCTTTATTAATCTTTAGTTTGACAAAAGATTAATATACAAGGACCATTTTGGAAAAATCACAAAATTAAAAACAACCCTAAGGGGTTTCGGCCGCCCCCTTAGTGCAGCCCCCATCCTTTTTGTTTTGTGGTTCTCTCTTGGGTTCTTTGCTCTCACACAAGATACACACTCCATTTTCAGATCTCTCTCATTCTCTTATATGCAAAAGGGTCTCAAGAACTTGATCTTTCTTTTGGAAGAAAGACATCATGGCTGGAACCAACTTCTAACATCCTTGTTGATGTTCACGGCTGGAATAGAGGTTCCAGCAGCCTTCTTGATCCGATTTGGTGTTCAAATCCTAGCAAAGATGGTGTTTTCTTAGAGGCTTGTGGGTATGGACACTTGAGGACATCTACTTTGGTGTTTTGGCCATTCAATAGCAGCCTTTTCTTCACTTCATTCACGTTTTCAGCAGCTACAAAGGTAGAATGTTGATGTTTGTTTGGTTGTTTCCTTCTCTTGATAGCTAGTTCAATCACATATGATTGATCCTTATGTTTTGGGTTTGTTGAAACAAAGTTATGAACTTTTAATTTTCAGATTACAACATGATTTTAATCTATTATTCCGCTGCGTTTTTTTTCTAAGTTTAAATGGTTAAACTAGTTAGTTAAAGGTCCAACAAACCCAACATTGGCATCTAGAGCCGGATATGTGGATGAATAGCTTCATTTGTCCTTGTAAAATTGGTTTTATAGGACTTTAACAACCTAATAGGGGCTGTTTTGTGATGATATGATGATACCCCAACCTTTCAAGGTTATATCTTGCATGCTTATGATTAAATCTTGAAAGGATGACATCAAATGGTTGATTGTGTTGTTTGGACATAACCTAAATGTTTTGGTTCATGTTGGCCAGAATTTTAAGGTTATAAAAGGGGTTCATTTTGTTCTTGAAATGATGTATATGGATACATATTTTTAGTGCATAACATAGCCTTGACCATGTATGTTTTGGATTTGGTTGATTGTGGAATTGTCATGTTGGTTGTATTCATTTAAAAGGGTTGTAATAATTTCTTTTGTTTAAGTATTTGGGTTGTAATTTATTTATTCATTTGGTTATGTAATAAATAGAATAGGCGCATTTCTTTTATTAAAAAATTGTATTAGGATATAATTTTGTAAAAGAAGATGCACAAGAACAAGACCCAAAAGCAAGGACACAAAAGACATGGACACTTGAAGCATTTGGATGTGGAATCAAGTGGGAGTTCATGGACACATATGATGTGTCATTGTTAACCCTTAGGAATGACCTTATGACAACACTTGTGATGGCAAACAAGTGTAGTCAACTTAGTGGCTATGGTTATGCACATATGTTTGTATGATTATGCTTGTTTGGTTGTTTGTTGTATGATTGTTGTTTGATATTTGGATATGCAAAACCAACTCATTAGCAAGCTTAACAAGCTAAAATTTTATGGTTTCTAATCATTAAGTGGTTAATAAAATGTTATTAAAAGGATTAATGATCTAATAAAAGAAGTTTTATTAAAAGAGAACCATAGGGTACCATGTATTTTGAAAGCATGCGAATACAAGGTACATAGAGTTTTCATAACTAGAATTAATGGAAACTTAAAACCCTTTGGTAACAAGTCTAACACCATCCTTTTACACGACACTCGAATCACTTGGGAACTACTTGTGGGATAAAGGTCACCTAACCACTTGTAGGGAACTCGTGTCCTTGAGGTGAGTCTAACATACTTGTGGGATAAAGGTCACCTAACCGCTTATATGTAAAAACTCACACGTGTGTGTAAGTAGGACGACTTGAATTGGAAACCATGTGCTTAGGGTCACCGAAGCATGGCGTACAATGGTGTTGATGGGATTAAACATGCCGACTAAACATATGATGTTTAACCGATCCCATAAGACTAGAAGTTGCAATAGGTTGCAATTGTCAACTGTTGACTACCTTGTTAATTTAAATAATGGGATAAAGGTCACCTAACCATCATTTAAATGTAACTTTGGATTCTAGATTTTAATTGTTAATTGTCTATGAGACATTTAAGGGTATTAACGATTAAAATAAATTTATGAGAAATACTAATATGAACTTTGTCAATTTTGTAATAATGACCTCTAACTATAATGCTACCACCCCGATCGTCCCTTCCCTATCACTGAGACCTATTCTCGAGAGGGATAGTCCTAACCATAATTATCTTATGGACTCATTTTGAAACTTGAGAATCGTTCTCAAGAATGAGTAAAGGTCTATGTCCTTGACGATCCCATACCTCACCAACCCACGCTGTTGATGTTATGGCCTTTTGACGATTGAGTTAAGCACACTTAGGATTCTGTGCAAGCATCCGATCTCATGTTGGGAATATGATTCCCAGACTCCAAAAGGGTTTGGAGCCTCATGAGGCACATGACATGTTAATCTAAAAGGGAAATGTTCCTTCCACAAACTTTAGTAAGATTGCTTTGAAACGGTTCAAGCACTTTATACATGTCACATGAAAAGACCCAATCAATATCATCTTATATATCCTTAAGATAAAAGCCATATTGATAGCCTCAAGATGCTTTGCTGTCCTGTCTCAAAGTAGTTGGCCAAGGATTTGATCCTTGATTGCCTAACTAAAGGTTTGAGACATTCATAATAAACTGTAATATGAACGGATGGGACAAGAGCATCGGTGAACCTCATGCAATACTCAAAGCAACCGAGGCGGGAATAAGTAGAGAGGTTCTACCTATTCTCTCAATCAATAACGGAGGCTATAAGAAGTGGCCAATCCCGATCCTAAAGCAATTATTGCTAAAGGAAAGGAATACGTCAAAGCAAAGGTTATAGCGAAACCTCAAAACCTAAGCTTATGAAGCCTAAGGTAACGGAGAACGATCCATGCTTTGAGTATGGAGAGATAGGACTATAAAAAGGGTATTGTCCCTTCTATCTCAAGGAGTTGAAACACAAGAAGGGTTTTGGGCAAACCTCAAATACAATTCCATGATTCATACGCTGTTTTAAAAGCCATTTCTTCAATCACATGGGTATTAGATACCGGATGTGAGACTCATACTTGCAATTGTTGCAAAAGGGTTCAAAAGAAATGTCCGCTTCAAGAAGGGAAACTCTATTTTGAGACCTTCAAATGGTTTGGAAGTTGTTCTCAAAACATTTTGTATGCACCTAGTTTGACTAGGAACATGATTAATGTTTCCTTTTAAAACAATATGATCATGATTCAAAATTTGTAAATAATGGTATTGAGTTTTGAATGATGTATATCATTTTAATGATATGCCTTTTAATGACATCCATGAATTGGTTCATGATAGATCATCCTATTATAACTCGTTGATACACATTTAGCATAAAGAAACTTAAAATGGGTTTAAGTTATTACTATCTTTGACATTGTCGCCTTGGTCACATTAACCAGAATTAGATTCAAACACTTCAAAAGAATGGTCTTTTGGAAACAAATGAAAATGTTTCATTTGATAAGTGTGAACCAAAAGACTTACTAGGAATGATACATTTGGATGTATGTAGTCCTTTTAAGACAATGACAAAGATTGGTGAAAGATACTTCATTATTTTACCGACGATTATAGTCGCTATTATTGTGTGCACTTGATGACACATAAGTATGAAGCTTTTGAAATGTTCAAAATCCTCAATAATGAAGTAGAATATCAACTCTACATAACTATCTGTGTTCTTCATTCTGATAAAGAAGAAACTGAACCCTATTTGGATATGGTTCAATTTATTATGGCTATGAGCTTACCATCTTTATCATTTTGGGTTTTTCGCATTGCTCTCTAAGGCTCATATTATGAATATGACCCGGACAAAGAAAGTGTATATAAGTTGAGAATCCACAGAGACTGTATGGGATACTGTTTCTTCGACTCAACAGAGCAAAAGTATTTATTGCTCGAAAGGCTAAGTTCTTGGAAACCGAGTTCTTTATGGAAGGAATGACGTATAGAACTGTGGAACTTGATAAGGATCAAAATCCACAAGCCGGTACACTTTTGGTTGACACTAGCTACCAACAAGAGGTTGTTGATGATAATCAAGAGGTTGATAAATATACACAAAAACGTTCACAAATCTGGTAGAGTTAGTATTCCATCTAAGTGATATGAATATTCAAAGAATGGATACTATGTGGTTGACCCCTGTAGGCTAACCATATACCAAGATGTTATGTCCAATTTGGATTGGACAAATGGCTAGAAGCCATGAACGTAAGGATGCAATCCATTTATAACAACCAAGTTTGGGAATTGGTTGACCCTCCACTTAACTCCAAACCGGTTGGATACAAGTGAGTTTTCAAGATGAAAACAGGTATGCATGGAGACTTGAATACTTATAAGTTAAAGACTAATAGCATAAGGTTTCCATCAAACTCAATTGGTTGAATATGATGAAACTCTTGCGCCCGTGGCAATGCTAAAGTCGATTAGGATATCATGTGCCATAACTGCATATTCTGAATATGAGTTTTGGCAAATAGATGACAAAACCGCTTTTCTCAATGAACATCTCGAAGAGATTGTCCATTCAGTTCAGCATGATGGTTTTGTCGATCCATGACATCCTAATAATATATATAAGTTAAAGTGATCAATCTATGGATTGAAACAAGCATCGAGAAGGTTGTGTATATATATGAAGGCTAGTGGGAGCATAATTGTATTCTTAGTGTTGTATGCTGATGACACACTGCTATTTGAAAAAAAAAAATATATTCCAACCTTGGAAGGTGTTAAAACCTTGCTTGGAAGATGTTTTTCATAAAAGGATCTCTTTGAAATCACCCATATTTTGGAATAAGGATCTATAAGGATAGATCGAGGTGGTTGATAGGGTCAAACCAGGGTGCATATATAAAATCTTGAAAAGGTTCAAGATGGAAATCTCTTAGAAAGGTATGATACCCTTTCAAAGAGAGACCATGTTGACTACGTCTCAATGTCCAAGCTCATAGGATGAGCAAAATCAAATGAAGGATATCCCATACGCATCTGCTATAGGATCCGTCATTTGTCTCATGATATGCACTAAACCGGACGAGTCATGCTTATCAGGTATGACAAAGTAGATACCAATAGAAATAACCATTGAATGGTTGTTAAAAGTATGTTGATGCACCTTAGTAAGACTAAGGATATGTTTCTAATATACGGATCTGTTGAAGTGAAAATCTGTGTAAAGGGTTGCACAGATGAGGACTTCCAAAACAGATCGATACAACTCTCGATCATAATCAGGTGTACTTCCATTATGAATGGAGGTGTGGTATCCTTGAAGTGTTCAAAGCAGGACACGGTAGCATTATTCAGTCTAAAGTCCGAATACATAGCCGCTTCATTGGCAGCTTTGGAAGCTGCATGGATAAGCTTGTCCATTGCTTATCTAGGGGTGGTCTCTACCATTCAAGACTCCCTAAAGATCTTTGGTAATTATGTGGGTGGGATTGCTCAAATCAAGGAACCCCGTACTCATCAAAGACTAAGCACCTTGAGCGGAGATTCAACATCATAAGGTATGGAGTTGAAAAGGGTAAAGATATGTATTTGTAAAGTTCATAAAGATCAAAACATTGCTGATCCACTAACGAAGCTCCTTGATGAGGGCAAAGTATGAGGGTCATACTTGTGCCTTAGGACTTCGATTTACTGGTGATTAGAATTGATCTGTTTAGCATATAAAACATGGAACAATTGTAATATTTAACTCTTTTATATATTTGAGTTATGTTCCCTTTTAGCATGTTTACATCCATGAATAATTCTTTTATTCTAAATGTCCGTAGTCGGTCATATTTATGGGAACAAATATGAATGTAAGACTATTATGAACTTGGATTGGTGGATATTCATAAGGCATGAATATAGAGCAATTGGTTGCTGCCAAGGTTCATAGATATTCGTGGGATACGAATATTGGACTGACCCGCGTCTCAAATCTTACTACATGGAATCTTATTGATTGATCATAAGTAAATTTGAGTAAAGGCGAATATCATTTGGTATCCTCTGACCTGAGATACATATTGGGTTTTGACATTCACCAAGTGTTATACCTTGAGCTAGTTCTTCGCTGATATGAAATAATGGTCAGTACATAAGGCTATGTTCAGATATGACATAAGGTGATTGTGAGAAACGTATGTAGTCAAGATGGGATTTGTTCCTCTTATTCGTTGAGAGTATGATGTCTAAGGCCTGATTAAGTTAAATCAACAAGGAATGATCATTCTGTGTCCTTGGATTTAACATGACATCTGTAACAAAAGGATAAATGATTGATTCACCTAAATCATTTCAAGTTTGGAACTTGAAAGGGGATGATGTTATTGAATGGCTTATAGTCATGCGTATTAAGGGTAGTAAACCGTTGTTAGGCGGTATTTACTGCTTGCATCAATCTTCTATGTATCTTGTGCAAGTGGGAGATTGTTGGATTCTTTATGCCCAAGACACATAGAACATTGATGTGGTTAGTACGTTATGATCCAAGTCGGGTCATACCCAATAACGAGCTTAGCAAACACCAATTAATATTTAATTGATGATATGATCATGCAATTAAATAAATACACCAATTTAGAAAATGGGTTTTCTAAATAAGTTGCATATGAGATTGAACAACTTATATGGATATTTTGTTCATGGACATTATTTGTAATGTTGTTTAATTTAGTTAAATAACATCAAATAATAAAAGTGTGTGTATGTTATATAATTAAAAGGTTAATTATATATATGTATCTTTATTAATCTTTAGTTTGACAAAAGATTAATATACAAGGACCATTTTGGAAAAATCACAAAATTAAAAACAACCCTAAGGGGTTTCGGCCGCCCCCTTAGTGCAGCCCCCATCCTTTTTGTTTTGTGGTTCTCTCTTGGGTTCTTTGCTCTCACACAAGATACACACTCCATTTTCAGATCTCTCTCATTCTCTTATATGCAAAAGGGTCTCAAGAACTTGATCTTTCTTTTGGAAGAAAGACATCATGGCTGGAACCAACTTCTAACATCCTTGTTGATGTTCACGGCTGGAATAGAGGTTCCAGCAGCCTTCTTGATCCGATTTGGTGTTCAAATCCTAGCAAAGATGGTGTTTTCTTAGAGGCTTGTGGGTATGGACACTTGAGGACATCTACTTTGGTGTTTTGGCCATTCAATAGCAGCCTTTTCTTCACTTCATTCACGTTTTCAGCAGCTACAAAGGTAGAATGTTGATGTTTGTTTGGTTGTTTCCTTCTCTTGATAGCTAGTTCAAACACATATGATTGATCCTTATGTTTTGGGTTTGTTGAAACAAAGTTATGAACTTTTAATTTTCAGATTACAACATGATTTTAATCTATTATTCCGCTGCGTTTTTTTTCTAAGTTTAAATGGTTAAACTAGTTAGTTAAAGGTCCAACAAACCCAACATATGCATCGTATATGAAGATTAAAGTTTATCAATTGGATGTGAAGAGTGCATTCCATCATGGTGAAATCCGAGAGACAGTGTACCTCAGTCAACCCAAGGGATTTGAAGATCCATATCATCGGGACAGAGTTTACAAACTCGACAAGGCTTTATACGGGCTTCATCAAGCTCCAAGGGCCTGGTATGAGAAACTCTCAACTCACCTTGTGAAACATGGAGTTCGCAGAGGTGTTATTGATTGCACATTGTTTATCAAAGAGAAAGATGGTGATTTGCTGCTTGTTCAAATCTATGTTGATGATATCATCTTCGGTTCAAAGAATGAAGATTTATGTAAAGAGTTTGAAGCAGTAATGAAGGCCGAATTTGAGATGAGTGCCATGGGAGAGATGAAATTCTTTCTCGGGTTACAGGTGGATCATACACTAAAAGGAATTTTCCTACATCAGACCAAGTATGTAAGAGACATTCTTAGTCGGTTTGACATGGAGAATGCTTCTACAGCTGGGACTCCACTGGCTACAAACCATGATATAGAACCCGATGAGAATGGTGATCTGGTTGATGCAACCATGTACCAAGGAATGATTGGATCTCTCATGTACCTCACTGCCTCAAGACCTGATATCATGTATGCTACATGTCTATGTTCAAGATATCAGGCTAAGCCAAAGGTTAACCATCTGATAGGGGTCAAAAGGATATTTCGTTATTTGAAGGGTACTCTTACACTTGGGTTGTGGTATCCTCATGATGATGACTTTGAGCTCACGGCGTATAGTGACTCGGATTACGGTGGCTGCAAGATGAATTACAAGTCTACATCAGCAGGGTGTCAATTCTTTGGGAAGAGATTAGTGACATGGCAGTGTAAGAAGCAGACCTCGGTTGCATTGTCAACCTGTGAAGCCGAATACGTTGTTGCTGCAAGTTGCTGTTCACAAATCATTTGGATTCAACAGCAAATGCGGGACTACGGTTTGAATTTCTCTTCTACTCCTATTTTTGTTGATAACTCTGCTGCAATTGCAGTAACTAAAAATCCGGTAAAACATCCTAAGACCAAACACATCGGCATAAAATATCATTTTATACGTGACTGCTTTGAAAAGAATTTAATCGATGTGGTAAAAATAAAAACCGATTTTCAACGCGCTGACCTCTATACAAAGGCTTTTGACAAACCACGTTTTCTATATTTGTTAGAGGTCAACGGCGTTAAAAGGAAAAGTGATGTCATTCCAGATGATGACCATTTGTAGTTCGATGCATTTAGTCTAATTTTTATTTTTTTCTTTTTATTTCTTTTATTTATTCTATTTTCTGTTTAAATTAAATACACGTTATTTAGTTGTCTATTAAAATCCTAAAAAGCGTAAATCAGTTACGGTTTTAGAATTTTAGGGGGAGAATAGGTCAGCAAGTAACATTAAAAAAAACGAGGGAGAAGGAGAGGCTAGCAGATAGAAAGTAGATCGTATCTGTGATACCAATTCAAATACTTTGGAAAATGATAGTACACGGGAACAAATTAAGTGGGACTTTAAAAGTTTAAATTAGATAATATTCCAAATTCAAAGTAGAAGTATGTGTAGTCTAAGCAATATAAAAGGAAAAATGATAGCAAAACTGGTTACTACTAAGGTAACACAACGAAAGTAGACCTAGAGGTTGCTAGACCACATATGATATGTCGGTAGATTCAACACAATAGATGAGTAGACCTGGTTAGTGATCTCAAGATCAAACTAAGTTGTTCAATTGACTGTGGGTTCCCATCTTATCACTGGTTAACACAATCAACAATATTCCAATAAGGGGTGACGAGCAAATAAACGCCACAAACGTGAGCGGACGACCAAAAACAGAGCAAAGCACGAAAAAATTGAAAAGCAAACGCTATCAAGCTAATAACTTATGTTTTTGGTGTGTTATGTGCAAAAGAAAAATAAGGATGTTCTAACAAGAAGATAGGTTGTGTGCCTCGTGCTGTGCGATGGCACTGACCTGAGGATAAGCATAACCTAGATATTCTAGAATTCATTGTTGTTTGCTGCCTCTCTGCTGTGCGATGGCACTGACCTGAGGCTTGGCTTCTCTTTGAAAGCTCTAAGAATAGTCTCTTCTTGTCAAAATACCCGTAGACCGCTCAAAAGCTCCTGAGGAATGTTGATTACCACATAAGCGTGGGATCCACAAATGTTGGTAGAAATAATTAAACTTTAAACTATCACAAGTCAGTGTCAAAAATCTGTGTATGGATTTAAGAGGACCAGCATACTGACAATCATCGTGGCCACAATTCTTGAAAGTCCAAATCAATGTGGGGATCTAATAGTACCAGTATGATTTCCTAAATTTGCTAACGACTCTGGATGGAAAACAAGAAGTGTGCATCATAAAAGTTTTTGATAAGATGTCCCAACTGACTTGACTTGCCTGTATGATTCCAAATTGAATTGGTCCAGTTATGGTCAAAATAAATTGAAGCTGCCTATTCCGGAACCGAATCCAGTAGATTTCTATCTTAGGATTTACACCTCACAAAAAGTCAAAAACAAGTTTAGTTTTGTACTTCAGCTTAAGTCTTTTATTTTATTTAAATTTAGTCATTCAGTTTGTTTAATATCAGACTACATCATGGAATTCAGTAAGGGAGTAAATCACCGAAAAGGGTCACGTCTGAGGTGACCACATGTGTTTTCAAAAGGTAAATGGGTCACGTCTGAGGTGACAAAGTGTTTAAAAGGATCACGTCTGAGGTGATCAAAAGTTTTTCAAGTTAAAATGATCATGTCAGAGATGATCAAATGTTCATAATGTTAATTCAACATTTTAAAAGGGTTTAAATGTCAAGTAGTCATAAAGTCAGAAAATTTCATGATTATGACCCATTCGCACGACTGGACCGTGAGTATGGACCAACCGTACGAATGGACCATACTCATGCCTGTTATAGCCGAATGGACATGAGTATGGACCATTTAACCGAATGGCTTATACGAATGAGCCATTCGGCCGATTGAGAGTGTGTGAATGAACAAGTCGCACGACTGAACTCCAGTCGGACGACTGAAGGTGAGCGACAGATCCAATCGCACGACTGAGGTCCATTCGCCCGAATGAAATGAGCAAATGAGTCCAGTCGTACGATTGAATTCAGATTTAGCATAAATAGAGGGGGAGTCGGTCGCAGAGACTCATCACTCCCAAATTAGCCCTAAATCGCACGACACGTTGTTACTCTGCCAAATTTTCGTTTGATCATTATATATCATTGATTGCTATGTACTGACTATCTGCACTGATTATACAGGTATAATGCGATGCAAATCCATCTCTATTTCACTCAATTTGACTCCATAATCTGGACATTCGGACCTAACCAAGATCTGAAACTTGTTTGGACAAATAACTTAACAAAACTAAGTAACATATTGAAATCAAAGTTGTTAGGTGCTAAATAGAGTGATTGCGAGTCTAATGAACCAAAAAACAATGTCTAATCTTAAGAATTGGTCAAAAATTGAATTTGAATTGAACAGCCAGACTATCATGCGAATGGACAGGTAAGACAATAGATAGATCTAGGTCCAAGGGGGAGTTTGTTGATACATATGTATCTAGATATGGATCTTAATGTAATATGTCATGAATGTCTTACCCTTATGTAATGCTTGGGTGATTAATGAAATGAGAATGTTTGGTTGTGATTTATAATGTTTAATATTTCATTAATAAGTTGTGTAATGTATATTGACTTATTATATAGGTTTGTGATTGTTTGAATTGATATACATAATGTTATAATAATGAATACATTCAAACTTGGTTAAGTGAAGTTCTCATGCGTCCGACTGGACCATGCACCCCAACAGTGGTCATGCGTCTGAATGACCATGCGATTGAGTGTCTATGCGCCTAAATAGTCCATACGCCTGAACAACTTCATGCGACTGACTCAGTCGCACGACTGAACACTCAGTCGTACGAATGGATCAACCGCATGGCTCAATCGCACCAATGAACCATGCTAATGGTTTAGTCGCCCGAATGAGCAACCCTAACCTATAAATACCACCTAATTCGTGGAAAAACGTAACAATTCATATCACTTCAACTCCAGACGTACCCTAGCCGTCCAGAAACCTCCAAGAACCTGTTCCAAGTTCACAGATCGCACTAGATCGATTCCAGATCATGAGTGAATAGAAAATCGAAAATGTACATAGCAGTTCCAGCTGAAATACTTGGATCGTTCTTAACGTTTAGATTCAATTCATAATTGATTCGACGTGCGTTCTCACTGATTGGATCGCCAATCAAATAGGATTCCGCACTATTTGATTTGGTATACACGTTAATCCGTTAGTATTTCGTGCAATACACGATCCTAACAAACTGGGACAATCATCTTCCTTTGATAGAGTTCTCCTATAATAATAGTTACCACGTAAGTATAAAGGCAGCTCCTTATGAGGCCCTATATGGTAGGAAATGCCGATCACCATTGAGCTTGAATGAGATCGGTGAGAGCCAAGTAATGGGACCCGACATCGTGATGGAGACCACCGACAAGATATTTAAAATCTAGGAGCGTTTAAGAGCAGCCAGGGACCATCAGAAGAAATACGCTGACAGAAGATGAAAACCTTTGGAATTTCAAGTGGGTGATAGGGTAATGCTAAAAGTATCACCATGGTAGGGTACTGTGAGGTTTGGAAAGAAAGGAAAGCCGCCCGAGATACATTGGACCGTTTGAGATACTAACAAGAATTAGTCTCGTGGCATATATATTAAAGCTACCTCAGGAGTTAAGCTACATACATGACACCTTCCATGTGTCAAACCTAAAGAAGTGCTTGGTAGACAAGACCATGGAGATACCATTGAAGGAAGGTAGGATAACCGACAAGTTGAACTTTGTGGAAGAGCCTATAGAGATCACTGATCGGCTAGTCATGAAACTCAGACGAAGTCGCATACCCAAGGTCAAGGTAAGATGGAATTCTAGGCGAGGACCTGAATTCACCTGGGAGCGAGAAGATGAGATGAGAAAGAGTTATCTGCACCTCTTCAAACCCACCCGTTCTGAATCTAATCGAAGCTAAAATTTCACGAAGAAATTTCCTAAACGGTGGGAGAATGTGACAACCGACCTCTAGGTCATAATTCTAACCCTATCAACCTACATTATTACCCATTCAATTAATATAAATGTTAATATCTTTGCTAATATTACTATCAGCATTATTATTATTGTTGATTGTTGTTACCATTTTTTGTTATTTCATGTGCTTTTGTGATGATTTAGCTAGTTCAAGCTTTAGCTTACGGAAACTTAGTTTTCAGGAAAAGTCAATTAGTCACCCATGCAAAAATTTAATCGTAATTTGAAACAATTAAGGTGTGCATGAACTCAAATTTTTCGGATTAATGCATGCATGCCCATGCAAAATACTTAGCAACTAACTAATTATACCACCTAAAATACTACACTACAAAATAATACCACACATAATATTATTTACCATTTAAATTTTAAATCAAAACACTCCACTACAAGCCAAAATCGGCCACCCTCTTTGACACCACCCCTCTCCACCATTCACCACACACCCTCCTCTTCCCCACTATCTTTACATGCATCATTCTCCACTCTACACACCCACTACGCTCTCATTCCTCTCCCACATCTCTCTCTGGTTTCTTCCTCCAGAAAACACTCACACACACTCACGGTTAGCACAAATTCCATCCATATTTCTATGAGCAACACCAAAACTACTATCGGCCGAGCTCAAAACCGCAAGAAGGAGAAGCTTTGTGAGCTTTTGGTGCATGGATTCATCAACTTCGACATCTCCAACCCTTGTTCGAAGATTTCCAAGTCATTGTGACCCTCTACACTCTCCGAACCATGAACTACACCAAGTGTAAGCTTCATCTCACCCGATTTGGACATATGTTGTGTTTTCTTCGCTTTTCACTCAAAAATCTTACCATTCTTGTATCCAATAGAAACTTGCTGCTACAACCTTGTTGTTGAGAGGCTTTTAACATTCTTGAAGGTATCTCACTCGTTATATAAGTCTTTCTATGGGTGTAACCCGATTTACACCTAGAAAACCCTCTTTTTTGGTGTTATTGCACCATCTAGCTTACACATCTCGTAATCTTCCGAAGCTAAGTTTGTAACCTGCTCAAAATCAGTTTTCTAAACTTCTAATAACCTTATTTTAAAGTTACAAAAGGTTTTGGTAATGTTTAATCAAGAGTTATAACGTTTTACACATGTGTAATGGGTGAAAATGGTGTAAGCACTATGTTTCCATCTTGTTCTTGAGTTGTATGTTGAAACCGTGAGATAGGCTTGGTATTTCAGTAAGTTTTGGATGATATTGGGTGTATGATGAGATGTTAATGGCTGAAAGTAATAAAGTTATAGAATTGTAAGCATTTTGGACACATTTGGGGACCCGAAAAGTGGTGAAACAACTTATAAATAAGAAAACATAGATTTTAACCATATTAAAAAAAATTCCAGGCGTTAAAAGAGTTAATAAAGTGTTTGGACCGGATTTGTTGATTAAATGGTCAAAAGACAAGTTAAAGGGAATTTTTAACTAAAAACGGATATTAACCGGGTGACGTTTTAAAGAAAATCCTAGAAATAATGGTATAAATACAAAAATCCGTGGAAACCATGTTATTTCAGTAATTTTGTTGCTATAATATTTAAGGGTGTTGAAAAATTGGTCAAACAAGCTTTTAAACAGTCATTAACGGGTAAAAACGCGTTTTAACGGGTTTAACATAAAAACAAGGCTTTCAACTAAGAGAGGCTTGAAATACATTTTTAACAGATTAGAAACTTATAAAAAATGTGATTAAAGTAATATATATAAGGTCCAAGACTAAAAGTATGGAAATCAATACTTAACCGTTAAAAACCTTCGGTTTTACCGTAAGTAGTAACGTAAAACATAAGAATATTAAACCCGGACCTAAATTCTGAAAACTTGGAGTAAACTTATTAAAATAAGTTACTTAACTTCAAAAACCTAATATTTGGCCATAAAAGTCATTAAATGAAAGAAATCAAACTTTGGGGTAGAAATTGTAAATTTTGGAAACTTGGAGGACTAAACTGTATATTTTGCCAACCTCTATAAACTGACCCCTTGGACTAAATAATCATTTAGAAAACTTAAACTAACTTGTATAGATGATCCAACATGGTAAAACATGTATTCTTTCCTAAGAAACCCTAACTTTCTATAAAAGAAAACTTTTTATATAAGACTTAGCAAACCAAAAGCTAGTAAGACATTAACCTCATGACACACCAAGTGCATCTCCATAACCCTAGAATTAGTGGCTTAACACTTAAATCTTGATGGCAGGATGCTAGACTTGAGACTCTTTCCCGGTACACGAAGAACCCTTTGCTTGAATCTTAAGGTGAGTTCTAGTGTTCCCTTTTTACTACTGTTTTTAGGATGAAACATGCTATGCTTGAATTGAAACCTTTTATGAGTTATTGTATGATACTTGAATGTTGTGGTTAATGTTAGAACATACTTTTATTTGTATCACGATCATTAATTCTTGTGTGAACCGCTTGTTTTATATGGGTAGATCTACTTGGGGAATCCCCCACACACAGTGCCTTCCGTGATGAACGGGAAGGGTACCACACTGAATTCCTGTGCGGTCGTTTGTGGCATGTGAAAAGTTTTTATAAGATACTAGGTGAACCATCCGGCAGGTATGGTCCACTGTTTTGAGGCTCAGTTCTTCCATGGGGATTAACCGGTATAACATAACTTTTGAAGAGGCTAGTCGGGACTGAGTGCAGGGTTGATTGTGATCCCCCACATCAATGAATCTATGATTCTTTTAAATCAAATTTTGATTCTATGGAATCCTTTTGTTTTTAAACTTTAAGCACTTGAATTCACCAACTTTTTAGTTGACACAATTTCTTTTGAAGCATGTTTCAGGTAATCCATGAAGGGAGTCTAACGGTTGTTGAAGACCTAGACCTAGCTTCGTGACCATGGCATTGGCTTGTTTGATTTTAAAACATTTTGAACAATTTACATTTATTGTTGATGAATACATTTTGCTTTAATGTTGGATGTACGATACATTTGGGGACTAGACTATTTCTAGCCCTGGTTTCTTTAAACTTTAATGCCATGTGATGTTCTCTCCTTTAATGCCAAGAGAACACAATGTGTGTGCATTCTTAAATCCTGAAGACCCTGTATCGGAAGGATTTCGGGATATCATCATATACTTATGACATTCCAGGCTTTTCTATGCTTATCAGCAGAGCTGTGATTCATAAAGCGCATATTGTCGATTTTTGGAATTCAGCACGAATAGAGGAAGATGGTAACTCTGAAGTGATAGTTACTGATGTTAAAAATGAAAGAGTGAGGATAAATGAACAGACTATCAGAAGGGTATTAGAGATGGGAGAACAAGAAGTTGGTCACCCTGATGTATTTGAGAATGAATACATAGGTAAATTCTTCTATCTGATGAGGTATGATGGTGATTTTTAGAAGGGAGAAATAAAGAAAGGAAGATTGTGCAAGCCCTATAGATTTCTTTGTCACACTTATCTCAAGTGTATCTCCAACAGGAAATCCAGATTGGATAGATTCTCTAGGCACATTTGTTGTGGAATTATTGGAATATTTAAGGGAAGGACATACAACTACTCAAAGTACATCTTTAGTTGTATGTGTGACCAAATGAGAGTGCAAAAAGCTGATAAGATGTATATGTTTCCAAGGTTCCTACAACTAATCAACAGTGTTGAGCTTCCTGGAATAGACAGAGATGGTGATGTGTTTGTTCAAGCACATTTAGGAGGATCTGTACTCAACAAGATAAGTGGAAAATACCTAGGTGGAGACATGCCCATGTTTGCTCATGTGGCTGATCCTAATGCCAACATTCCTCAAGAGCTGTTGTGGGAAGACCAGCAGGATAGCTCTCATGCTGATACTAAGCAAGCCACATGTTCCCCACAACCTCAATCTCCCCAACCTCAATCTTCAGCCAGTCAAAACCTCCCACCCAATTTCTCCAATTCACCCTCAATCACCAATTCAAACCAATTACAAATTTTTCAACAACCTCCAACTCCTGAAAACCAATCGACTGAGAGTATTTACGCTAGTGAGAATGAGTTAGCCTCTCAAGCTAGTATTGTTCAACTATCTTTAAGCAAATCTCAAACCCTTGTTCACTCAAATGATACTAAGCATGTCTTTCCAATCACTGATCTTCAGCAACAACAACAACAACATCAAGAGCAGGCAGATCAAGCAGCTGAGTCGAGCTCAAGCTCATTCAGTATAGCCCTTGATGAAGTAAATGATGATGAGATTGCTGCTGAACAGCAAGAAGGGGAAGAAGCAAACTATGTTGATGTCATTGCATATCATGAAGATAATCTTAGTGATGAAGACATCCCTGTGAGCAAAAGTTTCTTAGTAGCTAAATACAACAAGCTGATCATAAAATCAAACAAGAGGTTAGAAAGAATAAGGGAGTTGAATGTCACACCCCAACCTTGACGGCGGAAACGTCGAGGAGTGAGAGTTAAGATCGTTCACAACCACATAACGCTATTAATAATCCAAATATAATTTAAACATAAGTTTCAATTGTATCATTACAAACATAAGTCTCAAAGAAATTAAAAGCATAACATAGAATGTAACAAATCATTCTTATTTCATTTATTTAACTAGGTCCATTCCTAGATGTGCAAGCTTCAAAGAGTAGATCACATACTTGAGGTATTCCTGAAACATGTTAAAAATAAAAGGTCAACATAAAAATGTTGGTGAGCATTCCATAGTTTTCAATACATAAGTATATAAAAGATGGCAATTCAAGTCATAAGTTAGTGAATAAAGTGATTAGGGATGTTATGAACAATGCAACAATCAAACCTCGACAAAGTTTTACAAGTCTCAAACGTTAAAAGTATATACGATCAGCTAAGTGTACTTGCATCAACCAAGCAGGCTTGTCTGGCCCATAGATCTATGACTTCGCTGGGCTAGCAATAGTTAATGATTGCACATATAACGCCATAACATGGTAACCACGAAAGTTCAACTAACCACAACTTATCAAGATAAATTGCCATAGGTTTACAAGTCTCAAATAAGTTTACAAGTGCAATAGTATAAGTTAACATGTTTCACCCCAAAGTGTGAAAATAAGCAAAAAGGGGTATGGAAATACTCACATTGTTCAAATAAGTAAAGAATGACGATTAATAAGAGATATGATAAGCAACGCTCCAACGTAGTCTTTCACAAGTTACCTAAATATATATATTTTACAAGTTTAAGTTTAAATAATAAGATTAACGTTTTAATGCGAACTAGGGTTTCAGTTGGGATTTGGGGGTTTTAATAATTACATTTAATAAAAATATAATTATACAATCGTTTATGTTTTGGTTTAAGAAAATATAAAATATTTAAAACCAATAATGATATTGAATGATTCAATGATTTAATTTATTAATTTAATAAAGAGTAAATACGAAGTGTGAAAAGAAATAATTAATTTAATATTTAATTATTTAAAATTTGATAAAGATAATTGATTACATAATTAAATGACTTGTAGGTTAACTTATAATTATTTAAATTATTTTATAATGTTTCTAACCTTTAAATGATTTTTTTTATAAAAGTATTACAATATCCATAACCTTATAATAAAAATGAAGAATAATAAGAAATTATATTGTTTATTAGTTTTAAAAGTTTAAATAAAAGTTAAGAAATAAATTTATTAACTATTTATGACATAACATAGTTAATTAAAACATTGCATAATATAACATATTTAAATTATCATTTGTTTAGTTAATTATTTAAATTATCATTGAATAAGTAATTATTTAAATAACTTTTTATTCTTTAAAAACAACTAATTTAAGAATTATAAAATCTTTAAGAAATTAACTTAATAATTTTCAGAAATATTAACAAAGTAATTATAATTCTACTAACCAATATACTAAAATCTTATGCAATTAAAAGAAACTAAAAGAAACAAATATCTAAAAAGAATGAGGGTCCCCGGGGTCGAACCCGGGTCCCTTGTGAGAGTAAGTGATGCTGTAACCGGTTGGGCAGAAGCCCATATCTGATTAAAACTCTCAAACAAATTAATTTATTCCTAAACTACATAAATCCCCCAAATCGCCTATGAACCCTAGAATCAATTTATCTCAAATTGGTCCTCAATTTAATTCCTGTGATCGACAAGAGGTTAGGGCTTTTAATCCCCATCTAAAACCGAGTAGAATGATATGTATAACTTACATAATTGAGTTCGAATCGATGATTATAGGTTTAAGAACGAGTCACGATCGGTTTGATCTTGAGTTCGAAGATTTGCAGATAATTAGCTTCAATTGATGACCTGCGTAGATTCCACAGAGGTTTATGGTTGATAACCCTCAGTCAATTTAAAGCTATGATGTTTGGGAAGAGGTGTTCGACTATGATGAAGGTCCGATGAAGATGACGAGTTGAATGGGTTCGTTCTGTGTTTTTCAGATGAAATTGAGGTTGATAATAGCTTAGAACTAGTTAAACGTTTGATTTTGGTTCTTTTAATTCGATTATTATTCTGTTTCACTAGTTGAACGGTTCGCGTTTGTTGACCGACGGTTACTCGAGCTCGAACGCTCTTGTAACCGTCGCTAAACTCGATTAAAAGGTGGTTAATGGTTCGAAACTGATGCACGAGGATAGATACGGTTTAATTGCATTGAAATCGAGCGTTTTGGAGACTTTGGTGATCGCCGGAGTCGGCCGGAGAGTGGCCGGACTCTCGGCCGGAAACACGGGAGTGAAAAGGGGGGAGGGGGTTGGTTTCTATTTTTTGAACACAAATGGTCCCTGCGGTTTGATTCTTTTGTATTTTATGCACAAACTTTATATTTAAAGTTTCTAAATTAACAAATTAACCCCCTCTACTTTAATTATCCTTAATTTTTATTATCATTATAATTTTTATGGTTATTATTTCCATTATTATTATTGTGACCATTATTATTATTATAGTTTATTATTAGTATCATTATTATCATTATTATTATTTATTATATAACAATTATCATTATAATCTTTCGAGTTTAAGGATTAAAAACGAATTAAAGTAATGAGCATAAGTAACCCATGAGTTCCATATTAGGCAATCATAGACCTTACAGGATTAAACGACGTTAACTTTTAATTACATAAAAATACAGAATGTTACAGTCTCCCCAACTTAAAAGAATTTCGTCCCGAAAAAAAAAAATAAACTTAGATGAACAAAGGATTTATAATGAAAGGTAAGTGTTCAACGAACAGTGTTTGACATTTGATTACAGATGGAACGCTTCCCTTTATGGAATCTTACAAGATTCTTAACATAATAAACGCGAAACGTTTTGAGATAAAACGTTGAAAAACAATAACGAGTTACCGTGGTACCTTAGATTCATAAGTCACAACTTCTAGAACGTAATTTCGTAGTAATTTGATGTCTTGAAATCAATAAGGACCAACAATGATAAGAAAGGTTAACCGTCAGGATTTAAGAATCCCAAACATCACTATATGAAACGATCTTAACGCATATCTTGTGAATATGTATCTTTCCTTTGACCAATCATCGGTCTAAGAATAATACGATATGCGAAGATTTTGGAATAAGTTCACGACGATGGTTAGGAACATTATTAAAAGTAGAAAATGAATTGATCATCCAAATTAATGATCGATGTTTAACGACATACCACGGTATACGACTATTTGGGATAGATACGAGCCAATTTCTCGACCCGTTAACCCACATGAGTCAATATGAAATTTGTTAATCGGTCTATAATGCACCATTTGTCATCATGGCATCTAAGATAAGAGGCACTTAGTGATGAAAAGTTAAACAGGAGATTCATGGGAACACGAATGTTAGGCTTTGTCATATATGAAGGTAAGACACTTGGACACATACCAAGTTATGTCTTTTCTTGTATGCCAAACCCATGACTACAAGTTAGGAAGGTTTATGAACCTCCACGTCACAATGTAAGTAATAACGAGTCTCGTTAGTCAAAACCAAGATAGAGTTTTAAAGATTTCCAAGGTTAAGGGTTCAAAAGTGATTCAAGAAGTAACGCAAACAATAAGACATGCATTTGTAACCATGTTTTGCAAGGTAACAAATTTCCAAATATAGATTGCATACGTAATTCATCAAACCCATAAGTACAGTCGAGAACATTCATATGACTAGAAAGACATAACCACAAGTTGATAATGTCTTCATTTAGTAGAGAGATTGTTTAAGAAGACTACCATCACATAATCATGTGTTGATGATATCTCAAAATAAAAGTTGATAAGTAGGGAATAAATGGTTCGATATAGCTAGATCAAATCAAAACATAAGGATAAAGGAAAAGAAATCAATTTAAGAATTTAAATGCTCCAAGCTTGGAATCAAAATCAACCTAGCGCGATCGGGTCTCCTTTCAAGTTCAGAAATCATGCTTTGGCTTGATAGGTCCAAACACTAACATTGGTTCACCCTTCAAGTTACTACATGTTTCTTGTCACTTGTTTAAAACCTTGGTAAGTTGGAGTTCAAGAAAATGAGAATAGTCATCAAGGTGTGGTTTTCACTCCTAACTTGATGGTGTATTCCCAAGGTATGACCACTAACTTACCAATCAAAAAGTTCAATCCCAACTCCTTGTTGAGGATCCACAGAAATAAAACGAGGTAACTCACCATTAAGGTAAGGGAAATCACTCCTATCTTAACAGTGAAGTTTTACAAAAACAAAATATAACAAGATGAACTTCTTCATCAAAATCCAGAATTCACTCCTACTTTGATGAAGTCGTCTCATTTGAACAAATACAATTCATAAAGATGATATTATCATCAAGGTATGGAATTCACGCCTATCTTGATGATTGAATTTCATAATAGCAAGAAAACAATCGAAGATTGACATTTGTCACCAAAGTACGGGTTTCAATCCTATTTTGGTGAAATCATGTCATTTGTGAAATGCCATTCCAAAGAAACAATTGAAGTCAATCCTCGGGATAAGGAAATCACTCCAATCCAGAGGATGAAATTTTATAAATCATAATTGGAAACCATTTATCGAAACGAATAGAGAATCATCAAAGTAAGGGAATCACCCCTGTTTTGATGAGTTAGAATTATTTAGGAGACACGAGTGTTCTTAGTCATAGGTTGGCTTGCAAACACTTGCATCTCTCACGGTGCAGACGGTACGGAGTTTGACTTAACGACGAAAGAAAAATAATATCAATTAGAAATTCGGAAAATTTCAAGTTACATCAATGTAACAAAAGGAAAAATCATGCTTACAAGTTTAAGATCAAAGTTCGAGATAACAGAATTTGTTGTGGTGTTCAAATCTTGGATGGTTTCAATCGGGAAGACGAAATCAAGGGCAGGAAATTATTCAACACCACAATGAGATGTGAACATTCGATTCACAATCGAAGGGAATACATGGACTTCTCAAGTCATGAGGTCAACATTTATTGAAGACACGCGTACTTATAAGTGATCACTCATCTCAAGGGTTTCGAGTCAAGTAAATGGATTCAATGATCGAGTCAAATCACCATTTACACTTTGCCTAGACAAAGTATCCCGAGATGTAGGAATTCCACCTACAGCATTTCATGTTCTTAGTTATGGGACACATCCTTAAGAAGACTTGAGAACCATAAGTAACGGTTTAAATTTTTGAAGGCCATTTGGTTTAGATTCCCAATATCTTTGGATATATTAAGAGTCATGCACACGTTGGTCAAGGTATAGAAATAGTTACATGAAACGCCCAATGTATAACGGTGTTTAAACGGAAGAGTTGAAATGTAGGTTAGGTTCAATATTAACAGGAACATTATGTATGATAAGAATGAAGAGGTACCAGTTCAAAGAATCAAAGATTTTTAAGATACAAAGAGGATGGTTCCATTTGGTAACGCATTACCATTTGGAATCGTTAACACGTCAAGGTAAATTGACCCATTTGCCATAGAGACTTGTGTATGTTGACCATAGTTTATCACTCATCCCAGAAATCCCCAGGTAAGCATAACTGGTCTCACAATGAGATTTATACGATATGCTTGCCTTAGCCCGGAGGCCTTTTGCCAGGAAATCCAGAATACAGGTGTCTATGTGTCACACAATTTTCTTTGGTTTATGAAATCAAAACCTTGATGAGATTTTCATAGATTAGACATAGAGTCTAAGGAATTGAACCCACGACGATAAGTGTAGATTCCACATGTCGTTGAGAATAAGTTTAGGAAGTTCATTTGTCGGGGAGGGTCAAAGAGTCAAAGTTAAGTTTAGGGAGACAAGTAACTAAGTTTAAGCATACATAAGGCAATCCTATGCTAAGGCATCAAGTTGCACAAAAGGCATAGCATTATGTAGCATGCAAACAACATGTAATCACATTGGTATAAGAATCTTTCTATGAGGTTCATGCAACTATAGTCTAGGTCACCATTTCTAATAACCTAAATCCCTATAGTTATGGGCTCTGATACCAATCTGTCACACCCCAACCTTGACGGCGGAAACGTCGAGGAGTGAGAGTTAAGATCGTTCATAGCCACATAACGCTATTAATAATCCAAATATAATTTAAACATAAGTTTCAATTGTATCATTACAAACATAAGTCTCAAAGAAATTAAAAGCATAACATAGAATGTAACAAATCATTCTTATTTCATTTATTTAACTAGGTCCATTCCTAGATGTGCAAGCTTCAAAGAGTAGATCACATACTTGAGGTATTCCTGAAACATGTTAAAAATAAAAGGTCAACATAAAAATGTTGGTGAGCATTCCATAGTTTTCAATACATAAGTATATAAAAGATGGCAATTCAAGTCATAAGTTAGTGAATAAAGTGATTAGGGATGTTATGAACAATGCAACAATCAAACCTCGACAAAGTTTTACAAGTCTCAAACGTTAAAAGTATATACGATCAGCTAAGTGTACTTGCATCAACCAAGCAGGCTTGTCTGGCCCATAGATCTATGACTTCGCTGGGCTAGCAATAGTTAATGATTGCACATATAACGCCATAACATGGTAACCACGAAAGTTCAACTAACCACAACTTATCAAGATAAATTGCCATAGGTTTACAAGTCTCAAATAAGTTTACAAGTGCAATAGTATAAGTTAACATGTTTCACCCCAAAGTGTGAAAATAAGCAAAAAGGGGTATGGAAATACTCACATTGTTCAAATAAGTAAAGAATGACGATTAATAAGAGATATGATAAGCAACGCTCCAACGTAGTCTTTCACAAGTTACCTAAATATATATATTTTACAAGTTTAAGTTTAAATAATAAGATTAACGTTTTAATGCGAACTAGGGTTTCAGTTGGGATTTGGGGGTTTTAATAATTACATTTAATAAAAAATATAATTATACAATCGTTTATGTTTTGGTTTAAGAAAATATAAAATATTTAAAACCAATAATGATATTGAATGATTCAATGATTTAATTTATTAATTTAATAAAGAGTAAATACGAAGTGTGAAAAGAAATAATTAATTTAATATTTAATTATTTAAAATTTGATAAAGATAATTGATTACATAATTAAATGACTTGTAGGTTAACTTATAATTATTTAAATCATTTTATAATGTTTCTAACCTTTAAATGATTTTTTTTATAAAAGTATTACAATATCCATAACCTTATAATAAAAATGAAGAATAATAAGAAATTATATTGTTTATTAGTTTTAAAAGTTTAAATAAAAGTTAAGAAATAAATTTATTAACTATTTATGACATAACATAGTTAATTAAAACATTGCATAATATAACATATTTAAATTATCATTTGTTTAGTTAATTATTTAAATTATCATTGAATAAGTAATTATTTAAATAACTTTTTATTCTTTAAAAACAACTAATTTAAGAATTATAAAATCTTTAAGAAATTAACTTAATAATTTTCAGAAATATTAACAAAGTAATTATAATTCTACTAACCAATATACTAAAATCTTATGTAATTAAAAGAAACTAAAAGAAACAAATATCTAAAAAGAATGAGGGTCCCCGGGGTCGAACCCGGGTCCCTTGTGAGAGTAAGTGATGCTGTAACCGGTTGGGCAGAAGCCCATATCTGATTAAAACTCTCAAACAAATTAATTTATTCCTAAACTACATAAATCCCCCAAATCGCCTATGAACCCTAGAATCAATTTATCTCAAATTGATCCTCAATTTAATTCCTGTGATCGACAAGAGGTTAGGGCTTTTAATCCCCATCTAAAACCGAGTAGAATGATATGTATAACTTACATAATTGAGTTCGAATCGATGATTATAGGTTTAAGAACGAGTCACGATTGGTTTGATCTTGAGTTCGAAGATTTGCAGATAATTAGCTTCAATTGATGACCTGCGTAGATTCCACAGAGGTTTAGGGTTGATAACCCTCAGTCAATTTAAAGCTATGATGTTTGGGAAGAGGTGTTCGACTATGATGAAGGTCCGATGAAGATGACGAGTTGAATGGGTTCGTTCTGTGTTTTTCAGATGAAATTGAGGTTGATAATAGCTTAGAACTAGTTAAACGTTTGATTTTGGTTCTTTTAATTCGATTATTATTCGGTTTCACTAGTTGAACGGTTCGCGTTTGTTGACCGACGGTTACTCGAGCTCGAACGCTCTTGTAACCGTCGCTAAACTCGATTAAAAGGTGGTTAATGGTTCGAAACTGATGCACGAGGGTTAGATACGGTTTAATTGCATTGAAATCGAGCGTTTTGGAGACTTTGGTGATCGCCGGAGTCGGCCGGAGAGTGGCCGGACTCTCGGCCGGAAACACGGGAGTGAAAAGGGGGGAGGGGGTTGGTTTCTATTTTTTTAACACAAATGGTCCCTGCGGTTTGATTCTTTTGTATTTTATGCACAAACTTTATATTTAAAGTTTCTAAATTAACAAATTAACCCCCTGTACTTTAATTATCCTTAATTTTTATTATCATTATAATTTTTATGGTTATTATTTCCATTATTATTATTGTAACCATTATTATTATTATAGTTTATTATTAGTATCATTATTATGATTATTATTATTTATTATATAACAATTATCATTATAATCTTTCGAGTTTAAGGATTAAAAACGAATTAAAGTAATGAGCATAAGTAACCCATGAGTTCCATATTAGGCAATCATAGACCTTACAGGATTAAACGACGTTAACTTTTAATTACATAAAAGTACAGAATGTTACATTGAAGGGGAGGATAATGGAAAAGGAAGATAAGTTGTTAACTCAAGAAGCATCCCTGAAAAGATTGAGAGAAAATGTTCAAGAAAACAATGAAGTAATTGATGCTCTGCATGAGTTAGTCAGAGAACTAAAAGAAACAATTGAACATGAGAAGGCTGAAAGAGAGAAGCTTGTGTTCGAGAACAACAAAGCTAAAAAGACTCTGAATGAACAATCTGCTCAGCTAAAAAGAAAAAATGCAGAGATTGATGATCTGAAAAAAAAAGTTAAGTGACACTGAATTAAGTGCTCATGCAACAAAACAACCAAAAGAATCTGCTAAGACTTCAAAGAAAATCATTCAATACTCAAGAAAGAGGAGATACTTGGGGCCTGTAAAGAAAGAAGTGATTGATGTTGAAGAATCACCAAAAAGGTCAAAACCCACATCTCCAGAACACACTCTTTGAGTGGATGTCTCGACCTTGAAGCCTATATCTCATGCTAAAACTCAGAGTGATGCTGAATGGGATGAGCTGACTAAAGTTGAGTCTCCTAAAGAACACAAAGAATCAAAGGCTGATGATCTACTGACCATAAAAGATATATTGGAAGAAAGGCCTGAATCAACATTGTTTATGACCCTAATTAACCATGGATTTCCATATGACATGGTAGAAAGGATGAACATGACTGAAATAAAGGATTTGCTAAAAGAGTTTTAGCTTGCAAGGTTTATTATCCCCAACTGTGACTATGAGACATTCACAGCCTATCAGTCAATCCAGAAAACAAAGAAAGAGTTGGGTCACTGTGATACGACAAGGCTGAGCAGGTATAATATGACTTGATGGTTACAAGGGCATAACTACAAAGTGCATGAGCTGAAGGGAAGATCAGTGGCTGAGTTAAGAAAGATGATGGAACATGTGATGAAGATAGAGCTAGAAACTGGTGTAAAGTTCAGAACTGAAGCTCCAAACCTATCTTATGAGCAACAAAGCAAACTCCCTGCTGATCCTGTAACTGTTGAATCTAAAGATCAGCACAAAGGGAAGGAAAAGCTGATTAGAGAACCCCAAAGTTATCCCTGGAAAGGTATGGCCTTTGGGAATACTGTAAAGGAAATAACAAAGCAAAAGTCAACCCTGATAGAGCTTATGATCATATCACAACTCCCATTTTGTGGAAGAATACATGATTATGGCCTGGAAATATGATTCATACTGGGCTTGTGCTGTGATAAAGAGAACATCTAGAAGGATTGAATACTTTCATGATGTAGAACAAGTACTTTGCATGCCTGGAAGTGACATTAAGGATCATGATGTAGAACAAGTACTGTGCATGCCTGGAAGTGACATTAAGGATCTATAGAGCTTAATTATCACTAATTACCCTATTCACTCAAGAGGAAGAGATTCTCTGTGTCAATAGGAAGACTAAAGACCAAATTCAAAGATGATGTGCTGAAAGAAGCATGAAGAGAAGATGCTGAGCACAAGAGAAGAATGGAAAGGGTGAAAAGATCAAGAACCAACTCCTTTACATTGGTAAATGATGAGCTTTTGAAGAGTGTTGGATACAACAACAGGAATGAAGCAACCATTAAAAGCTTTGAAGGGAATCAATATACATATTCCATAACAGAATGGGGATATGTTGAGACGACCAAAGGATTGGTGCTGCTGATGAATGTTGAAGGAAAGAAAGCTGATAAGATAACAATCTTTGATCCAGTGGAGATCAAGTTGCTTCACCCAAGCTACACATGATATTTACATGACAAATTCTTCCCAAGGCTGGCTGATGAAAGAGATCAGAATGATCTATGTCTATATGTGCATATGATTCAAGTAATTGACAAACTGCATACAAAGGCATACAAGAAAAGAAGACATGAGGCTGGGCTGCTAAAAGGATCTACCATTGAAGAAGTTTTAGAACTAATAATCTCAGAAGAAGATGAGCTTGAAATAGTGCACAATCAAAGTGTAATGGAAACACTTAGTTCTGAAGAAGATGTATTGGGATTGAGTTTTGAGACACTACAAAAGATATGCAGAATGGATATCAAGTACAAGTACGATGATCAAAAGGATGCAGTATCATACTTTAACAAGAAAATGGTGTAAAGGCTGAAGGAGCTTTCAGTTTTGAAGATCTGATTACAAGTGTCTAAGCCTAAGGGGGAGTATTGTTAGATCTAGGAACATTAGATCAAGATCTTTTTGTATAGTCTTAGAACTTGATCAATAATTGTAATGAATATTTGTAATTCGCTATTATGATGTATGCATTATGTATATAGGTTAAACCCTGTATGTGTTAATGTGTATGTATGATTGCAGGATCAAACATTAGACTCAGTCAATATTAGAAATTGACTAGGTGTACGAAACATCTACGGATGAACAAATATGTTCTTCTGTAGATATTCTTCTAACTGGAAATGCATAAGAGGATTTCCTACGGAAGAACACCAATGCAGACAAGTCTAAGGAAGCTGAGAGATCAAAGACCCACGGTTGAAAAAATTGTACAATGAAGATATCAAGTGAAGACTCCTACGAAAAGCAAACTCCTGCGGAACACAAATGTGCTGCTGAAGACAAAATACTTGTACTTAAATGATACAAGTAATTCAAGTCAACAAGTCAACAAGTCAAACCACGCATTCCAAGAGATTCGCTATCTCCTTAACAGAAACATGTGCATCTATAAATAGGAGTCCTAGGTTTCACATCAAGGGAAGACGGTAACACAAGCAATAGACGGAAACTTGCCAACCATAACATCAATTCACACAATTAAACGCAAAACCCTAGCATCCGTCAGTAAACCTCAGCACGTTCAAAGCAATCATTGTTTATAACATTCATTATTTATTCATCTGTAATCCTTAACAAGTTTTAATGAAATACTTTTGAATCAAATCTTGTTCGTTTATTTATTATGTTGATATCATTGAGTTCATTAGCATTAATATTATTGTCATTGATTTTTAATAACTAATCAATTAAATCACAATTAATGATAATTTCGCAATCATTAACTCGACTCTAATCTAACACTAATAATTCCTGAATGCGACCCTTTGATTCACAGTTTCGTTATGCTCATATTATGTGTTATTCTGTGGCTTTACGTGGTATGATTATGAAATGAACGTAAAGTATTATCTAACGTAATGCGGAAGTTAATGATAACGAAAAGAGGAACTTGAGGAGGGTCACAACCCCTTGAGGGTCAAAACTCCTTGAGGGGTTGTTAGCTCAACTGTGTGCGGGTTAGCTACCCTATGAGGATGCACACATGGGTCTAATCCTTTTCATTGACCATAATATTAGTGTGGTTCCAATGATGATTTTAATAAGATTAGATTTGATTCATTCACGAGTGTGTTTAGCAGACTTGAGAATCAACACTCCATAACATTAGAGGTTGATATGAAAAGCAAAAAAACTATCCACGAGAGAACTATTGTTGTTTGATGTTTTTGTATAACTAATTTCTTTCCCATGTAAATAGTTAAGTTTCATGAATACCATGATGCACCAATTTTATAGTTGCATAATTTTGATGAAAATACAATTAAACTTTATTTACTTTGGCGGTTACCTTGATTTCACTTCTTTTTCATCGTTCATACATCGTGTTTATTGTTTGATTACATTCATTCCCTATTCTAGTTTGATTCCCAATACTTATTCAGTGAATACGGGTTGTTTCTTTGTACTTCTCAACATGTTTCCTTGCCTAGATGGTCAATAAACTATTCAGTTGATGCATGGTAGTCATTTTGATTGAATTGGAGGAGTTTTTAGGTGAGAGTGTTTGAAGTTGGTTGTGGAGTGTTCTCAATGAGTTTTGAGAGGAGTGGATTGATTTTAAGGGTCTTTCGTATGGGTTCGGGTTCGGTTTTGGTTTCCATTTAAACAATAGATACGATGTTACATTTTTTATTGATTAGTGTGATTCCAATGATGATTGTAATCAGATTAGATTTTATTCGTTCACGAGTGTGTTTAGAAGGCTTGAGAATGAAAACTCCATAGCATTAGAGGTGGATAGGAAAGCAAAAAAACTATCTAAGGGAGAACTATTTTTTGATGTTTTTGCATAACTAATTTCTTTCCCATGAATACCATGATGCACCAATTTTATAGTTGCATAATTTTGATGAAAATACAATTAAACTTTATTTACTTTGGTGGTTAACTTGATTTCACTTATATTTCATCGTTCATACATCGTGTTTAATGTTTAATGTTTGATTACATTCATTCCCCCTATTCTAGTTTGATTCCCGATACTTATTGAATGAATATGGGTAGTTTCTTTGAACTTCTCACCATGATTCCTTGCCTAGATGGTCAATAAACTATTTCAGTTGATTACATTAACTTGATTCCCTATTAACACCGATAATTCATAATTGCGATCCTTGAATTCACATATTGTATAACTAATTTCTTTCCCATGTAAATAGTTACAATTTCATGAATACCATGATGCACCAATTTTATAGTTGCACAATTTTGTTGAAAATACAATTAAACTTTATTTACTATGGCGGTTACTTTGATTTCACTTCTTTTTCATCGTTCATACATCGTGTTTAATGTTTGATTACATTCATTCCCCTATTCTAGTTTGATTCCCAATACTTGTTCAATGAATACGGGTAGATGGTCAATAAACTATTCAGTTGATGCATGGTAGTCATTTTGATTGATTTGGAGGAGTTTTGAGGTGAGAGTGTTTGAAGTCGGTTGTGGAGTGTTCTCGATGAGTTTTGCGAGGAGTGGATTGATTTTAAGGGTCTTTTGTATGGGTTCCTATTTGGTTTTGGTTTCTATTTAAACAATAGATACTACGTCACATTTATGATTAATAACTGTTATTCCAATGATGATTGTACTCTGATTAGATTTGATTCGTTCACGAGTGTGTTTAGAGGTTGATAGGAAAAGCAAAAAAACTATCCAAGGGAGAAGTATTGTTTGATGTTTTTGTATAACTACTTTCTTTCCCATGTAAATAGTTAAGCTTTCATGAATACCATTATGCACCAATTTTATAGTTGCACAATTTAGATGAAAATACAACTAAACTTTATTTATTTTGGTGGTTACCTTGATTTCACTTATTTTTCATCGTTCATACATCGCTTTTAATGTTTAATGTTTGATTATATTCATTCCGCTATTCTAGTTTTAGTCCTGATACTTATTGAGTGAATATAGGTAGTTTCTTTGAACTTCTCACCATGTTTCCTTGCCTAGATGGTCAATAAACTATTCAGTTGATCATTGTAGTCATTTTGATTGATTTGGAGGAGTTTTGAGGTGAGAATGTTTGAAGTTGGTTATGGAGTGTTCTCGATGAGTTTTGAAAGGAGTGGATTGATTTTAAGGGTCTTTTGTATTGGTTCCTATTGGGTTTTGGTTTCTATTTAAATAAGAGATACTATATTATATTTGTGATTGATTAGTGTGATTCCAATGATGATTGTAATCAGATTTGATTTTATTCGTTCATGAGTGTGTTTAGAAAGCTTGAGAATGAAAACTCCATAGCATTAGAGGTGGATAGGAAAGCAAAAAAACTATCCAAGGGACAACTATTGTTTGATGTTTTTGCATAACTAATTTCTTTCCCATGAATACCATGATGCACCAATTTTATAGTTGCATAATTTTGATGAAAATACAATTAAACTTTATTTACTTTGGTGGTTAACTTGATTTCACTTATATTTCATCGTTCATACATCGCGTTTAATGGTTAATGTTTGATTACATTCATTCCCCCTATTCTAGTTTGATTCCCGATACTTATTGAATGAATACGGGTAGTTTCTTTGAACTTCTCACCATGATTCCTTGCCTAGATGGTCATTAAACTATTTTAGTTGATTACATTAACTTGATTCCCTATTAACACCGATAATTCCTAATTGTGATCCTTGAATTCACATATTGTATAACTAATTTCTTTCCCATGTAAATAGTTACAATTTCATGAATACCATGATGCACCAATTTTATAGTTGCACAATTTTGATGAAAATACAATTAAACTTTATTTACTATGGCGGTTACTTTGATTTCACTTCTTTTTCATCGTTCATACATCGTGTTTAATGTTTGATTACATTCATTCCCCTATTCTAGTTTGATTCCCAATACTTGTTCAGTGAATACGAGTAGATGGTCAATAAACTATTCAGTTGATGAATGGTAGTCATTTTGATTGATTTGGAGGAGTTTTGAGGTGAGAGTGTTTGAAGTCGGTTGTGGAGTGTTCTCGATGAGTTTTGCGAGGAGTGGATTGATTTTAAGGGTCTTTTGTATGGGTTCCTATTTGGTTTTGGTTTCTATTTAAACAATAGATACTACGTCACATTTATGATTAATAAGTGTTATTCCAATGATGATTGTAATCTGATTAGATTTGATTCGTTCACGAGTGTGTTTAGAGGTTGATAGGAAAAGCAAAAAAAACTATCCAAGGGAGAAGTAATGTTTGATGTTTTTGTATAACTACTTTCTTTCCCATGTAAATAGTTAAGCTTTCATGAATACCATTATGCACCAATTTTATAGTTGCACAATTTAGATGAAAATACAACTAAACTTTATTTATTTTGGTGGTTACCTAGATTTCACTTATTTTTCATCATTCATACATCGCGTTTAATGTTTAATATTTGATTATATTCATTCCGCTATTCTAGTTTTAGTCCTGATACTTATTTAGTGTATATAGGTAGTTTCTTTGAACTTCTCACCATGTTTTCTTGCCTAGATGGTCAATAAACTATTTAGTTGATCATTGTAGTCATTTTGATTGATTTGGAGGAGTTTTGAGGTGAAAATGTTTGAAGTTGGTTGTGGAGTGTTCTTGATGAGTTTTTACAGGAGTGGATTGATTTTAAGGGTTTTTTGTATGGGTTCGTGTTCGGTTTTGGTTTCCATTTAAACACAAGATACTATGTTATATTTGTGATTGATTAGTGTGATTCCAATGATGATTGTAATCAGATTAGATTTGATTCATTTACGAGTGTGTTTACAAGGCTTGAGAATCAAGACTCCATAGCATTAGAGCTTGATAACAAAAGCAAAAAACTATCTACGGGAGAATTATTAGTGTTAGATGTTTTTGTATAACTAAATTCTTTCCCATATATAAAGTTACAATTTCAAGAATACAGTGATGCACCAATTTAATAGTTGCACAATTTTGATGAAACTACAATTAAACTTTATGGTCAATAAACTATTTAGTTGATGCATGGTAGTCATTTTGATTGATTTGGAGGAGTTTTGAGGTGAGAGTGTTTGAAGTCGGTTGTGGAATGTTCTCGATGAGTTTTGCGAGGAGTGGATTGATTTTAAGGGTCTTTTGTATGGATTCCTATTTGGTTTTGGTTTATATTTAAACAATAGATACTACGTCACATTTATGATTAATAAGTGTTATTCCAATGATGATTGTAATCTGATTAGATTTGATTCGTTCACGAGTGTGTTTAGAGGTTGATAGGAAAAGCAAAAAAACTATCCAAGGGAGAAGTATTGTTTGATGTTTTTGTATAACTACTTTCTTTCCCATGTAAATAGTTAAGCTTTCATGAATACCATTATGCACCAATTTTATAGTTGCACAATTTAGATGAAAATACAACTAAACTTTATTTATTTTGGTGGTTACCTAGATTTCACTTATTTTTCATCGTTCATACATCGCATTTAATGTTTAATATTTGATTATATTCATTCCGCTATTCTAGTTTTAGTCCTGATACTTATTTAGTGTATACAGGTAGTTTCTTTGAACTTCTCACCATGTTTTCTTGCCTAGATGGTCAATAAACTATTTAGTTGATCATTGTAGTCATTTTGATTGATTTGGAGGAGTTTTGAGGTGAAAATGTTTGAAGTTGGTTGTGGAGTGTTCTTGATGAGTTTTTACAGGTGTGGATTGATTTTAAGGGTTTTTTGTATGGGTTCGTGTTCGGTTTTGGTTTCCATTTAAACACAAGATACTATGTTATATTTGTGATTGATTAGTGTGATTCCAATGATGATTGTAATCAGATTAGATTTGATTCATTTACGAGTGTGTTTACAAGGCTTGAGAATCAAGACTCCATAGCATTAGAGCTTGATAACAAAAGCAAAAAACTATCTACGGGAGAATTATTAGTGTTAGATGTTTTTGTATAACTAAATTCTTTCCCATATATAAAGTTACAATTTCAAGAATACAGTGATGCACCAATTTAATAGTTGCACAATTTTGATGAAACTACAATTAAACTTTATGGTCAATAAACTATTTAGTTGATGCATGGTAGTCATTTTGATTGATTTGGAGGAGTTTTGAGGTGAGAGTGTTTGAAGTCGGTTGTGGAATGTTCTCGATGAGTTTTGCGAGGAGTGGATTGATTTTAAGGGTCTTTTGTATGGATTCCTATTTGGTTTTGGTTTCTATTTAAACAATAGATACTACGTCACATTTATGATTAATAAGTGTTATTCCAATGATGATTGTAATCTGATTAGATTTAATTCGTTCACGAGTGTGTTTAGAGGTTGATAGGAAAAGCAAAAAAACTATCCAAGGGAGAAGTATTGTTTGATGTTTTTGTATAACTACTTTCTTTCCCATGTAAATAGTTAAGCTTTCATGAATACCATTATGCACCAATTTTATAGTTGCACAATTTAGATAAAAATACAACTAAACTTTATTTATTTTGGTGGTTACCTTGATTTCACTTATTTTTCATCGTTCATACATCGCGTTTAATGTTTAATGTTTGATTATATTCATTCCGCTATTCTAGTTTTAGTCCTGATACTTATTTAGTGTATACAGGTAGTTTCTTTGAACTTCTCACCATGTTTTCTTGCCTAGATGGTCAATAAACTATTTAGTTGATCATTGTAGTCATTTTGATTGATTTGGAGGAGTTTTGAGGTGAAAATGTTTGAAGTTGGTTGTGGAGTGTTCTTGATGAGTTTTTACAAGAGTGGATTGATTTTAAGGGTTTTTTGTATGGGTTCGTGTTCGGTTTTGGTTTCCATTTAAACACAAGATACTATGTTATATTTGTGATTGATTAGTGTGATTCCAATGATGATTGTAATCAGATTAGATTTGATTCATTTACGAGTGTGTTTACAAGGCTTGAGAATCAAGACTCCATAGCATTAGAGCTTGATAACAAAAGCAAAAAACTATCTACGGGAGAATTATTAGTGTTAGATGTTTTTGTATAACTAAATTCTTTCCCATATATAAAGTTACAATTTCAAGAATACAGTGATGCACCAATTTAATAGTTGCACAATTTTGATGAAACTACAATTAAACTTTATGGTCAATAAACTATTTAGTTGATGCATGGTAGTCATTTTGATTGATTTGGAGGAGTTTTGAGGTGAGAGTGTTTGAAGTCGGTTGTGGAATGTTCTCGATGAGTTTTGCGAGGAGTGGATTGATTTTAAGGGTCTTTTGTATGGATTCCTATTTGGTTTTGGTTTCTATTTAAACAATAGATACTACGTCACATTTATGATTAATAAGTGTTATTCCAATGATGATTGTAATCTGATTAGATTTAATTCGTTCACGAGTGTGTTTAGAGGTTGATAGGAAAAGCAAAAAAACTATCCAAGGGAGAAGTATTGTTTGATGTTTTTGTATAACTACTTTCTTTCCCATGTAAATAGTTAAGCTTTCATGAATACCATTATGCACCAATTTTATAGTTGCACAATTTAGATAAAAATACAACTAAACTTTATTTATTTTGGTGGTTACCTTGATTTCACTTATTTTTCATCGTTCATACATCGCGTTTAATGTTTAATGTTTGATTATATTCATTCCGCTATTCTAGTTTTAGTCCTGATACTTATTTAGTGTATACAGGTAGTTTCTTTGAACTTCTCACCATGTTTTCTTGCCTAGATGGTCAATAAACTATTTAGTTGATCATTGTAGTCATTTTGATTGATTTGGAGGAGTTTTGAGGTGAAAATGTTTGAAGTTGGTTGTGGAGTGTTCTTGATGAGTTTTTACAGGAGTGGATTGATTTTAAGGGTTTTTTGTATGGGTTCGTGTTCGGTTTTGGTTTCCATTTAAACACAAGATACTATGTTATATTTGTGATTGATTAGTGTGATTCCAATGATGATTGTAATCAGATTAGATTTGATTCATTTACGAGTGTGTTTACAAGGCTTGAGAATCAAGACTCCATAGCATTAGAGCTTGATAACAAAAGCAAAAAACTATCTACGGGAGAATTATTAGTGTTAGATGTTTTTGTATAACTAAATTCTTTCCCATATATAAAGTTACAATTTCAAGAATACAGTGATGCACCAATTTAATAGTTGCACAATTTTGATGAAACTACAATTAAACTTTATGGTCAATAAACTATTTAGTTGATGCATGGTAGTCATTTTGATTGATTTGGAGGAGTTTTGAGGTGAGAGTGTTTGAAGTCGGTTGTGGAATGTTCTCGATGAGTTTTGCGAGGAGTGGATTGATTTTAAGGGTCTTTTGTATGGATTCCTATTTGGTTTTGGTTTCTATTTAAACAATAGATACTACGTCACATTTATGATTAATAAGTGTTATTCCAATGATGATTGTAATCTGATTAGATTTAATTCGTTCACGAGTGTGTTTAGAGGTTGATAGGAAAAGCAAAAAAACTATCCAAGGGAGAAGTATTGTTTGATGTTTTTGTATAACTACTTTCTTTCCCATGTAAATAGTTAAGCTTTCATGAATACCATTATGCACCAATTTTATAGTTGCACAATTTAGATAAAAATACAACTAAACTTTATTTATTTTGGTGGTTACCTTGATTTCACTTATTTTTCATCGTTCATACATCGCGTTTAATGTTTAATGTTTGATTATATTCATTCCGCTATTCTAGTTTTAGTCCTGATACTTATTTAGTGTATACAGGTAGTTTCTTTGAACTTCTCACCATGTTTTCTTGCCTAGATGGTCAATAAACTATTTAGTTGATCATTGTAGTCATTTTGATTGATTTGGAGGAGTTTTGAGGTGAAAATGTTTGAAGTTGGTTGTGGAGTGTTCTTGATGAGTTTTTACAGGAGTGGATTGATTTTAAGGGTTTTTTGTATGGGTTCGTGTTCGGTTTTGGTTTCCATTTAAACACAAGATACTATGTTATATTTGTGATTGATTAGTGTGATTCCAATGATGATTGTAATCAGATTAGATTTGATTCATTTACGAGTGTGTTTACAAGGCTTGAGAATCAAGACTCCATAGCATTAGAGCTTGATAACAAAAGCAAAAAACTATCTACGGGAGAATTATTAGTGTTAGATGTTTTTGTATAACTAAATTCTTTCCCATATATAAAGTTACAATTTCAAGAATACAGTGATGCACCAATTTAATAGTTGCACAATTTTGATGAAACTACAATTAAACTTTATGGTCAATAAACTATTTAGTTGATGCATGGTAGTCATTTTGATTGATTTGGAGGAGTTTTGAGGTGAGAGTGTTTGAAGTCGGTTGTGGAATGTTCTCGATGAGTTTTGCGAGGAGTGGATTGATTTTAAGGGTCTTTTGTATGGATTCCTATTTGGTTTTGGTTTCTATTTAAACAATAGATACTACGTCACATTTACGATTAATAAGTGTTATTCCAATGATGATTGTAATCTGATTAGATTTAATTCGTTCACGAGTGTGTTTAGAGGTTGATAGGAAAAGCAAAAAAACTATCCAAGGGAGAAGTATTGTTTGATGTTTTTGTATAACTACTTTCTTTCCCATGTAAATAGTTAAGCTTTCATGAATACCATTATGCACCAATTTTATAGTTGCACAATTTAGATAAAAATACAACTAAACTTTATTTATTTTGGTGGTTACCTTGATTTCACTTATTTTTCATCGTTCATACATCGCGTTTAATGTTTAATGTTTGATTATATTCATTCCGCTATTCTAGTTTTAGTCCTGATACTTATTTAGTGTATACAGGTAGTTTCTTTGAACTTCTCACCATGTTTTCTTGCCTAGATGGTCAATAAACTATTTAGTTGATCATTGTAGTCATTTTGATTGATTTGGAGGAGTTTTGAGGTGAAAATGTTTGAAGTTGGTTGTGGAGTGTTCTTGATGAGTTTTTACAGGAGTGGATTGATTTTAAGGGTTTTTTGTATGGGTTCGTGTTCGGTTTTGGTTTCCATTTAAACACAAGATACTATGTTATATTTGTGATTGATTAGTGTGATTCCAATGATGATTGTAATCCGATTAGATTTGATTCATTTACGAGTGTGTTTACAAGGCTTGAGAATCAAGACTCCATAGCATTAGAGCTTGATAACAAAAGCAAAAAACTATCTACGGGAGAATTATTAGTGTTAGATGTTTTTGTATAACTAAATTCTTTCCCATATATAAAGTTACAATTTCAAGAATACAGTGATGCACCAATTTAATAGTTGCACAATTTTGATGAAACTACAATTAAACTTTATGGTCAATAAACTATTTAGTTGATGCATGGTAGTCATTTTGATTGATTTGGAGGAGCTTTGAGGTGAGAGTGTTTGAAGTCGGTTGTGGAATGTTCTCGATGAGTTTTGCGAGGAGTGGATTGATTTTAAGGGTCTTTTGTATGGATTCCTATTTGGTTTTGGTTTCTATTTAAACAATAGATACTACGTCACATTTATGATTAATAAGTGTTATTCCAATGATGATTGTAATCTGATTAGATTTGATTCGTTCACGAGTGTGTTTAGAGGTTGATAGGAAAAGCAAAAAAACTATCCAAGGGAGAAGTATTGTTTGATGTTTTTGTATAACTACTTTCTTTCCCATGTAAATAGTTAAGCTTTCATGAATACCATTATGCACCAATTTTATAGTTGCACAATTTAGATAAAAATACAACTAAACTTTATTTATTTTGGTGGTTACCTTGATTTCACTTATTTTTCATCGTTCATACATCGCGTTTAATGTTTAATGTTTGATTATATTCATTCCGCTATTCTAGTTTTAGTCCTGATAATTATTGAGTGAATACAGGTAGTTTCTTCGAACTTCTCACCATGTTTCCTTGCCTAGATGGTCAACAAACTATTCAGTTGATCATTGTAGTCATTTTGATTGATTTGGAGGAGTTTTGAGGTGAGAATGTTTGAAGTTGGTTGTGAAGTGTTCTCGATGAGTTTTGACAGGAGTGGATTGATTTTAAGGGTTTTTGTATGGGTTCGTGTTACATTTGTGATTGATTTGTGTGATTCCAATGATGATTGTAATCAGAATAGATTTGATTCATTTACGAGTGTGTTTACAAGGCTTGAGAATCAAGAATCCATAGCATTAGAGCTTGATAACAAAAGCAAAAAACTATCCACGGGAGAATTATTAGTGTTAGATGTTTTTGTATAACTAAATTCTTTCCCTTATAAAAAGTTACAATTTCAAGAATACCGTGATGCACCAATTTAATAGTTGCACAATTTTGATGAAAATACAATTAAACTTTATTTGCTTTGGCAGTTACCTTGATTTCACTTCTTTTTCATCGTTCATACATCATCTTTAATGTTTGATTAAATTCATTCCTCTATTCTAATTTGATTCCTGATACTTATTGAGTAAATACGGGTAGTTTCTTTTTTACTTCTCACCATGTTTCCTTACCTAGATGGTCAATAAACTATTCAGTTGATGCATAGTAGTCATTTTGATTGATTTGGATGAGTTTTGAGGTGAGAGTGTTTGAAGTTGGTTGTGAAGTGTTCTCGATGAGTTTTGAGAGGAGTGGATTGATTTTAAGGGTCTTTCGTATGGGTTCGTGATTGGTTTTTGTTTCCATTTAAACAATAGATACTGTGTTACATTTGTGATTAATTAGTGTGATTCCAATGATGATTGTAATTAGATTAGATTTGATTCATTTATGAGTGTGTTTAGAAATCAAGACTCCATAACATTAGAGGATGATAGGAAAAGCAAAAAACAATCCACGGGAGAACTATTGTTGGTATAACTAATTTCTTTCCCATGTAAATAGTAACAATTTCATGAATACCATGATGCACCAATTTTATAGTTTCACAATTTTGATGAAAATACAATTAAACTTTATTTACTTTGGCGGTTACCTTGATTTCACTTCTTTTTCATCGTTCATACATCGTGTTTAATGTTTGATTACATTCATTCCCCTATTCTTGTTTGATTCCCAATACTTATTCAGTGAATATGGATAGTTTCTTTGTACTTCTCACCATGTTTCCTTGCCTAGATGGTCAATAAACTATTAAGTTGATGCATGGTAGTCATTTTGATGATTTGGAGGAGTTTTGAGGTTAGAGTGTTTGAAGTTGGTCGTGGAGTGTTTCTTGATGAATTTTGAGAGAAGTGGATTGATTTTAAGGGTCTTTTGTATTGGTTCCTATTTGGTTTTGGTTTCTATTTAAACAATAGATACTATGTTACATTTGTGATTGATTAGTGTGATTCCAATGATGATTGTAGTCAGATTAGATTTGATTCGTTCACGAGTGTGTTTAGAAAGCTTGAGAATACAAACTCCATAGTATTAGAGGTTGAAAGGAAAAGCAAAAAAACTATCCAAGGGAGAACTATTGTTTGATGTTTTTGTATAACTAATTTTTTTCCCATGTAAATAGTTAAGCTTTCATGAATACCATGATGCACCAATTTTATAGTTGTACAATTTAGATGAAGATACAAATAAACTTTATTTATTTTGGTGGTTACCATGATTTCACTTATTTTTCATCGTTCATACATCGCGTTTGATGTTTAATGTTTGATTATATTCATTCCGCTATTCTAGTTTGATTCCTGATACTTATTGAGTGAATATTGGTAGTTTCTTTGAACTTCTCACCATGTTTCCTTGCCTAGATGGTCAATAAACTATTCATTTGATCATGGTAGTCATATTGATTGATTTGGAGGAGTTTTTAGGTGAGAGTGTTTGAAGTAGGTTGTGGAGTGTTCTCGATGAGTTTTGAGAGGAGTGGATTGATTTTAAGGGTCTTTTGTATTGGTTCTTATATGGTTTTGGTTTCTATTTAAACACTAGATACTATGTTACATTTGTGATTGATTAGTGTGATTCCAATGATGATTGTAATCAGATTAGATTTGATTCATTTACGAGTGTGTTTACAAGGCTTTCGAATCAAGACTCCATAGCATTAGAGGTTGATAGGAAAAGCAAAAAACTATCCATGGGAGAACTATTTTTGTAAGATATTTTTCTATAACTAATTTCTTTCCCATGTAAAGAGTTACATCTTCATGAATACCATGATGCACCAATTTTATTGTTGCACAATTTTGATGAAAATACAATAATACTTTATTTACTTTGGCGGTTACCTTGATTTCACTTCTTTTTCATCGTTCATACGTCGTGTTTAATGTTTGATTACATTCAGTCCTCTATTCTAGTTTGATTCCAGATACTTATTGAGTGAATACAGGTAGTTTCTTTTTACTTCTCACCATGTTTACTTACCTAGATGGTCAATAAACTATTCAGTTGATCATGGTAGTCATTTTGACTGATTTGGAGGAGTTTTAAGGTGAGAGTGTTTGAAGTTGGTTGTGGAGTGTTGTCGATGAGTTTTGAGAGGATTGGATTGATTTTAAGGGAGTTTCGTATGGATTCGTGTTCGGTTTTGGTTTCCATTTAAACACTAGATACTATTTTACATTTTTTTATTAGTGTGATTCCAATGATGATTTTAATGAGATTAGATTTGATTCATTCATGAGTGTGTTTACAAGGCTTGAGAATCAAGACTCCATATCATTAGAGGTTGATAGGAAAAGCAAAAAACTATCCACGGGAGAACTATTGTGGTCAGATGTTTTTGTATAACTAATTTCTTTCCCATGTAAATAGTTACAATTTCATGAATACCGTGATGCACCAATTTTATTGTTGTGCAATTTTGATGAAAATACAATCAAACTTTATTTACTTTGGCGGTTACCTTGATTTCTCTTCTTTTTCATCATTCATACTTCGTGTCTAATGTTTGATTACATTCATTCCCCTATTCTAGTTTGATTCCTGATACTTATTGAGTGAATACGGGTAGTTTCTCTTTACTTCTCACCATGTTTCCTTACCTAGATGGTTAATAAACTATTCTGTTGATGCATGGTAGTCATTTTGATTGATTTGGAGGAGTTTTGAGGTTAGAGTGTTTGAAGTTGGTTGTGGAGTGTTCTCGATGAGTTTTGAGAGGAGTGGATTGATTTTAAGGGTCTTTCGTATGGGTTTGTGTTCGATTTTGGTTTGTGTTTAAACAATAGATACTATGTTACATTTGTGATTGATTAGTGTTATTCCAATGATGATTGTAATCAGATTATATTTGATTCGTTCACAAGTGTATTTAGAAGGCTTGAGAATACAAAATCCATAGCATTAGAGGTTGATAGGAAAAGCAAAAAAACTATCCAAGGGAGAACTATTGTTTGATGGTTTTGTGTAACTAATTTCTTTCCCATGTAAATAGTTAAGCTTTCATGAATACCATGATGCACCAATTTTATAATTGTACAATTTAGATGAAGATACAACTAAACTTTATTTATTTTGGTGGTTACCTTGATTTCACTTATTTTTCATCGTTCATACATCGTGTTTAATGTTTAATGTTTGATTATATTCATTCCGCTATTCTAGTTTGATTCCTGATACTTATTCAGTGAATATAGGTAATTTCTTTGAACTTCTCACCATGTTTCCTTGCCTAGATGGTCAATAAACTATTCAGTTGATCATGGTAGTCATTTTGATTGATTTGGAGGAGTTTTTAGGTGAGAGTGTTTAAAGTTGGTTGTGGAGTGTTCTCGATAAGTTTTGAGAGGAGTGGATTGATTTTAAGGGTCTTTTGTATTGGTTCCTATTTGGTTTTGGTTTCTATTTAATCACTAGATACTATGTTACATTTGTGATTGATTAGTGTGATTCCAATGATGATTGTAATCAGATTAGATTTGATTCATTCACGAGTGTGTTTACAAGGATTTAGAATCAAGACTCCATAGCATTAGAGGTTGATGGGAAAAGCATAAAACTATCCACGGGAGAAGTATTGTTGTTAGGATCGTGTATTGAACAAAATACTAACTGATTAACGTGTATACCGAATCAAATAGTGCGGAACCTATTTGATTGGCGATCCAATCCGATTCAGCCATGCGTTTGATCCATTCGCACGACTGAGTGTCCAGTCGTGCGACTGAGTCAATCTCATGTTACACTCGTGCGACTGATCCAGTCTCCTGGTTCAGTCGTGCGACTAAGTCATTCGCATGAAGTTGTTCATGCGTATGGTCCATTCGCATGGGCCATTCGCATGATAACTTCATGATACTTAGTTTGAATGTATTAATTGTCATTACATTATATATATTTATTCAAACAACCACAAACCTATATAATCAAGTCAATATGCGTTAACAACTCATTAATGAAATATTAAACATTATAAACACAACCAAACATTTACATTTCATTAAGTACCCAACTATTACATAAGTGTAAGACACTAAGGACATATTACATTCAGTTCAGAAACTAGGGACACATGTACCTACAAACTCCCCCTTGGATCTAGTTTCATCTAATGCTTTACCTTCTTCATAACCTCTTCATACTTCTTATACTCCCCCTTGGATCTAGTTTCATTTAATGTCTTACCTTCTTCATAACCTCTTCATACTTATTATACTTCTCTTCTTTTGTGACTCCTGTGTGTATCTCAAACGCAAAGCAGAGTCGTATAACATTCCGAAACTGTAGAGCTTGTACAACATCTTGAGAGTCATAGAATAATGGCCACTTGTATAGTGTGTATACATCATCTGCAGACAAGTTTGTGAGCCACATCGAGCCAAATACCCTGATAGTATCCATTTTGCCCTCTTTGTTCAAGACTATGACTGCCTCTCCTGTCCTCCAATCATAGTACCACCATTTGAAGTGTGGAGTGAAATCCTGTGGCATTTCCCGTAGTGGGATCTTAGACATGGTACGTGGAGGACTCCACTTCAGCACTATTCTCGGTTTTCCAGTTATGGCATCAACCTCAGACCTTCTGATATACCTCGTTGGTTGTTGAGGTTTGAAGTTGACCCATTTGGTGTGGTACTCTCTCTTCAGAGCTGCTTCAAACCAGCCAGACATCTTGCGTGGATCAACGTATAGCAATTTCAGCTTCGCTAACTAGTTCAGCTCAAATCCAGGAAGAGTCTTCAGGTCGTGTGGGAACCTGAAGTACTCGATCCCTTTCTCACGTTTAACTGCATAAACGTTGATATCTTTAAAGTATGCCCATGCTATGATTCTGCCCGACACCTTGTGATGTTTCTTCACTTTGTACAACTTGGTGTAGACAGTCGACTTTGGCGCACTGTGTTGGGCTCTTATCTTTTCAAAGCATGCAGCCCACTCAGCCTTTCTGATATTAACTTCAGCATCCGAGGCTTGGGCCCTATCTTCCGTCTTGTCCGACTCTTGTTCCAGTTTATCCAGAGTCTCAAAGGTTTCACTGACTAGATTGTCTCCCAGATTGGGAATGACATTACCCTCATTGTCAGTGTACTCTGGATAATGCTGGTCAGTAACATCTTCAATCTCGATTTCATCCACATCGTTGAGCTCGTCGTCACTTTCCACTTGGACTGTTGGAGCGTCTTTCACGATCTCGTCAGCATTGAGTTTGAACATTTCTGCTATTTGCTCGTCAGTGAGATTGTGAATGATCTCTCCTTCTTTAGGAGTGTACATCACCGATCTCCTGACTATACCCTGCAGATCAAGAATCAACGTGAGCTGAGTCTTGATCTGTTGGAGGGGAGCAACATCATATTCATCCCTCTGAAAGTTTGGATCTGCTTGATTTAGACATTCAACACAACAATCATTAGTTAATAATCAAAACAGAAACATCAACATTAAATATAAACATTCATTTCATTAATGTGATACAATATTCAAATACATATGATTTAAATAACAAAAATAGCTAAGTATTACTCTTGTCCTGGATCATATGCTCTTCTGCTGACGGGGAGGATGTGGAGGCACCTTGATCTTGTGCTTTCTTCGTCCTCCTTTCACTTGCAGGTGTGGCACCCGCAACAGATGTGTCGTCTTCATCATCATCAACATCATTATCACCAGCATCATCACCAACATCAGTATAATCCTCAATGTCATCACCATCAGCATTATCATCAGTGTCATCATCACTATCATCTCCATCTCCTTCCTTGATCTTTAAGGGCTCGTCCTTTGATCCCTTGAGCCGCAGCATGATGGTCTTGTTGGTGGTCTCCAACTCCTCTATCCTTTTAGCTGATTGGGCATGCTGCTCCCGGAGTTGGGACATCTCTACGCACTGTGCATCCATCAGCTGGGCCTGCTGCTTTATCTGCTGTGCCTGCTGAGATATCTGCAGAGATTGGGCAGCAGTAAGGTCTACTAGCTGACGAATCTGAGCAGTCTTCTCGTCATCGGCAGCCAACAGCCTCAGCACCATACGGTTAAGTGCCGAGAGCTGTTCCTCTACCCCACTTGGAGGTAGAGGTGATCCAGATGTATAGGATGGGTATAATGACGAACCGGCATGGTGGCTAGTGGTGGTGGTGGTGGCAGTGGTGAAGATTGGGGGTGGTATAGATGAAGGTGGTGGTGGGTGAGGGAAGAATTGGGGTGGTATAGATGAAGGTGGTGGTGGAGTGGGTGTGGTAGATATGGTGGTAGATGGGATGGATGTAGTGGTGGTAGGTGGAGTGGTGGTAGTAGTTGGAGTAGTTGGTAGTAGTGGTGGTGGTGATGAAGGTCATCCTCCTCTTCTTCTTCTTCAACCTGTGGGGCTGAGCCATCCTTTTCTTCCTCGATCCCCTCGAGGTGGATGCTCCACCTAGAACACTGCTAGACTGATCAGGAGCATAAGTGGGATCATTGTCAGCCTCCCCAGATTCGCCAGGGCGTCCACCAACCTCCTGAATACCTCGGTCGGTGGCTATAACCCGGCTCCCCACAGTGCGGGTTAGGGGCTCCTCGTCAGACTCCTCCTCCTCATCAGGTTGGAAATCCTGATGGAACCCTACAGCCTCTGTCTCCTCGTGGGTGGGTGCTGGAGATGCTATATCAGCAGTGGGGGCCCTCTATTGAGTGGGCCCTGCATCTCCACCATCGCCGCTATCATCTTCGTCTGAATCATCGTTTGGGAGCTCTAGCTGCTCAACATCCGAATCACTGTCTACGTGACGCCATTTACGCCTCCCCGGCGCCACGTAGTCCACCTTGGCCAGATGGCCTATGAGTCTCTTTACCGGGGGCTTGACCTGCTTTCCCCGGTAAACCTTCATACGACCCAGCGTCGTATCATCCATAATCTCTAATGCCACAGCGTCGTGGCTCTCCTTTGGAAGTGTGGGCAGCTTCTCATCAAAGATCAACTGTAAGAACCTAGGGTACATGCAGAAACCCTCTTTGCCCTTCGCCTCCAAGTTCTCTATCAGATAAGAGAAGATCATGCTAGAAAAGCTGAAAGGGTGGTTTAGCACTAGTGCCACGTAGGCATTTTGTATCTGGTCTGAAAGGTCGTCGAACCCACCTCTTCGTGAAGCTTTGCACTTGAGGATGACGTGTGCCAAGTACTTGTACTGGGGACACAGATTGCTCTTGTTGAGCACCCCTGTGTTGATATCCCCAGCGTACTTCATCCTCATGAAGCACCCTCTCACCGTCAGTGGTTGAAGTCTGGTGAGGTGGTCTGTATCATCTCCCAACCCAAGTACACGCTGAATGTCTTCAGCGGTGACCTCAATATCCAGTCCAAAGATAGAGCTCCTAAAGCAGTACGGCTCACGTGATCGGTCAACCGATGCATTCTCCCAGAAGGCTTGTTGTAGAGACCTGTAAGGGGTGCATGGTGTAGAAATAGCCTGGTGGATCCTGGATTGCTTAAGGAAAGCGATGATCCCTGCAAACTCCGCCCCATTCCGAGTTGTGGAGTCTAAGTGAACACAGATGTTGTGCTTGGGGTTAATAGACCATCTATAAGCCATCTATCTGTAACACAAGACACATAAACATTAGATAAGCACACGACACAAATTAGTTCTAATTAACTTGATTGAATTAATTCTGGTTCATTCATGCGATTGAACCATGCGACTGTGTTCAGTCGGTTGTCATGTCATGCGACTGGATTTAGTCGGGTGAATGAACAAGCGACTGAGTTCAATCGGTTGACTGAGCCTGCGATTGGTTCAGTCGGCCGACTGAGCTCATTCGTATGATCCATTCGGCCGATTGAGCCATTCGACCAGCTCAATCGTGCGATTGGAGTTCATCCTAACGACCAGTCGCATGACCCATTGTTCGGTCGACTGAGATTCGAATCTTGACCAATTCGTGAAATTAAACGTTGTGTAATGGCTCTTTAGACTCGCAATCACTTAACTAATAACCTAATAACTTTAGTTTTAACATTTTACTTGTTTTAAGTAGGTTATTAGTCCATTAAAAGGTTCGGTTCTTGTGAGGGTCGTATTTCACAGATTAGGGCACCATTCCTCCAGATTTCGGTGAGATTTCAACTCATTGTACCTGTATAATCGCAGACAAACGTCAGAATATCAATAGAAGTATAAAATCTTGGTCTGATGAAATTTTGGCAGTGTAACGGTAGGCTATGCGATATGAGGGCGATTAGGGGGTGATGAGTCGAATGCGATCGGCTGTGCCCTATTTATACTGAATCTGAGTTCAATCGGCCGACTGGACCCATTCGCTCATTTCATTCGGGCGAATAGACCTCAGTCGTGCGATTGGCTCAGTCGATCACCTTCAGTCGGCCGACTGGGGTTCAGTCAGGCGACTGACTCATTCGCACACTCTCATTCGGTCGAATGGGTCATTCTGATAAGCCATTCAGTTGAATGGTTCATACTCATGTCCATTCGGCTGTTTAGTGCATGAGTATGGTCCATTCGCACGGTTGGTCCATACTCATGGTCCCATTGTGCGATTGGAACATATTAATGATCTTGACATTGTGACCATTTTTCACTTACACCCTTTTAAACTGCTGATTTAACATTATGAAACTTTGATCATCTCAGACATGATCATTTTAAGTTGAAAAAATTTGACCACCTCAGACGTGATCCTTTTAAACAAATTTGTCACCTCAGACGTGACTGATTTTACCGTTGAAAAGTACGTGCGGTCTCCTCAGACGTGACCCTTTTAGGTGATTAACTCCATTACTGAATTCCATGATGTAGTCTGATATTAAACAAACTGAATTGACTAAATTTAAATAAAATAAAATACTTAAACTAAAGTACAATACTAAACTTGTTTTTGACTTTTTGTGTGAGGTGTAAATCCTAAGATAGAAATCTAATGGATTCGGTTCCGGAATAGGTAGCTTCAATTTATTTTGACCATAACTGGACCAATTCAATTTGGAATCATACAGGTAAGTCAAATCATTTGGGACATTTTATCAATACCTTTTGATGTTCAATTCTTGTTTTTCATCTAGAGTCGTTAGCAAGTTTAGGAAATCATACTGGTACTATTAGATCCCCACATTGATTTGGACTTTCAAGAATTGTAGCCACGATGATTGTCAGTATACTGGTCCTCTTAAATCCATACACAGACTTTTGACACAGATTGGTGATAGTTTAAGGTTTAATTATTTCAACCAATATTTGTGGATCCCACGCTTATGTGGTAATCAACATTCCTCAGGAGATTTTTGAGCGGTCTACGGGTATTTTGACAAGAAGAAACTATTCTTAGAGCTCTCAAAGAGAAGCCAAGACTCAGGTCAAAGCCATCGCACAGCAGAGAGGCGGCAAACAACAATGAATTCTAGAATATCTAGGTTATGCTTATCCTCAGGTCAGTGCCATCGCACAGCAGAGAGGCACACAACCTATCTTCTTATTAGAGCATCTTTATTTTTTTTTGCACATAACGCACCAACAACATAAGTTATTAGCTTGATAGCGTTTGCTTTTCATATTTTTTTTTCGTGCTTTGCTTTATTTATGGTCATCCGCCCACATTTGTGGAGTTTATTTGCTCGTCACCCCTTATTAGAATATTATTAATTGTGTTAACCAGTGATAAGATGGGAACCCACAGTCAGTTGAACAACTTAGTTTGGTCTTGAGATCACCAACAAGGTCTAATCATCTATTGTGTTGAATATACCGACATATCATCTGTGGTCTAACAACCTCTAGGTCTACTTTCGTTGTGTTACCTTAGTAGTAACCAGTTTTGCTATCATTTTTCCTTTTATATTACTCAGACTACACAGACTTATACTTTGAATTTGGCATCTTATCCACTTTAAACTTTTAAAATCCCAATTGATTTGTTCCTGTGTACTATCATTTTCCAAAGTCAATAAATCGGTATCACAGATACGACCTACTTTCTATCAGCTTGCCTTTCCTTCTCCCTCGTTTTTTTTTGTTTTTTTAAATGTTGTTAACTAAACCTATTCACCTACTAAAATTCTAAAACCATAAACGAGTTGCGGTTTTAGGATTTTAATAGGCTAGGAAAAACATCAATTTAATTCAAAACCTAAATTAAGATAAATTGTCACACCCCGGGCCCAGGTAAGGTGGGACGTCACAGACTAGCAACAACATATGGCAGCGGAAACAAACCATTATAAGAGCTCAAAGGAGAGAATATCACATGGCATTAAAGTTTTAAAAAGGTAACGGGACTAGATACACATCAAGCCCCAATTAAGTTTTACAATCAACCATAAAAATGAAATTGTACTTGTTCAACACAAAATATAAATTGTTCAAATGTTTCATCAAGGAAATAAGCCAATGCCATGTCATGGGGATAAGTCTAGGTCTTCAAGCTGCTAGGATCTCTTCAAATATTACCTGAAACATGCTCAAAAGAAAATTGTGTCAACTAAAAAGTTGGTGAATTCAAGTGCTTAAAGTTTAAAAACAAAAGGACTTAATAAATCCTTCTTTGATTAAAAGAAAAATAATCATTGTTTATCATCATGGGAGAAATAAAATCATAATCAACCCTGCACTCAGTCCCGGTTAGCCTCTTCTAAAGTTGTGTTTTACCGGATATTCCCGAAGGAAGAAACTGAGCCCCATACCAGTTTACCTGCCCGGATGGTTCACCCTAGAATCTTAACAAAACTTGTTACATTCCACAACGATCCCTCAGGATCTCAGTGGGGTAACCTTCCTGGAACGGAAGCCACTGTGTGTGGGGGATTCCCCAAATAGATCTATCCATATAAATCAAGCGGTTCACGAAAGAATTAATGATCATGATATAAGAATCAGCAGGTAACCACAATCCCATATAGCATCATCAAATAAAGCACAATCATAGTTCATAAAAGTAGAGCATGTTCCATCCCAAAACAATAGTAAAAAGGGGAATCACTAGAACTCACCTTAGGTTTCCAAATCAAGGTTTCTTGATGTGCCGGGAAGTGTCACAAGTCTAGCACCCTAACAAGTACATATTAAGCAATAAGCTACTGCCCTAAACTCATTCAAAGTGCAGCAATGGTGTCAAGAGTTCAGCTATAGGGTACGGCTTTGGTCTACTGAAGGTTTGTATAAAAAGTTTCCTTTTATGGCAAGTCAAGGTGTCTTCATGAAAGATGGGGATTTTCACTTCATTAGATTAGGTATATTAAAATATTTTATTGTTCAAGTGTTTATTAGCTTCCTGGAAGTCGGTTATAAGGTTTGGAAAAATTTTACAGTTTAGTCCCTCAAGTTTCAAAATTGACAGTTTTACCCTTAAGTTTAGTTTCTTTCCTTTTTATGTCATTTATGTCCAAAATCAGATTATTAGAGTCATATTGTGATTATTATGGAGTAAGTGATTCAAAACTTTGGTCTACGGGTTCGATTTTGAAAACTACGCGTTTAACGCTCCCGGTTGCGGTAAAAGCCGGATAATTTTAATAGTAATTTGGAGTTTTCAAATATTTAAATTTTGGACCAGTAGGTATTTTCTAAGAGACTTCTTTATAAATTTCTAAGTCCTTAAATTGTGTAAATTGGCCTTTTATAGTTAAAATCTTGTTTTTACGTTTGACCCGTTAATACGCGGTTTTGACCGAGTTTGACCATTTAAAGCTCATTTGACCGAGTTTTTAAATCTTTTAGGTCCTTTATCACTTATCTTACTGAAATCATATGATTTTCATAAATCTTAGTTTTGAACTCTATTTTTATAGATTTTTCTCAAAAACTATGCTCGGTTTGTACCCATTTTTTGTTAAAATGTCATTTATTTGTGTCTTTGACCACTTAAATTATCCATTTACTCCAGAATACTTTATTTATCATTTTTGAGCCTGGAATACTTTTTAAGAATGTTAAATTCATAGTCTTACTATTTTTTAAGTCATTTTACCATGTTTTCGGGTCCCGAAAGTGACTAAAAGAGGGTAAATCACAACATGTCCTTTATTCCAGAGATTAAACATTGCTAACACTTCAAGTATTCACTAAACCCTACTGAAATTTCAGTCCCAACATGTTGCCTAGTAGAACTATACATCCATATGCTTCAAATATGTAGTAAATGCCATAACCGACAATTACACTAGTGTAAACCATCATAACTTGAGTTTAAATGTTACCAACACTTCATTTAACTTCACAAACAGATTGTTAAGGTGTCATTAAGTCATTCATGAGTAGGTTATGGGTCTTGTTTAAAAGGATTTTTCAAACAAATGCTCAAGAGGGTGTTGTTACATGTAGAAAGGGGGTTTCAAGGTGAAATCCATGTATCAACCATGGGTTTGAGTATGTAGCCACTTGAAACTTTTTAAAAAAACAGGTTCTTGGGAGTCCATTAAGTCATAAAAATGCAGGTTACAAGTTTGGTTTACAAGAGTTTAAGCTTTCACAAGTTAGATGATGTCAAAACACTCAAAATGAGGGTTTTCATGGTGGAAATCAGTTTCCACCTCAAGAATGGCTAACAAAACATGAAGTTTACCTTCAAGAACGTTGGGAACTCCTTAAGAATGAGATGATGGTGAGATGTTTCTGCTACAACAAGGAAATACACGGTTCTTAGATGTCAAATGAAGAAAACAAGAGAAATGTCACAAAACCGACATCTTGAGCTTACACTCGAAGTAACTCACGGTTTGGAGGGTGTTGATGGCCGTGAATAGCTTGAAACTCCTTGGACTTGGATGGAGAAACTCGAACTAAGGCTGGAGAGGTGGAACAAACACGGTTGTGTGACCAAATCTTGTGAACAAGGCTACTCCTTTGCGGTTTTGGTCTTGGCCGAATGTTTCTTGGTGTAGTCTTCGAGTTCTTCTTCACAATGCTAGAGAGAATTGTTGGGAGAGTGTTGTGAGGAGTGTGAGTGTGTTTGGATCAGATGGTTCGAATAAGGGAGAGAGGGAGAGATTGCATGGATTGTGAGTGGGTGAGAAGGGTGGTGTGAAGAGGAGAGGAGAGTGGTGAGGGAGGGGGCGGCCGATCTTGGAGCGTAGTGGGGAGAGTTTTGATTTAATTTTAATTGTAAATTAATATTGTGTAGTGTAATTTGTAGTATTGGGTATTATGTATTATTTAGTGGAAAGGTGATTTGAGGTGTCTAATGCATACCCATGCATGCATGGCCGAAATTATGCAAGTGTGAGTGTGTATGCTCACATTTTAATTGCTTTCTCTTGAGTTTAATTTTGTAAGGGTGACTAGTTGTCATTCCCGGAACACAAATTTTTAAAAAGGTAGAAACCTAAGTTGGTTAAAAATCAAAAGTAAAAATCACATGAAATCATAATTTGCATCAAATAGTAAGAATTGTTTCCAATTTCATAGTAGGGTTGCATAATTTCAATTATTAGCACTCATAGCACGGATAATGATGCAAGTAATCTAGGGTTAGGGTAACAACCTGGAGGTCACCGTTTAGGAAATTTCGTCCCGAAATTTAACTCTGATTAGAGACTGAACGGGTGGGTTTGAAGAGGTGTGGATAGTTCTTCCTCATTTCATCTTCACGCTCCCAAGTAAATTCAGGTCCTCGCTTGGAGATCCATCTAACCTTAACCTTGGGTATGCGGCTCCGCCGGAGTTGTTTGACCAATCGATCCGTGATCTCTACAGGTTCTTCCACAAAGTTCAGTTTGTCGCTTATCCTTGCTTCTTTTAATGGTAGTTCCAGGGTTTTGTCTACCATGCTCTTCTTCAAGTTTGACACATGAAAGGTGTCGTGTATGTGACTCAATCCCGGGGGCAGTTTCAACTTATATGCTACTGGGCCAATTCTTGCCATTATCTCAAATGGTCCAATGTATCTTGGGCTTAGTTTTCCTCTTTTTCCGAACCTCACTGTTCCTTTCCACGGTGCTACTTTTAGCATCACACTGTCGCCCACTTGGAACTCTAGAGGTTTCCGCCTCCTGTCAGCGTACTTCTTCTGTCGGTCTCTAGCTGCTCTCAGTCGTTCCTTTATCTTATAGATCTTATCGGTGGTTTCCAACACTATGTCGGGTCCCATCACTTGGCTGTCACCAATCTCATTCCAACTCAAGGGTGATCGGCATTTCCTGCCATAAAGGGCCTCGTACGGAGCGGCTTTGATACTCGCGTGGTAACTGTTGTTATAGGCGAATTCCACCAAAGGAAGATGGTTATCCCAGTTCCGCCAAAGTCCATCACGCAAGCTCTCAACATGTCTTCCATCGTTTGAATAGTTCTTTCGCTCTGTCCGTCGGTATGAGGATGAGGATGGTAAGCCGTGCTAAGATCTAAATGGGTTCCTAAAGCTTGCTGGAACGATTTCCAGAAACGAGAGGTGAAACGGCTGTCACGGTCTGAGATGATCGACAGAGGCACTCCATGCCTTGTTACAATCTCGTCGTCATAAAGTTGGGGCCAGTTTCGTCATATCGTAGTCTTCTCTAATTGGCAAGAAGTGAGCTGATTTCGTTAGTCTATCCACTATTACCCAAATAGCATCGTGGCCTTTAAACATTCTAGGCAGCTTGGTAACAAAATCCATCATAACATTATCCCATTTCCATTCGGGAATCTCAGGTTGCTGCAACGTTCCCGATGGTTTTTGGTTCTCAGCTTTACCATGGCACAAGTTAAACATTTCCCCACATAAACAGCGATTGATCTCTTAATTCCCGGCCACCAGAAAAGTGTCTTTAAATCCTGGTACATCTTATCACTTCCAGGGTGAATTGAATACCTAGACTTGTGTGCTTCATCGAGGATTATTTCTCGAATTTCTCCGTGTTTTGGCACCCAAGTCCTTCCACCATATCTATATGTACCATCGTCCCCTATCTCCAACTGCTTTTCCATTCCAGTCAATCCTTCTTCTTTCAATTTTTTCCTTTAATGCCTCACCTTGAGCTTCCTTCAATTTGCTATAAGGTTGGTATACACACTCATCCTTAAGGCTCGTACTCGAAGAGGTTCTCTCTTCCTTTCGACTTAACGCATCCGCCACAACATTGGCCTTACCAGGATGGTAGCGGATCTCGCACTCGTAAATCGTTTAATAGCTCAACCATCTTCTCTGACGCATGTTGGCATCTTTTGGTCAAGGATATGCTGCAAGCTTTTGGTCTGTGTAGATATGCACTTTGTGCCATAAAGGTAATGCCTCCACATCTTAAGGGCAAACACCACGGCACCCAACTCCAGATCGTGCGTCACAATAGACCACGAAGTCTTCTATTCCTTCTGGAAGAGCAAGTATAGGTGCACTGCATAATTTCTCTTTAAGCGTTTCAAATGCCTCATTCTGTTCTCGCTCCCACACAAAGGTTGTGTTTTTCGTGGTTAGTGCGGTCAAATGTTGCACTATACGCGAGAAGTCCTTTATAAATCTTCGGTAATAGCCAGCCAGTCCTAAGAATTGCCTTATCTCCGTAGGAGTTTCAAGAATCTTCCAATTCTTTATGGCCTCAATCTTGGAAGGGTCAACTTGAATCCCATCCTTATTTACCACATGACCTAAGAATTGGATCTGGCGCATCCAGAATTCACATTTCGAGAACTTGGCATATAGTTGCTCATTCTTGAGCAATTCAAGGATTAGCCTGAGATGCTTCTCGTGCTCGTCTTTAGTTTGAGAATAGATCAGTATGTCGTCGATAAACACGATCACAAACTTGTCGAGGTAAGGGCGACAAACGCGATTCATGAGGTCCATGAATGCTGCTGGAGCATTAGTCAGTCCAAAGGGCATGACCAAATACTCATAGTGTCCATACCTAGTTCGGAAGGAAGTTTTGGGTATATCTTCTTCTCTTATCTTCAGCTGGTGGTATCCTGACCTCAAGTCTATTTTGGAGAAATAACTTGCTCCCTGCAATTTTGATCAAATAAGTCGTCTACTCTCGGGAGAGGGTAACGGTTCTTATGGTCAGCTTATTCAACTCACCCTGTAATCAATACAACATTCGCAGGGTTCGTCCTTCTTTTTCGCGAATAGCACAGGGGACCATGGAGAGCACTCGGACGTATAATCCCTTGTCATTAGGTTCTTGAATTTGTACTGTGAATCCAAGGATCGTCGACAGGAATTATCAGTGTGAAATGATGTCAAGTCAACGTTAGCGGAATTAACGTTGATTTGGTTTAATTGTATTTAAGCAACTTTCAATATCAATGAAATATCAAGAACACACGAAACAAAACACAATTAAAGATTAATCAATGTTTTATTATAATGTGTTGGAGATTACAAAAGAATGAATCAATGAATGCTATGATGTTGTATATGTTTTGATGATCGAAAGACTTTGATGATTGTTGTTGTAATGCTATTGCTGTTCTCAATCAATCAATCTTCTGTTTTCAATCGTTCTTGAATCGAAACCTAGGATCCATATTTATAGACAAAGATGTTTCAGTTATAGGAAACACCGGATCTCTTGGGATTTGATTTGTTTCTGATAAGGAATCATCGGATTTCTCGGGATTCATATAACCGCCTTGTTGACTTGTTGACTTGTTGACTTGTAACATGTATTTTGCAAGTGTTTGGACTCCGCAGAAATATTGTCTTCCGCAGATGTTTGTTCTTCCGCAGATGTTTTGTTCTTCCGCAGCATTTCTTGAACACTTGGAACTCCAGTTGATTTTGTTCATCCGTAGATGATCTTCGGATGTTTTGTTACTTGTAAGATATATATCTACGGAAGAACGATATGTTCATCCGTAGATGTTTCTTACACTTGGTCAATTTCAATAATTGATCAAGTATTATGTTTGTACCTGCAGCCATACATACATCAACACATATATAAATGGGTTAACCTATATATTTAATGCATACATAATAATGAAATACAAAAGTTCATTACAAATATTAATTCAAGTACTAAGCCTATACATAATGACTAGATCTACTGATTCTAGACCTAACAATACTCCCCTTAGGCTTAGCTACTTGCAATCAGTCCTTCAAAACTGCAAGATCTTTGATTCTTGCGATCATCTTGTTGTAGAAGTAGGAGACAGCAGTCTTCTGATCATCATACTTATAGTTGATCTTCATCTTGCTCATCTTCTTCAAAGTCTCATAACTAATTCCCAGAACATCTTCTTCTGTAGTGAGTGTGTCTAGCACCTTGTTGTTATTCACCACTTCTAGCTCATCTTGTTCTGTTATTCTTAGTTCTGTTACTTCATCAAATGTTGTTCCCTTCAGTAGTCCAGCATTAAATCTTCTTCTTTTATATGCTTTGGCATGTAGTTTGTCTACTACTTGAATCACATGAACATGTAGGAACAGATCATTTTGTGCTTGTTCATCAGACAGCTTGGGAAAGAATTTGTCATTTAGGTATGAGGTGTAGCTGGGATGGAGCAGTTTGATTTCCACAGGATCAAAGATTCTGATCTTTTCAGCTTTCTTGTTCTCAGCATTTCTCAGTAGGACCAACTCTTTTGTCTTCTCTACATATCCCCATTCAGTGATTGGGTATGTGAATTGAGTCCCTTCAATGCATTTAAGAGCTGCTTTGTTTCTGTTGTTGTAGCCAGTCCTCTTCAAGAATTCATCATCTACATGTTCTGAGGCATTGGACTTGTATCTTTTGAGCCCTTTGATTCTCTTCTGATGTTCTATATCTTCTCTTTTAGCTTCAATCAGCACATCATCTTTAAATTTTGTCTTTAACTTTCCACTAGAGTTGAGAAGTCTCTTCCTCTAGGGTGAATTGGATAATTGCTGATGATTAAACTTTGAAGGTCTCTGATGTCATTCTCTGGCAGACTCACCACTGAGAGTACATCATGGAAGTATTCAACTCTTCCAGATGTTCTTTTAATAACAGCACAATCCCAGTCTGGATCATATTTCCAGGCCATGATCTTGTTTTCTTCGCAGAGCTGGGAGAGTGTGAGATGATCTATCAGTTGTATTAGAGTGGACTTTTGCTCAGTTATTTCTCTAACTGCAGTCCCAAGTGGCCATACTTTTCCGGGGATGACTTCCCTTGGCTCTCTAATCAATTTCTCTTTTCCTTTGTGCTGATCTTTAGGTTCAACAGTTATAGGTTCAGCAGGAAGTTTGCTTTGTTGTTCATAAGATGGATGTGGAGCTTCAGTTCTGAATTTTACCCCAGTATCTAGCTCAACTTTCATTACATGCTCCATCATCCTTCTGAGTTCCCCTACTGTTCTTCCTTTAAGCTCATGAGGTTTGTAGTTATGTCCTTGTAACCAGCAAGTCATGTTGTATTTGCTCAGCTTGGCTGTGTCACAATGTTCCCAACTCCTTCTTTGTGTTTTAATTGATTGAAAGGTGCTGAAGGCTTCATAATCACAGTTTGGAATCATGAAGCAGGCAAGCTCAAACTCTTTTAACAGGTTCTTCATCTCTGTCATGTTTAGTCTTTCAACCATGTCATAAGGGAAACCATGGTTTATAAGTGTCATGAACATGGTTGATTCAGGCCTCTCTTCAAGTATGTCACTTGTAGTCAGAAGATCATCAGCCTTTGAGACTTCTTGTTTTGGAGGAGAGTCTTCTTTGATTAATTCTTCCCACTCTTTATCACTTTCATCTTTCTGTTCAGAGATGGGCTTCTCAGCAGATAAGTCTATTAAGGGGGTGTGTTCAGGAGAAGTCAGCATTTGTTTCTTTGAAATACTTTCATAAGTGGTCGGCTTCTTCTCAGCAGTACCAAGGTACTTTCTTTTCCTTGAGTACAAGATCATTTCTTTAGATGCCTCAGGACTTTGTTTTGTTTGAGCAGTTGAGGCCTTAGCATGAGATTCCAATGAACTGATTTCAGTTTAAGTTGCTCAATTTCTTCCTCTTTCTCTTTATGATGTTTGACTGAGCAGTCATAGTGCCAGATGCTTGTTCAAGTCTCTTCATGACCTTTTCTTTCTCTTTCTTCTCAGACTCTGCTGATTCTTTAAGCTCAGCTTCCTTGTCTAGCAGAGCATCAATGACTTCTTTATCACTTTGAGCATCTTCTCTCAGTCTCTTTATTCTTGCTTGCTGACTTATCAATTCTTCATCCTTTTCTTTTATTATGCCCTTCAGCTCTTGTATTCTTGCCTTTCTTTTATTTGATTTGACCACAAGTTTGTTGTACTCAGCCACCAGATAACTTTTGCTCACAGGAATGTCATTATCACTCAGATCATCTTCATTATAAGCAATCACATCAACCTGATCTGCTTCTGTATCTCTTTCCTGATGCTGAGACTCAATCTCATCTTCTTTTACTTCCTCATGATCAACACTTGCTGAGCTTGACTTTGGTTCAGTGGCTTGATCTTCATGCTCTTGAAGAGTTTGTTGTTGTTGCTGATCAATCACTGGAGAAACTTGTTCAGTTTCATTTGAATGCACAGGGGATTCAGTCTTAGATAATGACAGTTTGACTGTACTTGCTTCTGAGACTAATTCTGTCTCTCCAGTGTAGATACTCTCAGTATCTGAATTTGGAAGTTGTTGTTGGTAGAGTTGCATCTGAGGCTGAATTGGTGATTGGGGTTGAATGGGAGATATTGGTTCAGTATTTTGACTGGCAGGAGATTGAGCTTGGGGTTGGTTGTTGTTGTGGTGATAGATTGAGGATTGGAGAGATAGGTTCTGTAGTTTGGCTGGCTGGTGATTGTGTTTGGGGTGTGTTGTTGTTGTTGTGGTGATACTTCTGGTGATGGAGTGTCTTGAGCAGAGCTGGTGGTAGCAGAGCTCTCTTCCTCATCTTCCCAAACTAGCTCTTGAGGTATGTCTGCATTAGCATCAATCACATGAGCAAACATGTCTATGTCTTCTCCTTCATATCTCCCTGAGATTTTGTTCAGCACAGATCTGCCAAGGTGTGCTTGGATAAACACACCACCCTCCACAGATGTTCCAGGCAGGTCTGCATTAATGATGAGCTGAATGAACCTTGGAAACATTACATCTTATCAGCCTTCTGTACTCTAATGTGATCACACAAACAGTTAAAGATGTACTTTGAGTAGTTGTAGGTCCTTCCCTCAAAGATGCCAATAATACCAGATGATATATGTCTTGAAAATCTGTCAAGCCCAGATTTCTGTTTGACATACACTTCAGATAAGTGTGACACAAAAATCTGTATGGTTTGCAGAGTCTTCCCTTCTTGATTTCTCCCTTTTCAAAGTCTCCATCATACCCCATTAGAAGAAAAACCTTTTCTATGTATTCATTATCAAATACATCAGGGTGTCTGTCCTTCTTCACATCTCCAGTTCTAGTACCCTTCTTATTGTTTGTTCGTCTATTCTCAGCCTTCGATTCCTTACTTCTGCAATAATTCCTTCATCATCTTCTTCTATACGTGCAGAATTCCAGAAATCATGATATGCGAGCGATAAATCGTTGGCTCTGCAGATAATGCATAGAAAACCCTTGATCTTCTCAAATATCTCATAATTTCTTGACATCCTTCTGACACAGGATCATCAGGGTTCAAGAAAGCACACACATTATGCTCTTTTTGCAAATCGTTGATCCATCTGTTCATAAGAAAGACTTCGTTAGAATCACATTATTGATATAAGAATACGAACAGTTGATAGATAAAACAGAATCAACTTGTTCATTTTGATGATTACGACATGTTTTACCTTAATAACGCTGATTAAGAACACAGATATATGTTTGCTTAAGGTTTGATTTGGTATATTTTGAATGTTGAGAAAGTGGGAAAAATTTGTTGAGTGAGATTTTCTAGGTCTGAAAAAGTGAGCTGAAAAAGTGAATAATGCATTTGACAAGTCAAATCTCTTTATTTATACCCTCAGACATATTAATTTTCTCGGATTTATTCAGTGGGTCCCACATTGTACTCTTCCGTAGAAGTAATTTCACATTAATTGTGATCCACAATTTACTCTTCCGTAGTATATCTACGGATCAACAACTTCTACTGATTGATTTTCATTTATCCGTAGTTTACCAATCTACGGATAAACATTAATATACTAATATTGATTTACACACAGTTGTATGTATGGTCCCAACTCCATTGGTTGAACCAATTATTGCTATAGGACCTCGTTGGCTTTGTATAATGACAATTTAGTACAAGAAAATTTAAATGTCATGTAACCAACGGCTAAGGTGATGCTCAGGTTTCAATTTCTTCAAATTGATAAAGATATAGACATTGCTGCTGCTGATATAGATGCTTTTTCATGAATACTACTCCCCCTAAATTTGTGATTAATGATGAATTTAAGCATTTATCATAAATTTCTTTAAGAGGAATAACATAAACTCTAAATATATGATAATGATCAGATACACTTAAGATGGGATCATACTATAATGCTAAGCCTCTTCCTGATTAGTTATGTTGTATAGTTGATGCTAGAACAAGTTCTGATTGCAAGTATATTGTCCTTATAAATCCATACAAGAGCTCAAGTATCAACTAGGCTTGCTGTTTATCATGTTATTATTGTTTTAGAAATAACTGTCATGGACTTCACATTTGAGTCACAAAGGTGTTGTCCTCCCTTTGTAAGTCAAATCATCATTCTTTCACACTTGAGACTATGTACTTTAAATTATAATAGCTATCTTGAGATGTGTTTGGCATCTCATTGATGCGATGTTGATAAAGCTCAGGATAATATACAGTTGATCACTTAGGATTCTTTTGAGAGCTTTAGACATGATCATCATCAGGTCACCAGGTCTTTACTCACGTAAAACAGAGGTGCCTTTAACCCAGGTCTTTGTTCACACAAAACAGAGGGATGATGATGAGCATGATCTTTTCACCTTTGATACTGATATTCAGTATGGTGATCATACACCCAGGTCTTTGTTCACACAAAACAGAGGGAGTATGATTTGCAAAGATAGATAGTATAAAGTGTTTTACATAGTGTGTTCAGATGAATGATTTGATCACATTAGGATAAGACTCACTTTGTTTTTCTCAATATGAAGTTTCCCACAGACAATTATGATAATATTATGTTTGCAAGCACTAAGATTTGTTTCCACTCAAGTTGAACCTACTCACATATCAAGAAACTTGTTGAGATATATTGTTATTTGTTTATGCAGAAATAGGCAAAGCTATAGTTTACTATCATTTCCCATGCATAAGGCATACTGATGCATTATTGCACACAGCATGTTGTTTGTTTGAACTTGATTTAATCTAAGTTAATCATACCTAGAGACTCAATCAGAAAATTAAATCTGACTGAATCAAAGGCTTTAGTGAATAAATCAGCAAGCTGATTTGATGTATCCACTTTGACTAACTTGATCAATCCTTTTTCTGAGCAATCTCTCAGAAAATGATACCTAATCTCTATATGTTTAGTTTTACTATGTTGCACAGGATTAGCAGTTATAAACATAGCAGCAGAATTGTCTATATAGATTGAAGTTTGAAGAAAGTTGTAACCATAGTCAAGCAATTGGTTTTGTAACCAAAGCACTTGAGAACACCCGGCTGAAGCAGCAGCAATGTACTCAGCCTCAGCTGTGGATACAGAAACATTTGTTTGTTTCTTGCACTGCCATGACACTAGCCTGGGTCCAATGAATTGACATCCACCGGTTGTTGATTTTCTATTGCTGTTACATCCACCATAGTCACTGTCTGAGTATGAGTAGAGTGTAAAGTCTCCATCCTTGGGATACCATAGACCAAGTCCTGGTTTCCCTTGAGGTATCTGAAAATTCTTTTGACAGCATTGAGATGTGACTCCTTTGGATCAGATTGGTACCTAGCACAACACACACAGCAAACATAATATCAGGTCTACTGGCAGTTAAGTACATAAGTGAACCTATCATGGATCTAAATAATTTTTGATCAATAGATTTTCCAGTGGGATCAGGGGCAATCTTATCAATTGTTGATGCTGGTGTTTTGCATGAAGATACTTCAGCAAGATTGTATTTCTTCAGTATTTGATGTATGTATTTTTCTTGATTGATGAATATTCCATCTGCTTTTTGATGAACTTGAAGACCCAGGAAGAATGTTAATTCACCCATTGAACTCATCTGAAACTCAGATTTCATCAGTTCTTCAAAATTCACACACAATCTCTTATTAGTTGATCCAAATATAATGTCATCAACATATACTTGGACTACTAAGAGATCTTGATGTTCTTGTTTGAGAAAGAGTGTCTGATCAATTGTTCCTCTTTTGTAGCCATGCTTGAGTAAGAAGGATGATAGTGTTTCATACCATTTTCTTGGTGCTTGATGAAGACCATACAAGGCTTTATCTAGTTTGTATACCCTGTGAGGATAATGAGGATCTTCAAATCCGGGGGGTTGAGACACATAAACTTCCTCATCAATTTTTCCATATAAGAATGCACACTTACATCCATTTGATACACAGTGAATTTCTTGTATGATGCATATGCCAAGAACACTCTTATTGCCTCAATTCTTGCAACTGGTGCAAAAACTTCATCATAATCTATGCCTTCTTCTTGAGTGTATCCTTGTGCTATTAACCTTGCTTTGTTTCGGACAATAATCCCTCTATCATCCAGTTTGTTTTTGTTCAGCCATCTAGTTCCAATAGGATGTTGACCTTCAGGTAAATCAACAAGACACCATACTTTTTGCTTTCTGAACTGTTGAAGCTCTTCTTGCATAGCTTCAATCCAGCTATTGTCTTTTAAAGCGGTTGTAATGTTTGGAGGCACCACTTGAGAAAGAAAACAGTTGAAAAGACAAAGGTTGGTGTACCACTTTGGCTTCTTGTAGTTCTCTTGTCAGGATTTCCAATGATATTGTTAAGTGGATGAGTTTTATGAATTCTCATAGATGGAGTTGACTCAACTGGAATGGATGATTCCAGATTAGTCATTTCCATTGCCTCTGACTGATTCATCTCAATTTGAGAATTCAAGAAATAATCAAATTGAGTCTCTGTTGATTGAGCTTCAGAAGTATCTGCAGTTGGATTTTGCTCTTCCGCAGGAACTTCTGCGGAAGTATTTTGTTCTTCCGTAGGAGCTGCTCCGGATACATTTTGGTCTTCCGAAGGAAGTTCTCCGGATACATGGTGATCTTCCGAAGGAAGGAACTCCGGATGCATTTTGTTCTTCCGAAGGAACTTCGGATGCATTTTGTTCTTCGAAGGAACTCCGGATGCATTTTGTTCTTCCGAAGGAATTTCTCCTGATGCATGCGGTTCTTCCGAATGAATTTCTCCTGATGCATGCTGTTCTTCGAAGGAATTTCTCCTGATGCATGCTGATGCATTTTGTTCAGTTCCACATGTAATATCTGCTTCTGCTGAAGTGTTGTCACTTGAGGATGGATGTATCCTTGGGGGATCAGCAGATAAAGTTACTTCAGTCATAATAGGTGGAACAAATGGATAGCATACTTCATCAGAACCTGTATTTGTCAAATGATCATAGTTAAAAGATTTAGACAAGGCATCTATGTCAAATAACCATGATGATCCTTTAACTGACTTAGTGAATACATTTTCATCAAAAGATACATTAGGGGTCTCTTCCACAATGTTATGCTGTGGAATATACACTCTATATGATTTTGATGTTGAAGAATATCCAACAAAGAAACCATCATATGCTTTTTCTGAAAATTTTCCTAATGACTCTTTTATGTTCAAAACAGTTACTTGACACCCAAATACTCTTAGATATCCTATGTAAGGTTTCTTTTAAATAGGAGCTCATAAGGAGTTTTGTTATGTTCTTTGACAATTAATGTTCTATTTTGAACATTGCATGCAGTATTCACAGCCTCAGCCCAAAAGGTAATAGGTAGTTGTGAATCAGCTAGCATTGTTCTTGCTGCTTCAATGAGAGTTCTGTTTCTTCGTTCAGCAACTCCATTTTGTTGTGGAGTCCTTGGTGCACTGAATTGTCTTGCAATTCCTTTGCTCCTGCAAAAAGAATCTAGTTCAAAGTTAACAAATTCAGTACCATTATCACTCCTGAAAATTTTGACTTTTGTATCAAGTTGATTCTCAATCTTGATGACAAAGTCCATTAATGTTTCTGATGTTTCACTCTTTTGTTTTAAGAAAAAGACCCATGTAAATCTAGTGAAATCATCAACTATCACCAAACAATATTGCCTTTTTCCAATGCTCATTACATTGGTTGGACCAAAAAGATCCATGTGAAGCAATTTGAGTGGTGTAGTATTAGTATTGATTGTTTTTGGTTTATGTGACACTCTGTGTTGTTTTCCTTTGTAACAAGAAGAGCAATGAGTTGAGCAATGGAACTCTTTATTTGGTAAGCCAATGACCAGGTCATGTTTCACCAATTTATTCATATTTTTCATGTTAGAATGAACAAGTCTTCTATGCCATAATTGTGACAAATCTTCTGAAAGTTTAGATATAAGACAAGTTTCATGTTTTGTGAGAGAAGTGTTGTTCATATCCAAACATAAGTGTTTCCTTTTCTTGCTGCTTTGAGGAGAATCCAATCTTCTGGGACAATAAATCCTGGCTTAGAATGTAACAGTTAGTGTCATCAAACAATGTAGTGTAGTTTTGATCACAGATTTGAGATACACTAAGTAAATTATACTGTAAGTTTTTACAGTAATTTACTTTATCAAATTTAAGTACACCATTGGTTATCATTCCTTCACCAACAATTTTACCTCCCTTTTTATCCCCACCAAATGCCACATAAGAAGCATTTTTATGTTTGAAATCATGGAGAAGAGAACAGTTTCCTGTCATATGCCTGGAACAACCACTGTCAACATACCACATGTTGTCAGCTCTCCAATATTGTTCCTGCAATCAGAAAAGAAAATCAGTTAGAAGTGACAACCCAAGCCTTAGTGATCTTGGGTTTGTCAACAGGATCTAAAACAGTTACTCTTTCAAGAATATTTTTTGAAGTTTCTGTTTCAGATTTGATTGATTCATTCTGAATTAATTTGGATGAGGATGATTCTGCTGAATGGGATGTTGATGAAGTAGATTCATGATTCATATTAACTGCTTTACTTAGATCAACTTCATTTGTTTGATTCTTTTGTTTTGATAGTGAACCTTTAAATGTTTCACTGTCTTTTGTTTTTGAAAGAGGGATATGAATGCCTTTTTCAAATTTATCAAAGAATGAATCATCATCCTTTGATTCCTTGTCTGACAAATCCACTCTTTTGTGTGGTGTTTTTGACTGCTGGAAAGATGATCTTTTCTTCAGTATCTTAACACTTGATGATGATTTGTCCTTTGGTTTGCCTTTGATTTTTGTTCATGCTTCTTCAGTTTTGAACCCTTTGCAGAATCCGTGGATTGGGAATCTGATTCAGATTTGTCTGATTCTTTCTTCTTTGATCCTTTTATCTTGTTCTTTTTGTTGAAATAACATTCCTGTGTGGAATGATTATTTTTGTTGCAAATAGAGCAATGTTTGTTGAAGTAACAATCAGCAGTCATATGATTGTTCATATTGCAAATAGAACAATAACTGCTGAAGTAACAATCTTCAGTGTTGTGATTTTTCATGTCACACCATTTGCAATACTTTTCTTCTGATTCTTTCTCAGAATCATTCCTTTTGTTTGCTGATTTTTGTTGTTGCTCTTTCTTCTTTAGCTTTGAATGTGCTTCACCTTTTTCATTTTTGTGCACATTTTGTTCGTTTGGAGCTGGAATTTCTCTTCCGTAGATCAGCAGCTGAAGTTTTCTTGTTCAGTTGATGATCTGCTGATGCCTTTTTCTTTCCTTTGAATTTTCCTCTTTCCTCAGTGATGACAGATTCATCAGTCAATTTCTTGGAGGATTCTTGCATACTTAGTTCTTGAAGACCTTCATTCAAAGCTATCCTCTTGCAGATGGTCTTCAGCATGTTTCGTTTAGGAGGATATGGCAACTTTGTTTCTTCAAGCACTTTTGGAATATGGGCTTTCAGTTGAAAATTTTACCAGTGCTTGTTTGATCAACATCATGTTCATCAGAATCATCCAAGTCATCACACTTATCATAATCAAATTCTGAATCATTTTGATCTAATGATTCTGATTCAGATGATTCAGTTTCACTCACCTCAGCTTTATCATTAATTTAGTTTTAGTTGAATCTTTTTCAAATTTAGTGCTAGGCACAAAATGATTTGACAGAGTGTTTGTCATTGTTGTAGGTAAGGATGTGTAATTATCATTTATAGGTGGTGCAACCGCATTATAACCCAACCCAGACCTTTTCTTTGATTCAATATGAGAAGTTAGTAATTTCTCATATTGCTGAGATGATAATTGAAACTTCTGAAGTTTCACTTCAGTTGATGCATGATCAGCCATGGATTTTGTTAAGGAAGTGGTCAAATGCTCAACTTGGGCTTTTAGGCTATAATTTTCAGAAACAAATTTTTCTAAATCCTTTTGCAAAGAATTAATTTTTATTTGATATAATTTATGTTCTCTAACATGAGATTCATTCAAAATCATTGTTTCTTTTACTTTATCAGCCAACTGTTGAGCATGGACTCTATATCGTTCAACTTCCTCAACACAAGTTGATGAACACAATCTTTCTTTTACCTCTTTTGCCATTGGTGGAACTGTTTGATCCATATGGGCCATCAATGCTTGATTTTCTTCCAAAACTTCCTTCTCATACAAACTCCAGTCACACGTTCCATCTTGAAGTATGATCAGCCCTGACTCCTTTGAGTTACTTGGTCCTTCTGATTCTTTGGTGGCTGGTGGGGAAGCATTGATCAGTTGAGATTGCTTGTGCAGAGGTCTTTGAGAAGATTGTTGATTTGCTTGAATCTGATGTTGTTGATGCTGCTGATGTTGTCTCATCTCTGGATAAGACTGTTGATTGCATTCTCTTGAGAAATGTCCATAGAGATTGCATTTGTAGCATCTCACTTTTGATTTGTCAACACCAATCTTTGATGTTCTGCTTGCTGAAGCCAAGTTCTTATTTCTCCTGAGATTGCTTAGCTCTATAAGCAATCATGGCCATCTGCCATTGTAGATCCATCTCTTCCACTACATCTGGGGGTAGTTCTTCTAAGTCTTGTTGACAGATATTGGCTGATGTTAGAGAGCTTCCCAGGTATGCTTGAAAACTTGAGCTAAAAGCTGCAAAGGCTGCTCTTTGTTCTTCAGAGTCCAATATCACAGTTATTGGTTCTGACTGATTTGCTGAAAAGGAAGACTTAGTTGTTGCTGCAGATGTATCTTGTCTATCAGTAGTTCTTCCTTTATTCTTCTGCTGCTTGTCTTGAGATGATTTCTTGAGGGTTTTGAAGCATAGAAGCTAACTTCCTCCTCATCATCACTCCTAGCACAAGAGTTATCACTTTCATTGTTTGAAATAAATGCACTTCCTACATTATTTGTTTCTTTGAAGTGATAGGGTGAGACATGAGTTCTCACACTCTTGTTTCTTGATTTTTCATCCATTTCAAGATCTTTCACTTTTGCAACCAGAGTATCTAAACCAGTTGCTTTCAGATCTATAGTATTCTTGAACATGGACACAGTATGCTTCCAACTTTCTGGCAAAGTGTGGAGCATTTTCTTGTTTAATTCCTCACTAGTATACTTAACTCTAGAATATTCATCTCAGTCACTGACTGCATGAATCTATGAAGTTGCTGAGGAATTGATTCACCCTCAATATGATGAAAGGTTTCATATTGTGATCTGAGGGTGTCTCTCCTTATACTTCTTATCTCATCACTCCCTTCGCAGAGAGTGTGAAGAATCTTCCATAAGGAGTGAGCAGTTTTATAGTTCTCACACCTGATTAATATCTCTTCAGGTAAAGCCATACTAAGCAGACTGTATGCTTTTATATCGACTTTAACCTTTTTGACATCATCAGGTGATAGATCTTTTGTGCTGATTGGTTGATTTTTGTCATTATAATCCGGCCCAAGAGTGGGTGGAATATAAGGACCTTCAGTGATGGAAATCCACAAGTCAGAATCAGTATAGTTTACATGATTCCTGAACTTGATTTTCCATGACTTGAAATCTGTGTTTCTAACTTCGGGGGTTGGTAAGATGAACCACTGAAGTTGCTCATGATGTTAACAAGATCTACTATTCAATTGATTTGAATATAGAAACAAGTTAATTAAAAATTGCTGTTAAACGAAAACAAACACAATTAAACACAACTAACACTGATAGATCAATTGATCTAAATCAATGAGCACTTGGCTCTGATACCACCTGTGAATCCAAGGATCGTCGACAGGAATTATCAGTGTGAATTGATGTCAAGTCAACGTTAGCGGAATTAACGTTGATTTGGTTTAATTGTATTTAAGCAACTTTCAATATCAATGAAATATCAAGAACACACGAAACAAAACACAATTAAAGATTAATCAATGTTTTATTATAATGTGTTGGAGATTACAAAAGAATGAATCAATGAATGCTATGATGTTGTATGTTTTGATGATCGAAAGACTTTTGATGATTGTTGTAATGCTATTGCTGTTCTCAATCAATCATCTCTCTGTTTTCAATCGTTCTTGAATCGAAACCTAGGATCCATATTTATAGACAAAGATGTTTCAGTTATAGGAAACACCAGATCTTGGGATTGGATTTGTTTCTGATAAGGAATCATCGGATTTCTCGGGATTCGTATAACTGCCTTGTTGACTTGTTGACTTGTTGACTTGTAACACTTGTATTTTGCAAGTGTTTGGACTCCGCAGAAATATTGTCTTCCGCAGATGTTTTGTTCTTCCGCAGATGTTTTGTTCTTCGCAGCATTTCTTGAACACTTGGAACTCTAGTTGATTTTGTTCATCCGTAGATGATCTTCGGATGTTTTGTTACTTGTAAGATATATATCTACGGAAGAACGATATGTTCATCCGTAGATGTTTCTTACACTTGGTCAATTTCAATAATTGATCAAGTATTATGTTTGTACCTGCAGCCATACATACATCAACACATATATAAATGGGTTAACCTATATATTTAATGCATACATAATAATGAAATACAAAAGTTCATTACAAATATTAATTCAAGTACTAAGCCTATACATAATGACTAGATCTACTGATTCTAGACCTAACAGTACCATTAGCTCCTTCATCTCAGGTGGGGCGAGCCGGTACGGTGCCTTGCTACTGGTGCAGCGCACAGGCATCAAGTCTATCTGGAATTCCACTTGTCGATTCGGAGGAAGTCCTGGTAGTTCTTCCGGAAACACTCTGGGTATTCTGAAACTACGGGAATATCTTCGATCTTCTTTCCTTTTGGGTTTTCATCACATATACTATAAAAGCTGGACATCCCCTCTTCAAGCTCTGGTAGCTTTCAAGTGAGATATCATAGGGTATAGAGTGTTACTCCTTTCTCCTTCTACCACTAACACTTCTTCGACGCTCAATGGTATCTTGAGTAGTCGCTCATCGCATACGATTTCAACTTTATGCTTTGCTAACCAGTCCATACCCACGACCACATCAAATCCTCCTAACTTAATGGGCATCAAGTCAATCTTAAACATATTCCTTTTTAGATTCAGGGGGCAATCCCTAATGATTTTCGTTAGCTTCTAAAATATTACCGTCAGCTAATTCTACGGTAAATGTATCAGTCAAGGCGCACGCGTCTAAGTCAATCAATTGCCTAAAGGTACTAGAGATAAAACTAGCAGTCGCTCCAGTATCAAACAGTACAGTAGCAGGATGATTATTTACAAGGAACGTAACGTTGACAACGTCGGGTTCCCTACGAGCTCCTGCTGGGTCCATAACGAAAGCTCTTCCCTTAGGCTTATTGTGTTTGGCATCCTTGTCTCTATCCAGCTTAGGACACTTGTTCCTCATATGCCCTGGGTCTCCACACTCGTAGCATTGTTTCCCCGGTACATAAGTACAGTCTTTAATTAGATGGCCTGTTTTCTTGCACCTAAAACAGGGCATCGGGTTACATTCTCCTTGATGATGTAACTTGCACTTGTTGCAGAGTGGGCTTGTCCCCGTATACAATCTCCGGTTTTTGCTTCCTTGATCATCACGTCTCACTCCTTCAGAACTCCTTCTACTTAACCCACTGCTACTTCCAATCGCTCTTTTGCTTCAAACCACTTCCTCTTGTCTCCAACAAACTTCTTCTTCTCATCAGCCCTTCCTTGATTGGTCTATCCAGCCCTAATAAGATCGTCAGTCAGACTGCTGGTAAGGTCGACAGCAGCTTGTAGGGTCACAGGCTGAGAGGCACGAACCATACCCCTAACTCTTGGGTGTAGTCCCCAGATGAACCGTGCTACACCTTTGGCTTCTGGCGTCACCAAATGTGGCACAAGTCGGGACATGGCTAAGAAACGATTGATGTTTCGGTGTAGTTGGGTCCCTTCATCTCCAAGCTTAAAAATTCTGTCTCCAGCTTCTCGAGTTGATTGATGGGGCAATATTTGTTGGTCATTAACTCTCGAAATTCAGTCCAACCCATTCGATTTGCCACGTTCCTTCCACGCTCTTGGTAATGGACTTCCACCATTCAAGAGCTGATCCCTTGAGAGATTGTGATGCAAATCTCACCATATGCTCCATCTTGCACTCGCTGATGTCTAAGACGGGTTCCATTTCGTCGATCCACCTGTAAGTCTCTATAGCACCCTCGGTGCCATAGAAGTCCTTGGGCTTGCAGGCCATAAAGGTCTTGTAAGAGCACCCATTCCTTAACTCCTCAGCTTCATCGTCGTGGCTCTCATCGTTTACCGGCCGTCATTACCAGTAGTGTTATCCCGGTCTGCATTTATCTATGCAATGATAGTCGGAATGGTGTTGGCCAGTTGCTGAGCTACGAGGTTAGCAATCCTTTCATCACTCTCCTGATTAGTATTCTCCTCGTGGGGAGTCCCTGGTGGAGTAGGTTGGGTCCAATAGGCCTTGCTCCCTCATGGCGGCCCCGTGGCTCCACGTCGACCAAAACGTGTTCCTCTGCGAGTCGGCATTCTGATAGTATCACAAATAGATTCGTTTAGCATCTCATAAATTTGTTCGGATAGCCTAGGCATCATTATCCTATCACACCATGCCTCGGAAGAGAATCATGGCATGCACATACATGTATTTACAACCCACTAAAGAACCTTAAAAGTCCAATTCAAAACATGATATAATAGTTGGGCAACAATTTAGAAAGGCACAGACAATTTCAAAGCACACAACAAAACATATAGCAGTTTAATACAGACAGTTTAATAATTTTAGCATCTCAAAAAGCAGTCAACATAGTATCATCCAAACGAATAGAATCAGAGTCATGCTCTTACAATTGGAAGGTGCCATCACCCCATATAAATAAAATAATAGTCTCAAATAAGAATTCAAAAGTTTCCTTTACTGTCCACAGACAGATAAATCCCACTGAGTACTCCAGTTCTCACATCCACTTCCTCTTTAGCCATCCAAACCACCCTGTACCATTCTTCCTCTGCTCATGCTCCAAACGCTTCACTCCCTGTGTAGCCATCATCGCCTGGAACTGGGCCGACTGAGAAGTTCGAGAGTGGCGTGCTGAACAGTCAGTTCATGACGGCGAACAGTCCTCAAAATCTCATCTAGTGTCGCATCGGAGGGTCATCACTTGCCCGGCGACTCGACTGGGAGTACCGATCACCAGCCAGTATAGTGGGGCCGTCATACATACTATGCCTCAGCGGCATCAGGCGCTCGTCGCGAGGGTCAAATAGGGGGGTACCGATGTCGGAATCCTAACAGGCGGGGGAGGAGGAGGAGGCATCCTAAAGGATACGGAGGATCCTGGTCTAACGCTTTGCGAGGTCGGGTGACAGTACGCGCACCCTTATTCCCAATAGGTGGGATGGGTGAGAGGGTCGGAGCAGCTACTTGAGGAGAGTGGGATCGGCGTTCGGCTTCGGGAAGGTGATGTGGGGAAGATGTCCTCGGAAGCCTCAGTGTCTTCAGACGTGACGGATATCCACCCTGGATGTCCGCATCTCCGGAGGTACGCCTCATACTCCGTCTGGTGTTTCTCTCTCCTTAGGTGTCCGGTAGGAGCGGTTTAAGCGTCGGGGTGAGCAGGCGCCTTTCCTTTATCAGCCATTAACGTTTTCCTGTAAGAAATACATCATGAGTAATTTGGTTTCTCATAGCTCATGATTTACATAATAGTACTAATAATAGTAGTGATGGCAATAGTATCTGTTATTCCAACATATAGCTGTCTGTTTTGCCCAGATCAATAGTTTCTTCAAGTAGTATCGGATAACATAGTTCATCATAAAAATCATTTAAATCCCCTTTTAAAATTAGTTTCAAATCATCAATATAAACCAGAAAAAGTCCAACCATAACCTAAAGATCAATGATGGAAATTACGCGTCCGGTAAATTCATGATTACGTTGATCAAGTGTAATCATCAATTTACCCAACCCGATCATTCCAACACTTCCCACAAGGACAGTCCTAGGGTATCAGGGTTGTAGCCTAGGGTCTACTATGGCATTCCCGACTTCTTACAACCTTTGGCTCTGATACCAATCTGTCACACCCCGGGCCCAGGTAGAGGTGTGGGACGTCACAGACTAGCAACAACATATGGCAGCGGAAACAAACCATTATAAGAGCTCAAAGGAGAGAATATCACATGGCATTAAAGTTTTAAAAAGGTAATGGGACTAGATACACATCAAGCCCCAATTAAGTTTTACAATCAACCATAAAAATGAAATTGTACTTGTTCAACACAAAATATAAATTGTTCAAATGTTTCATCAAGGAAATAAGCCAATGCCATGTCACGGGGATAAGTCTAGGTCTTCAAGCTGCTAGGATCTCTTCAAATATTACCTGAAACATGCTCAAAAGAAAATTATGTCAACTAAAAAGTTGGTGAATTCAAGTGCTTAAAGTTTAAAAACAAAAGGACTTAATAAATCCTTCTTTGATTAAAAGAAAAATAATCATTTTTTATCATCGTGGGAGAAATAAAATCATAATCAACCCTGCACTCAGTCCCGGTTAGCCTCTTCTAAAGTTGTGTTTTACCGGATATTCCCGAAGGAAGAAACTGAGCCCCATACCAGTGAACCCTACCTGCCCGGATGGTTCACACCTAGAATCTTAACAAAACTTGTTACATGCCACAACGATCCCTCAGGATCTCAGTGGGGTAACCTTCCTGGAACGGAAGCCACTGTGTGTGGGGGATTCCCCAAATAGATCTATCCATATAAATCAAGCGGTTCACGAAAGAATTAATGATCATGATATAAGAATCAGCAGGTAACCACAATCCCACATAGCATCATCAAATAAAGGACAATCATAGTTCATAAAAGTAGAGCATGTTCCATCCCAAAACAATAGTAAAAAGGGAATCACTAGAACTCACCTTAGGTTTCCAAATCAAGGTTTCTTGATGTGCCGGGAAGTGTCACAAGTCTAGCACCCTAACAAGTACATATTAAGCAATAAGCTACTGCCCTAAACTCATTCAAAGTGCAACAATGGTGTCAAGAGTTTAGCTATAGGGTACGGCTTTGGTCTAGTGAAGGTTTGTATAAAAAGTTTCCTTTTATGGCAAGTCAATGTGTCTTCATGAAAGTTGGGGATTTTCACTTCATTAGATTAGGTATATTAAAAGATTTTATTGTTCAAGTGTTTATTAGCTTCCTGGAAGTCGGTTATAAGGTTTGGAAAAATTTTACAGTTTAGTCCCTCAAGTTTCAAATTGACAGTTTCTACCCTTAAGTTTAGTTTCTTTCCTTTTTATGTCATTTATGTCCAAAATCAGATTATTAGATTCATATTATGCTTATTATGGAGTAAGTGATTCAAAACTTTGGTCTACGGGTTCGATTTTGAAAACTGCGCGTTTAACGCTCCCGGTTGCGGTAAAAGCCGGATAATTTTAATAGTAATTGGAGTTTTCAAATATTTAAATTTTGGACCAGTAGGTATTTTCTAAGAGACTTCTTTATAATTTTCTAAGTCCTTAAATTGTGTAAATTAGCCTTTTATAGTAAAAATCTTGTTTTTACGTTTGACCCGTTAATACGCGCTTTTGACCGGGTTTGACCATTTAAAGCTCATTTGACCGAGTTTATAAATCTTTTAGGTCCTTTATCACTTATCTTACTGAAATCATATGATTTTAATAAATCTTAGTTTTGAACTCTATTTTTATAGATTTTTCTCAAAACTATGCTCGGTTTGTACCCGTTTTTAGTTAAAATGTCATTTATTTGTGTCTTTGACCACTTATAATTATCCATTTACTCCAGAATACTTTATTTATCATTTTTGAGCCTGGAATACTTTTTAAGAATGTTAAATTCATAGTCTTACTATTTTTTAAGTCATTTTACCATGTTTTCGGGTCCCGAAAGTGACTAAAAGAGGGTAAATCACAACATGTCCTTAATTCCAGAGATTAACATTGCTAACACTTCAAATATTCACTAAACCCTACTGAAATTTCAGTCCCAACATGTTGCCTAGTAGATCTATACATCCATATGCGTCAAATATGTAGAAAATGCCATAACCGACAATTACACTAGTGTAAACCATCATAACTTGAGTTTAAATGTTACCAACACTTCATTTAACTTCACAAACAGATTTTTATGGTGTCATTAAGTCATTCATGAGTAGGTTATGGGTCTTGTTTAAAAGGATTTTTCAAACAAATGCTCAAGAGGTGTTGTTACATGTAGAAAGGGGGCTAACAAAACATGAAGTTTACCTTCAAGAACGTTGGGAACTCCTTAAGAATGAGATGATGGTGAGATGTTTCTGCTACAACAAGGAAATACACGGTTCTTAGATGTCAAATGAAGAAAACAAGAGAAATGTCACAAAACCGACATCTTGAGCTTACACTCGAAGTAACTCACGGTTTGGAGGGTGTTGATGGCCGTGAATAGCTTGAAACTCCTTGGACTTGGATGGAGAAACTCGAACTAAGGCTGTAGAGGTGGAACAAACACGGTTGTGTGACCAATCTTGTGAACAAGGCTACTCCTTTGCGGTTTTGGTCTTGGCCGAATGTTTCTTGGTGTAGTCTTCGAGATCTTCTTCACAATGCTAGAGAGAATTGTTGGGAGAGTGTTGTGAGGAGTGTGAGTGTGTTTGGATCATATGGTTCGAATAAGGGAGAGATGGAGAGATTGCATGGATTGTGAGTGGGTGAGAAGGGTGGTGTGAAGAGGAGAGGAGAGTGGTGAGGGAGGGGGCGGCCGATCTTGGAGTGTAGTGGGGAGAGTTTTGATTTAATTTTAATTGTAAATTAATATTGTGTAGTGTAATTTGTAGTATTGGGTATTATGTATTATTTAGTGGAAAGGTGATTTGAGGTGTCTAATGCATACCCATGCATGCATGGCCGAAATTATGCAAGTGTGAGTGTGTATGCTCACATTTTAATTGCCTTCTCTTGAGTTTAATTTTGTAAGGGTGACTAGTTGACATTCCCGGAACACAAATTTTTAAAAAGGTAGAAACCTAAGTTGGTTAAAAATCAAAAGTAAAAATCACATGAAATCATAATTTGCATCAAATAGTAAGAATTGTTTCCAATTTCATAGTAGGGTTGTATAGTTTCAATTATTAGCACTCATAGCATGGATAATGATGCAAATAATCTAGGGTTAGGTTAACAACCTGGAGGTCGGTTGTCACATAAATAAAATAAAATAAAATAAAATAAAAGGAAAAAAAATTTACTATACGCATCAGACTAAACATGGTCATCTTCTGGAATGACATCATTTTTCTTTTTAACGCCGTTGACCTCTAACAAATATAGAAAACGTGGTTTGTCAAAAGCCTTTGTATAGAGGTCAGCGCGTTGAAAATCAGTGTTTATTTTTACCACATCGATTAGATTCTTTTCAAAGCAGTCACGTATAAAGTGATATTTTATGCCGATGTGTTTGGTCTTAGGATGTTGTACCGGATTTTTAGTTACTGCAATTGCAGCAGATTTATCAACAAAAATAGGAGTAGAAGAGAAATTCAAACCGTAGTCCCGCATTTGCTATTGTATCCATATGATTTGTGAACAGCAACTTGCGGCAGCAACATATTCGGCTTCACAGGTTGACAAAGCAACCGAGGTCTGCTTCTTACACAGCCAGGTCACTAATCTCCTCCCAAAGAATTGACATCCTGCTGATGTAGACTTGTAGTTCATCTTGCAGCCACCCTAATCCGAGTCACTATACGCCGTAAGCTCGAAGTCATCGTCATGAGGATACCACAACCCAAGTGTTGGAGTACCCTTCAGATAACAGAATATCCTTTTGACCCCTATCAGATGGTTAACTTTTGGCTTTGCCTGATATCTTGAACATAGACATGTAGCATACATGATATCAGGTCTTTAGGCAGTGAGGTACATGAGAGATCCAATCATTCCTCGATACATGGTGGCATCGACCAGATCACCATTCTCGTCGGGTGCTACATCATGGTTTGTAGCAAGTGGAGTCCCAGCTGCAGAAGCATTCACCGACTGAGAATATCTCCTACATACTTGGTGTGATGTAGGAATATTCCCTTTGGTGTATGATCCACCTGTAACTCGAGAAAGAACTTCATCTCTCCCATTGCACTCATCTCAAACTCAGCCTTCATTACTGCTTCAAACTCTTTACATAATTCTTCGTTCTTTGACCCGAAGATGATGTCATCAACATAGATTTGAACAAGCAGTAAATCACCATCTTTCTCTTTGATAAACAGAGTGCAATCAATAACACCTCCGCAAAAGCCGTGTTTCACAAGGTGAGTCGAGAGTTTCTCATACCAGGCCCTTGGGGCTTGATGAAGCCCGTATAAAGCCTTGTCGAGTTTGTAAACTCTGTCCCAATGATATGGATCTTCAAATCCCTCGTGTTGACTGACGTACACTGTCTCTCGGATTTCACCATGAAGGAATGCACTCTTCATATCCAATTGATAAACTTTAATCTTCATATACGATGCATAGGCAAGGAAGATGCGGATGGCTTCCATTCTTGCCACGGGTGCAAACACTTCATTGTAATCTACTCTTTCGACTTGTTGAAATCCTTGAACTACAAGTCGAGCCTTGTTCCAGATGATGACGCATTGGTCATCTTTCTTGCATTTCAAGACCCATTTGGTGCCAATGACCTTAGCACCTTTTGGTCTATCCACCAGAGTCCATACACCTAACTTCTTGAACTGAAAAAGTTCTTCTTGCATGGCACTTACCCATGCCTCATCATTCAGGGCTTCACTGACGTATTTTGGCTCAAACTGCGAAACAAAACAACGATAAGCACCGTCGTGAAGGTATTCCTTTTCCATTACCGAGGCATAATCAGTTGAATATAGCTGATTTCTTGTCTGCACTCCTGATCTAACATCTCCACTGACATTTTCCAGGGGATGATAGACATTTAAGCATGATCCTGGAGTGGTGGGAACAACTACCTTAGAGTCAAGATTATGTTAGATGCGTGTAGGAGTTTGAGGTTCCGAAGACGCAGAGGCATCACTGTTAGATGCGTGTGGACTGGCAGGAATTGGAACCTGTTCCTCCTGATTGTTCTGGTCATTTTCCATAGCTTCATCTTCTGAGGAGGAGTCACTTAATTCGAGTGCTCCCCCTGAGTGGTGAGACGTGTCACCTTGTGAACCAGATGATGTTGAATCTAGTGACGGTGTGTTCAAGACATCATACATCATCTTGGTTGCTAACTCTTCGTCAGAAGTGGAGAGAGGTATGTTGAAGGACTTGAAGAATCCATCATAGTCGAAAAAGAAGGCGGGTCCTTTTCCAGCAGGTGGGGTGGTGTATCTTTGAACGTCCACGTTACACCACACTTCAACTAGACCCGTTGAGTTGTTGTAAACTCTCTTGTTCGGTATGTTGTATCCTAGAAAGATACCTTCTTCAGACTTCTCGCTAAATTTTCCCTCCTGATTCTTCTTCAGTAGGGTGCACAGTGCGCCAAACGGTTCGAGATACTCTAGATTAGGTTTACGTCGTTGTAGTAACTCGTAACATGTCTTGCCATGGCGTTTAACTACCAGAACTCGATTTAACGTGTAACACGCATTTGCCACTGCCTCATTCCAAAATTGGATAGGCAGTTCGAGTCCGCTAGCATTGTCCGTGCTGTCTCTATCAAGCTGCGATTCTTTCTCTAAGCAACACCATTCATCTAAGGTGTGTAGGCAGAAGTGAACTTGTGCACAATTCCCTTTTCCTTGCAGTAAGCCTCCATCCACTGATTCTTGAACTCGGTTCCGTTGTCTGAGCATACCTGTCTTACCTTCAGCTTGTAGAGAGACTCTAGTGTAGTTACTAATTCCTTGAAAGACTCAAATGTTTTTGATTTGGATTTCAGAAACATTACCCAAGAAAATCTTGAGTAGTCATCAGTATCCATATAGCAGTACAAGTCGCTTGCAATGCTTCTTGTACTGACTGGACCAAACAGATCCATGTGAAGAAGTTCAAGAGGAAGATCGTTGGAATGAACTTTCTTTTCCTTATGAGACTTCTTCGTCTGTTTGCCTTTCTTGCACGCCACACAGAAATCCGGAAGATGGAAGTTTTTGACGTTAACTCCTCTCACTAGATCATTCTGGATCAAGTGATTCATCTTCCGTGGATTAATGTGTCCCATTCTCCAATGCAAGGAGATGGAGTCTTTCTCAGTAGCCTTTGACAAGAAGCGCTGAACTTGATGATCCGTTGTGGAGGCCTTTGATAGATCCAAGACATAAAGGTCATTATATCTTGAGGCAGACATTAAGACTTGGTCCTCCGGAATCACATAGTCCTTTTTCAGGACATAGCACTTCTTGTTGTCGAATATACCCTTAAATCCTTTGTCACATATTTGGGATACAAAAAGTAAGTTGTTTTGAAGTTGTTGAACGTAGTTTACTTTATCAAACTTCACTTTCTGATTTCCCACTTCCCCTTGAGCTGTGATATACCCTCCTTTTTTACATGCAAATGAAACATGGCCTCCTTTTATTTGTTTGGCATTTGATAAGAGTGCCCTATTCCCAGTCATGTGCCTGGATGGTCCGCTATCGACAATCCACGTGTTGTTTTCAGCACTATAGCTAACACCCAACACTTTCTATTGAAAACATTAGTTCATGTTAGGAACCCAAGCCTTTACTGGTTTGGGTTTCCCAGAGGCATCACACATCATAAATTAAACCCGTTGACCTTTAGATGGTGAGGGAAGTTCAGGTGTCTTCTTGTCCTCATTATCAAACACTGAGGTTGACTTTTCTTTCCATAAACCAGCTTTGTGTAAGGCCTGTTTGTGATAAAAATACGACTGGCTAATGGGTTGAACTTTAGGTTTACTAGCTCTTCTAGGTGGAGTCAATGAGCTCCTCTTAGAAGACCTAGGTTTTGATTCCTGAAGTTCAACTTTCTTCCTAGGTGTCTGATAGTAAGGATACTTAGACGCAATATGTCCACACTCTCCACAGTTGTAGCATGACCACCTATCAGCTTTATGATTTAACTGTCTTTGTGGAGACGTGTGTGACACTCGAGTGACATTGTTCTGTTTGGGTTTTGACTTACTTCTTTTGATGTTTTATATTGTTTAACAAATTTAATTGTTTTAACATTTTTAACATCCTTTCCATTTTGTTTATCTGGACTTTGACATGAAACACGTGATTGGTTAACAGTAATAGTCTTTTTAGGTTCAGATTTGACTTTGTTTGACCCAGACTTTATATTAACATTTTCAAACTCTTTTTCCAGATTAACACAAGGCATTTTACCTTTTGCCTTCGAAGTGGCCTCCTTTTGTTTAGTTCCAGATTCATTTGATATACTTGTGGAATCTGGATCACTTACAAGAGGAGTGGACACCACATGATCCTTGATTGGATTGTTATTGATTGGTTTACTTTTAGTGTTCATCAAGGTCTCAGGTGGTGGTGGAACCACTTTATAGCCCAAACCCTCCCCATTATTACGCTCTCTCACTAAGTGTTGGACAATATGAGATGAACTTGTCCAACTATGCAGTTTTTGCATTAATGAATTGACTTCTACTTCTAAAACTGCTTTTTGTTTCTTAGTGTCTTCTAGGGAGTTAAGATAGTACCTAATGTCATTAGCTTGGTTAAAGGCTACTACTTCTGTTTCCCTAAGCTGTTTGTTCAATAGGTCTATCTTTTCTTTGTGACTATGCTCATTTTGTTTTAGAACTCTATTAGCTTCAGTGCATAGTTGCGAATCCTTTACTAAGCTATCATTATGATCTAATAACCTAGAAAATTTCAAGTAAATGCTCTCCCTAAATTTGTGACAATCAGAACAAGCATGATTATTGAAAAGTTGGTCAGTAGTACTTACCTGAGAAGGTTCTGATGAATCAGCCATCAAAGCAGAGTCTGGTGTTTCTGGTTCTGGTGATTCTGACGTTGTTGTAGTTGTCCCTTCTTCAGGCATGTAGTTGACCTTAGTTGCAGTCTCTTCAATGTTTGACATTGCGAGTTCCACTACAATATCTCCTTCACTAGCTGAATCATCATCTAAGTCCTCAACACTAGCAATGTTTGATTCTCTCGGAGAGACAAACCGAAAGCTCCAGTCCTGTCCCTCGTCATCATGAGCAGTCAAGGCTTTAGGATCCTTGCTTGATGAAGTAGGACTACTAGTTGGCTTATCTTGACGAGTGAAGGACGAGAATGGATTCTCGTTTCCAGTTTTCTTGGGCTTCACACACTCTTGTTTGAAGTGCCCTTTTTCTCCACGATTGAAACATGTCACATTGCTCTTGTCGAAACCAAAGGTAGTGTCCTTAGTTGCAACCAAGTTTTGTCCGGTCATTTTGACAAACTTCTTAGCTCTCCGGACAGCACTTGCTAAGGCCCACATTATATCCATCCTTTCCAGCTCTGTCTCATCTACCTGCTCGTAGTCCTCGTCTTTCAAATGGCAATTTCCAATTCTCCCAGCAACTAGTCCATCATAGGAGTGGACTACAGCTGCTAAGAGATCCATGTGCTCTCTTGCTACTTCTACTGTCATATTACCGAGATTCTCGGTCTTTAGTTTTGTAGCATTTGCTTCAGATGCAATGTATTGGGTACCAGACGACCATGACGTTTCTGACCCTGAACTAGAAGCTTGAGAAGGACCAGCTGAGCTTGACACAAAAGTTGTCTGAAGTGGTGCTCCAGACGTTTTGGCTTGTGAAGTCGCGTTGTACAGTGCCGGATTCTTAGTATAAGAAGACTTTTGAGCTCTCTATTTCATCCTTAATGCTTCCTCTCTCAGCTTCAAAATGAAATCATTTATATCCAACTTCGCTAGCATACCATTCTGTCTGAGATTGGAGACAAAGGAAGCCCACTTCTCTGGGAACCCATCTGCGAAGTTTGACACCTTGTCCTCCATGGTCCTTGTGACACCATGAGTGTGCAGCTCACTCATCAAGTGGTAGAACCTATCGATGACGTCATCCAAACTCTCATTACCCATCGATGAGAAGTTGTCGAACTCCTTCTTCAACTCTTTAGCCTTTATAGCTTTTAATGACGCATTCCCGTCATAGCGTTTTTCTAACTCATCCCACAGCTTCTTTGCTTGCTTATTCTCAGAAAATTGATGGAAGATGTCCTTAGGAATTGACTGAGTAAGCAGTGCATAAACTCTCTTTTCAGCATTGTACTTGACCTTTTGTCCATCAGTCATGCCACCTAGTGTAAGTTTGACTCCTTCAGCACCTACTGGCATACTCTACCCCGTCTCAATTACTTCCCACATATTGGGATCTACTCCATTTAAGTAGATCTCAAAACGTTGCTTCCAGTGTGGGAATTCATCTAACGTGATTAGCTTAGGGGGTTTGTTGTGATTCCCTACTTCACTCTCCGGTAGCAGTAGATTCTGAATACGTGAGTCTCTCCCTGCTGTGAATGCTGAGTATTGGTCCTCCATTGCGATTAACTTTAGTATTTGGAACAAACTGTTTCACTTGTGCGAATGAAGGTGTGCGATCGGGCTATTCGTGCGATTGAACGATGCGAATGGTTCAATCGTGCGGCTGAACTAATGCGGATGGTTCAGTCGGGCGAATGAACTGATGCGGTTGAACAATGCGAATAGACTGCTCAGTCGTACGAATAGAGGTACGAATGAGTCCAATCGTGCGTATGAGGGATGCAAATGTATCAAGTCGTGCGATTGAGTCAATCGTGCGACTGAAGCTGCTGGAATTTGAAAATTTGTAGGTTTAAGGTATTTTGGCCGCAAAAACACGAATTTTCACTAACCCTAATTGCCGTATGCCGAAAAAAACCAAACTTTACGAGCAGGAGACGTCTAAGACACCGTTGGACATGAAAAGATTGCGTTTTAGTGAAAAAAACACAATTTGTGTATCAAAAACGATTGAATCACACGTAATCAAGAGCCAAAGCTCTGATACCACTTGTTAGGATCGTGTATTGAACGAAATACTAACTGATTAACGTGTATACCGAATCAAATAATGCGGAATCCTATTTGATTGGCGATCTAATCAGTGAGAACGCACGTAGAATCAATTATGAATTGAATCTAAACGTTAAGAACGATATCGAATCGATCTAGTGCGATCTATGAACTTGGAACAGGTTCTTAGAGGTCTCTGGACGGCTAGGGTACGTCTGTAGTCGAAGGGTTTTGAATGGTTACGTTTTTCCACGAATTAAGTGGTATTTATAGGTTACGGTTTCTCATTCGGGAGACTGAACCATTAGCGTGGTTCAGTCGTGCGATTGAGCCATGCGGTTGATCCATTCGCACGACTGAGTGTTCAGTCGTGCGACTGAGTCAATCTCATGTTACACTCGTGCGACTGATTCAGTCTCCTGGTTCAGTCGTGCGACTGAGTCATTCGCATGAAGTTGTTGATGCGTATGGTCCATTCGCATGGGCCATTCGCATGATAACTTCATAATACTTAGTTTGAATGTATTAATTGTCATTACATTATATATATTTATTCAAACAACCACAAACCTATTTAATCAAGTCAATATGTGTTAAACAACTCATTAATGAAATTTTAAACATTATAAACACAACCAAACATTTACATTTCATCAAGTACCCAACTATTACATAAGTGTAAGACACTAAAGACATATTACGTTCAGTTCAGAAACTAGGGACACATGTACCTACAATTGTTGTTAGATATTTTTCTATAGCTAATTTCTTTCCCATGTAAATAGTTACAATTTCATGAATACCATGATGCACCAATTTTATTGTTGCCCAATTTTGATGAAAATACAATTAAACTTTATTTACATTGGCGGTTACCTTGATTTCACTTCTTTTTCATTGTTCATACGTCGTGTTTAATGTTTGATTACATTCATTCCTCTATTCTAGTTTGATTCCCGATACTTATTGAGTGAATACGGGTAGTTTCTTTTTACTTCTCACCATATTTACTTACCTAGATGGCCAATAAACTATTCAGTTGATCATGGTAGTCATTTTGATTGATTTGGAGGAGTTTTATGGTGAGAGTGCTTGAAATTGGTTGTGAAGTGTTGTCGATGAGTTTTGAGAGGAGTGGATTGATTTTAAGAGTCTTTCGTATGGGTTCGTGTTCGGTTTTGGTTTCCACTTAAACACTAGATACTATTTTACATTTTTTATTGATTAGTGTGATTCCAATGATGATTTTAATGAGATTAGATTTGATTTTATTCACGAGTGTGTTTACAAGGCTTGAGAATCAAGACTCCATAGCATTAGAGGTTGATAGGAAAAGCAAAAAACTATCCACGGGAGAACTATTGTTGTCTGATGTTTTTGTATAACTAATTTCTTTCCCATGTAAATAGTTACAATTTCATGAATATCATGATGCACCAATTTTATTGTTACACAATTTTGATGAAAATACAATCAAACTTTCTTTACTTTGGCGGTTACCTTGATTTCACTTCTTTTTCATCATTCATACATCGTGTTTAATGTTTGATTACATTCATTCCCCTATTCTAGTTTGATTCCCGATACTTATTGAGTGAATACGGGTAGTTTCTCTTTACTTCTCACCATGTTTCCTTACCTAGATGGTCAATAAACTATTCTGTTGATGCATGGTAGTAATTTTGATTGATTTGGAGGAGTTTTGAGGTGAGATTGTTTGAAGTTGGTTGTGGAGTGTTCTCGATGAGTTTTGAGAGGAGTGGATTGATTTTAAGGGTCTTTCGCATGGGTTCCTGTTTGGTTTTGGTTTGCATTTAAACAATAGATACTATGTTACATTTGTGATTGATTAGTGTGATTCCAATGATGATTGTAATCAGATTAGATTGGATTAATTCACGAGTGTGTTTACAAGGCTTGAGAATCAACACTCCATAGCATTAGAGGTTGATAGGAAAAGCAAGAAACAATCCACGGGAGAACTATTGTTTTTTAATGGTTTTGTATAACTAATTTTTCCAATGTAAATAGTTATGCTTTCATGAATACCAAGATGCACCTATTTTATAGTTGCACAATTTTATAAAATACAATTAAAGTTTATTTACTTTGGCGGTTACCTTGATTTCACTTCTTTTTCATCGTTCATACATCGTGTTTAATGTTTGATTACATTCATTCCCCTACTCTAGTTTGATTCTCGATACTTACTCAGTGAATACAGGTAGTTTCTTTTTACTTCTCACCATATTTACTTACCTAGATGGTCAATAAACTATTCAATTGACCATGGTAGTCATTTTGATTGATTTGGAGGAGTTTTATGATGAGAGTGTTTGAAGTTGGTTGTGGAGTGTTGTCGATGAGTTTTGAGAGGAGTGGATTGATTTTAAGGGTCTTTCGTATGGGTTCGTGTTTGGTTTTGGTTTCCATTTAAACCCTAGATACTATTTTACATTTTGTATTGATTAGTGTGATTCCAATGATGATTTTAATGAGATTAGATTTGATTCATTCACGAGTGTGTTTACAAGGCTTGAGAACCAAGACTCCATAGCATTAGAGGTTGATAGGAAAATCAAAAAAACTATCCACGGGAGAACTATTATTGTCAGATGTTTTTGTATAACTAATTTCTTTCCCATGTAAATAGTTACAATTTCATGAATACCATGATGCACCAATTTTATTGTTGCACAATTTTGATGAAAATACAATCTAACTTTATTTACTTTGGCGGTTACCTTGATTTCACTTCTTTTTCATCATTCATACATTGTGTTTAATGTTTGATTACATTAATTCCCCTATTCTAGTTTGATTCCGATACTTATTGAGTGATCTGGGTAGTTTCTCTTTACTTCTCACCATGTTTCCTTACCTAGATGGTCAATAAACTATTCTGTTGATGCATGGTAGTCATTTTGATTGATTTGGAGGAGTTTCTAGGTGAGATTGTTTGAAGTTGGTTGTGGAGTTCTCTATGAGTTTTGAGAGGAGTGGATTGATTTTAAGGGTCTTTCGTATGGGTTCTTGTTCGGTTTTGGTTTGCATTTAAACAATAGATACTATGTTACGTTTGTGATTGATTAGTGTGATTCCAAGGATGATTGTAATCAGATTAGATTGGATTCATTCACGAGTGTGTTTACAAGGCTTGAGAATCAACACTCCATAGCATTAGAGGTTGTTAGGAAAAGCAAGAAACTATCTACGGGAGAACTATTGTTTTTAATGTTTTTGTATAACTAATTTTTTTCCCATGTAAATAGTTATGGTTTCATGAATACCAAGATGCACCTATTTTATAGTTGCACAATTTTATAAAATACAATTATAGTTTATTTACTTTGGCGGTTACCATGATTTCACTTCTTTTTCATCATTCATACATCGTGTTTACTGTTTGATTACATTCATTCCCCTATTCTAGTTTGATTCTCGATACTTACTCAGTGAATACGGGTAGTTTCTTTATACTTCTCACCATGTTTCCTTACCTAGATGGTCAATAAACTATTCAGTTGATGCATGGTAGTCATTTTGATTGATTTGGAAGAGTTTTGAGGCGAGAGTGTTTGAAGTTGGTTGTGGAGTGTTGTCGATGAGTTTTGAGAGGAGTGGATTGATTTTAAAGGTCTTTCGTATGGGTACGTGTTCGGTATTTGTTTCCATTTAAACACTAGATACTATTTTACATTTTTTATTGATTAGTGTGATTCCAATGATGATTTTAATAAGATTAGATTTGATTCATTCACAAGTGTGTTTACAAGGCTTGAGAATCAAGACTCCATAGCATTAGAGGTTGATAGGAAAAGCAAAAAACTATCCACGGGAGAACTATTGTTGTCAGATGTTTTTGTATAACTAATTTCCTTCCCATGTAAGTAGTTACAATTTTATGAATACCATGATGCACCAATTTTATTGTTGCACAATTTTGATGAAAATACAATCAAACTTTATTTACTTTGGCGGTTACATTGATTTCACTTCTTTTTCATCATTCATACATCGTGTTTAATGTTTGATTACATTCATTCCCCTATTCTAGTTTGATTCCCGATACTTATTGAGTGAATACGGGTAGTTTCTCTTTACTTCTCTCCATGTTTCCTTACCTAGATGTTCAATAAACTATTCTGTTGATGCATGGTAGTCATTTTGATTGGTTTGGAGGAGTTTTGAGGTGAGATTCTTTGAAGTTGGTTGTGGAGTGTTCTCGATGAGTTTTGAGAGGAGTGGATTGATTTAAGGGTCTTTCGTATGGGTTCGTGTTCGGTTTTGGTATGCATTTAAACAATAGATACAATGCATTTGTGATTGATTAGTGTTATTTCAATGATGATTGTAATCAGATTATATTTGATTCATTCACAAGTGTGTTTAGAAGGCTTGAGAATCAAAACTCCATAGCACTAGAGGTTGATAGAAAAAGCAAAAAAACTATCCAAGGGAGAATTATTGTTTGATGGTTTTGTATAACTAATTTCCTTCCCATGTAAATAGTTAAGCTTTCATGAATACCATGGTGCACTAATTTTATAGTTGCAAAATTTTGATTAAAATACAATTAAACTTAGTTTACTTTGGCGGATACTTTGATTCACTTACTTTTCATCGTTCATACATCGGGTTTCATGTTTAATGATTGATTACATTCATTCCCTTATTCTTGTTTGATTCCCGATACTTATTGAGTCAATACGGGTAGTTTCTTTGTACTTTTCACCATGTTTCCTTGCCTAGATGGTCAATAAACTATTTAGTTGATGCATGGTAGTAATTTTGATTGATTTGGAGGAGTTTTAAGGTGAGAGTGTTTGAAGTTGGATGTGGAGTGTCTAGATACATGTGTACCTAGTTTCTGAGCTTAATGTAATATGTCTTTATTGTCTTACACATATGTAATTGAATGGGTAATTAATGAAATACAATGTGTGGTTGTGCTTATAATGTTTATTATTTCATTGATTAGTAGTTTAACGCTTATTGAACTGACTATATAGGTTTATGGTTGTTTGAATGAATCTTAATAATGTAATTATTAATAAATACATTCAAAGTTAGTAATATGAAGCTCTCATGCGAATGGCCCATGCTAATGGACCATACGCATGAACAACTTCATGCGAATGACTCAGTCGCACGACTGAACCAGGAGACTGGATCAGTCACACGAGTGTAACATGAGATTGACTCAGTCGCACGACTGAACACTCAGTCGTGCGAATGGATCAACCACATGGCTCAATCGCACGACTGAACCATGCTAATGGTTCAGACGCCTGAATATGAAAAAACAAAAGAATTGCAAACACTTCGACTACATACATACCCTAGCCGTCCAGAGACCTCTAAGAACCTGTTCCAAGTTCATAGATCGTACTAGATCGATTCCAAATCGTTCTTAACCTTTAGATTCAATCTATAATTGTTTCTACGTGCGTTCTCACTAATTGGATCACCAATCAAATAGGATTCCGCACTATTTGATTCGGTATACACGTTTATCAGTTAGTATTTCGTTCAATACACGATCCTAACAAGTGGTATCAGAGCTTTGGCTCTTGATTTACGTGTGATTCAATCGTTTTTGATACAAAAATTGTGTTTTTCACTAAAAAACGCAATCTTTTTGTGTCAAACGGTGTCTTAGACGTCTCATGTTCGTAAAGTTTAGTTTTTCCAGCATACGGCAATTTGGGTTAGTGAAAATTTGTCTTTTTGCGGCCAAAACACCTTAAACCTATGAATTTTTGAAATCCAGCAGCTTCAGTCGCACGATTGACTCAATCGCACGACTGGATACATACGCATCCCTCATACGCACGATTGAACTCATTCGTACCTCCATTCGTACGACTGAGCAGTCTATTCGTATTGTTCAACCGCACTTCTTCATTCGCCCGACTGAGCCATCCGCATTAGTTCAGTCGCACGATTGAACCATCCACATTGTTCAATCGCACGAATAGCCCAATCGCATACTTCCATTCGCACAAGTGAAACAGTTTGTTCCCAAGACTAAAGTTAATCGCAATGGAGGACCAATACTCAGCATTCACAGCAGGGAGAGACTCACGTATTCAGAATTTACTGCTACTGGAGAATGAAGTGGGGAATCACAATAAACCCCCTAAGCTAATCACCTTAGACGAATACCCACAATGGAAGCAACGTTTCGAGATCTACTTAAATGGAGTAGATCCCAATCTGTGGGAATCTATAGAGACGGGGTACAGCATGCCAGTAGAAGCTGATGGTGTCAAACTTACACTAGGTGGCATGAATGATGGACAGAAGGTCAAATACAATGCTGAGAAGAAAGTCTATGCTTTGCTTACACAGTCAATTCCGAAGGATATTTTCCAGCAATTTTCTGAGTATACACAAGCAAAGAAATTATAGGATGCATTAGAGAAAGATATGACGGGAACGCATCATTAAAGGCCATAAAGGCTAAGGATTTGAAGAAGGAGTTTGACAACTTCTCTTCGATGGGTAAAGAAAGCCTGGATGATGTTATCGATAGGTTCTACCACTTGATGAGTGAGATGCACACTCATGGAGTAACGACGTCAATGGAAGACAAAGTGTCAAACTTTGCTAATGGTTTGCCAGAAAAATGGGTTTCCTTTGTCTCCAATCTCAGACAGAATGGTATGCTAACGAAGTTAGATATAAATGATTTCATTCTGAAGCTGAGAGAGGAAGAATTAAGGATGAAATACAGAGCCCAAAAGTCTTCTTATGATCAAAATTCGGCACTGTACAACACGACTCCACAAGCCAAAACGTCTGGAGCACCACTTCAGACGACTTTTGTGTCAAGTTCAGATAGTCCTTCTCAAGCCTCTACTTCAGGGTCAGAAACATCAGGGTCGTCTGGTACCCAATACATTGCACCTGCAGCAAATGCTACAAAACTGAAAACCGAGAATCTCGGTAATGTGACAGTAGAAGTAGCAAGAGAGCACATGGATCTCTTAGCAACTGTAGTCCACTCCTATGATGGACTAATTGCTGGGAAAATAGGGAACTGCCATCTGGCTTATGAGGACTACGAGCAGGTGGATGAGACAGAACTGGAAAGGATGGATATAATGTGGGAAAATAGGGAACTGCCATCTGGCTTATGAGGACTACGAGTAGGTGGATGAGACAGAACTGGAAAGGATGGATATAATGTGGGCCTTAGCAAGTGCTGTCCAGAGAGCTAAGAAGTTTGTCAAGAAGACCGGACAAAACTTGGTTGCAACTAAGGACACTACCTTTGGTTTCGACAAGACCAAGGTAACCTGTTTCAACTGTGGCGAAAAGGGGCACTTCAAACGAGAGTGTGTGAAGCCTAAGAAAACTGGAAACGAGAATCCATTCTTGTCCTTCAATTGTCTGGATAAGCCCACTAGCAGCCTATTTCATCAAGCAAGGATCCTAAAGCATTGACTGCCCATGATGACGAGGGACAGGACTGGAGCTTTCGGTTTGTCTCTCCGGGAGAATCCAACATTGCTAGTGTTGAGGACTTAGATGACGATTCAGCTAGTGAAGGAGATATTGCAGTGGAACTTGCTATGTCAAACACTAAAGAGACTGCAACTGTGGTCAATTACATGCCTGAAGAAGGGACAACTACAATAACGTCAGAATCACCAGAACCAGAAACACCAGATTCTGCTTTGATGGCTGATTCATCAGAACCTCCTCAGGTAAGTACTATTGACCAACTTTTCAATAATCATGCTTGTTCTGATTGTAATAAATTTAGGGAAAGCATAGATTTAAAATTTGCTAGGTTATTAGATCATAATGATAGCTTAGTAAAGGACTTACAACTGTGCACTGAAGCTAACAGAGTTTTAAAACAAAATGAGCACAGTTACAAAGAAAAGATACACCTATTGAACAAACAGCTTAGGTAAACAGAAGTAGTAGCCTTTAACCAAGCTAATGACATTAGGTACTATTTAACTCCCTAGAAGACATTAAGAAACAAAAAGCAGTTTTAGAAGTAGAAGTTAATTCATTAAAGCAAAAACTGCATAGTTGGACAAGTTCATCTCATATTGTCCAACACTTAGTGAGAGAGCGTAATAATGGGGAGGGTTTGGGATATAAAGTGGTTCCACCACCACCTGAGACCTTTATGAACACTAAAAGTAAACCAATCAATAATAATCCAATCAAGGATCATATGGTGTCCACTCCTCTTGTAAGTGATCCAGATTCCACATGAAAATCAAATGAATCTGGAACTATACAAAAGGAGGCTACGTCAAAGGCAAAAGGTAAAATGCCTTGTGTTAATCTGGAAAAAGAGTTTGAAAATGTTAATATAAAGTCTAGTTAAAACACAGTCAAATCTGAACCTAAAAAGACCATTAATGTTAACCAGTCACGAGTTTCTAGTCAAAGTCCATATAAAGAAAATGGAAAGGATGTTAAAAATGTTAAACAACTAAATTTGTTAAACAAGATAAAACATCTAAAGAAGTAGAGTCAAAACCCAAACAGAACAATGTCACTCGGGTGTCACACACGTCTCCACAAAAACAGTTAAATCATAAAGTTGAAAGCAGGTCATGCTACAACTGTGGATAGTGTGGACACATTGCGTCTAACTGTCCTTACTATCAGACACCTAGGAAGAAAGTTGAACTTCGGGAACCAAAACCTAGGTCTTCTAAGAGGAGCTCAATGACTCCACCTAGAAGAGCTAGTGAACCTAAAGTTCAACCCATTAGCCAGTCGTCTGTTTATCACAAACAGTCATTACACAAAGCTGGTTTATGGAAAGAAAAATCAACCTCAATGTCTGAAAATGAGGACAAGAAGACAACTGAGCTTCCCTCACCCTCTAAAGGTCAATTGGTTGAATTTATAATGTGTGATGCCTCTGGGAAACCCAAGCCAGTAAAGGCTTGGGTCCCTAATCTGAACTAATGGTTTTCAATTGAATGTGCAGGGTGTTCGCTATAGTGCTGAAACCAACACGTGGATTGTCGATAGCGGAGCATCCAGGCACATGACTGGGAACAGGGCACTCTTATCAAACGTCAAACAAATAAAAGGAGGCCATGTTTCATTTGCTGGAAACAAAGGAGGGTATATCATAGCTCAAGGGAAAGTGGGAAATCAGAAAGTAAAGTTTGACAAGGTAAACTACGTACAACAACTTCAAAATATCTTACTTTCTGTATCCCAAATTTGTGATAAGGGTTTAAAGTAGTATTTGATAACAAGAAGTGTTATGTCCTAAAAAAGGACTATGTGATCCCGGAGGACCAAGTCTTATTGTCTGCCTCAAGATATAATGACCTTTATGTCTTGGATCTTTCAAAGGCCTCCACAACGGATCATCAAGTTTAGTTCTTCTTGTCAAAGGCTATTGAGAAGGACTCCATCTCCTGGCATCGGAGAATGGGACACATTAATCCACGGAAGATGAATCACTTGATCCAGAATGATCTAGTGTGAGGAGTTAACGTCAAAAACTTCCAAGTTCCGGATTTCTGTGTGGCGTGCAAGAAAGGCAAACAGACGAAGAAGTCTCATAAGGAAAAGAAAATTAATTCCATCGAACTTCCTCTTGAACTTCTTCACATGGATCTGTTTGGTCCAGTCAGTACAAGAAGCATTGCAGGCGACTTGTACTGCTATGTAGGTACTGATGACTACTCAAGATTTTCTTGGGTAATGTTTCTGAAATCCAAATCCGAAACATTTGAGTCTTTCAAGAAATTAGTAACTACACTAGAGTCTCTGTACAAGCTGAAGGTAAGACAGGTACGCTCAGACAACAGAACCGAGTTCAAGAATCAGTGGATGGAGGCTTACTGCAAGGAAAAGGGAATTGTGCACCAGTTCACCTCTGCCTACACACCTCAGATGAATGGCGTTGCTGAGAGAAAGAATTGCAGCTTGATAGAGACAGCACGGACAATGCTAGCGGACTCGAAACTGCCTATCCAATTCTAGAATGAGGCAGTGGCAAATGCGTGTTACACGTTAAATCGAGTTCTGGTAGTTAAACGCCATGGCAAGACGTGTTACGAGTTACTATAACAACGTAAACCTAATCTAGAGTATCTCGAACCGTATGGCGCACCGTGCACCCTACTGAAGAAGACTCAGGAGGGAAAATTCAGCGAGAAGGCTGAAGAAGGTATCTTTCTAGGATACAATATACCGAATAAGAGAGTTTACAACAACTCAACGGGTCTAGTAGAAGTATGGTGTAACGTGGACGTTTAAAGATACACCACCCCACCTGCTGGAAAAGGACCCGCCTTCTTTTTCGACTATGATGGATCTTCAAGTCCTTCAACATACCTCTCTCCACTTCTGACGAAGAGTTAGCAACCAAGATGATGTATGACGTCTTGAACACACCGTCACAAGATTCAACATCATCTAGTTCATAAGGTGACTCGTCTCACCACTCAGGGGGAGCATTCGAAGTAAGTGACTCCTCCTCAGAAGATGAAGCTGTGGAGAATGACCAGAACAATCAGGAGGAACAGGTTCCCATTCTTGCAAGTCCCCAAGCATCTGACATTGATGCCTCTGCGTCTTCGGAACCTCAAACTCCTACTGCCTCAGATACAGAACCAAACGTTCATAATCTTGACTCTGAGGTAGTTGTTCCCACCACTCCTGGATCACGCTTAAATGTCTATCATCCCCTGGACAATGTCATTGGGGATGTCAGATCAGGAGTGCAGACAAGAAATCAGCTATATTCAGCTGATTATGCCTCGGTAATGGAAAAAGGATACCTTCACGACGGTGCTTAGTTGTTTTGTGTCTCAGTTTGAGCCAAAATACGTCTGTGAAGTCCTGAATGATGAGGCATTGGTAAGTGCCATGCAAGAAGAACTTCTTCAGTGCAAGAAGTTAGGTGTATGGACTCTGGTGGATAGACCTAAAGGTGCTAAGGTCATTGGCACCAAATGGGTCTTGAAATGCAAGAAAGATGACCAAGGCGTCATCATCAGGAACAAGGCTCGACTTGTAGTTCAAGATTTTGACAAGTCGAGGGAATAGATTACGATGAAGTGTTTGCACCCGTGGCAAGAATGGAAGCCATCCGCATCTTCCTTGCCTATGCATCGTATATGAAGATTAAAGTTTATCAACTGGTTGTGAAGAGTGCATTCCTTCATGGTGAAATCCGAGAGACAGTGTACGTCAGTCAACCAGAGGGATTTGAGGATCCATATCATCGGGATAGAGTTTACAAACTCGACAAGGCTTTATACGGGCTTCATCAAGCCCCAAGGGCCGGTATGAGAAACTCTAGACTCACCTTGTGAAACATTGCTTTCGCAGAGGTGTTATTGATTGCACTCTGCTTATCAAAGAGAAAGATGGTGATTTACAGCTTGTTCAAATCTATGTTGAAGACATCATCTTCGGGTCAAAGAACTAAGAATTATGTAAAGAGTTTGAAGCAGTAATGAAGGCTGAGTTTGAGATGAGTGCCATGGGAGAGATGAAGTTCTTTCTAGGGTTACAGGTGGATCAGACACCAAAGGGAATATTTCTACATCAGACCAAGTATGTAGGAGATATTCTTAGTTGGTTTGACATGGAGAAAGCTTCCGCAGCTGGGACTCCACTTGCTACAAACCATGATGTAGCAACCGACGAGAATGGTGATCTGGTCGATGCCACCATGTATCGAGGAATGAATGGTTCTCTCATGTACCTCACTGCCTCAAGACCTGATATCATGTAAGCGACATGTCTATGTTCAAGATATCAGGCAAAGCCAAAAGTTAATCATCTGATAGGATCAAAAGATATCCGTTATCTAAGGGTACACAAAGTGTATGACATCACTTGAGCTTACGTATAGTGACTCTATAAGATGCTATCTACATCAGCATTCATTCTTGAAGGGTTACACCTGGCAGTGTAAGAAGCAGACCTCGGTTGCTTTGTCAACCTGCGAAGCCGAATACGTTGCTGCCGCAAGTTGCTGTTTACAAATCATATGGATACAACAACAAATGCGGGACTACAGTTTGAATTTCTCTTCTACTCCTATTTTTGTTGATAACTCTGTTGCAATTGCAGTAACTAAAAATCCGGTACAACATCCTACGACCAAACACATCGGCGTAAAATATCACTTTATACGTGACTGTTTTGAAAAGAACCTAATCAATGTGGTTAAAATAAATACTGATTTTCAACGCGCTGACCTCTATACAAAAGCTTTTGATAAACCACGTTTTCTATATTTGTTAGAGGTCAACTGCGTTAAGAAGAAAAGTGATGTAATTCTAGAAGATGACCATGTTTAGTCCGATGCATATAGTCCATTTTTCTTTTAATTTTTATTTTCTTTATTTATTTATTTTATTTTATGTTTTAATTAAATTGATGTTATTTCTTCACCTATTAAAATCCTAAAAACGCAAATCGTTTATGGTTTTAGAATTTTAGGGGGAGAACAGGTTTAGTTAACAACATTAAAAAAAATAATAATAATAATAAAATAAACGAGGGAGAAGGAGAGGCTAGCTGATAGAAATCAGATCGTATTTGTGATACCGATTCAATAAATTTGGAAAATGATAGTACATAGGAACAAACCATTTGGGACTCTTACAAAATTATATTGAATTAGATGCGAAGTTCAAAGTATAAGTCTGTGTAGTCTGAGCAATATAAAAGGAAAAATGATAGTAAAAATGGTTACTACTAAGGTAACACAAAGAAAGTAGACCTAGAGGTTGATAGAACACAGATGATATGTCAGTAGATTCAACACAATAGATGATTAGACATTGTTGGTGATCTCAGGAACAAACTAAGTTGTTCAACAAGCTGTGGGTTATCATCTTATCCCTGGTTAGCAATTCTAATAAGGGGTGACGAGCAAAATAAACGCCGCAAATGTGTGCGTATGACCAAAATATGAGCAAAAGCACATAAAGAAAAAATGCAAAAGCAATCAAACTAATAACCTATGTTGTTGGTGAGATCTGTGCAAAAAGAATAAAAGTGCTCAAACAAGAAGATAGGTTATGTGCCTATCTGCTGTGTGGTGGCACTGACTTGAGGATAAGCATAACCTATATAATCTAGTATTCATTGTTATTTGCCGCCTCTCTGCTGTGCGATGGCACTGACCTGAGGCTTGGCTTCTCCTTGAAAGCTCTAAGAATAGTTTCTTCTTGAATACTACCCTGAGACCGCTCAAAAATCTCCTGAGGAATGTTGATTACCATATAAGCGTGGGATCCACAAAAGCTTGTTGAAATAATTAAACCTTAAACTATCACCAATCTATGTCAAAACTCTGTGTATGGATTTAAGAGGATAAGTATATTGACAATCATCATGGCTACAATTCTTGAAAGTCCAAATCAATGTGGGGATCTAATAGTACTAGTATGATTTCCTAAATTTGCTAACGACTCTAGATGAAAAACAAGAATAGAGCATCAAAAAGTTTTGATAAGATGTCCCAAATGATTTGACGTACCTGTATGATTCCAAACTGAATCAGTCCACTTATGGTCAAAATGAATTGAAGCTGCCCTTTCAGGAAATGAATCTTTTAAATTTCTATCTTAGAATTTCCACCTCACACAAAACCACAAAAACAAGTTTTAGTTTTGTATTTCAATTTTAGTCTTTTATTTTGTTTAAATTTCATCAATTTAGTTTGTTAAACATCGGACTATGCCATGGAATTCAATCGGGGATTTAATCACCTAAAAAGGTCACGTCTTAGGTGACCACACAAGTTTTCAAATGTGAAATGGTTCACGTCTGAGGTGACAAAGTGTGTGTTTTGTTTAAAAGGATCACGACTGAGGTGATCAAAAGTTTTCAAAATTAAAATGATCATGTCTGAGATGATCGAATTCTCATAATGTTTAATCAATAAGTTAAAAGGTGTAATAGGTCAAATGGTCATAAAGTCAAAATCATGAGTATGATCCATTCGCACGACTGGACCATGAGTATGGACCAGTCGTACGATTGGAGGATACGAATGAGCCCAATCGCACGATTAACCCACACGTATGGGACATACGTGCGATTGGACCATAAGCATGAATAAAATCACACGATTGGATGACTAAAATGAGCCAGTCGCATGAATGAAGGTGACTGAATGACACAGTCGCACGACTAACTTCTAGTCGCACGACAGAAGGTGACCGACTGTGTTAGTCGCACGACTGATCTTCAGTCGCACGACTGAAGGAAACCCTAGTATAAAAAGAGGGGGAGTCGGTCGCAGTCATTCATCACTCCCAAATCGCCCCCAAATCGCACGACTTACCTATACTCTGCCAAACTTTCGTTTGATTGTTATTACACACTTATTACTGCATTTTGACGATTTTGAGTTGTTATACACGTAATGTGCGCTGTGATTCACTCATCTATCCATTGATTCAGGCCCTAACACGACCAATTTCGATCCTAACAAGAACCGAAACCTAGTTTGTCTAAGAAACTAATTAAACTAAGCACATTGTTAAATTAAAGGTTGTTAGGTGCTATATCAGTCATCTGCGAGACTAATGAACCAAATCACGATGTCTAATTTCAAGAATTGGTCAAAATTTGATTTTGAATTAAACAGTAAGTCTGTCATGCGAATGGACAACCTGATGAACCTCAGTCGCACGACTGAGCTGGGCGAAGGGCTAAACCGCACGACTGAACCATGCGTATGAGTTCAGTCGCACGACTGGTGTAAACGTATGGGATAGCATACGAATGAGCCTAGTCATATGCTCAGTCGTACGTAGGAGGCCATTCGTACGACTAGATCTCAGTCGCACAGCTCATTCGCACGACTTGATCTCAGTCGCACATTTTCATTCGCACGACAGAACAAAAATCTTCAAGTTCAAATGAATCAAATTGTTACTTATTGACAGACACTAATGTTTATGTGCATTGTGTAACAGATGGCTAGTGTTGGACTATGAGCACGAAGCACAACATCTGTGCTCATCTGGATCTGACTTCCAGGAATGCAGCTGAATTCTCAGGCATTATTACCTTCCTACGGAGATCGAGGATCTTTCGTGCCATCTCGACTCCGTGCACACCATACCGCTCGGTTCAGCAGGCCTTCTGGGAAGGCGCGGTTGTTGATAGGACATCAGAGCCCCACCAGATCAGGAGCTCTATCTTTGGTTAGGATATAGAGATCACAGAGGATGATCTTCGTACTGTTCTAGAGTTCGGGGATGATGCTGACTGTCCCACTTGACTACACCCCCTTACTGTTCGAGGATGTTTCATGCGAGCTAAGTACTCTAGGGACCTCAATGCAGGGGTGCTCAACAAGAGCAACCTGTGCCCCCAGTTCAAGTACCTCGCACATGTGCTGCTGAAGTGCATAGCTTCATGGAAGGGAGGGTTCGACGAGCTCTCAGATCAGATTCAGAACGCTTACGCAGCGTTGGTGCTGAACCACCTGTTCAGCTTCTCTAAGATGATCTTCGCCTATCTGGTGGAGAATATTAATGGGAAATGGAATGAGGGGTTCTGCATGTACCCTCGATTCATCTAGATGATTATCGATAAGAAACTACCATCGCTGCCTAGGGAAAAGGAGGACGCTGTGGTACTTGAGGTGATGGACGACACCACACTGGGTTGTATGAAGGTTTACAAGGGGAAGCTGGTTAAGCCCCCTGTGAGGAGATTATTCGGGCATCTGGCACGGGAGGATTACGTGGCGCCAGCGAGGCGTAAATGGCGCCACGCAAACAGTGATTCTGATGCTGAGCAACTTGTGCTCCCGGACGATGATTCCGACGACGATGATAGCGGTGATGGTGGAGATGCAGGGCCCACTCAATTGAGGGCCCCCACTGCTGATATAGTATCTCCAGCACCAACCCAAGGTGGGACAGAGACTGCGGGCTTCCATCAGGACTTCTGACTTGATGAGGAGGAGGAGTCGGATGAGGAGCCGTTGACTCGAACGGTGGGTAGCAAGGTGGTTGCCACCGAACGAGGGCTTAGGGCAGTTGGTGAACACCTGGGAGGGTCTGGGGAGACTATGACTGATCCAACCTACACCCTAGATCAGCCCAGCATCCCAGGGGGAGCATCCACCTCGAGGGGTTCGAGGAAGAAACGGATGGCTCAGCCCCACGGGATAAAGACGAAGAGGAGAAGGATGACCTTTATCACCACCACCACTATAGCCACCACTACCACCACTCCACCTACCACCACTACCACTCCACCTACCACCACCACTACCACCACTCCACCTACCACCACTACCACTCCACCCATCATGACTACCCCACCATCCACATATATCCCACCACCCATCTTCTCTACATCCACCACTACCACCACCACACATGGAGCCGGAACCTCATCACAGGTCCCACCTGCTTTTGGATCCTTTTACCCATCTGTTAGGTTGGAGGAGCAGCTAGCTAACCTAAACCGGTTAGTACTAAAGCTGCTAGCGACGGATGACCAAAGAGCTACTCAACTTAATCAGCTGATGGAGCTCCATGCCTCCCAAGCCCAGAGGATTGAGGCTTAGAGCCTTGAGATCACAGAGCTGAGAGAGATGCAGACACCCTCTGTACAGAGGATACAGGATTTAGAGGCTCAAAACAAGAAGCTCATGTTGAGGCTCAAAGGATCTAAAGATGAGCCACTAAAGATCAGAGAAGGAGATGGAGATGATGGTGATGATGATGACAGTGATGATGGTGATGATAATGACGGTGATGATGATGAGGATGATGATGGTGATGATCAAGGTGACGATACTGAGGGAGGAGATGATGTCGATGCAGGTGATGATGATGATGAAGGAGAAGGAGATACAACTACTACGGGTGCCACATCAGCAAGTGAAAGGAGGACCAAGAAAGCTCAAGACAAAGGTGACTCTACATCAGCCCCGTCAGCAGAGGAACACATGATACAAGACAAGAGTAATGCATAGTTGTTTATGTTATTTAAAATCATGTGTAATTGAATATTGTATCAAACTAATGTACATAATGTTTATATTTTGTTAATGTGGTTCTGTTTTGATTATTGACTAATGGTTGTTGTGTTACGTGTTTTAAATCAAGCAGATCCAAATTGTCAAAGAGATGAATACGATGTTGCTCCCCTCCAGCAGATCAAGACTCAACTAACAATGATTCTTGATCTGCAAGGGATAGTCAGGAGATCCGTGAGTTACACTCCTGAAAAGGGAGAAATAATTCATGATCTCACTGATGAGAAATTGGCCGAAATGTTCCGACTCAATCTTGATGAGATTGTGAAGGATGCTCCTACCGTAACTGTGGAAAGTGACGATGAACTGAATGATATTGACGAGATAGAAATTGAGGATGTCACGGCCCAACATTATCCAGAGTATACTGACAACGAAGGAAATGTCGTTCTTGATCTGGGAGACACCCTTGTCAGTGATACCTTTGAAACTCAGGATAAAATGGAGCAGGAGTCAGAGAAGGACAAGGAGAAAACCCAAGCCTCAGAAGCCGATGTCAACATCAGAAAGGCTGAATGGGCAACATGTTTTGCAGAGCTTAGAGCCCAGCGTAGTGCTCCAAAGTCATTTGTCTACACCAAACTCTACAAAGTGAAGAAGCATCACAAGGTGTCAGGCAAAATCATAGCGTGGGCCTATTTTGAAGATCTTAAAGTTTATGTTGTTAAGAGAGAGAAAGGGATCGAGTACTTCAGATTCCCACACGATCTGAAGACTCTTCCGGGTTTTGAGCTTAACCAGTTAGAAAAGTTGAAGTTGCTATACACTGACCCTCGTAAGATGTCAAGCTGGTTTGAAGCTGCTCTAAAGAGAGAGTACCACACCAGGTAGGTCAACTTCAAACCTCAACTACCAACGAGGTATATCAAAAGATCTGAAGTTGATGCCATTACTGGAAAGCCAAAAGTAGTGCTGAAGTGGAGTCCTCTGCGCACGATGTCTAGAATCCCTCTACGGGAAATGCCACAGGACTTCACTCCACACTTCAAGTGGTGGTACTATGATTGAAGAACAGATGAGGCGGTCATAGTACTGAACAGAAATGGAAATATGGAAACTATCAGGGTATTTGACCCCATGTGGCTCACTAACTTGTCGGCTGATGATGTTTACACATTATACAAGTGGCCACTGTTCTATGACGCGCAAGATATTGTACAAGCCCTCCAATTCCAAAACGTGATCAGACTCTGCTTTGCATTTGAAATACATGCAGGAGTTACAAGAGAGGAGAAGTACAAGAAATATGAGGAGCTTATGAAGAATGTAAGACAATAGATGAATCTAGGTCCAAGGGGAGTTTGTAGATACATGTGTACCTAGTTTCTGAGCTTAATGTAATATGTCTTTATTGTCTTACACATATGTAATTGAATGGGTACTTAATGAAATACAATGTGTGGTTGTGCTTATAATGTTTATTATTTTATTGATTAGTAGTTTAACGCTTATTGAACTGACTATATAGGTTTATGGTTGTTTGAATGAATCTTAATAATGTAATGATTAATAAATACATTCAAACTTAGTAATATGAAGCTCTCATGCGAATGGCCCATGCTAATGGACCATACACATGAACAACTTCATGCGAATGACTCAGTCGCACGACTGAACCAGGAGACTGGATCAGTCGCACGAGTGTAACATGAGAATGACTCAGTCGCACGACTGAACACTCAATCGTGCGAATGGATCAACCGCATGGCTCAATCGTACGACTTAACCATGCTAATGGTTCAGATGCCTGAATGAGAAACCCTAACCTATAAATATGTTGGACCAAAAGAACCAATGAGCCAGATCAGAAAAACCTTTAAGTCCCACAGACATCATAACAACTGAAGTGATCTACATCTGCTGAAGACAAAGGCTGAAGACAAAGTCTGAAGACAAAGTCTGAAGACAATAGCTGAAGACAAAGTCTGAAGACCAAGTTCTCAGAAGTTGTCACAACAGCTGAAGTAGTTCTTTTTAGTAGTTAAAATGTTTTACTTTTCAGTAGTTTCTTTTCAGTAGTTTTATTTTTGTAAAACATCTAAAGTTCTTACACTTTAGATGTTATAGCTTCAGTCATTGTAATTTTGGTTTATACTTAGCTTTTTGTGAAGGTGTCCTCAGCTGTTGTGGACATCTTCAGTAGATTAGTTTTCTTCCAGTATTTTGTATGAATCAGTTAGATGTCACTATCAAGTGACATCAGCTGACGTCACATTCCTTTATAAAAGGAATGTTGACCTAATTGTTTTGTAACCGAAGCATTTGCGTGAATGAAAATCTTCCATTTGCAGAAAATCCTCTCTCTATAATCGTCATAGTGTGATTGAATATTCATACTTGTCTTGCTTAAATTTGATCTAATTTCTGTTATATTCCGCTGCAAATTCTAATCTAATTGATCAAACTAGATCCGATCCTATCAAATGGTATCAGATCCGGTTAATCATTGATCGATTTAACAATTGATCATTGAAACTGCTCTTTTGATATCTAAGTTTGATCGAATTAGCAAATATGCAAGAATTGGTTATAGAGTTTGATTTTCTGTTGCTTCCGGTCAATTAATTTGAGATTCGAATTGTGTTGTTGAGTTTTTGAGCTAGACTTATTAAAATCTCATTGAATTTTTTTGAATTGGTGAAAATGACTACATGAATCAATGATCCTCACAATATTGGCTCCTCAACAAAGCCTCTGATGCTTGTTAGGAGTGAGTATAACATATGGCAACGCCGAATGCTCCATCACCTGTCTGTTAACAGTTCAGGTTGTTGGAAGTCTGTGGTTCATGGACCATATAAGCCTATGGTGAGTAATCCGGAAACCAATGAGATGGTTCCGAAGAAGAAGGAGCAATATTCTGATGAGGATCTAAAACTGTTTGAAATTGATGCTAAAGCCCATGGAATTCTGGCCATGGCACTGCCTAATGAAATCTACTCTGGACTTATGCATCATGAAACTGCTCATGATCTCTGGGTTGCTCTAAAAGAACAATTTGGAGGAACTGATGAGGTCTTAGCAAACAATAGAGAAATCCTTGCCCAGCAATATGAGACATTCTCTCATAGAAAGGGTGAGTCACTGACTCAACAGTTTGAGCGATTTTCCTATTTGATATCTGAGCTAAAAATGGTTCAACATGAATATACAAACAGTCAGATGAACAACAGATTCCTCAGATCCCTGCCTGAGAGATGGGACACATATACCATTGTCCTACGCTCCAGTGCAAATCTGGACACTCTATCTCTTACCCAACTTCATGGGAAACTCTTAAGATTTAAAAGAGAGATAGAACAGGAAAGGAAACTGGCTTCATCTGGGAAGCTCACTGATGACTTTGTACAAGGAAATACTGCTCTGGTAGGTCATGAGTCAGAATATGCTGCATCAGAAAGTTCTTATGATGAGCATATAGATATCTCTTCAAACAGTGGAGATCATGCTTTTGTTGGTGTTGATGGTAATTCAAGGTTTAGTGTTGATAATTTGTGCTTTTTGATGGATGATTTGAAAGGAATTGCTGATGATGATCTGGAAGAGATGGATATTTTGAGCCAAATGGCATTAATCAATATCAGATCTCAAAAGTTTTACAAAAGGACAGGTAGAAAATTCCCTGGTCTCTCTAGAAAAACCAAAGTTGGTTTTGATAAGAGCAAGTTGAGATGTCATAAGTGCCATAGACTTGGACATTTTGCAAGAGAGTGTAGATTATCTGGATCAAACTCATCTGCACCCTTTGTGACTTTTCCAAGCAATAGCTCACAAACCAAAGGGAAACATTCTACCAGTTCTGATCATCATTCACAAATTCAATCATCTCCTGCATTTTTTGTTCCTCAAGGTCCAATGCCATATCCTTATCCATGTTTTTACATGCCTCAGTCTAGTCAGGTTCCTGTACCCATGGCTCAACAACCACATGCCCTACCTGATCCTCAACCATCTCAACCAAATCAACAATCTCAATCTCAATCACATCAAAGCTTTTTCACACCTGAGGTTGTTGACTGGAGCAGCTTACCAGATGATAGTTCTGGTTATTCTGAACAATTGTTTACTGGTGCTGGTCAACATGGTGGTGAAAACCCTTTTGGAAATCTTGCTCTAATGGCCCTGGAGTCTACTGATGGAAATACTTCATCATCACAGGTACCACAGGTATCTTCTGAGGCTAAGGCCAAGTTGTGTTCTGACTCATGCATAGCTGCTTTTGTTTCAATTAGGGAAGCAAATGTAGCCTTAATTAATCAAAATCTTGACCTAGGGAAAGTGATTTCCAAAAGAAAAGCTAAGTTTGAGTCTGTTTTAAAAGAAAAGGATGAGGAGATTTACAAATTAAAATGCCAAATCACTGATGAAAAAGCAAAGGTAGAGGTCATTTTGGAGAATCATAAGAATCTCAAAGAAACACTTGCAGCTACTCAAGTTAATTGTGAATGTTGGGTAACATCATGCAAGGGATTTGAAATGCTTCTCAGTAAGCAAACAGCTTCAAATATGAAGTTTGGGATTGGGTATAATCATACTATACCTCCTACAGATTTTACTCCCAAGCTAGAAGTAAAATCTGAAGGTGACTGTAATTCCCAAACCACATCATCATGTGTATCATCCTCAAGTGATAATTCAAAATCAGAGGATGAAGTCAGTGTTATTACCTCAGCTAATCAATTTGCTGATGGTCTCACTGCTTCTAAACACATGATCAAAGAGAAACTGAGCAATTCAGGTGTTGTCCCACAAAGTACTCAAAGTACTGAAGGGCAAAACACAACACCTGAAGTTCATTTCAAACCAAATGAAAACAAGCATGGTTTGACAACTGCTGAAAGGTCTATCAGGAAATCCAAAAGTATTGATAGAAAACTTCTGAAGAACAAATCTTCAGTTGTTACAAATCCTTCAGTACTTACTATAAGTACTGAAAGGAAGAAAGTACTGAAGAACACATCTTCAGTAGTTTCATCATCTTCGGCAGTTGATCAACAAAAGATGAAGAGAAAGCCATGTTAAATATGTGGTCTGTTTAATCATCTCACTGATGAATGTTGGTATAACAAGGGTTTAAAATTCAACAAATAGAAAATCATTAAAAAGAAAATGAATAAAATGAAAGATGAATTTCAAACCAAGTTTGTACCACAAACATCTCAATCTGATAACCCAAAGTTTTTTCAAAAAGCTAAAAAGAAGGAAGGGGTACATCACAAAACAGCTGAAAATATTCCTCATGGAATATCAAAAATCTAGACTAAGTCTGTGTCTTTCAAAAAGGATGATTTGGTGAATCACAAGAACAAATCAACAACAAGTACTAATGTGTCAGCTGAGCTGAAGGCTTTGACAACCAATCAGACACAACTTGTTATGATGGTTCAACATCTGTTGGGGAGAGTTAGCCAATTAGATGTATCTGTGATTAAACCACTGAAAAGGAAAACTAAGCCAAAATCAAAGGAATCCTTTGCAGCACCATCTCCACCTTCAAAGGCTGTAAATCATGAAAAATCAGTTAGTTTAAAATCTGTTGATGAAAACAGACCCAAAACCAAAATGGTTTGGGTCTCAAAGGCTAACTAATTTCTTGTGCAAAATGCAGGGTTCTTCAGCATGCCAAAGAAGCATCTGGTATGTAGACAGTGGAGGATCTATGCATATGACAGGGAGCAGCTCTCTTCTTCATGATTACTCTCAAGGGAAGAAGGGATTTGTTTCTTTTGGTAATGATGCTAAGGGTTACATCATCGGCAAAGGTTTTGTGTCAAATGGTGAAATAAGGTTTGATGATGTTAACCATGTGGAGAACCTCAAGTACAACCTGTTGAGTGTTAGTCAAATGTGTGATAAAGGGCATGTTGCACTTTTCACAAGTCAGAACTGTTGGATTCTGTCTTCCAAAGTTCTGAAAAGGATTGACAAAATATTGGATGAATATACTCTCCTGAAGGCCAACAGGATTGGAAGAGTATATGACTTAGATTTATCAAAGAAAATTGATCTAAAAGGCCATCCATGTCTGTTCTCTAAAGCCTCTCCTCAGGAATCTGAACTATGGCATAAAAGGCTTGGTCATGTGAATCTTAAAAACATGAACCAGCTTATTCTTCATGGTTTAGTGAGAGGTTTGCCATTGAAGGAGTTCAAATGTGATGACAACTGTCCAGCTTGTTTAAAAGGAAAGCAACACAAAGTTTCATTCCCTCCAATAGAAGAACCAAAGTCCACTGCCTGCTTGCAATTACTGCATATGGATCATTTTGGTCCAGTAAGAGTGATGAGTATGGCAAAGAAAAAATACTGTCTGGTAATTGTGGATGATTATTCCAGATATGTATGGACTTTCTTCTTACATTCCAAAGATGAGGCTGCCCAAATCATCATTTACTTTGTGTTGTATGTGGAAAAGCAGTATTCACTTCCAAGAAGGTGTGTGAGAAGTGATAATGGCACAGAATTTAGAAATCACACTCTTGATGAATTCTATTTAGCTAAGGGAATCAAGAGGCAATATAGCATTCAAAGAACTCCTGAACAAAATGGAGTGGTAGAGAGAAAGAACATGACTCTTATTGAAGCCGCAAGGACAATGTTGGCTGACTCTGGTTTGCCACTAACCTTTTGGGCTGAAGCTGTCAACACAGCTTGCTATGTACAAAATAGGGTGTTAGTAAATCAGAGGTTGATGAAGACTCCTTATGAGTTATTACATCAGTTGGCCCCTCTGATTTCATTATTTAGAGCATTTGGGTGTCCCTGTTATATTCTTAACACAAAGAATCCACTTCAGAAGTTTGAATCAAAGGTGGATGCAGGGTATTTTGTTGGGTATTCATCTACTTACAAGGCATACAGAGTTTTTAATTGCAGAACAAAGATAGTTGAAGAAACTTTGCATGTCAAGTTTAATGAATCTCCAAAAGACAAAATTCCTCAAAACCCTGTGGAGTTATTTGATTTGGACATACTGCAATATGTTCCATATCAGTCTCCATCTGTTGATGTTTCTGAGGATCCATCATCTTCATCTGGTGGTATAGATGCAAGTTGTAGTGATCACCTGCCTGTGTCTACTACACTTGATGTTCCTGTAGCTTCAGCAGCTCCATCCACAACAAATGCTCTACTTCATTTGAACTGCCATCTCACTCTAGGTTTCAAGAGTCTGCATCAACATCTGTTGCTGCTGAATCTCCTACAAACACTTGCACAAATATCATTGAGTACCAAGAACTAAAGAATCATCCCATGTCTCAGATCATTGGTGACATAAATGCTGGTGTTTCAACTAGAAGTCAATTGTCCAATTTCTGTCTCTATGCTCTCTTCATCAGTCAGCAAAAGCCAAAGAACTATCATGTGGCATTAAGAGACAATGGATGGGTTGAAGCCATGCAGCTTGAGCTTCTTCAGTTTCAAAAGCAGCAAGTGTGGGAACTGGTTCCTCTACCCCAAGGTAAGTGTGCAATAGGCACTAAATGGGTGTTTAGGAATAAAACTGATGAAAAAGGCCAGATTGTCAAGAACAAGGCCAGACTGGTTGTACAGGGGTTTTCACAAGAAGAAGGTATTGATTATGATGAAACCTTTGCCCCTGTAGCCAGACTGGAGGCAATCAGATTGTTCTTAGCTTATGCTGCTTTCCATAATCTTAAAGTTTTTCAAATGGATGTTAAAAGTGCATTTTTATATGGTAAAATAAAAGAAGAAGTTTATGTGTGTCAACCACCAGGTTTTGAAGATCATAAACATCCAGATTGGGTGTATAAGCTTGATAAGGCTCTTTATGGGTTAAAACAAGCTCCCAGAGCCTGGTATAAAACACTATCTAACTTTCTTCTTCAAAATAATTTTACTAGAGGATCCATAGATAAAACTTTGTTCATTAAGAAAGTAGGCATGCATAAGCTCCTTGTTCAAATTTATGTAGATGATATTATTTTTGCATCCTCTGATCCACAGTTGTGTGATGCCTTTACTAACTTGATGCAACAAAAGTTTGAAATGAGTGCCATGGGAGAATTACAGTTCTTTCTGGGTTTGCAAATCAAACAAATGGCTGATGGAACTTTCATTCATCAGTCAAAATACACAAAGGATTTGTTGACCAAGTTTGATTTACAAAACTGTAAGCCCTGTTCTACTCCCATGTGCAGCAACACACAACTGGATGCTGATCAGAAAGGTAAAGCAGTTGATGAAACTCTTTACAGATGTATGATTGGTTCCTTGATGTACCTTACAGCTTCTAGACCAGACATTATGTTTGCTACTTGTGTCTGTGCTAGATTTCAGGCTGCACCTAAAGAATCCCATATGATTGCAGTCAAAAGGATCTGTAGATATTTGCAAGGAACTCAATCTCTAGGACTTTGGTATTCCACTGGGCACTCTTGCAAATTAGTTGCTTTCTCTGATAGTGACTATGCAGGGTGTAAGTTAACCAGAAAATCAACCTCTAGTGGATGCCAATTTCTAGGCAATTGTTTAGTTTCTTGGCAGAGTAAGAAACAAACTTCAGTTGCTACATCTACAGCTGAAGCAGAGTACATTGCTGCTGCAAGTTGTTCATCTCAGATACTCTGGCTTCAAAATCAATTATTGGATTATGACATTACAGAGACTAAGACTCCTTTACTGATGGATAGTGCTTCAGCTCTTTGTATCGTTAAGAATCCTGTCCAACATTCTAGGACCAAACATACTGAGATCAGACATCATTTTATCAGGGATTGTTATGAAAAAGGCCTGATTGATCCAAAGTTTGTGCCTAGTGCTGATGAGCTTGCAGATATATTTACTAAGCCTTTGGACAGTGTAACTTTCCAAAATCTTGTGCTCAGGCTTGGTATGCTGCAGCTAGAATGATTTGACAACTACTGATGCTCTTAGTTAATAAGTACTGATGAGCATTAGTATACAGCTATAAAAAATAAGTGCTGATAAGTTATTTTATCTTCAGCAGTTTTTATAACTACTAAAGACTAAATTACTTAAAAGTACTGAAGTACTTTATTTGTTGAAAAGTACTGATGTAGTTAAAACTACTGATGTCTTTTCTAATAGATAAGTAATGATGACCAATGAAACATCTGAAAATCAGATGATCTGCTAAGTAAGTGTTAAGGTCATTGAAACAACTGAACTTTGTGAATTGACGACAACAACTGCTGTTTCATTTCAAAACAACTGAAGCCAAAACCAAGTCTTCAGTAGTTTAAAACTACTGATGACTAACACCAAGTCTTTAGTTGTTTCCAACATCTGAAAGTTAAAACCATGTCTTCAGTTGTTTTCTAACAATTGATGACTCACACCAAAACTTTTAGCTGTTTTCTTTCAGCCGCTTCATAACCTATAAATACCTAACCCTAACTTCAACCTTTTCATAAATCGTTTTCCAAACGTTCATCTTCCATTAATAGCGACCATGCAAATCAAACCTCGACACAACTGTGTTGCCTACCTCACCAAATCAGCCTTTTGGACTAAGTTTGATGCCGCCATTGATCTGATGGTTGATTCCCAATATCACACAGCTTTCCTTTTGAATCCAACCATCTATCCCGATACCCTTTGCCATTTCTGGACAAACGTCATTGTCCATACTGATGAGAATGAGGACTTGATCACTCTCCGGTCGTTTGTCAACCAGAAGAAGGTGGTCATCACTTCTGATATCATTCGCCAAACCCTAGACCTGAATGATGCCACCTATGTCACCAGATACCCCAAAGGCACCATTGATTTATCATTTGTTAACCATGGATATGAGGGTGACCTAAGTGCTACCACTATTATGAAGAAGTACTTCCATGATGCTGAACGTCTTATCTTTCATATGATCAATGTCTGTCTTGCCCCCAAAACATCTTCATGGGATCAAATGTCATCCAGGTGGCAGCAGGTATTGTATTCTATCCTTGAACGCCAAAGCTTAAATTTTTCTGAAATAATATTTTTGGAATTAAAAGATCTGGCAATGAAACCTGTGGCTAACAGATGGATATTATATCCAAGGTTTCTTATGGCCATAATTACTAATCAATTAAAATCTGATGGCCTTGTTGGCCTTGGGGTCCCTGCTATGGTAGTTTTGCCAGAAGTATACTCCAGGCACAACTCAAACCCACAACTCAAAGAGGCTGCCAAACTGCTAAAACCCAAGCAGAAGGAACCCACATCCTCCACCTCCAGATCTAAAGTCCCCTCCAAACCAAAATCCAAGCAAACCAAAAAGGCTACTCAGGGAGTTGAGTCCCCTGATGATGCCCCTGCAACACAAACGCAGGATAAAACTACTAGCACTAATCCCCTTGTAGTTTCTAAGACTCTACCAGCTGAAACCGCTCAGGTATCCTCTCAACAGGATCCTGATGCAACCAAAATTGGGGAAACCACATTACTGGAATCTCTCTCACTTGAGAAGATTGCCATTGAAGAGCACCATTCACCCCAGGTGCAATCCTTTTCACCTTTATCTCCCACTGAAACCACCCCTACAAGCCCAACTGCAGTCATTGCACAAGTGCTGACTCAACTACATTCCTCTACCCCTCCCCAGAAACCTATTACCGCTGGGAAAACCTCAACAGTTGAGGGAGAGGATTATAATGTGGTTGACAACCCACAACACAGGGATTACAAAGTTCAATCTCCCGGTGTAGAGGAGGACATTAAAACATCTGGTGAGGCTACCTCTTCTCCTGTTTCAACACATGAACAGGATGAAGGTGGTATCATCTCTAATACCTCACCAGAGGCAACTGCCAATGAAGGACTTAATCCTGAGGCAGGAAGTCCCCAGTTCCAAGACATAGGGGCACATGTGAATACTGATATACACTCAGCACATGTTCATCCTGATTTACTCAGGAGGTCAGCTGATTCAGCAAAGCCTGATGATGACCTGGGCTTTTTCTTTGATGTTCTAGCCCAAAACACCATTCTTGAGGCTGAGGTATGCAGACTACAAGAACTGCTTGCCAAAATGTCTCAAGAATCAAGTCCATCTGCCCCAATTCACCCACAGATGGCAGCTTCTTTTGAAGCTTTCCCAAACACTGAGCCACTCTCAACAACTAAGCCACCAGCCTCTGTTTCAGGCACCATTTCTCAAGGACAGAACCCCTCTGAGCAAATGGTTGCTGCATTTAAATCCTCCTTACCTCTCATCACTCCAATCATCACTACCATGGTACATCAAACCATTGATGAGAGGCTTTCCTCAAATCTTCAAACCCTAGTTGATGATGCTGTTTCCAAGAAACTTTCTGACATTCAAACCCCTGAACCCAATGCAACCAAAAAGGGGGAGTCTAAGTCAGTAAAAGAAGACAAAAGAAAGAGAGTTGAAGAGGAAGAAGCCAAAGAGAAGAAAGAAAAAGAGATAATCACTTATAAGAGAAAGAAAAGTGTTGAACAGACTGAGGATGAGAAGAAGATAGAAGAACTGATCAAAGAAGCTGATGAGCAACATAGCAGATCTATGGATAAAATCATTGATCAGCTCTTCAGACAAGGCTTTGACACTGCCAAACTTGACTCTGAGATCAGACGGCTAAAGATTCAAGAGATTGAGAATAGATGGGCCAGTTGCAATGAGAAAGAAAGGGAAAGGTTGGAAGCTATGATCAGATTCTTGTCAAAACATTTGGGAAGACCAATCATTGAAGTAAAGTCATGGTCCAGAGACAGTAGTTTGGAAATAACCACCAAAATCTGTTCTTCTGAAACCTTCAACAAAGGATTGATCATAGAAGCCCTTGATGAAGCCGGTGCTGGGAAAAGGTCTGACATGGAAAAGTTATCTAAAGCCTTCCTCATAACCAAAATGATAGAGCAGCCTTTACAATCTCCCTTACCAAAACAACCAACCTCACAACCCTCAAAACAACCAACCTCACAACCCTCAAAACCAACTCCTTTACCCAAGAAACCCACTCAATCAACCACCAATGATGCACCTAAGAGGAAGAGAAGGGTGTTGAGGATGGAAGAAGAAGAAGATGATGATGAGGATGATAGTCTGCCAATTTCTGTTGTGATTATAATGAAGATGCCTGAGCCTAGGAGTCAACCAACAACAATCACTCCTGACACCCAAAGGCAAATGGTTAAAGTGAAGATTGAAGAAGAGGAACAGCAAAAACAACATGATGAGCAGCTGTTAAGGATGGTTGATAAGGAATTTACTAAGTCTTCATCCATACAAGCTATGAAGAAACATGCTCAGAGGTTGTATGCTCTCAGATTTACATTTCAATATCAGAAAGAGAGAGTGAGAATTTGGCCTGACCCCAGAGTTAGTGACAGAATTCATAGAAAGAATGTTCCAAGTAGATACAATGGCCAAGTAAAGAAGACTGTAGATGCTGTGATAATGCTGGCCATTGTAGTGTCACCCTGGGAAATCCTTGATGACTTCAAGCGAGCTTACAAGACTAAGATGACTCCACAAACTTTGTTAGAAAATAAAATGGTAAAGAAGGGGTTAATTTACAAGAAGCTTGAAGGAATAAGAAGAAATGAGCTCCAGTTGTTACTTGAAGGTACTCATCCTGATGAGTTTGCATAAAGAGAAATAACAACTGTGGAGCTAAAGAATGGAAAGAATGTAAGATACTTATCTGAATATTATGGGCCTGAGTTCTTCTTTGAAAGTGAAGCTGAAGAACTCACAATGGAAGAAAAAGTTGTTCTTCTTTAGGCCTATGTTAGAGAGTCTTACTGACTCATCATTGGGAAGTAGATTTCATAATTGGGGTAACAGCTCTGTGTCCAATTCCCCAATACAGAGTTCCCATTCATCCTTTGCCAATCAAATTTTTGAAACCTCTTCCTTGGCCTGAGCTTATCTTGATAGTTTCTGAGCTGATCCAGTTGCCAATAAGTGGGACTTCAATAAGCTTAAACGTTTTGGCTGCATTGGTTCAGGGGGAGTTTGTTGGACCAAAAGAACCAATGAGCCAGATCAAAAAAACCTTTAAGTCCCACAGACATCATAACAACTGAAGTGATCTACATCTGCTGAAGACAAAGGCTGAAGACAAAGTCTGAAGACAAAGTCTGAAGACAATAGCTGAAGACAAAGTCTGAAGACCAAGTTCTCAGAAGTTGTCACAACAGCTGAAGTAGTTCTTTTCAGTAGTTATAATGTTTTACTTTTCAGTAGTTTCTTTTCAGTAGTTTTATTATTGTAAAACATCTGAAGTTCTTACACTTCAGATGTTATAGCTTCAGTCATTGTAATTTTGGTTTATACTTAGCTTTTTGTGAAGGTGTCCTCAGCTGTTGTGGACATCTTCAGTAGATTAGTTTTCTTTCAGTAGTTTGTATAAATCAGTTAGATGTCACTATCAAGTGACATCAGCTGACGTCACATTCCTTTATAAAAGGAATGTTGACCTAATTGTTTTGTAACCGAAGCATTTGCGTGAATGAAAATCTTCCATTTGCTGAAAATCCTCTCTCTATAATCGTCATAGTGTGATTGAATATTCATACTTGTCTTGCTTAAATTTGATCTAATTTCTGTTATATTCCGCTGCAAATTCTAATCTAATTGATCAAACTAGATCTGATCCTATCAAAATACCACTTAATTCATGGAAAAACAAAAGAATTGAGAACACTTTGACTACATACATACCCTAGCCGTCTAGAGACCTCTAAGAACCTGTTCCAAGTTCATAGATCGCACTAGATCAATTCCAAATCATTCTTAACGTTTAGATTCCATCTATAATTTTTTCTACGTGCGTTCTCACTGATTGGTTCGCCAATTAAATAAGATTCTGTACTATTTGATTCGGTATACATGTTTATCAGTTAGTATTTTGTTCAATACACGATCCTAACAGAGTGTTCTCGATGAGTTTTGAGAGGAGTGGATTGATTTTAAGGGTCTTTTGTATGGGTTTGTGTTCGGTTTTGGTTTCCATTTAAACAATAGATACTATGTAACATTTGTGATTGATTAGTGTGATTCCAATGATGATTGTAATCAGATTAGATTGGATTCATTCACGAGTGTGTTTACAAGGCTTGAGAATCAAGACTCCATAGCATTAGATGTTGATAGGAAAAGCAAGAAACTATCCATGGGAGAACTATTGTTGTTTAATGTTTTTGTATAACTAATTTGTTTCCCATGTAAATAGTTATGCTTTCATGAATACCAAGATGCACCTATTTTATAGTTCCACAATTTTATGAAAATTAAATTAATGTTTATTTACTTCGGCGGTTACCTTGATTTCACTTTTCTTTCATCGTTCATACATCATGTTTAATGTTTGATTACATTCATTCCCCTACTCTAGTTTGATTCTCGATACTTACTCAGTGAATACGGGTAGTGTCTTTATACTTCTCACCATGTTTCCTTACCTATATGGTCAATAAACTATTCAGTTGATGCATGGTAGTCATTTTTATTGATTTGGAAGAGTTTTGAGGCGAGAGTGTTTGAAGTTGGTTGTGGAGTGTACTCGATGAGTTTTGACAGGAGTGGATTGATTTTAAGGGTCTTTCGTATGGGTTCGTGTTCTGTTTTGGTTTCCATTTAAACACTAGATAATATTTTACATTTTTTATTGATTAATGTGATTCCAATGATGATTTTAATGAGATTAGATTTGATTCATTCACGAGTGTGTTTACAAGGCTTGAGAATCAAGACTCCTTAGCATTAGAGGTTGATAGGAAAAGCAAAAAACTATCCACGGGAGAACTATTGTTGTCAGATGTTTTTGTATAACTAATTTTTTTCCCATGTAAATAGTTACAATTTCATTAATACCATGATGCACCAATTTTATTGTTGCACAATTTTGATGAAAATACAATCAAACTTTATTTACTTTGGCGGTTACCTTGATTTCACTTCTTTTTCATCATTCATACATCGTGTTTAATGTTTAATGACATTCATTCCCCTATTCTATTTTGATTCCCGATACTTATTGAGTGAATACGGGTAGTTTCTCTTTACTTCTCACCATGTTTCCTTACCTAGATGGTCAATAAACTATTCTGTTGATGCATGTTAGTCATTTTGATTGATTTGGAGGAGTTTTGAGGTGAGAGTGTTTGAAGTTGGTTGTGGAGTGTTCTCGATGAGTTTTGAGAGGAGTGGATTGATTTTAAGGGTCTTTCGTATGGGTTCGTGTTCGGTTTTGGTTTGCATTTAAACAATAGATACTATGTTACATTTGTGATGGATTAGTGTTATTCTAATGATGATTGTAATCAGATTATATTTGATTCATTCACAAGTGTGTTTCGAAGACTTGAGAATCAAAACTCCATAGCATTAGAGGTTGATAGAAAAAGCAAAAACCTATCCAAGGGAGAACTATTGTTTGATGGTTTTGTATAACTAATTTCTTTCCCATGTAAATAGTTAAGCTTTCATGAATACCATGGTGCACCAACTTTATAGTTGCACAATTTTGATAAAAATACAATTAAACTTTGTTTACTTTGGCGGATACTTTGATTCACTTACTTTTCATCGTTCATACATCAGGTTTCATGTTTAATGATTGATTACATTCATTCCCCTATTCTAGTTTGATTCCCGATACTTATTGAGTGAATATGGGTAGTTTCTTTGTACTTCTCACCATGTTTCCTTGCCTAGATGGTCAATAAACTATTTAGTTGATGCATGGTAGTAATTTTGATTGATTTGGAGGAGTTTTAAGATGAGAATGTTTGAAGTTGGTTGTGGAGTGTTCTCGATGAGTTTTGAGAGGAGTGGATTGATTTTAAGGGTCTTTTGTATGGGTTCGTATTCGGTTTTGGTTTCCATTTAAACAATAGATACTATGTTACATTTGTGATTGATTAGTGTGATTCCAATGATGATTGTTATAACACCTCTGAAATCTAGCCCAAGTAGAAAACTTAATGTATTATAGGACCCAATAAAGGTCCGGATTGAATTGGGCTTACCAAAGAAAACTTGGAAAAGAAACTAGCCTTTTTAGGCCCAATAGGCCCAATAAGGGCCCAAACTTATAAACGAGGCCCATTTAGGGTCCAATACCCATTTACCATCTAAATAAATAAGTGATCATAAGATAATAAATTAAATTGTGATTCGAAGCAACAATGATAAGAATCCAAACTAAAAACAGATTCAAAACCTATACCGTGTAAAGTCCGGTAATCTAACGCGTTCTAACGTCGAACCGGACGCCTTACTGGTTTGGTGGTCGGACCGGTTGGACCGGTCGGACCGGTTGGACCGGATTTAACTATATTTTAATTATATTTTTATATGTAATTAAATATTTGTTGGAAATAACTAATAAGGGTGTGAAAGGGAGTCTCTCTAACACCCTTGTCACACATTGGTGTGACAAATGAAGCATTATGTGTTTATATGTGATAACAAGGTGAAAGGTATTGAATGTCTTTATGATACCTTTTACACCATGACTTACCTGCGCGCAGGGGGGGGGGTGCAAAAACAGGTTTCTGGCTGGAAAATTTGGGTCGCCCACGCACGACATGCGGACACGAATGCCGTTCGAAATAAACCGGGTCCGCGTGAAGCCGGTTTTTTGTTTTTTTTGCTCTTAATTTATGGTTTAACACCCCGTTTTTACCCAATAAAACAAAAAACCAAAAAAAAAAAGAAATCCGGTCCGAACCGGTCCGGTTTTCCCGGTCCGACCAGCGGCTCGGGATGAACCGGCCGGTTCAACTGCTCAAAAACGAACCACCACAGACCGGACTGGACAAGCCACCGAATCCCGGCCGAACCGGTCGGACCGGCCGGTCCGATCCGGTCTTAACAACAATGCTTATATGCTTCATTTATATGATGATACTTGTTGGAATACAGTGATAGGATAGCAACCATGATGTCCTTTTGTTTGATCTGCTCCCTAGTATAGCATATACCTGACTGCTCATTTATTACTGGGTTGTTGAACTGTACTTTGAAAATGGTTGGGTTAGCAAGAATGTTAGCATAATTAGAATCCAAGTGTACTTAATTGCAGATGATAACCAAATGAAAATTTTGACTCCCCGACCTAATTACACAAAACTTGAAACTTATGATGGGAACAACTAGAATGATAGTGTAAGGTAAGTTGACAATTACGGGTGCACACGTAATGGTGAATTTACAGGTACCCTTGAATTCTGGTGGGCCCTGTCATGTAAACTAATGTAAAGGTATAACACTCAAGGAACTAGTACATACAAGATTAAACACAAATATCCAATGTATACTCAACAATTATAAATTTAAAACTTTCATGCTGTGAGAAACCATTTAACACTTGAAGAGCTACCAAGGACGATATTGTAGTAACTACCCCTTTTCTTTCTCTCTCTTTCTTTGTTCTGCCCTCCTATTGGAAGTATAATGATACAACTATCCAACCTAGGAGATCATCAAATGTTGTTTCAAACCCAACTAGTTTGGTGCCGAAAGTATGGCACTTCACCTAAGTTGTTTGTGTACTTTAGCTGCGCTACTTTTCGCGATGTCTGAAAATTTCTTCCTACCTAGCATAGAACTCGACAAAACTTCCTCAACATAGTAAGGGACCCTCTAACATAATGGTTGCAGCCGAGTATATACCGGAGTAACAGATTTACGAGAAGCACCTATTGTGATCAATGGCATAGAAGACTTGTCACTTCTTTCTTTCCTAGTAGCTCACACTTCATAGGACATTCTGGAGTCTAGAATCCCTCTGATCATTTTCTCAAAGTCCTTAATGAATATAACTCCTCTACACCTATTCATGGTAATAGAACCCCTTAACCCAAGCACCATTCTTAAATATCAGCTTCGATTGTAATTAACCATCGTTTTTCATAGTACTATGCTTGTGAAATCCTTCATCATCCTCAACCGTTAGTCACCTGGTGACAAACTTCGATTGTAACATAAGTTGAACCGTTTTGACCATGCTTTTAACTGGTCGTGTTCTTGGTAACCTATCGAGTGCCAGAATAAGTAGGAAATGAAACCTCACTCTATGGCCCTGATTTCCACAAGGATAATAGCCCGAGTGCTAGAGTATTTCACCGAGAAAATCTGATCTTCGAGCTTTCGAAACAAAAATCTGAATCTACAATGTTGGTGCATTCCCTGTTTTCACACACTTTGTTCCGGACTTATTCTTATGAAACTCTTGGACTATCGAATGGTGCTACTCACACTAAACCCATAATCACGACCGTCATTGTAAAAACTCATGGATGTCAGTGCGGACAGCCCGCGATACTCGTAAAATCATCTCTACCTCGAGAGCTCTACTATTTGGGTGATGAATTTGTGATACGGGAACCAAGATCAAAAAGTTAGATTATAATCTGACGTCATACTATATGATTAATAGAGCCATAGTTAGTTTCCTTTTTTTTGCTAGCAATCACCTTAATGAAGTTCAAGACTCGTTCGAGTCAAGGTGTCGACGATGATTAATAACTCACCTGGGAAGACTCTAAGTTGGGCTTAAAGGACTGTGTTACTCCAAAAATGTATTAAGAAGCATAGAAGATCAGCTACAAGAAATCTCATGTGTCAAATCACTTGAGGTCCAACTACGACGAAGTAATGAACATACAGAAGATAGTAGGCGAGAAAGACCGGCACAGCCATCACCAGTCGTAAGCATTAAATACTTTCCCCTCTAAATTTCTAAACCTTTTACAGAGCAATTCACCAATAGCATACCCTAGTAAACTCCTTCCGTTGAAATCCGAGCCAGAAGGCTTACTATCATACTTCAGTGGAACAATTGATAGGCCTATAAGTAACTAGGTTTTAGATGAGGTTACTTGTTGCACGAATGGACCCCCTACAGGGTACGGTTACTTTGGAGAAAGGGGAGCGAGGAAGAGGTCATCGAGAAGGTTGACCTTGATTGGGAAGAACTATAAGGGAATTGGTGGAAGCATATACAACGATTATGTAGATAAGATAACAGCTTGAGTTGCCCTAAAGGAAGGTGAATCAGAGAGAAGTAGTGATGTATGGTTGTATGAAATTCGAAATGTGTTAAGAAGCTCGTGGAAGGAAGGAAGATCTGACAACTGTTAGATAAACGGTTCATAAGACATAGTGTGTCACCTTGACGAACCCTAATACACTTTGTGGGAAGTGGAATGGAATGCTTTTAATATGGATAAACTATCAAGAGTTGAATAAAGTTACCTAGAAGAAGTGATAACCCCTTTCCAAAATTGTTAACCTGCTTAATCAGTTGTAAGATACTGATTACACTTCTAATGCTATAAGCTGAGTATATAAGTGAAAAAGACGTTACCAAGGTTGCATTTAAAATACATTAGAGTCAATATGAAAATCACATTCAAGCTTGTTTGGGCTGGCTCACACACCCACACTATTCATGAGTCTGATGAATGGCGTTCTATAAGCTATATATAGGCATGCTTGTTATCTTGACATTGCTAATAAGCATGAAATTCGAGACAATTTGCTAAGATTTGGGGCTATCTAAGTCCGAGAAGTAGTAAAAACTCATTGAGATATGTCAACGTTAAGGGTTAAGCGAAAATTTTAGGAGGATCAATAAAAGCTTCACTCGTGCAGCTATACAACTGGCATCGCAATCCCAGGAATATGCCAAATCCGTTTGGACATGGATCAGAAGGCTTCAGATGTGTGTTGGTGCAATGATACAAGACAAGCTTCTAGCCGCCCGACAATTTAAGAAACACGTGAAGAGTTACATTATACATGAACTGGAACTATATGCATTCGGATACATTAGCTGTACTACTCTGCCGACTACCCATTAGAATACTAGTTCAAACTCAATAGGGTGTTCAGCAATCGGTAATATCATCCGCATTTGTCCTAAGACGCTCGCATTTCTAAATGTGAAAGAAAAAGTCTTGGCCGCGCTTGTCATTACCTACCCACTTTGATGAATGCGGATAGCCTACAATTAGGCTTTTCTTCTACTGACTTAACCCGTATCATCGTGAACTTGCGAATTCTCCCAACGTCAGTTCACAAGAGCTTATGGCACGTCCTGTATGGGAAAACTCCCGACATGCGTAAGTTAAGATAGGAGGAACTACTCGAAGACTAGGATTATCGCATGCAGTATCGTTCCGGAGTAGGAAGGCTGGAAAAGTAGAAACCTTTGTGTGTGACCTAACCTCTTCATTCCTATTAATCGTGAAAACTTCTTAGTTTTAGCTTTATGGGAATAATCATGCGATTCCTAAACATTAATCTATACTCCTTGGGGAACCCACATCCTCCTTGATCCGAAGTCTTTAATCTATGACATCTTATGACCTATTACCTTATGATTCTAAGGAATTAATAGTGACATATAGCCGACTTGACTATAACATCTAACTAAAGGCATTCACACCAACATTTGATACTTCACAACCTTTCGTAAGATTCTCCGTGAGGACGGTAATACTGCCGGAATTTTTGGTATTCGTCTCCTTGCAAGATCCACCTAGTAGAATGGTGCATTGAACCACAATGGAGAATCTCTTCTTGTTAATTTTGTACAAATGTTAAATGATCTGATTGTGAAGCCAAAAATCTATTCATTAAACGACTCACTGATTTTGTCAAACCTGTTCTAACGTTGGGATAATTACTTGAAGCTAAATCAAACCCGGTTGTTTGATGCATAATCGACAACTTTTGTCCTGAAATGCTCAGCTGAATAACTTTAAAATCCTCAAGACTCATACTACGAGTGTATCACACTCAGAAACAATGTTAGCGATACTAAAATTTCGAGGACGAAATTTCTTTAAGGAGAGAAGAATGTAACACCTCTGAAATCTAGCCCAATTAGAAAACTTAATGTATTATAGGACCAATAAAGGTCCGGATTGAATTGGGCTTACCAAAGAAACTTGGAAAAGAAACTAGCCTTTTTAGGCCCAATAGGCCCAATAAGGGCCCAAACTTATAAACGAGGCCCATTTAAGGCCCAATACCCATTTACCATCTAAATAAATAAGTGATCATAAGATAATAAATTAAATAGTGATTCGATGCAACTACGATAAGAATTCAAACTAAAAACAGACTCAAAACCTATACCGTGTAAAGTCCGATAATCTAACGCGTTCTAACGTCTGAGTTCCATCAGAATTTCCTTATAATGGCTTGCAAACCCTAAAACCAAGCAAAAATGCTCTCAAGAGGCTGTTAGCCGACTTCGCCGGAGCAAGAGGCTCCACGGCGGCAGCGCGGCGGCAAGCAGCGGTTTCCGGCCAGGTCTTGGCCTACCCCCACTAATCTCGACCTCTTTATCACGATGGTGGCAGTGGTTTCTTCTGGTTCGCAATGACGTGGGAGATATGGAAGAGAGAAGGGGGGGGGGCGGCTAGGGTTCCGGCGGGGTCCCGGCAGCCAGAGCCGGCGACTGGCGGTGAGTGGCGGCGAGTGCCGCCCATGCTCTTCTTCCTCTCGACAAGATATTTCCAATGGTGGTAGCTGCGTTGTCTAACTCTTAGCGGTTTGAAAGTTATGGACATTTGAAGATGACGGCAGCTAGGGTTTTGGCGATGAAGGTGGTTGTCGCGGCTGTGGTTAGGGTGGTTGTGGAGGTCGACCGCGGCTACGGTTGTGATGGTGATGTGGGGTTCCGATGAATGTGCCGCGTGGTGTTAGTGATGGCGATTAAGGGTGTCGGCTGTGGCTGATGTTGTTGGCAGTGGTGGTCGATCGGTGGCTCCCGAAGGTGGCGGTTGTGGTGATGGCAGTTGTTATAGTTGGCTTTGATTTATGGTTGTCGGGTTTAGGTGGTGTTGATGGTGGTTGTGATGGTGACTGTCGATTGTTATTGTGGCTGTTTAATCATGGTTGTCGACCTAGGCGATGATAGAGGCTGGTTGTTGTAATGGCGGTGCACGGTGATGGTGGAGATGGTTGTGATTGTGGTTCTTGGTTGCGGGTTTTCAAGTTTGGTTGTGGTTTTGGCTGCTATGATGATGGACTAAAGTTCGGTTAGGATGATTGTGAAAATTATGGTTGAAATGGTATTTTAGTGGTGTTGTAGTGGTGTTGATCGTGATTGTTGCTGTCGATTATGGTTGGGGTTGTGTTAGAAAGTCAAGGTGAGGTTTAGGATAACCACTGGTCAAACTTGGTCAACGAGCAGTCAACGGAACGTGAACGCGATTAGATCAAGAGCAATTTGAGTGGGTTAGCAAACGTGAACCGAGTGAAAGGTATAATCGCACGCGCAACACATTTGAAATTTAATTATAATTTATATGCGTGTTACTTGAGCTCTAATTATATAAAATACGTAAGTTATAAAACGAAAGCGAACGCCACTTGAGATAATTATCTGATTTAAATGGATAGTTCTAACATGAGACTTAAGTAGCAACGATATTTATCAGAAACCAACCTAGATAGAAATATATGTATCATTACAATATAAGAAGGATTATAACATGTTAATGATGATACAACTCAATTTGATCCCATGTCACACTAAATCCTTACAAGGCTTTGAGATGTAAAATACATACAAAAATGATTGTGCATATACGTATACAATAAATACATGGGTTAACCGACATCTACACGTTTTTATTTAAGATAAAAGACTAAAAAAATACTATAATAATCCATCATCTTGTTACTATTCATAGTCAATCATCTAATTATTATTGGAATAAATATTATTTGTATCACCCTTTTTATTAAATATATCGACAACTATTATCAATATTTGGATTACTCTAGCATCAATCAATTTAACGTTATGATATAAGTGTAAGCATTATAAACATCATTTGGAACATTATAGATTACTTACTTCATCATTAAAAACTATCTATAAAGATTTGGAATCCATGATATCAACCGTTTATGGCTACATTCTTTATGCAAAGAAACATTTATTGGATAAAGGCATTAATTAACCTAATATGCACGAGTTAGTGCATAACAATTGATAATTTCACAAGAAGCTAATGTACATCAATGATACTAATCGTTAACTTTAAGTTAACTAAAGAGCTTAACCGCACGCATGTAATGACATCGTGCTAATTCTAAACATGAATCTCATATGTTCTAATTAGGATTGCTTTGTTGGTGACCTTCACTTTTCTTTACTGAGCTCGGAATTCATATAAGGATACCAGGTGAGTTCTAGTGATTCCCCTTTTTACTACTGTTTTGGAGTGAAACATGCTTTGTTATTTTTGAACAATATTTGTTCTTTACTTGGTTATTGTATGTGGGATTTATGGTTACCTGCTGATACTTATATCATGATCATTAATTCTTTTGTGAACCGCTTGTTTTATATGGATAGATCTATTTGGGGAATCCCCCACACACAGTGGCTTCCGTTCTAGGAAGGGTACCCCACTGAGATCCTGAGGGGTCGTTTGTGGCATGTTACAGGTTTTGTTAAGAAACTATGGTGAACCATCCAGGCAGGTATGGCTCACTGGTTTGGGGCTCAGTTCTTCCTTCGGGAATATCCGGTTAAACATAACTTTAGAAGAGACCAACCGGGACTGAGTGCAGGGTTGATTATGATTCTCCCACGATGTTGAAACTATGATTCATTCCTTTTTATCAAATGAGGATTTGCTAAGTCCTTTTTGTTTTTAAACTTTAAGCACTTGAACTCACCAACTTTATATTGACACAAAATCTTTTGAGCATGTCTTTCAGGTACAGCTAGGTAGATTAGCTGAGCTATAGAAGATATCTAAATCCGAAGCAAGAAGTGAGGGTAGGTGTTGAAGGAAAAGGTCGAGCCTAGAAGCCTTAGTTACTGAAGCCTCAAGAAATATTGACAAAGAGATAGATCATGATACCTATGGATTGTAGATTGAGGCACCTTGTAAACTAAAACTAAGCCAATATTCTAATGTAACTATTGTGAGATGCATCGTAATAAACCATTTAGTTTCCGCCGCATTTTGGTTGTTGTTTACTAATCGTTACGTCCCGCCTCTCTGGGCCCGGGGTGTGACAATTGTAATCAGATTAGATTGGATTCATTCACGAGTGTGTTTACAAGACTTGAGAATCAAGACTCCAGAGCATTAGAGGTTGATAGGAAAAGCAAGAAACTATCCACGGGAGAACTATTGTTGTTTAATGTTTTTGTATAACTAATTTTTTTTCCCATGTAAATAGTTATGCTTTCATGAATACCAAGATGCAGCTATTTTATAGTTGCACAATTTTATGAAAATACAATTAAAGTTTATTTACTTTGGCGGTTACCTTGATTTCACTTCTTTTTCATCGTTCATACATCGTGTTTAATGTTTGATTACATTCATTCCCCTATTCTAGTTTGATTCTCGATACTTACTCAGTGAATACGGGTAGTTTCTTTGTACTTCTCACCATGTTTCCTTACCTAGATGGTCAATAAACTATTCAGTTGATGCATGGTAGTCATTTTGATTGATTTGGAACAGTTTTGAGGCGAGAGTGTTTGAAGTTGGTTGTGGAGTGTTCTTGATGAGTTTTGAGAGGAGTGGATTGATTTTAAGGGTCTTTTGTATGGGTTCGTGTTTGGTTTTTGTTTCCTTTTAAATAATAGATACTATGTTACATTTGTGATTGATTAGTGTTATTCCAATGATTATTGTAATCATATTATATTTGATTCATTCACAAGTGTTTTTAGAAGGCTTGAGAATCAAAACTCCATAGCATTAGAGGTTGATAGGAAAAGCAAAAAAACTATCCAAGGGAGAACTATTGTTTGATGTTTTTGAATAACTAATTTGCAGGACCGGTGAAGGGTGTGCACTTAAAACACAACAAAACAATGAGGAGAGTTACTTAGAACACTTAACAGATCAAATAGGAAACTTGTTAACTTAAGTGAAAGATGCTAAGAACACAAGTAAATTTAAGACAGAACAAGATAGCAAACAGCACTAGTATTTAGTTTTAGAGAATGTTGTATATTGCTTCCCAAGTTCTATTACAATGTTACAAAGCATACGATAGAAAGTTACAAGTACTTGAGATACTTTATACTACATTGTACAGCCGGCCATACTTTAAAAGCCAACTGGATACATAAGACTAGACAACAAAATCAAATGTAGAGTCAAAAGACAGATTGCCTTTTGACTAGTGACTATGACATGTTATAGCTCACATCCTAATATATTACAAAAAGGGTAAAAGTACATAAAGTATAAAGCACAGACTCAAGACCTCAATGTACAGTTACCAAAAGCATGGACCTTTTCACCAACTCATGTAAGTTGGTGAATAAACAGAGTTGCAGCGGAAAGGTGGTCCAGCTTTATGGTAAAGTACATCAGATAAAAGCATGTTTCTAAAAGTCTTCAGAAGAAATCTGTCTTCACTTTTTGGCTTCAGAAGACTTTGTCTTTGAAGCTTTGGAAGACTTCACTTTTGGCTTCAGAAGACTTTGTCTTTGAAGCTTTGGAAGACTTCACTTTTGGCTTCGGAAGATATTGGTCTTGGCTTCGGAAGATTTTACACTTAGAATATTTCTAGTGCAAGGTGTAAAACTTCCGAAGCATTTCTACTTCTGTTCTTCAGTGCATACATGCAGAGAGACTTTGGATGTTTTGGCTGCATCAAACTTATAGGAATCCTTACAAACTCCCCCTAGGCTGATGCTACCAAAACATTTGAAGATCTTTAGCTTTTGACAGTCCTCATGATGATGATGACCATGCCCTTCTTTATTAGATGGTTAGGATCACTTAGACTCTCATAGTTTCTTCTCATTTCCAAGAGATCATGCAGAGGTAGGTTGAATAAGTCTTGCCATGTGTAGACATCTTCACCAGCTTGATCTCTAATCACATGCCATCTCTCTGGATTAGTTATGAAGGTCCAGGATAAGATGGGTCTCTCAGAATTGCAAGAGGAGCCACTTGGATTGGAGTTGATTGGACTGCCTCTTCATGCACTTCCTCAGGTTGATCTGACTCAGCCTGAGGTGTAGAGGTGGATGATTCAGGATTCTTCTTCTTCTTTGACTTTGGTTTAGAAGCCATTCTCTTCCTCCTCTTTGAGGACTTGAACTGAGAAGACTGGTATGCAGCACCTTGTTGATCAGTCTTGTCTTGCTCAAAAGGAGAGGGAGTTTGATCCTGCTGTGGATCAAAAGATGAAGCTTGCTGAGGCTCAGCAGGAGGTCCAGGTTATGTTGTCTTAGGTTGTTTAACCTTAACCTCCACTTCAGGAGGAGCTTGACATGGAGGGGAGTCTAAGTCAATTAGTTCTCCACTTTTGATGTTTTGCTTGATTACCCTGATGTGCTCATCCATTGTGGATAGAGACATAGGGCCAAGTCTCCTTTCGGAGAATCCATACAGATTCAAGAAGCTCATCATCCTTTGTCTGTCAGCAGACTTCTTTATGCTTTTTTGGATAATGGCTATTGACTTTGCAGCCTCTTCCCTCATCTTTCTCTTTATTGTCTTTTGTTCTTTGAGTACTTGAAGTACAAGCTGTTTTAGATACTCAAACTCAATGTACTCAAAGGAAAAGGGAAGAAATGCAGATGCCTGGTAGAGACCTGTGGCACTTAGGTAGTTGATCCTTTTTTGCCTATCTATTTCCTTGTCTTCCTGAGGTTCTTGTGTAGCTGCCACAGCCTCCTGCACAGGGCTTTCTTGAACTGGGGAGAGAGTAAGAACATGTTTGTATAATCTTTTATGTCTCTTCTCCTCTTTGATTTGGAGAAGTAGCCTTGCATCCTCTGCTTCCTTCATCTCTCTTGACACTTCCATGTCAGCCATTTCATTGAGTTCCTCTAAGGGGAGCGATATAACCTCATCAATGTCATAGTTCGTGGTCTATAGGTAAGTAATCCTGACTGCCCTCAACTCATCATCTTGAGTGTTTGGTCTGGGGGCAGCCTTGATTACAGCTTGCATGAAGCCTGAAGACCCAGAGGAACTTTCTCCCATTAGCTTCCTCTTTCTCTCTCTCTCCTCATCCTCAATCTCCTCAGGAGTTAGAATCCTTTTCCCTTTGTCACCCATAGACCTTTGTGACACAGGGTGGAGAGAGCTTTGGCCTTCATTGCTTCGTGTAGCATCCAAGCGCTGGCTATAGAGAGATTGTGATACACCTTCACCAGCAGGTGTTTCACTGATAGGATGAATTTCTGAAGTAGTTGTTGGTGTGACAGGGCTCTAAGGCTCTATCACTTGGCCTTCAGCCAAGGTTTTCGCTTTGAAGCTAATCTTAGGGTCTTCCCCAACATCCAATTGACCAATGACATTACCTGATTTCCTTTGTCTCCTTCTAAGAGTGAACTCTTCAGTAATTCTGTCTTGAATCCTTTGTGCCAGATAATTAAACATCAGGTCAAGACCTTCATAGTAGTTTAAGGTCTGATAATTAAACACCTATTGCTGCCCTTGAACTCTTTGAAGAATGAGGGCTCTTCTATCAGCATCATACCTCCACCTAATAATGTAGTTTGAAGTTCCTTGGGGTGGGGATGATATAGCCCTTGGAATGCCTTCCTCAAAGAGACTCTGGATGAAAGAGTCTAAAGAGTCCACATCAATGTGAACTTGAGGAAGTTGCTGAGTATGAGTCCTTAATGTCCATACTCCCTGAAGAACTCCCAAGTTCTATGGCTATAATGACTTTCTCCCCCTTTTTGGTAGCATCACCCTCTTGCAAATGTGAGCTAGGAGTTAGGTCAATCACATTCACAGGTTCTTGTGTTTTCGGTTGAGCTCTTCTTAAAGGACTCCTAGCTAGTTCTCCCTTGAGATAAGATATCTTAAGTTGCTGATCATTGACCCTGTTATGTAGGGTAGTCACCTGAGATTCAAGGTGACTAGCCTTGGAGACTAAATAGGTGCATGTTTTTGACAGTTTTTGCACTTTTAGTCTCAAGTTCCCCTCATCTTCATCATAAGAATCATTGGGGGATGAGATGATTGGACCAAAGTCCTCTCTCTCACCACCAGCTTTAGGTTCTTGGCTGCTGGATTTCCTCTGCACATTGACAGCCTTAGTTGAAATGTCAATGGGCTGAGTTGCCATGGTTGAGGTCTTAATGATGTAATCACATGCAGAAGTGAGAGCCTATTCCATATGGATCTCCTGAACAGGTTCAGGTTGATCCACCTCAGTAATTGGTGACTGATGTGGGCTAGACATCGGGGACTCTGTAGCACTCATCTCTCTTTGATTAGAGGAAGAGTAGAGAGACTCATGGTACTCACTGAAACCTAAGTCTTCATCAGTATAGAATTCATGGTTGGGAATGGGTTGATTTAAGTCTGAAGGCTGGGGAAGGTAACTGTCCCCTGAAGGTTGTTCACTTGAGTGTTGAGACTCAGAGTGAAGACTTAAGGCATTTGGTTTTGTGAGCTCATCAGGCTGAGCATGAGGAACCTGAGCATTGATTTTTGAAGAGATGGGGGAGTGGTTTGCTCCTCAGGGGAAGTGGGAGCTCTAGTATCCACTTCCTCCTGTATGGGTGAGTGTATAAGGGCCTGCACAAGCTCAATAACTTGAGTAGGGGTTCGTTTGTATTTTCTTTGGTAGGTGAGGGTGATTTGTGGTTTTTTTGGTGGTTGGGAGGTAGAAGGTGTGGGTTCAACACTAGCTTGTGTTGCTAGGTTGTCACCTTGAGCAATGAGCTCTAACATTTTTGGGAAAAGGGTTGTTTCTACCCCTAAGAAGCCTACAGTTGGCTTCTTCATGATATTAAAGATGTCGGGCTTCATCTGTCCTAATTTAAGAATATTACATGTTTCCCTCAACTGTGAGCCCAGTTCATAGTTGAGAATGTACTGAACATATCTAGGAAACATATAATACTCTAAGGAGTCCAAGTTAGCAAGCAAATTTGTGTAAACAAACATAGAGTACCTGAATTTGACCTCTTGAACCATTCATGCACTATGAAGGAGAGATCCTCAGGAATCTGGTCCCGCCCTCCATGCTTCTTTGAGAAGTTGTGGATAACCGCATGAAGCAGGTATTTCCACTGGGATGAGACCTTCCCTTTCCTGAAGGTCTTTACAGAGAGATCTCCCTCATAGCCCATCTGCATAAAAGAATGATTAACAGGTTCTTTTAGGAAAAACAACTCACCTTCTTCATCATCCAGCTGTAAGTGAGTGTTGATGATGGACGAAGTGATGAAGATTGTCCTTCTTTGCACTGTGGCAGACAGTGCCTTCTCCCCATCTATAATGACCTCTTGGCTGGTCTTCCAAAATTCAAGCAGATGATCCTCATAGAGAGTAGGATCAATGGTTAGGGAGGTGAAGTAGTTGGATAGAGCCAGAAAACGGCAAACCTCTGAGAAACTATCATCTTTCTCAGAGTTCAACAGAGCAACTTAGTGGTATTGCCTGTGAAGTTGCATGGAGAAGTCATGGTTGTTTCTGCGGTTTAGGTTGGCCATTTTGAGAAGCTTAGATGTGAAGGAAGATGAAGAACAAAAGTGGTTTGGGAGAATTTAGGTTTAAGGAATAATGTAATTTGAAGAGGATAGTGAAAGAGGGGGGAACCGTTGGGTATTTATGTGACAAGGATTTGAGACAAAGTTAATGAAAGAGGATAAACTTTGAAATCCGGATGTTGGTCCACCTCTGAAAAAGTAGTTTACTTTTGCCCAAAAGTAGTTTTCTTGGAAGTCGAGGAATCTTCCGAAGGTTATTTGCTTCGGAAGTTATGAAGAAAAAGCTTCCGAAGGCAATTTTGCTTCAGAAGATATTTCAAAGGTTTTTGAGAATTTTGCTTCGGAAGTGAATTAACACTTAGAGTTTTTATTCTAAAAAGAAAGAAAACATCCGAAGGTAAATTGCTTTCGGAAGAAAATTGTTCTTATAAAACATAAAAGTACTTAAGTTGATTTTAGGCTTCAGAAGATATTTCAGAAACTTCTTCCGAAGGTAAAATTACTGAAGTAGTTATTTGTTTACCGAGATATAAATTTATTCCGAAGGTAGTTTTAAATCTTCTGAAAAGTAAAGAGATCAAAGTTTTCAAAAATCTAAGAAATGTCTTTTGAAAAGATTTTCTTTCAAAGCAAACAAGGGCTTGAGAAGATGATGAAATAGACAACTTAGGACACACATGTTTTTGAAATAATATGATTAAGTTAAAAGAAAAGCTATTCAAAGTTAATCATCCTAATAGCTGATACAAGATATTTAAATCTTTTTTTATCAAAAGATTTGGTGAACAAATCAGCATATTGTTCATTTGTGTTAACTTTGACTAGTTTGATAAGCCTTTTTCAAAGTTATCTCTAATCAAATGATACCTGATATTAATATGCTTTGTCCTTGAGTGCTGCACAGGATTTTCTATGATTGAGATAGCACTGTTGTTGTCTATGTGGATGGAAGTCTCCTTGAAGTTGAATCCATAGTCCAGCATCTGATTTTGAATCCAAAGCACTTGAGCACCGTAGCTTGCAGCAGCAATGTAGTCAACCTCAGCAGTTGATGCAGACACACAGGATTGTTTCTTACATTGCCAAGAGACTATCCTTCCACCAAGAAATTGACATCCCCTTGATGTAGACTTCGCAGTCATGTTGCAACCACCATAGTCACTATCTGTATAAGCATACAGATTAAAGTCAGAATTCTTTGGATACCGAAGGCCAAGTGATGGAGCACCTTTGAGATGTCTTAAAATTCTTTTGACAGTGACTAGGTGTGACATCTTGGGGTTGGCTTGATATCTTGCACAAATGCATGTAGCAAACATGATATCAGGCCTTCTAGTTATGAGGTACATAAGAGACCCAATCATTGCCCTGTAGAGATGCTCATCAACACACTCCCCCTCAAGATCAGGTCTAAGGGAGTGATTCCTGGCTATGGGTGTCTTAGCAACCTTACAATCAGTCATGTTGAACCTTTTAAGTATGTCTTGTACATACTTTGACTGACTTATGAAGATGCCATTGTCAACTTGCTTCACTTGAATTCCTAGAAAGAAATTGAGCTCCCCTATGGCGCTCATTTCAAACCGGTCCTTCATCAGCTTCTCAAAGTCTTTGCAGAGCTTTGGATTAGTTGACCCAAAAATAATGTCATCTACATATACTTGAACTAGCATTATGTCATTTCCTGTTCCTTTGATGAAGAGAGTTTCATCTATAGTACCCATTTTGTATCCATGCTGACAGAGATACTGAGATAGAGTCTCATACTACTTCTTGGTACTTGGTGCAACCCATAAAGAGCTTTATCAAACCTACAAACATAATCAGGATGATCAGGATCTGCAAACCGAGGTGGTTGTCTGACATACACCTCTTCATCAATCACCCCATAAAGAAAAGCACACTTAACATCAAGTTGGTAGACCGTGAAGTTCTTGGATGTAGCAAAAGCTAGGAATATCCTAACAGCTTCAAGTCTTGCTACAAGAGTGTGTAGTCAATTCCTTCTTCTTGAGTATACCCTTGAACAACTAGTCTTGCCTTGTTCTTGATGACAAGTCCTCTATCATCCTTCTTATTCCTGAACACCCATTTGGTTCCTATGGTAGTCTTCCCTTGAGGAAGAGGACATAGGTTACAAACCTTTTGCCTTTTGAATTGAAGCAGCTCCTATTGCATAGCTTCAACCCAACTTCCATACTTTAAAGCTTCATCAATTTTCTTTGGCTCTATCTGGGACAAGAAACAAGAGTGAAGAGAAACATGTGCATCATGGGTTTCTCCTCTTGTTCTCACCCCTGAATCAACATCTCCAATGATGTTTGTGATAGGATGAGACTTATGGATCCTTAGCTAAGGGATCACAGCAAGTTGCTTAGATAGATCTAAATTTGAGAAATTCTGATCTGGCAAAGAGGATTCACCCTCCACATCAGCACACTTATCAAGATTGACTTGATCCAATGAGTGTGTGACATCATTGATGTTGTTTTCAATGGAGTGGTTATCAGCATCAACGAATTCCTGATCACTTTCACCACCACCATTTTCTCCAACATTTGAAGCTCCTTCATCTGAGTTCTGTGCCTCTAAGCTGGAATTTGAAGGCACCCTAGAAGTATCAATAGGATTTGTCATTGATGTGCTGGTAGAAGCTTCATTTGCAGGATTGTTTACCACTGGAGCTAAAGATGTGTAGCTTGAAGGTCTTCTTAGCTCAAATCTTGGGTCAGGATCACCTGTAGGTAGTATATCTGTGGACCCTGAAACATGCTCAAAAGATTTGTTAAAACAGTTGGTAACTAAATCAAGATCAAATAGCCAATCCGGACCAGAACCTTTCGCACTGGGAGTTTGCTCATTGAAAGTCACATTGGCTGACTCCTCGACTACTCTAGTTCTGAGATTGTATACTCCATAAGCTTTAGCTTGAGAAGAGTATCCAATAAAATGTCCATCATTTGATTTTTCAACAAACTTGGCAATTTGATCTTTGGTATTCAAGATGGTGCAAGGACATCCAAATGACCTGAGAAAACCAACGAAGGGTTTTCTCTTGTGTCAAAGTTCATAAGGAGTCTTACCATGTGTCTTAACTACTAAAACTCTGTTTTGCACATAGAAAGTAGTGTTCACTGCCTCTGCCCAGAAGGTGATGGTAAGTTTAGAGTTAGACAACATAGTTCTTGCAACTTCAATTAGTGTCCTGTTTCTCCTCTCAGCAACACCATTTTGCTGAGGAGTCTTGGGAGCACTATATTGTCTTGTAATACATTTTTCATCACAAAATGTATCAAGGATTTGATTCTTGAATTCAGTTCCTTGATCACATCTTATGGTTTTAACCTTGTGATCACATTGATTCTCAATCTTTAAGATGAAATTCTTTAGAATCTCAGGGGTCTTATCCTTAGTTTCTAAGAAAGAAGACCCAAGTGAATCTAGTTAAGTCATATGTGATCACCAAACGATAAGAGGTCCTTCCTAGACTCATTACACTGGTGGGGCCAAAGGGAACCATATGTAATAAGTGTAGGGGATTAATGATGGAATTTCTTTCCTTTGGCTTGTGAGAGACGTTGGGTTGCTTCCCCTTCAAGCATGCAACACAATGGTCATCACTTGTAAACTCTTTCTTTGGTATTCTAGTTACCAAATCATTTTTAATTTATTTATTCATATTTTTGAAATTTACATGGCACATTTATTTATGCTAGAGGAAAGACTCATCATTATTTGCTTTAGATAGAAGGCATGAAACTTCTCCTGAGGGAGATGTTTCTTGCAAATCCATCTTGTACATGTTTCCTTTCTTGGGTGCTCTAAGCAGGATGTGCTCATGAGAAATGACCATCCCGGGCCTGAGAACAATGAACTCATGCTCAGTAAAGAGCATGTTATGACTCTGATCACAAAATTGGGATACACTCAAAAGATTGTACCCAAGATCCTTGACAAAGTTTACCTTCTCAATGCTGAGCTTGCCATTTGTGACCTTGCCCCTTCCTGTAATGTAACCTCATGCATCTCCTCCAAAAAGCAACTGGTCCTCCATTAATTCTTTCAAACTTTTGAAGTAGTGACCTATTGCTTGTCATGTGCCTAGATCAACCACTGTCAATGATCCATACATTTCTATTTGTCTTGAGCTGTTCCTATACAAAAGAGATGGTTAGTTACATTTGGAAACCGAAGCCTCATTGGTTTTGGGCTCATTAAAAGAAGTTGAAGAAAATGAAACAGTAATTGATCCTATAGTCATGCTAGAAGGATCATTTGCTGATGTTGATGAAGAACTTCCAGCCACTTTGTCTTTCTTTGACTTCCACACCACCTTTGGAAGCTTAGACTTGACCTTCAATACTTCGGAAGTTTTGTTGACTTCAGAAGTTTTGATGACTGGACCTTTAATAGATCATGCTTTCACTGCAGCAGGCTTCAGTGCTTCGGAAGTATTCCTTTCTTCCGAGACCCAATTTTCTTCGAAGGCAAGTTTCCACTTGTCTTTTTCTTCATTTTGGAGCTTCCAAAGGAAAGAAATTTTCCTTCCGAAGCTTGCTTCTTCTCCAAACTCTTAGAAGTTTCTTTCTTGATCTTGTAGAGAGTACTTTTTGGATTGTAAACACAATCCTTAGCAAGATGAGAAGTACTCCCACACATAACACAGTCCATTTTCTTCCTTCTAGGAGTTTTCCTTGGTGAACAAGGTTGAACTTGATCACTTTCCTTCTCTATCTTCATCTTTGCAGATGTTGTGGCAATTCTTGTGGGGATAGAACTACCTTTGGAGCTGGATGGTTCATGTTGTACAACAGTGATGCACAACTGATCAGCCTTCGTCTTGATGATGGGATGATTTGGACATGAACCAGAACTCTTGTTGTGGAGTTCAAGTTGGTGTCTTCAGCCTTCACCACTTCAAATCCTGCAGAGATGAAGACATGTTTCTGTGCAGAATTGAAGGTGGCCTTGATCTCTTGAGCTTTCTTGGACTTTCTTTTGGCCTTCCTGATCAACTTCTTACTCCTGGACTTGGTCATCCCAACAACTTTTCTCTCCTTAGAGGGATGGTGACCCTTCTAAGAATGCTCTTCTTCACTCTTCTCAGAGACATTTGTGACCATCTCCTCTTCATCCTCTTCAGTCACAGGGTCTATGAGGGGAAGTTCATTTTCACAAGTTCCACACCTAGGAGATCTTACAGACAATATTATGTGTGGAGGAGCTATCTCACAAGATCCCTGTCCCTACTTATTTTGATAACAAACTTTTGCATGCAAGGATGAGGATATTATGTTCTTGAAGGTCTCTTCTTCAAGAACACATTTTTCTGCCTTGGCTTTGCTGATCACAAGCTTAGCCTGGCATTCAGTTAACTTAGTAATGAGGTCTTTGATTTGAGTCTTGTAGTTTGTGTGCTCATGTTTAAGAGTTGAAAGGTTTTCTCTAAGTCCTCTATCTTTAGTTTATAATCATTTTCAGCTCTCTTAAAATCAGCTTTTAAGATATTTAAGGACTCAAGATCAGATCTCATTTCTAAGTTATATGACCTGTATATATTAACTTTAGCAATACATTCAGGGTACAAAGATGTTCCAATACCTTGGCTTCATCGTGGTCTGCCATGAGTGCTTGGTTTGGAGATGCACCTTCTACCTGAAAGCTCTAGTCAAAGACTCCTTCTTCAACACTAACTGCAGCTTACTGCTTTTGCTTCTCATTCTGGGAGCTTTGTCAATGTAGTTTGGTCTTGTTTGTGTTGGCCACCATTTGTCCTTGGTGTCTTACACTCCCTTGCAAAGTGTCCCATCCGGTTACAGTTGTAACACTTTACATTGCTCTTATCCAGCCCAAACTTTCCACTGGCTTCCTTTCTTGGAAACTTCCTCCCTGTCCTCTTGTAGAACTTCTTGGCTCTATGAGTGAGAAGAGCCATCTGCTGAACTATCTCCATGTACTCTAGATCATCTAGATGGATATAGTCCAGGTCTTTAAGGGTGAAGAGAAAGTTTCCTGAGGTTTCATCAGCAGAGACAAAGGCATGAGAAGAACTTGTCTTTTGGAAAGGACTTCCTTGAGTGTAGCTTTCTCTTGGAGTCTTTGGGAAGGTGATGAAAGGCCCTTTTGTGAGTTGTCAGGGTAGCATATAAGATGATGTTGTGGTTCAATGCTTTCCCTTTCAACCACATGGAGGGCTGAACTCAGTTGATTGCTGGAGTTACCAGATGAGGTTTGCATGTTCATCTCCATCTGGTAGCCACTAAGAATACCATACAACACTGTGAGAGTAAGAGTCTTAAGGTTCTCAGTCCTCTTGATAACAACACAATAATGTGTCCATTGTCTAGGAAGAGAGGACATAAACTTCCTTACAATGTCCCTATTTTCAAGAGTTACTCCAACATCCATTAGAGTATCCACAATCTCAACATACCTCAAGTATTACTGAGTCATGGTTTCACCAACCTTGAAGGTGAAGTTTTCAAACTGCTGCTTCAGGAGATTCTTCTTGTTCTCCTTTGCTTCAGTGGACCCCTCATACATCAGCTTCAGTGCTTCCCATAGTTGCTTGGCACTTTTGCACTTCTTGAAGCCTCTGTAGATGGAGTTTGGAAGAGTAGTTTGAAGGGCTGTCATGGCTTTCTGATCAATCTCTATTCTCTTCCTGTGTTCTTCAGAGTAATCAGCCACAGCCTTTGGAATCATACCACCACCAGTAGCAGAAGTGGTGCTTGGTGTTGTAGATACATGTTGTTCCTAGTTTATGTTCTTAAATGTGAAAGTCTTTCATGTCTTACATATGTGTACTTTGACGAAGTAATGACATATGATATATGATTTGATGTTTATTTATCTTTGATTCATATGTATGAACTTCTTATATAGGTTTGAGGTTGTTGTACACAATTCTAAGTCAATAATGATTAAGTATTATGTTCAACCTAGTCGCATGATTATTCATGCTAATGGACCATACTTATGGACCATACGCATGAATACATCATGCTTATGGACCAGCCGCACGACTGAACCATGAGACTGGATCAGTCGTACGATTGAGACATAAGATTGACTCAGTCGCACGACTGAACCTTCAATCGTGTGTATGACTCAATCACATGATTCAGTCACAGGACTGAACCATGCGAATGGTTAAGTCGTATGAATGAAAAACCCTAACCTATAAATACCACCTAATTCGTGGAAAAACATAACACTTGAAGAGATATTGCGAATACTCATAAACCCTAGTCATCCAGAACGTCCCAAATAGCCTGTCCAAGTTCATAGTTCGTTCCTGATCGATTCCTACTCGTTCCTAACGTTTAGTTCAATCTTATATCGATCGGGTTATCGTTCTCACTCATTTGATTGCCAATCAAATAGGATTCCGCACTATTTGATCCAGTATAAACGCAGAATATGTTAGTACTTCGTCCATACACGGTCCGTAACAAGTGGTATCAGAGCTTTGGCTCTTGATTTTAAGTGTGATTCAATTAGGTTTGGTGTCAAAACCTACGTTTTTAATCAAAAGAGTCACCACTTTGCTTCTAAAGGTGTTTTCGACGTTTTTTGGGATTAAAGTTTTGATTTTTCACTATACGACAGATTAGGGTTCTTAGAAAAAATCGTATTTTGTGTCAAAGTGTGAAAATCTTTGATTTTGCAAAAACAGCAGCCTTCAGTCGCACGACTAGCTCATTCGTATGACTGAACTCAGTCGCATTCCTCATTCGCATGAATTAACAACTCCAGTCGCTTGAGTCCATTCGTCTAGTTCATACGCACGACTGAATCCAATCGCACGATTGAATTCATTCGCACCCTTCATTCGCACGATTGACTCATACTCATTGTCCATTCGTACGATTGAACCTGTTCTGTTCTCCAAGTACCTAGTTTTTAAAAATGGAAGATCAATTTGCTGCGTATACTGCCGGGGAGGACTCACGCATCCGGAATCTACTACTTCTGGAGAATGAGGTAGGAAATCACAATAAACCGCCGAAGCTGATAACGTTAGATGATTATCCTCAGTGGAAACAACGGTTTGAGATTTACTTAAATGAAGTTGATCCCAATCTTTGGATATCCATCGAGACTGGTTATACGGTGCCAGTTACTGCTAATGGAGTCAAGTTAACCTTGGGAGGAATGAGTGAAGCTCAGAAGATTCTCTACAATGCCGAGAAAAATGTTTATGCCTTGTTGACTCAGTCAATACCGAAGGACATTTTTCATCAGTTCTCTGAGAACAAGCAGGCTAAGAAGTTATGGGATGCTTTGGAGAAGAGATATGATGGAAATGCAATGTTAAAGGCACTGAAGGCTAAGGCTCTCAAGAAAGAGTTTGATAATTCCTCTTCGATAGGGAATGAGAGCTTAGATGATATTATTGACATATTCTGTCATCTCATGAGTGAGTTGCACACTCATGGCGTAACCACATCTATGGAAAACAAAGTTTCAAGTTTTGCTGATGGGTTGCCTGAGAAATGGGATTCATTTGTGTCTAATCTGAGACAGAACGACATGCTTGTGACATTAGACATAAATGACTTCATCTTGAAGTTGAGAGTGCAGTTGAGCAAGCGATGTCGGATTCCGAAGAAGCTGCGAACGTGGTTAATCATTTGGTTGAGGAAGAGCTCAGAGCAACAAGTTTAGAATCTCTAGCCTCCGAAGAGTCTAAATCTGCTTTGATGGCTGATTCAACCGATTCCTCACAGGTAAGTTCAAAAAAACCAACTGTTTGAAAAACATGCTTGTAATGAATGTGACAAATTTAGAGAAAGCATTGATTTGAAATTTGCTAGGTTATTAGAACATAATGATAACTTAATAAATGATTTACAACTATGCACTGAAGCTAATCGTATATTAAAACAAAATGAGTGCAGTTTTAAAGAGAATATAGAACTTTTGGGGAAACAACTAAGGGAAACCGAGGTTGTTGCCCTAAATCAATCAAATGATATAAAGTTCTATTTAATTTCTTTAGAAGAAACCAAAAAGGAAAAAGCAGTTTTGGAAGTCGAGGTTAATTCTTTAAAACAAAAACTGCATAGTTGGGTTAGTTCTTCTCACATAGTTGAAAACTTAGTGAAAGAACAAAATAATGGGGAAGGTTTGGGTTACAAAGTAGTTCCACCACCACATGAGATTCTTTTGAATACTAAATATAGACCTATCAATAATAACCCGGTAAAGAATCATGTGGTGTCCACTCCTCTGGTTAGTGATCCCGATTCTACAAGTAAACCTGTGAACTCTATCACTAAACATAAGGAGCCTACCTTAAAATCAAAAGGAAAAATGCATGTTGAGAATTTGAATGATGAAATTAAAAGGGTTAATGTAAGGTCAGGGTCACAAACGTCTTCTTCAGAACCAAAATTGACTAAATCAGTTAACCAAAAACGTGTTAATCATCAAAGTCCAGATAAAATGAAAGCTAAAGATGTTCAAAATGTCAAAACAATTAATTTTGTTAAAGAAGCCGAAACATCTTAAAGAGAAGTGACAAAACCCAACCAGACAAAGATCTCACCTTTACCAAACTCAAACCCACATAAACATTTTCCTAAGTCTGTATAAGGGAGATTTTGCTACAATAGTGGAAAACGAGGACATATCTCTCCTAATTGTCCTTATTATCAGACGCCCAAAAAGAAAATTGAACTTTTTGATGCAAAACCAAGTTTTTAAAATCAAGATCTATTACTCCACCTAAGAGTATTAGTGAACCTAAAGTTCAAACAATAAGCTAGTCGTCTGTTTATCACAAACAGGCCTTACCCAAAACAGGTTTATGGAAAGAATAATCAAGTATACTGTCTGATAGTGAGGAGATTTAGAAGAAAGATATGCTCTCATCCTCTAAAGGACAATGGGTTGAGTTTATGATGTCTGATTCCGCCGGGTCACCCAAGCCAGTTAAGGCTTGGTCCCAAACCTGAACTAATCATTTCCTTTGTATGTGCAGGCTGTCCGCTACAGTGCTATCACTAATACCTGGATTATTGATAGTGGGCGTCCAGGAACATGACAGGGAATTCGTCTCTCCTTTTCAACGTCAGACAAATTAAAGGGGGACATGTTTCATTTGTTGGGAATAAAGGAGGTTACATCACCGCTCAAGGCGAAGTGGGAAACGAGAAAGTGAAGTTTGACAAGACCAACTACGTTCAACAACTACAGAACAACTTACTTTTAGTCTCCCAGATCTGTGATAAAGGATTTAAAGTTGTATTTGACAACAAGAAGTGCTACATGTTGAAGAAAGATTATGTGATTGAGGAGGATAAGGTTCTTATGTCAGCTTCAAGATGTAACGACTTGTATGTCTTGGATCTATCAAAAGCCTCCACAACTGATCACACCGTTCAATGCTTCTTGTCAAAGGCAACTGAGAGGGATTCAATCTCCTGGCATAGGAGAATGGGTCACATTAATCCAAGGAAGATGAATCATTTAGTTCAAAATGATTTAGTGAATGGAGCAACTGTCAAAAACTGCCAACTTCTGGATTTTTGTGTAGCATGTAAGAAAGGGAAACAGACCAAGAAGTCTCACAAGGCAAAGAAAGTTAATTCAATAGATCTTCCTCTTGAGCTTCTACACATGGATCTGTTTGGCCCGGTCAGTAGAAAGAGCATTGCTGGAGATCTGTATTGCTTTGTAGTAACGGATGATTACTCAAGATTCTCTTGGGTGACGTTTCTGAAAGCCAAATCAAAAACTTTTGAATCATTCAAACATCTAGTTACTACTTTGGAATCACTCTACAAGCTGAAAGTAAGGCAGATTCGATCAGACAACAGCACAGAGTTCAAGAATCAGTGGATGGAGGCATACTGTAGAGAGAGAGGAATTGTTCATCAATTTACCTCTGCCTACACTCAACAGATGAATGGCGTTGCTGAAAGTAAAAATCGGAGCCTGATAGAGACTGCCAGGGCAATGCTAGCTGACTCGAAACTGCCTATTCAATTCTAGAATGAGGCAGTGGCTAATGCGTGTTACACGCTCAATCGAGTCTTAGTGGTCAAACAACACAGAAAAACATGTTATGAACTCCTCCAGCGGCATAAACCCAACCTGGAGTATCTAGAACCGTTTGGCGCACCGTGCATGCTGCCGAAGAAAACTCAGACAGGGAAATTTAGTGAGAAGGCAGAGGAAGATATCTTTCTCGGATACAACATACCAGACAAGAGAGTTTATAACAACTCAACGGGTCAGGTAGAAGTGTGGTGCAATGTTGATTTTCAAAGATACACCACCCCCCCTGCTGGAAAAGGACCCTCCTTCTTCTTCGACTATGAGGGATTCTTTAAATCCTTCAACCTACCGCCTTCTCCCACTGATGATGAGCTGTCTGCAAAGATGATGTAAGACACTCTAAACACTCCACTACCAGACTCGACATCAACGGCCCCATTAGATGATACTTCTAGCCCTTTAGGGGAGAGCTTGAAGTAAGTCATTCATCTTCTGATGATGAAGCGGTTGAGACTGCAAACGTGGAACAGGAGGAACAGGTTCCTACTATTGAGAGTACACAAGCATCACATCCTGATGCCTCTGACACTTCGGAACCTCATACTCCAACAGCTTCAGATACTGAACCTGGCTTTCACAATCTAGATAATGAGGTAGTTGTTCCCACCACTCCTGGATCTCGGATTAATGTTTATCATATCTTGGAAAACGTCATTGGAGATGTTCGATCAGGAATACAAACAAAAAATCAGCTATACTCGGCTGATTATGCCTCAATCATGGAAAAAGGATATCTTCACGATGGTGCATATCCATGTTTTGTTCTCGGTATGAGCCAAAATATGTGAGTGAAGCCCTAAACGATGAGGCATGGGTCAGTGCAGTGCAAGAAGAACTCCTACAATTTAAGATGTTAGGAGTATGGACCCTTGTGGACAGACCAAAAGGTGCTAAGGTGATTGGCACGAAATGGGTCTTGAAGTGTAAGAAAGATGACCAAGGAGTCATAATCAGAAACAAGGCTAGGCTTGTGGTTCAAGGGTTCAGACAAGTCAAAGGCATTGACTACATGGAAGTGTTTGCACCTGTGGCTCGGATGAAAGCAATCCGTATCTTTCTAGCCTATGCATCCTACATGAAGATTAAAGTCTATCAACTAGATGTAAAAAGTGCATTCCTTCATGGTGAAATCCGTGAGACAGTCTACGTCAGTCAACATGAAGGATAAAAGGCTCTCTACGGGCTCCATCAAGCCTCTAGAGCCTGGTATGAGAAACTCTCAACTCATCTAGTGAAACATGGTTTTCATAGAGGAGTTATTGACTGTACGTTATTCATCAAAGAAAAAGATGGTGATTTACTGCTGGTACAAATATAGTTGACGACATAATCTGCGGTTCCAAGAATGAAGAATTATGTAAAGAATTTGAATCTGTAATGAAAGAAGAGTTTGAGATGAGTGCTTTGGGGGAGATGAAGTTCTTTCTTGGCTTACAGGTGGATCAGACACCCAAAGGAATCTTCCTACATCAGACCAAATATGTAGGTGATATCCTCAGTCGGTTCGACATGGAGAATGCTTCAGTTGCTGGAACTCCACTTGCCACTAACCATGATGTGGCACCCGACGAAAATGGTGATCTGGTTGATGCTATAATGTATAGAGGAATGATCGGATCCTTAATGTACCTCACAGCCTCTCGTCCTGATATTATGTAGGCAACGTGTCTTTGTTCCAGATATCAGGCAAAACCAAAAGTAAATCATCTCATCGGAGTTAAACGGATCCTTCGTTATCTGAAGGGTACACCAACACTCGGGTTGTGGTATCCTCATGATGATGACTTTGAGCTTACAGCGTATAGTGACTCGGACCATGGTGGTTGCAAGATGAATTTCAAGTCAACATCTGCGGGATGTCAGTTCTTTGGTAGACGGTTAGTCACCTAGCAGTGAAAGAAGCAGACATCAGTTGCTCTGTCAACTTGTGAAGCTGAATATGTTGCTGCTGCAAGTTGTTGTTCACAAATCATTTGGATTCAACAGCAAATGCGTGACTACGGATTGGAAATTTCTAACACCCCTATTTTTGTTGATAATTCTACTGCTATTGCTGTCACCAAAAATCCGGTCCAACATCCTAAAACTAAACACATCGGTATTAAATATCACTTTATACGTGACTATTTTGAAAAGCAATTAATCGATGTTGTTAAAATTAATACGGATTTTCAACGCGCCGACCTCTACACAAAAACATTTGATAAACCGCGGTTTATATATCTTTTAGAGGTTAATGGCGTGAAAAAGAAAAGTGATGTGATTCTAGAAGAAGAAAGTGCGTAGTCCGACAAGTTTTTTTAGTTTCTTTTTATTTTCTTTTTTTATTTTATTTTCCTGTCTATGAAAATCCAAAAACACAAAAAGATTTTCGGTTTTAGAATTTTAGGGGGAGAATAGTTTAGTTTAGTATTTAATTCGTGCAGTATTTAATTACTTAAACAAAAAAAAACGAGGGAGGAGGGCAGCTTAGCTAAAAGAAATGAAATCAAATCTGTGATTCTGATTCAACGCTTATAAATAATGAGAGTTTACAGGGAACAAATTGTTTGGGACCTCAAAAGCACTTAAATGATTAAGATGCAAAATTTTCAAAGTATAAGTCTGAGAAGTCTAAGCAAAATAAAAAGAAAAATGATAGTAAAACTTGTCTGCTACTGAGCTAACATAGACAAAGTAGACCTAGAGGTTGCTAGTCCATTATATGATGTGTCGGTAGATTCAACACAATAGATGAGTAGACCTCATTGGTGATTTAAATTCAAACTAAGTTGTTAAACTTGCTATGGGTTCCATCTTATCACTGGTTAACACAATCAACGTATTTCCAATAAGGGGTGACGAGCAAAATAAACGCCATAAATGTGTGCGGATGACCATAAAAATGAGCAAAGCACAAGAAAAAATTGTTAAGCGCAATCAAGCTAACGACTAATGTTGTTGGTGCGTTACGTGCAAAAAGAAAAAAAATGCTCTCACAAGAAGATAGGTTGTGTGCCTCTCTGCTGTGCGATGGCACTGACCAGAGGATAAGCATAACCTAAATATTCTAGAATTCATTATTGTTTGTGCCTCTTTAATGTGTGATGGAATTGACCTGAGGCTTGGCATCTCTTTGAAAGCTCTTAGAATAGTTTCTTCTTGTCAAATACCCGTAGACCGCTCAAAAAATCTCCTAAGGAATGTTGATTACCATATAAGTGTGGGATCCACAAATGCTTGTTGAAATAATATAATCTAACTCATCACCAATGTGAGTCAAAAATCTGTGTATGGATTTAAGAGGACAAATATACGGACAATCATCGTGGCTGCAATTCTTGACTGTCAAAATCATTGTGTGCATCTTATAGCTCCAGTATGATTTCCTAAAATTGCTATTGACTCTCGGTCAAAACAAGAATCTAGCATCAAAATGTTTTATTAAAATGTCCCAAACGATTCTGATGTACGTGTATGATTCCATAATGAATCGTTCGAGAAATGATCAAATTAACTTGAAGCTATGCTGTTCAGGAAGAAAAATCTGCTAGACGGTTTTCTTTAAGATTTCAATCCATCTCTAATCAAAAAACCAAAAATGTGTCTTGTTTTTCCTTTAAATTTCAAAGTTGTTTTCTATCTTCTAGTCTTTTGTAGTGTAGACGTTGGACTATACAACTAGATGAATTCTGTGAATCACTCACTAAAAAGGATCACGTCTGAGGTGATCAAAGGTTTTCAAATTAAAAGGATTACGTTTGAGGTGATCAAAGGTCTTCAAATTAAAAGGATCATGTCTGAGGTGAAAGTGTGTGAAAGTGTATGAGGTCAAACTCATAAGTATGAGCCAATCGCATGATTGGACCATAAGTATGAGCCAATCGCACGATTGGACCATAAGTATGAGCTAATCGCATGATTGGACCATGAGTATGGGGCAATCATACGATTGGACCATGTGTATGGAACATCCATACGATTGGACCATGTGTATGAGCCAGTCGCACGACTGAACCCCAGTCGCACGATTGAAGCATGCGTATGGGTACAGTCGCACGACTGAACATTAAAAGCAATATATATAGAGGGGTCAGTCGGTCGTAACCCTTACCACCCTTCAAGTTCTCTGAAATCGCACATATGCACACACACTCTACCCAAATTTCATTTGACCTTGAGGGGCCAGTCGCACGACCTAACCGTTTTCTCATTCATCTACAGGTATTGTGAGACTGAAATCAATCTAAATGACCAGCGTAATCAAACCCTAACTGACTTAATCGACTCAAATCAAGAAATCAGTAAAACTCTTCAAATAGACCACTTAATTGGACATAATCGTTGAAATAAAGGACATTAAGTGATATTTAGAGTCCCTGCAAACCTAATGAGTCTAAACATGATGTCTAACATCAAGTTTTGACCAAGATTCAAGGTTGGAGTGTTCAACAGTGTAGGATGCGAATGGACATGCTAATGAACTTCAGTCGCATGATTGAGCCAGTCGCACGAGTCAATCGCACGTATGAGTCATGCGCATGGGTTCAGTCGCATGACTGATTCAACCACATGGCATAGCATACGACTAAGTTCAGTCGCAGACTCAATAGCACGACTAAACTTAGTCGCAGGCTCAATCACACGACTGAACTCAGTCGTATGGTTCAATCGCACGACTGAGCCAGTTTGATCAAAACAGTTTAAGTTCCTACTATCTTCTGTTATGCACTAATCTAATGTATATGTTTCTTGTGTTGCAGCAACATGGCTGATAAATGGTCCATGAGCCCCAAGCACAACATCTGTGCTCATTTAGATGCTACCACTCGGAATGCTTCCGAGTTTGCGGGGATCATTGTCTTTCTCAGGAGATCGATGATCTTCAAGGCCATATCTACACCGTGCACTCCATACAGATCACTCCAGCAGACCTTCTGGGAAGGAGCTACTGTGGATAGGTCCACTGAGCCCTACAGCATCCGAAGCTCGATCTTCGGACAGGAGATCCGTTTTACTGCAGCCGATCTTAGGCAAGTCCTGGACCTAGGTGAAGATGGTGACCACCCAACCAAGCTACACCCTCTAACAGTTAGGGGCTGCTTTCTGCGGATGAAGTACACTGGGGACACCAACGCAGGTGTGCTCAATAAAAGCAACCTGTGCCCCCAGTTTAAGTACTTAGCCTACGTCATCATCAAGTGCATTGCGTCGAGGAGAGGAGGATTTGACAAGATGTCAGATCAAATCCAGAATGCATATGTTGCTCTGGTGTTGAACCACCCATTCAGTTTCTCCCAGATGATATTCTAATACATGGTCGAGAACATAGAGGCAAAGGGGAAGGAGGGGTTCTACATGTACCCAAGATTTCTATAGATGATCATTGATCATAAGCTCCCTTCACTGCCTAAAGAGAGGGAGGATGCAGTTGTTTTGGAGATTATGGATGATATGACACTGGGTCGAATGAAGGTCTACCGAGGAAAGCAATTCAAGCACCCAGTGAGGATACTTTTTGGCCACTTGGCCAACGCGGAGTACGTGGCGCCATCCCGCAAGAAGTGGCGTCACGACGACAGCGACCCCGACGTCGAGCCCATCATGGCACCCACAAACGAAGATGATGACGACGACGACGACGATGATCAAGGTCAAGGTGGTGAGGCACCTAGTGGACCTGAAAGTGCTGACTTCCACCAAGACTTCTTGGTCGATGATGATGAGGAGTCGGATGATGAGCCGTTAGTGAGAACTGTCGGGAGTCGGTTTGTGGCTACAGACAGAGGGATCGAGGCGGTTGGCGGACGCCAGGCTGAGTCGAGGGTGCTGATGCTGATGTTATTGATCCTACTTACACCCCTGACCAGCCCAGCAGCCAAGGGGGAGTGCCTACTGCAAAGGGCTCCAGGAAGAAGAGAATGTGTGACAACCGGACTCTAGGTTATTATTCTAACTCTAATTTACTTGCATCATTATCCGTCTTATGAGTACTAATAATTGAAACAATCCAACCCTATCATGAATTTAGAAACATTTCTTGCTATTTGACTCAAGTTATGATTTCATATGATTTTATTGACTTTTAGTTAGTTTAGGTCTTACCTTTTTAAAAATTAGTGTTCCGGGAATGTTAACTAGTCACCCTTACAAAATTTAATCTCAAGTGAAACAATTAAAATGTGAGCATACATTCACACTTATATATATTTTCGGTTCATGCATGAATGGACATGCACAAGATACTACAATTTACATCACCCACCAAATAATATATTCTACCCAATACTACAAAACTACACTACCTAATAATCATTTACCATTAAAATTTAAATCAAAAACTACCCTCACTAGATGCCAAATCGGCCGCCCCCTCTCCCCCAGTCCCCTCTCTTCTACACCACCACCATATCCACCACTCTCCTCACATGCACCACTTACACCTTTCACTCCTCTCAAATCTCCCTCTCATTTTCGGATTCTTCAGTAGAAAACACTCCCAGACACTTGCAAACTCTCTCTAATCCTCTCTACTTCAGCTCAAAAATCGTGAACAACAACATCTCTAGCATTGGCCAACCTAAAACCGCAAGAAGGTGGCCATATTCGTGAGTTTGGGCACACCTCTACATACTGTTCGACTTTCCAGCTTTTTTAGAAGATTCTTCAACCATGTCCAAGGAGTTTTGAGCTATCCAAGACCATCTACACTCTCCAAAACGTGAACAACACCAAGTGTAAGCTTCATGTCACCCGAAAATGGTCTTTTCATGTGTTTCTTTCACTTCTATTTTAAAAACACCTCCTCTCTTTGTTGTAGCAGAAACCCGACACCATTACCTTGTTCTTGAGGAGCTTTCAACTTCACAAGAGGTATCTTACTCGTTATACTTGTTATTCTTAAGGTGGAAACCGATTTCCACCATGAAAACCCTATTTTTGGGACTTTTTGCACCATCTAACTTGTAGATCTTGTAACCCTCGAAAGCAAAACTTATAACCTGTTTGATAATGTTTTATTGAACTCCTAATAACCTGTTTTGGAAGTTACAAAAGAATATACACCGTGGATATGTGGTTTTAGCTCAAGTTACACCTCAAAAACCTTCTTTTTACAAGATATATTGCAAGCTAAGCACTTGTTTGAAAACCCTCTTAACCAAGACTTACAACCTGCTCATGAACGACTTTGTAACACCCTAATAATCTGGTTTTAAAGTCAAATGAGGTTTTGGTAATGTTTGAATACAAGTTTGCAAGGATTTACACATGTGTTATGGTCGGTTATGGCTAAATCACTAAGTTGATGGTTCATTGTTGTGATGGGTAACCTAGCCGTGAGTTTGGACATAATTTTAGAATTTTTTGATGAATATTAAGTGTGTGACAAGTGGTTAATCTCTGGAAATTAAGGACATGTTAAGATTAGACCCATTTTGGTTAATTTCGGGACCCGAAACATGGTAAAACAACCTTAAAAATAGTAAAACATGGTTTTAACCATTTTAAAAAGAATTCCAGGCTTAAAAATGATTAATAAAGTATTCTGGAATCAATGGGTAATTTAAATGGTCAAAAGAACAATTAATTGGCGTTTTAACTAAAAACGGGTACCAAACGGGCATCGTTTTTGAGAAAAATCCATGAAAAAGGGGTTTAAAGCTAAGATTTATAAAAATCATGTAATTTCAGTAAGTTAAGTAATAAAAGACCTAAAGGATTTGAAAAATTGGTCAAACAAGCTTTAAATGGTCAAATACGGTTAAAACGCGTTTTAACGGGTCAAACGTAAAAACGAGACTTTCAACTATTAGAGGCAAAATTTCACAATTTAAGGACTTAAAACTTATAAAAATATCTTTTAGATGATACCTACTGGTCCAAGACTCAAAATTATGGAAACCCTAAATTAACCGTTAAACCTCTCCGGTTTTACCGCAACCGGGAGCGTTAAACGCATAGATTTTAAACCGGACCCATAAACTGAAATTTTGGAACACTTACTCTATAATAAGTAAAATTTTACTCTAAGAACCTGATCTTTGGTCTTAAGTGTCATAAAGGACAAGAAACCAAACTTGAGGGTAGAAACTGTTAATTTTGAAACTTGAGGGACTAAACTGTAAAATTTTACCAAACTTTATAACCGACTCCTATGGAACTAATAATCAATTAAAAAACGAAATTCCTTATATCCTTAACCTAATGATTTAAAAATTCCAAATTTTATGAAGAAACCATGACCTGCCATAAAAGGAAACTTTTTATACAAACCTTCGCGAAATCAAAGCCTTATCCGATAACTAAATTCTTGACACTCTTGTTGCACCTTAAATGAGTTTAGAGCAGTAGCTTATCACTTAATATAAGCATGTTAGGGTGCTAGACTTGAGACACTCCCGACACACGAAGAGTTATTTTGACTTAAAACCTAAGGTGAGTTCTAGTGATTCCCCTTTTTACTACTGTTTTGGGGTGAAAAATGCTCTGTTATTTATGAACTATATTTGTGCTTTACTTGATGATTGTATGTGGGATTTAAGGTTACCTGCTGATGCTTATATCATGATCATTAATTCTTTCGTGAACCGCTTGTTTTATATGGATAGATCTATTTGGGGAATCCCCCACACACAGTGGCTTCCGTTCCAGGAAGGGTACCCCACTGAGATCCTAAGGGGTCGTTTGTAGCATGTAACAAGTTTTGTTAAGAAACTATGGTGAACCATCCGGGCAGGTATGGTTCACTGGTTTGGGGCACGGTTTTTCCTTCGGGAATATCCGGTTAAACAAAACTTTAGAAGAGGCTAACCGGGACTGAGTGCAGGGTTGATTATGATTTTCCCACAATGTTGAAACAATGATTATTTCCTTTTTATCAAAGAAGGATTTTGTTGGATCATAAGAGGCTGTTGCAACCAAAACCATATCACTTAGAAGATTTTGAGTACTACATACAAAGGACTTCCGAAGCCAAGTGTGGGACTTCCGAAGGAAGAAAGAGCTCTTCCGAAGTCTAAGTGTAAAATACACTTCCGAAGGAGAACTCCAACTTCCGAAGGTAAAGAAGCTACTTCCGAAGGATCAAGAATTGAAGACAAAGTTCTGAAGTCAACTTCCGAAGTATAAAGAAGTCCTTAAAGCCTCGGAAGCATAGAAGCATCTTCCGAAGTATAAGTGGCTTCGAAAGAACTTGTTCTTCCGAAGCCAGTTAACCTTCGGAAGACACTTCTATTATCCAGTAGACATAAGTATGGTCTGTCTGACAGTCCGCTGCAAATCTCTGAGATACTGCATGGCGTTTTCTCAAAAGCCATGTAGTTGACCATACTTTAATCTATTGTTTACCTTTTTTATGTTAAGTACAGTTGCCATCTTTAGTTGGTGACAAAAGGTAAGTCATGGACATGTCATGACTACCATATCTTAGATAATACTTTATCTAAGATACCTTAACTATAGCATTGTAGTATATGCTTTAGTCGTAGGTTTCCAGCTGGTATCAAGTATAACCGGCTGTAGGATCTAGTATATATAGTTTCTCATTGTAACTCATGTTCTAAGCTTGTAAGAGTCTTGTAATCTTGAGTTGAGAAGTAATATATACAAGTACCTTGAAAATATTTCTGCTTGTTGCTTTGGTTACTTATTATATTATTATCAACTCTTGTCAAAGGCATTGCTTCATCTTGTTTGAGTGATATTATAAGTGAGTTTGAGAGAAATACAAGTGTTAAGTGACAAAACCCGATCCTGCAATTGGTATCAGAGCTTTTTAGGCTCTTGATTGTGAGATCTTACCATCCTAATCAACCAGTTTTTCACTCCTCCTTATACCTCACTCAAAAATGGCCCTCATCAAATCTGAAGTTGAAATGGGAACGATGACCAAAGCTCCCATCATCGATCCTGAAAACTTCAGGTCTTGGAGCAGGAGAATGGAAGGCTTCATCAGATACCAGGATAGCAAGATGTGGCAGTCCATCGTTAATGGCCCGTACAAGCCAAAAGTTGCTGGTGGAAACGGTGCCATGATCGAGAAGGCTGTTGAAGACTACTCCGATGAAGACAGGAAGAAGCTCGACATTGACAGCAATGCTATGATTGTTCTCATGACTGCAATCCCAAACTCCATCATGGTGGGGTTTGAGCATTGCAAGTCAGCCAAAGAACTCTTTGATGCACTTGCTCAAATGTACTCGAGCTCTAATGATTCAAAGAAGGACTCACTGAAGCAGCAGTTCGAGAACTTCACCTATGTTGCTGGAGAAACTTTTAGCCAGCAATATTTCAGATATATGGATCTTATCTCCTCCCTCCAATCTGTGGGGATCACTCAAGAACTTAGAGACCTTACCAGAAAGTTCATGAGTGCTCTACCCAATGAGTGGACTTTCTACTGTGTCTCCATCAAGAGAACAGAGAATTTAAACACTCTCACCATGACCGAACTCTATGGGATCCTTGATGTATACCGTTTGGAAATGGAAAGCAAGAAGGGTCACCAAGCAAGCAGACCCTTGAGCCTTCCTGCTAGCAACGCTTTAATGGTTGCTGAAGGCTCAGGTATCTCCCAGTCTCAGCAGTACCTGTCATACACCCAGCAACCATCTTGTTCATCTGGGCCTTACATCACATTCCCTGAGACTCCAAGGTCTCATCAAGCTCAGCAAAGCTCCTTTCAGGAAGGCTGTGCGTTTGTCTCAGGGAGTGGACACTCCAATGATCATCAGTTTTGCTTTGATGATCTTGAGTGCTTCAGTCCAGATGACATAGAGTATGTGGACATTGTCCAGCAAATGGCTCTCCTTACCTACAGAGTGAAGAAGTTCTTTAAGAGAACTGGAAGGCAATTCCCTCAAAACCCAATCACTAGCAAGTTTGGGTTTGACAAGAGCAAGGCTAAGTGTTACAACTGTAACCAGCTTGGCCACTTTGCAAGGGAATGCAAGGCTCCCATGTCCAACCCGGGAACCTCACAGGCCTCCACACATCCTTCTACACCAAAGCCCAATGGGAAGTCAACTGAAACTGCAGCTATGGCTCAAGAAGTTGACTGGAGCTTTATGGTTCAAGATGTGACTCCTGCTCAAGCACTCATGGCAGGAACAGATGAAAATAAGGTATATGAACGTACCCCTGCTTGTATTGCTAAGGTTAAGTTGTACCAGGACTACAATATGGAAATTAAATCCGATATTGAGTCTTTAAATGTGCTAAAATCTGACTTTAAAAGAGCTGAATCTGACTACCAAAAGAAAATTGAGGAGTTAGAGAAAACTGTATCTCTTTTAAAACATGAACACACCAACTACAAGACTCAAATCAAGGATTTAATATCCAAATTGACTGAGGCTCAAGCCCAGCTTGTCACAGCTGAGGCTCAAGCCAGGAAGTATGCTATTGCTGAGCAAAACTTCCAAGCCATACTTGCATCATCCTCTCACTCCAAACTTTGTTATCAAAACAAAAGTGGGTTGGGAACCAATGAAATTGTTCCACCACACTCTTATGAGTCTGTAAGACAACCAAGATGTGGTACTGAAGAGCAAGAGGTTCCATTTGTTGACCCACCTTGTAAAGAGTCAAAGAGTGATGCAACTGTGAAGACCATGACCATCACAGGGAAGGAACAGGTAATTGAGCCCTCCCAGACCAATGATGATCAATCCCTGACCACCAAAGCCAGAAGAAGCAGGGCTAAAGCAGCCAGAAAAACTGCCAAGAAGGTGGCTGAATCCAAGCTGAAGAGAGACCCAAAGCAAAAGGGTGTATTCATATCAGCAGGATTCCAGGTGGTTGGACCTTCTGATTCAGGAAAGGAGTATAATACCAGTACTCCTGTCCTACCAAAGGATCAGAAGTTAAAGGGAAAGGTTGCTGATGTGGAGAAAAAGAACAAGAAACAGCAACCCTCCAATTCCCAGAAAATTAACATTGCATGCATAATGTGTGGTCTGCAAAACCACATGGCTAAAGATTGTTACTACAATCCTGCTAGCACACATTATGCAAATAATGTTAAAAGAGAAGGAGTCAGGGAAGGTTTACATTTGGACCATATCAGATGGTTCAAGTGTTGAAAAAGGGAATGCTTGTTTCCGAAGCAAGGCTTGTCTCGGAAGAAAACTCTTCTTCCGAGAGGAAAAAGGCTTCGGAAGTGAAAGCTGCAAAGACTCACAAAAGAGTCCCCTTGAAACCATCCCAGAAGAAGACTGCTTCGGAAGAAATGGTGGTGAAGGTCTCTTCCGAAAAGAAAGAAGCTTCGGAAGAATGCCAAGCTACAAAAGCTTCATCAAGCTCATCTTCTGTGATCAACCAAGGGATGGAATGGAAGATCAAGGAAGATGTTGTAGCCCAAACCTCTTCTTCAAAGACATCCATTGAACCCCCATGCATAAATTTTGGTTCAATCATGTCACTTTCATTGGAAGAACCCAAGACCAAAAAGGCTTGGGTTTCCAATCAAAACTAATTATCTCACCTTATGTGCAGGGACATCCATATGACAAGAATAACAACATTTGGATAGTAGATAGTGGATGCTCCAGGCACATGACAGGGAACAGATCTCTCCTTCAACAATTTCAACATTATGATGGAGGTCCTGTCCAGTTTGGAGGTGAGGCCGGAGGATATATTTCTGGCAGAGGAAGTATATCCAACGGAAAGTTAAAAGTTGACAAAGTTAATTTTGTCAAACAGCTTGAACACAACCTGTTAAGTGTTTCTCAGTTTTGTGATCAAAAGCATCAAATGCTTTTCACAGAACATGAGTGCATCATCCTCAAACCTGGGATGACAATTCCTCAGGAATTGGTGCTTCTTAGATCTCCCAGGAGAGGGGATATGTACAAGCTTGATATGAACAATGCTTCCCCAATGGGAGAAGTATCATGCTTTCTTTCCAAAGCTGATAGTGATGAGTCAACACTGTGGCATAAACGAATGTGTCATGTCAATTTTAAGACAATGAATAAATTGGCTAAAAATAACTTGGTACATGGTTTGCCTAAAAAGGAATTTTTCTGCAAAGATAACTGTGTTGCTTGCCTGAAAGGGAAACAACACAGGTCTTCTCATAAATCCAAAGTTGTTAACTCTATCACTACTCCATTACACTTATTGCACATGGATCTATTTGGTCCCACAAGTATAATGAGCATTGGAAGGAAATCATATTGCCTTGTGATAGTTGATGATTTTACTAGATTTACATGGGTATTCTTTTTAAGAACTAAAGATGAAACTGCTGAAACTTTAAAATCTTTTATTCTTAAAATAGAAAATCAAGTTGATCACAAGGTTAAAATAATTAGAAGTGATCAAGGGACTGAGTTTAAGAACTTTGTTCTTGACTCATTCTGTAACTCAAAAGGGATTGCCAGACAATACAGTGCTCCTAGAACTCCTCAACAAAATGGTGTTGCTGAGAGGAGAAATAGGACACTTATTGAGGCTGCTCGGACTATGTTAGCTGATTCAAAGCTGCCTCTAACATTCTGGGCAGAGGCAGTCAGCACTGCATGCTATGTGCAGAACAGAGTTCTTGTAGTAAAGCCACATGGAAAGACCCCTTATGAGCTATGGAACAAGAGGCCACCGTTCATTGGCTTTCTAAGGTCCTTTGGCAGCAGGTGTACCATACTTAACACAAAAGACAATTTAGCAAAATTTGCTGAAAAGTCAGATGATGCCATCTTTGTTGGATATTCCTCCCATTCTAAAGCTTACAGGGTTTATAACATTAAAAACCAACAATTTGAGGAATCCTCCAACATTGTAGTTAATGAGCACACTCCTTGTGTTAGGGGGAATGGACCTGATCATATTTTTGATTTAGAATTGTTTCCAAACTATTCTAAACCATCTTGTGAGAATGTTTCAGCTGGAACAGGTGCTCAAGGCAATTCTGATGAAGATCAACTATTTGAGCTTCCCAGACCTGCTCCAAGTTCTCCAAGAACAACAAATCAAGTTCCTACTATTGAAAGATCTGACAGTATAACCATTTCAAGAAATAGTGGAACTTCAACAAGGGACTCACCTGATGATCTTCAAGTCTCCTCAGGTGATCCTACACAACACCAAGCTGATGGAAGCAGCATTTTGAAGGAACAGGCAACTGTTAATGATGCTTCACAGCAAAGAAATGATGATGTTTCTCTTTCATTCAATCAGTCCTCATTGAATGAGATTGAAACAACAGCTGGACCAAGTATTCAAGCTCCAGAGCAAAATATGTCCAACTTGGACCTATCTTTGCAACTGGAGGTAATTCCAAGACTTAGAATTCACAATACTCATCCAGCTGAAAACATCATAGGGGAAGTCTCTGAGGGTGTGAGAACAAGGGACAAACTCACAATGGGAATGTCTGCTTGTACTCATGCTTTTATCCCAAATGGAACCCAAGAAGGTGGAAGATGCCTTAAAGGATAGTAGCTGGGTTGAATCAATGCAAGAGGAGCTGCTTCAATTCAAAAGACAAAAGGTTTGGAACCTATGTCCGCTACCATCTGGTCAAGTACCTATAGGCACCAAGTGGGTTTTCAGAAACAAAAGAGATGACAGAGGCTTGATTATCAAGAACAAGGCAAGACTGGTGGTTCAAGGATACACTCAAGAGGAAGGAATTGATTATACTGATGTCTTTGCACCTGTTGCAAGACTTGAGGCAGTTAGGATCTTCCTTGCTTATGCTGCATCCAAGAATTTCACTGTCTACCAGCTTGATGTCAAGTGTGCCTTTCTATATGGGGATATAGATAGGGAAGTCTATGTATGCCAGCCTCCAGGATTTGAAGACCCACAGCATCCAAACTATGTGTGCAAATTGGATAAAGCTCTATATGGGCTGCACCAAGCACCTAGGCTGTGGTATGAGACATTGTCTCAATTTCTTCTGAAGAATGGCTATACTAGAGGAACCATTGACAAGACTCTCTTTATCAGAAAGTCTGGGAAAGACATTTTGCTAGTTCAAGTCTATGTCGATGACATCATATTTGGTTCTTCAAATGACCAAATGTGCAAAGACTTTGAGAGCATTATGAAGAAGAAGTTCGAAATGAGTTCTATGGGAAAAATGGACTTTTTCCTTGGAATTCAGGTAAAGCAACTGAAGGAAGGGTTTTTCATCAATCAATCTAAGTATGTCAATGATATCTTAGAGAGATTTGATATGAAGGATTGTAAAGCAGCAAAGACACCCATACCCAGAAACCATGATTTATGCCCTGATTCTGAGGGGGAGGATACTGATCAACATCAGTATAGAGCAATCATTGGTTCTCTGATGTATCTCACAGCAAGTAGACCTGATATCATGTTTGCAACCTGCATTTGTGCAAGATATCAGGCTGCTCCAAAGGTGTCTCACCTAATTGCTGTCAAGAGAATCCTCAGATACCTCAAAGGAGCACCTAAGTTAGGTCTCTGGTATCCAAGAAATAGTGATTTTAATCTCTATGGCTACTCTGACAGTGATTATGGTGGCTGCAACATCAACAAGAAATCAACATCAGGTGGATGTCAATTTCTTGGTGGAAGGATCATCTCATGGCAATGCAAAAAGCAATCCTGTGTCTCTACATCAACTGCTGAAGCTGAATACATTGCTGCTGCAAGTTGCTGTGCTCAGCTGCTGTGGATTCAAAACCAGATGATTGACTATGGATTCAACTTCATGAGCACTCCTATCCACATTGACAACAACAGTGCTATATCCATCACTGAAAATCCAGTAAAGCACTCAAAGACAAAGCATATTGACATCAGGTATCATTTCATTAGAGATATTCATGAGAAAAATCTTATCAAACTAATCAAAGTTGATTCAAATGAACAATATGCTGATTTGTTCACCAAAGCATTTGATGAACAAAGATTTAAGTATCTTATTACAGCTATTGGGATGATAAACATTGACTAGTTAATCTCAATTGAAAACTTTTCAATATGTAAAGTCTTATGTCAATACAATCTAAGCCCTGTTACAAAAGATCCTTTCTTATTTAACTAAGTATAAGTTCTTCCGAAGAGAAACTTGCCTTCGGAAGATATCTAGTATAACTTCCGAAGCAAATTTCTCATAGGATAATTTTCTTCTCGGAAGTGTACTAAGTCTCGGAAGAAGCGATTGAGGTAATCTCAGATCTACTTCCGAAGCACTTAATACTCTCCACTTGAAAGCAACATGTATCTTCGGAAGCAATTTATTTACCTTCGGAAGTACATTTGCCTTCGGAAGAACTTTACCTTCGGAAATACCTTATACTCGGAAGAAGGATTTTACTGTGTAACGGAAATCTTTTGGGCCCCACTCTGTAAAAAGTAAAGATTTTGTTAATGATGTCGGATTATTTAAATGGCTTAACCTTACCGCCCCTGTCACATCATCCTCTGAACCCTCACATCATCTTATCCAAACCACCCTTTAAACCGCCATTTCACCCATTTAAATACTTCCGGTTAATCACTTACACTCTTTTTACCAAATTCACTGCCCTAAAAGCTTTCTTCTTCTCCAATTTACCTCTCTCAAGAACTTTTCCTCTGCTATCTTTCTCAATGGCTCTAAACCCTCAGCACAACCAGGTCGCACTCCTTGACTCTTCAAGGGATGCTGACTTCTCTGATATTATCTCTTTCTTAGCCCAATCTTCATACTACACAGCACTGACTGTAAACCCTACCATTTACACCAACCAAATGTCCGAATTCTGGGCAAATAGTCGGGTTGAAACCCTAAATGGGGTTCGTGCTATCAGGTCAAGTGTTTGTGGCCAAGAGTTGGTCATTACTGAACAAATCATCAGGGAGCATCTTGAGCTCCATGATGAAGGCGCACCGACGGAATTCCCCAAGTCTGAGTTAGATAACTCTTATCTCCAAATGGGATACGGTGGAGATGTAAGCAGGTCTACAGTCTACAAATTCAACTTCTCCTACAAGTGGAAGTTCCTGCTACATGTGGTTCTTCACTGCTTATCTAACAAATCCGGGGGATGGGATCAAATTCCCTATGAACTCGGGTGCCTAGTTCATGGGTTGGTACAAGGCCTGCGCTTCAACTACTCCAGGTTTGTGCTGACTAACCTCATGGGAAATCTGCAAAGGGACACATTCTTTATGTATCCCAGATTTCTACAGCACATAATCAACTGCGAGCTAGATCAGAGTAAGCTTGTCTGTGCAGCTGCTCTGTCTGCTCCTCAAATGAGGCCGACCATCTTCAAAGTCTTGAAGAGAGTGTCTACCAACTACACTGGAAGGGATACCGCACTACTTCCAGGTATGATTGAGCCAATGGCTCCTGGTGACATCCCTGTTATCCCCACAGGTGATGAACCCACACCAGCAACTACCCTCACCATTCCAAATCTACCTTCTCCTCCAATCAAAGTCACCTATCAGAGACGTACCAAACGAACCCTTGTTCAATCTACTCTGATTGAACAAGCCCCTCCTCTTCAAACCAAAAAGGCTAGAGTGGAACAAGGGGCTCCCACTCAGCCAGAGGTCCCCCAATCCTTCACTATTGACCTCAATATGGGTCTTGAGTCTCCTCAGTCTCAGACCCATGAGCCCATAACCCCAGCTGATAGCCCTCAGGGTGAGTCTCTATACTCCCCTGAGCAGCCACCAAGGGACAGCTCAATGCCTTTTGACATTGATCAAAGTCCCGGGTCCTTAGGTCTTCATTCCTTTTCTTTTACTGACCTATTGACCGGAGCTGGTGAAGAGACTATGTCTCTCCAAGGCAATGAAGTTGATCCACTACACCCCATTAAGGATCAACAGAGCCTAGAGAAACCTCTTGTCTCTAGCCCACACCAGCAAAGCCCTACTGAGGTGAGTCCCACTGATGTGGAGGGGACTCATGTAGATTCAGCTGCCACTACTGAAGGAGCCTCATTGGATCCTCAGGACAGTGGTAACGATAGTCAGACTGAATCTACGGCAACCATGCCCTATGATGCCTCTGAAAGAGACATCATTGTGCAAGGGAAACCAGGGTGCCAAGAAACCACATCTGGTGGTGAGGATGAACATACTAGGTATGTTACCTCATCTCCCCGTGATTCTTCCAAAGAAGATGAGGGAAGAATGCAACTCACAATAAGAGACCTACTTTCTAAAGTCTCAAACCTTGAATCAAAGGTTAAGACTTTAGAGGATAGGTCTGCCACTCAGCAACTTGAGATTGAAAGTCTCAAGGTCAAACTAGCTGAGAAACAGATTGAGAGATCTGTTAGGCATGTACCAGTTCAAGTCTCCTTGACCTCTTCCTCTAGCTCATCTACCTCTCAAGATGATGCTACCAAAAAGGGGGAGAATGTTGAGGAACAAAGCCAAAGACAGGATTCCATCAGTCAAGCTCTCACTTCTTTGAGCTCAAGACAACAAGCTGCCATCTTCCCTGAGCCTCCTCCAGTTGTGTTTCAAGTGGATCAAAGGATGCTTCAGGATCTAAATAGGATCTTCAACAAGTTCCTTTTAGAGTCCCTAATTGATCAACCTAGTCCGGATATGTCTGTGATTTACTTTGGAGCTCAAGAGCTTCAGAGGTTGAATGCACCTCCTACCACTGTTGAGGAAGTTGGTCAACCTAAGGCCCAAGTGGAACCTGAGATTGATTTCGAAGGGGAAACTAGGACTGATGGCCCAGCAACTGAAACAGTTGGGACAGAAGGTGTGTTTTCACAGGCTTCCGAAGCACAATTCGAAGCCTCGGAAGAACCAACTCAAACTTCCGAAGCTGAAATTGCTGCTGCGGAAGGACTGTTCTCTCTTTCCGATGATCTAATAGTCACAGATGCAATTCTGGAACTTGCATCTGAGGTTAATAGGGAGGACTTTCTCAGCCAACCACTAGCCATTACATCTGCATTGACCTCAGCTCCTACCTCCACCATCCAACCTGAATCTTCTACCCAAGAACCACCAAAGTCTAGCACTTCCGAAGACATTAAAGGCAAAAGGAAGATGACTTCGGAAGAGCTTCAGGAAGAAGAAAGGCTGGAGAAACTTAAAAGGAAAGGAAGACTGCCAACTGGGAAACTGTTAGCTGCAAGTTCAAAAGCAGCTGCAGCCAACCAAGAGGCAATCAACAATAGAAGAAGGGTGGAGGTAATTGATAGACTTGTCAGTCTAGGGGCTGCCTCGGAAGATGTACTCCTGCTACCATTAGAGGAGCTGATAGAGCTTGAAAAGGCAACCTTGCTGCAAAAACAGCAAAAAGAAGAAGCTGCAAGGTTGGCCTTGGAAGAAGAAAGGCTGAGAAAAGAAAGAGAAGCGGATCTGCAGCTCAGGAGAGAAAGGATCACTTTCCTACTCTCCAGAGGATTCTCTCAAGAGGAGTTGTCTCCACACAATAGTGACACGATCTTGTGGCTCTTTAACAAAGAGCAAGATCAAATGGAGAAGGAGAGAAAGAGAGCTGCAAGGGAAAGCTGGTAGAGAAGAAGAAGAAGGAAGAAGAGGCTGGACTGTCTGCCGCCAAGAAGATAGGTGACAAAGCTTGGATGAAGAACTATCTTAAAGCTCATGGCTTCTCTGGCAGGCAAGTGGGTCCAATGTCTGAGAAGACTCTCCAACGACATGTCAGTGACATCAAGGCTGACATTCGTGCAGGGAGAAGAAAGGAGATGTATAGAAGGGGACAGGGGATGACCTTCAAAGCCACCCCTCAGCCAAATATCCAAACCCAACATCAACCTGAACCAATACCCTTTCCCTTCCCAATCAAAACTGAACCTGAACCTTTCACCCCTGAACCTACACCATCACAACTACCAACTCCCTCACCTCAACCACCTAAACTACCCATCATCCAACCTAAAACCTTACCCAGAACCCAACCTCCTAAACCTACCCAACAACCAATCAAACCATCCCCTCAGCCTTCCAAACATCTCTCAATGGAGGAATTCAAGGCGATCAAAACCAAGCTCATCAACTGCACTACTCTGAGCGACATCTCATGTGAGGAGGATACAGTCAACCTGACTTATGTTGATGGATCCTCAAGTTCCCTCACAAGAGATGAGTTTCTTGATCTGCCAAGAGGAACTTTGGACCAAGCCGCAAGACTTTGGCCTCAATTCAGATACATTGAATGAGGAAGAAAAGAAGCTGAGGAGAAGGCTGGTGACTCTGCTGGACACAAAGAAAGGAGATAGGGTACCAAGACAATCTCTTGTACCCAAAAGAAGATAGTCCAGTGGAGGTTCGAAGACTCTTCTCACAACTTTGTTGTTGAGAGAGAGAATGGTGAGATTAACAGGCTGAATGCCTCATCTCTGCTACACTTAAGCAGATTTGATATTGCTGAGTTAGCAGAGAAACCATTCTCCAACCCCTCAAACTCCGAAGTAGCTGCTCACATCAGAAATCATCTAGGCAGCCTTCACATGGCCGAGCTCACTGCAAGAAGCAAGGTCGAAGAGGAGTCAAAACGGAGAGAGGAGGAGGAAAGGAAAGGATCAGCAACCAAAGGCAAAGCCTTTCTTCAAATGGTTGAAGGTCCTGAACTTGAGTCCATAGTTAGATGGGAGTATGACTACAACTCCCGTCAACTAACTCTCTTCAGGGGGGCACAACAAAGGGTGCATGTCATTCAAAGTGATAGACTGGATCTCCTATCCACGAATGACTTGTACAAGCTTCTCAGCACCACTTCCGGGAAGAACAGAGAGACAGACAAATATCTTTTGTCCCTGGTGCTGAAAACTTTGAGAAGTAGAGATAAGTGAAGTTTTGGTAGCATCAGCCTAGGGGGAGTTTGTTGGATCATAAGAGGCTGTTGCAACCAAACCATATCACTTAGAAGATTTTGAGTACTACTTACAAAGGACTTCGGAAGCCAAGTAGGGGACTTCCGAAGGAAGAAAGAGCTCTTCCGAAGTCTAAGTGTAAAATACACTTCCGAAGGAGAACTCCAACTTCCGAAGGTAAAGAAGCTACTTCCGAGGATCAAGAATTGAAGACAAAGTTCTGAAGTCAACTTCCGAAGTATAAAGAAGTCCTTAAAGCCTCGGAAGCATAGAAGCATCTTCCGAAGTATAAGTGGCTTCGGAAGAACTTGTTCTTCCGAAGCCAGTTAACCTTCGGAAGACACTTCTATTATCCAGTAGACATAAGTATGGTCTGTCTGACAGTCCGCTGCAAATCTCTGAGATACTGCATGGCGTTTTCTCAAAAGCCATGTAGTTGACCATACTTTAATCTACTGTTTACCTTTTTTGTTAAGTACAGTTGCCATCTTTAGTTGGTGACAAAAGGTAAGTCATGGACATGTCATGACTACCATATCTTAGATAATACTTTATCTAAGATACCTTAACTATAGCATTGTAGTATATGCTTTAGTCGTAGGTTTCCAGCTGGTATCAAGTATAACCGGCTGTAGGATCTAGTATATATAGTTTCTCATTGTAACTCATGTTCTAAGATTGTAAGAGTCTTGTAATCTTGAGTTGAGAAGTAATATATACAAGTACCTTGAAAATATTTCTACTTGTTGCTTTGGTTACTTATTATATTATTATCAACTCTTGTCAAAGGCATTGCTTCATCTTGTTTGAGTGATATTATAAGTGAGTTTGAGAGAAATACAAGTGTTAAGTGACAAAACCCGATCCTGCAGATTTGTTAAGTCCTTTTGTTTTTAAACTTTAAGCACTTGAATTCACCAACTTTTTAGTTGACACAAACTTCTTTTTGAGCATGTTTTAGGTAATTCATGAAGAGATCCTAGCTGTTGTGAAGACCTAGACTTATCCCCACGACCATGGCATTGGCATATTTTCCTTAAAGAATCATTTGAACAATTTTATATTTGTGTTGAACAAGTACAATTTATTTTTATGATTGGTTGTAAAACTCATTTTGGGGCTTGATTTGTTTCTACACCTGGTACCTTTTTAAAACATTTAATGCCATGTGATATTCTCTCCTTTGAGCTCTTGTAATGGTTTGTTTTCGCTGCCATATGTTGTTGCTAGTCTGTGATGTCCCACCCTACCTGGGCCCGGGGTGTGACAGATTGCTATTAGAGCCAAAGGTTGTAGAGAAGTCGGGAATACCATAGTAGACCCTAGGCTACAACCCTGATACCCTAGGACTGTCCTTGTGGGAAGTGTTGGGATGATCGGGTTGGGTAAATTGATGATTACACTTGATCAACGTAATCATGAATTTACCAGACGCATAATTTCCATCACGGATCTTTAGGTTATGGTTGGACTTTTTCTTATTTATATTGATGATTTTGAAACTAATTTCAAAAAGGGGATTTAAATGATTTTTATGATGAACTATGTTATCCGATACTATTTGAAGAGACTATTGATTTGGGCAACACGGACAATTATATGTTGGAATAACAGATACTATTTCCATCACTACTATTACTAGTACTATTATTATAATCATGAGCTATGAGAAACCAAATTACTCATGATGTATTTCTTACAGGACGCAACGATTAAGGCTGATAAAGGTAAGGCGCCTGCTCACCCCGACACTGAGATCACTCCTACTGGAACCTTGAGAAGGGCGAAGCCTCAGACTGAGTATGAAGCGTACCTCCGGAGATGCGGACATCCAGGATGGATATCCGTCACGTCAGATGACACCGAAGCTTCTGAGGACTCTTCCTCCACATCACCATCCAGAAGCCGAACGCGTTCCCACTCTCCTCACGTAGCTCCTCCTACCCACTCACCCATCCCACCTATTGGGAATAGGGGTACGCGTACTGTCACCCGTTCTCGCAAAAGTGTTAGGCCAGGATCCTCCGTATCCTTTAGGATGCCTCCTCCTCCTCCCCCGCCTGTTAGGATTCCGACTCCGGTACCTCCGCTGTTTGACCCACGTGATGAGCACCTGATGCCACCAAGGCACAGTATGTATGATGGCCCTAGCATACTGGCTGGTGATAGGTATTCCCAGTCGAGTCGCCGGGCAAGTGACGTAGGACCCTCTGATGCGACACTGGATGAAATCTTGAGGACCGTTCGTTGTCATGAGTTGACTGTTCAGCACGCCACTCGAACCTCCCAGTCTGCTCAATTCCAGGCTATGATGGCTACGCAAGGAGTGCAGCGTTTGGAGCAGGAGCAGAGAAAGAAGAGTACAGGATGGTTTGGATGGCTGAAGAAAAAGTGGATGTAAGAGTAGGGGTACGCAGCAGGATTATCTGTCTCTAGACAGTAGAAGGAAACTATTTGAATTATTATTCGATACTATTATTATTATTAACATGGGGGTGATGGCACCTTCCAATTTGTAAGAGATTGACTCTGATTCAACTTTGCTGGATGATACTACTATCTCTATTTATCAATGAACTGTTTGATTGGATGCTAGATTTATTGGGCTATTTGTACTGAATTGCAATATGATGTGTTGTGCCTTGAAATTGGTTCGTGCCCTTTCTTATTGGTTGTTTAACTGTTATGTCATGTTTCGATTTGGACTTTGTAAGATTTTCTTAATGGGTTGTAAATACATATGTGCACGCCATGATCCCTCTTCCCGAGGCATGGTGTAATAGGGTAATGATGCATAAACTATTCGAAACAAATTTTGAGATGCTAAACGAACCTATTTGTGATACTATCAGAATGCCGACTCGCAGAGGAACACGATTTGGACGGAGAGGAGCCACTAGGGGCCGCCGTGAGGAAGCCAGACAGACTGGAAACCGACCTACTCCACTAGGAACTCCCCACAGGGAAAATGCTGATCAAGAAAGCGATGAAAGAATTGCTAACCTCGTAGCTCAGCAACTGGCTAACGCCATGCCGACCATTATCGCCCAGATAAATGCTGATCGGGATAATGCTAATGGTAATGATCGGCTAGCGAACGATGAGGGCCCACGATGAGGAAGCCGAGGCGTTAAAGAACGGATGCTCCTATAAGACCTTCATGGCATGTAAGCCTAAGGACTTCTACGGCACCGAGGGTGCTATAGAGACTTACAGATGGATTGACGAAATGGAAGCTGTCTTGGACATTAGCGAGTGCAATATGGATCATATGGTGAGGTTCGCATCACAATCCCTCAAGGGATCAGCTCTTGAATGGTGGAAGTCAATTACTCAAACCCGTGGAAGAAATGTGGCTAATCGAACGAGTTGGACCGAATTCAGAGAGCTGATGACCAACAAGTATTGCCCCATCAATCAACTCGAGAAACTGGAGACAGAATTCCTAAGTTTGGAAATGAAAGGTCCCTACTACACGGAATATATCAATCATTTCTTAGCCCTATCCCGACTTGTTCCCCATCTAGTTACACCTGAAACTAAAGGTGTAGCACGATTCATCTGGGGGCTACACCCAAGAGTTAGGGGAATGGTCCGTTCCTCCCAGCCTTCAACCCTACAAGCTGTTGTTGACCTTACCAGCAGTTTGACTGACGACTTAATTAGGGCTGGATGGACTGAGCAAGCAAGGACTAATGAGAAGAGGAAGTTTGTTGGTGAGAAAAGAAAGTGGTTTGAAGTAAAGAGAGCGGTTGGAAGTAGTAGCGGGTCAGGTAGAAAGAATTCTGAAGGTGCGAGGCGCGATGATCAGGGAAGCAAGACCCGGAGACTGTACTCGGGGACAAGCCCATTTTGCAACAAGTGCAAGCTACACCATCAAGGAGAATGTAACCCGAGGTGGCTCGCTCCAGGTGCATGAGTAGCTTGAGAATACCACTTAACAGCATCTCCTTGACCTGTTTTTCTATCTCAGCCTTTTGACAGGCCAACTAATCAAAGACTGCACTTACACACCATGAAAACAATGCTATGAATGCGGAGATCAAGGTCACATGAGGAACAAGTGTCCTAAGCTGGGTAGAGACAAGGATGCCAAGCACAACAAGCCTAAGGGAAGAGCATTTGTTATGGACCTAGCTGGAGCTCGTAGGGAACCTGACGTGGTTAACGGTACGTTCCTTGTAAACAATCATCGTGCTACTGTTCTGTTCGATACTGGAGCGACTGCTAGTTTTGTCTCTAGTACTTTTAGGCCTTTGATTGACTTAGACGCGTGTGCCTTGACCGATACGTTTACCGTAGAATTAGCTGACGGTAACATTTTAGAAACTAACGAAGTCATCAGAGATTGCCCGCTGAATCTAAAGGGAAATACGTTTAGGATAAACCTGATGCCCATTAAGTTAGGAGGATTCGATGTGATTGTTGGTATGGACTAGCTAGCTAAGCATAGAGTCGAAATCGTATGTGATGAGCGTCTACTCAAGATACCGTTGAGCGACAAAGAAGTGTTAGTAGTAGAAGGCGAAAGGAGTAACACCCTATATCCCATAGTATCCCACTTAAAGGCTACCAAGAGCTTAATGAAGGGATGCCCAGCTTTTATAGTTTATGTGATGAAGACCCAAAAGGAGAAGAAGATTGAAGATATTCCCGTGGTTTCTGAATACCTAGAAGTGTTTCCGGAAGACTTACCGGACTTCCGCCGAACCGACAAGTCGAATTCCAGATAGATTTGCTGCCTGGTGCTGCACCAGTAGCCAAGGCACCGTACCGACTCACCCCACCTGAGATGAAGGAGCTAATGGCGCAAATTCAAGAACTACTGGACAAGGGATTTATACGTCCGAGTGTCTCTCCATGGGGTGCCCCGGTACAATTTGTGAAAAAGAAGGACGGAATGTTGCGAATGTGCATCGATTACAGAGAATTGAACAAACTGACCATAAAGAACCGCCACCCTCTTCCGAGAATAGATGACCTATTTGATCAACTGCAAGGAGCAAGTTATTTCTCCAAAATAGATTTGAGGTCAGGATACCACCAACTGAAGATAAGAGAAGAGGACATACCCAAAATGGCCTTCCGAACTAGGTATGGACACTATGAGTACTTGGTCATGCCCTTTGGACTGACTAATGCTCCTGCAGCGTTCATGGACCTCATGAATCGCGTTTGCCGCCCTTACCTCGACAAGTTTGTGATCGTGTTTATCGACGACATACTGATCTACTCCCATAGTAAAGATGAGCACGAGAAGCATCTCAGGCTAATACTTGAACTACTCAAGAATGAGCAACTATATGCCAAGTTCTCTAAATGCGAATTCTGGATGCGTAAGATTCAATTCTTAGGGCATGTGGTGAATGAGAACGGAATTCAAGTCGACCCTTCCAAGATTGAGGCCATAAAGAATTGGAAGATTCCTGAAACTCCCACGGAGATAAGGCAATTCTTAGGACTTGCTGGTTACTACCGACGATTTCTAAAAGACTTCTCGCGCATAGTGCAACCTTTGACCGCACTAACCAAGAAGAACACAACCTTTGTGTGGGAGCGATAGCAGAACGAGGCATTTGAAACGCTTAAGGAGAAGCTATGCAGTGCACCTATCCTTGCTCTTCCAGAAGGAGTAGAAGACTTCGTGGTCTATTGTGACGCTTCGCGTCAAGGACTAGGATGTGTATTGATGCAACGCAACAAGGTGATTGCTTATGCATCTAGACTGCTGAATGATCATGAGAAGAACTATACGACGCACGACCTGGAATTGGGTGCCGTGGTGTTTGGGTCTCAAAATGTGGAGGCACTACCTCTATGGCACGAAGTGCATCATCTACACTGACCATAGAAGCTTCCAACACATTCTTGACCAAAAGATGCTCAACATGCGTCAGAGAAGATGGGACGAGCTGTTAAATGACTACGAGTGCGAAATCCGCTACCATCCCGGTAAGGCCAATGTTGTGGCAGATGCGTTGAGCCGAAAGGAGAGAGAAAAGCCTCTTCGTGTACGAGCCTTAAGGATGAGTGTGTATACCAACCTTATCGCAAAACTGAAAGAAACTCAAAACGAAGCATTAAAGGAAGAAAGGTTAAAAGAAGAAGGGTTAACCGGAATGGAAAAGCGATTTGAGACAGGGGACGATGGTACATACAGGTACGAAGGGAGAACTTGGGTGCCGAAGCATGGAGGAATTCGAGAACTAATCCTTGACGAAGCACACAAGTCTAGGTATTTGATTCACCCTGGAAGTGATAAGATATACCAGGATCTAAAGGCACTTTTCTGGTGGCCTGGAATCAAGAGATCAATCGCTATTTATGTTGGGAAATGTCTAACCTGTGCCATGGTAAAAGCCGAAAATCAAAAACCGTCAGGAATGTTACAACAACCTGAAATCCCCGAATGGAAATGGGATAACGTCACGATGGATTTTGTTACTAAGTTACCCGGAACGTTTAGAGGCCACGATGCTATTTGGGTGATAGTAGATAGGCTAACAAAGTCAGCTCAATTTTTGCCAATTAGGGAAGACTACGACATGACGAAATTGGCCCAACTATATGTCGACGAGATAGTAACGAGGCATGGAGTGCCTTTGTCGATCATCTCCGACCGTGATAGCCGTTTCACTTCTCGTTTCTGGAAATCATTCCAGCAAGCTTTAGGAACCTGTTTGGATCTAAGCACAACATACCATCCTCAAACCGACGGTCAGAGCGAAAGGACTATTCGAACGTTGGAAGGTATGTTAAGAGCTTGCGTGATTGACTTTGGCGGAAACTCGGACAACCATCTCCCTTTGGTGGAATTCGCCCATAACAATAGTTACCACGTGAGTATTAAAGCCGCTCCGTATGAGGCTCTATATGGCAGAAAATGCCGATCACCATTGAGCTGGAATGAGATCGGTGATAGCCATGTGATGGGACCCGACATTGTGTTGGAGACCACTGATAAGATCTTTAAAATAAAGGAGCGACTAAAAGCAGCCAGAGACCGGCAGAAGAAGTACGCTGATAGGAGACGGAAACATTTAGAGTTTCAAGTGGGCGACAGGGTAATGTTAAAGGTAGCACCATGGAAGGGAACCGTGAGGCTCGAAAAAAAGGGAAAGTTAAGCCCGAGATACATTGGACCATTCGAAATACTGGCAAGAATTGGCCTAGTGGCTTACAAGTTTAAACTACCCCAAGGGTTGAGCCACATACACGACACCTTTCATGTGTCGAACTTGAAGAAGTGTATGGTAGACAAAACCCTGGAGCTACCATTGAAAGAAGCAAGAATCAATGGCAAGTTGAATTTCGTGGAAGAACCCATAGAGATCACAGACCGCTTGGTCAAGTAACTCAGGCGGACCCGCATACCCAAGGTCAAGGTTAGATGGAACTCCAAGCGAGGACCTGAATTTACTTGGGAGCGTGAAGATGAGATGAGGAAGAATTATCCACACCTCTTCAAACCCACCCGTTCAGACTCTAATCGAAGCTAAAATTTGGGGATGAAATTTCCTAAACGGTGGGAGAATGTGACAACCGGCCTCTAGGTTATTATTCTAACCCTAATTTACTTGCATCATTATCCGTCTTATGAGTACTAATAATTGAAACAATCCAACCCTATCATGAATTTAGAAACATTTCTTGCTATTTGATTCAAGTTATGATTTCATATGATTTTATTGACTTTTAGTTAGTTTAGGTCTTACCTTTTTAAAAATTAGTGTTCCGGGAATGTTAACTAGTCTCCCTTACAAAATTTAATCTCAAGTGAAACAATTAAAATGTGAGCATACATTCACACTTATATATATTTTCGGTTAATGCATGCATGGACATGCACAAGATACTACAATTTACATCACCCACCAAATAATATATTCTACCCAATACTACAAAACTACACTACCTAAAAATCATTTACCATTATAATTTAAATAAAAAACTACCCTCACTAGATGCCAAATCGGCCGCCCCCTCTCCCCCACTCCCCTCTCTTCTACACCACCACCATATCCACCACTCTCCTCACATGCACCACTTACACCTTTCACTCCTCTCAAATCTCCCTCTCATTTTCGGATTCTTCAGCAGAAAACACTCCCACACACTTGCAAACTCTCTCTAATCCTCTCTACTTCAGCTCAAAAATCGTGAACAACAACATCTCTAGCATCGGCCAACCTAAAACCGCAAGAAGGTGGCCATATTCGTGAGTTTGGGCACACCTCTACATATTGTTCTACTTTTCCGGCTTTGTTAGAAGATTCTTCAACCTTGTCCAAGGAGTTTCGAGCTATCCAAGACCATCTACACTCTCCAAAACGTGAACAACACCAAGTGTAAGCTTCATGTCACCCGAAAATGGTCTTTTCATGTGTTTCTTTCACTTCTCTTTTAAAAACACCTCCTCTCTTTGTTGTAGCAGAAACCCGACACCATTACCTTGTTCTTGAGGAGCTTTCAACTTCACAAGAGGTATCTTACTCGTTATACTTGTCATTCTTAAGGTGGAAACCGATTTCCACCATGAAAACCCTATTTTTGGGACTTTTTGCACCATCTAACTTGTAGATCTTGTAACCCTCGAAAGCAAAACTTATAACCTGCTTGATAATGGTTTAATGAACTCCTAATAACCTGTTTTGGAAGTTACAAAAGAATATACACCGTGGATATGTGGTTTTAGCTCAAGTTACACCTCAAAAACCTTCTTTTTACAAGATATATTGCAAGCTAAGCACTTGTTTGAAAACCCTCTTAACCAAGACTTACAACCTGCTCATGAACGACTTTGTAACACCCTAATAATCTGGTTTTAAAGTTAAATGAGGTTTTGGTAATGTTTGAATACAAGTTTGCAAGGATTTACACATGTGTTATGGTCGGTTATGGCTAAATCACTAAGTTGATGGTTCATTGTTGTGATGGGTAACCTAGCCGTGAGTTTGGACATAATTTCATAATGTTTTTATGAATATTAAGTGTGTGACAAGTGGTTAATCTCTGGAAATTAAGGACATGTTAAGATTAGACCCATATTGGTTAATTTCGGGACCCGAAACATGGTAAAACAACCTTAAAAATAGTAAAACATGGTTTTAACCATTTTAAAAAGAATTCCAGGCTTAAAAATGATTAATAAAGTATTCTGGAGTCAATGGGTAATTTAAAAGGTCAAAAGAACAATTAAATGGCGTTTTAACTAAAAACGGGTACCAACCGGGCATCGTTTTTGAGAAAAATCCATGAAAAAGGAGTTTAAAGCTAAGATTTATAAAAATCATGTAATTTCAGTAAGTTAAGTAATAAAAGACCTAAAGGATTTGAAAAATTGGTCAAACAAGCTTTAAATGGTCAAATACGGTTAAAAACGCGTTTTAACGGGTCAAACGTAAAAACGAGACTTTCAACTATTAGAGGAAAAATTTCACAATTTAAGGACTTAAAACTTACAAAAATATCTTTTAGATGATACCTACTGGTACAAGACTCAAATTTATGGAAACCCTAAATTAACCATTAAAACTCTCCGGTTTTACCGCAACCGGGAGCGTTAAACGCATAGATTCTAAACCGGACCCATAAACTGAAATTTTAGAACACTTACTCTATATTAAGTGAAATTTTACTCTAAGAACCTGATCTTTGGTCTTAAGTGTCATAAAGGACAAGAAACCAAACTTGAGGGTAGAAACTGTCAATTTTGAAACTTGAGGGACTAAACTGTAAAATTTTACCAAACTTTATAACCGACTCCTATGGAACTAATAATCACTTGAACAACGAAATTCCTTATATCCTTAACCTAATGATGTAAAAATCCCAAATTTTATGAAGAAACCATGACCTGCCATAAAAGGAAACTTTTTATACAAATCTTCGCGAAATCAAAGCCTTATCCGATAACTAAATTCTTGACACTCTTGTTGCACCTTAAATGAGTTTAGAGCATTAGCTTATCACATAATATGTACATGTTAGGGTGCTAGACTTGAGACACTCCCGGCACACGATGAGTTATTTTGACTTAAAACCTAAGATGAGTTCTAGTGATTCCCCTTTTTACTACTGTTTTGGGGTGAAACATGCTCTGTTATTTATGAACTATATTTGTGCTTTACTTGATGATTGTATATGGGATTTAAGGTTACCTTCTGATGCTTATATCATGATCGTTAATTCTTTCGTGAACCGCTTGTTTTATATGGATAGATCTATTTGGGGAATCCCCCACACAGAGTGGCTTCCGTTCCAGGATGGGTACCCCACTGAGATCCTAAGGGGTCGTTTGTGGCATGTAACAGGTTTTGTTAAGAAACTATGGTGAACCATCCGGGCAGGTATTGTTCACTGGTTTGGGGCTCAGTTCTTCCTTCGGGAATATCTGGTTAAACACAACTTTAGAAGAGGCTAACCGGGACTGAGTGTAGGGTTGATTATGATTTTCCCACAATGTTGAAACAATGATTATTTCCTTTTTATCAAAGAAGGATTTGTTAAGTCCTTTTGTTTTTAAACTTTAAGCACTTGAATTCACCAACTTTTTAGTTGACACAAACTTCTTTTTGAGCATGTTTCAGGTAATTCATGAAGAGATCCTAGCTGTTGTGAAGACCTAGACTTATCCCCACGATCGTGGCATTGGCATATTTTCCTTAATGAATCATTTGAACAATTTTATATTTGTGTTGAACAAGTACAATTTATTTTTATGATTGGTTGTAAAACTCATTTGGGGGCTTGATTTGTTTCTAGCCCCGGTACCTTTTTAAAACATTTAATGCCATGTGATATTCTCTCCTTTGAGCTCTTGTAATGGTTTGTTTCCGCTGCCATATGTTGTTGCTAGTCTGTGACGTCCCACCCTACCTGGGCCCGGGGTGTGACAGAATGGCTTAGCCTCATGGCAAAAAGGGTAGAGGCTGAGGTTTACAGTGATTACATCTTCTGCCCAGCCACCACCACTATCACAGCTACCACCACTACCACATCACCTACTACCACCACCACAGCCACTACCTCCACCACCACTCCTCCCACTACCACTATCACTCCATCCACCACCACTACCATAACCACTCCACCACATCCCACTCACATTTCACCTACCATTTTCACCACATCTACCACCACTACCACCACCCACCAAGTCGGTACATCCACCCAAGTCCCAATGACCCATGACTCCACTCTACCCACTGTTGGGTTAGAGGAACAATTGGCAAACCTTAACAGGTTGGTGCTAAAGCTGGTAGCTACATATCACATGAGAGAAAATCAGATTAACCAGCTGATAGCGGTCAACAACGCCCAAGGCAAGCAGATCATTGACTAGTCAAAATGGGCTGGTGATGGCGTCGGTAAAGAGGATAGATGAGCTTGAGAAGAAGAACAAAAGATACTCCTAAAGCTTAAGCGATCAAAGAGCTAGCCATTGAAGATAAAGGATGGTGATGATGAATATGATGATAAGGATGAAGATGATTCTGAGGAAGATGTTGATGAAGGAGGACTGAGCGGTAAAGATAAAGAGGATGATGATGACTAGGAAGGTGATTCACTTGCGTCAGCCTCAAATCCTCAAGCTAAGGAGAGGCGTACTAAAAGAAACCAAGATCAAGGCGCCTCGTCCTCAGCTCCTCCAGCTGAAGAGTCGACAGAGCAAGACAAAAGTAATTATTAGATGTCTATGTATTTTAAAACTTTTGTAGTTGAATTATATATTACATTAATGTAATTAATGATCATTTATGTCTATTTATGTTTTAATGTGTTATATAATGACTCATGTTAAGCTCAATAGACAGACGAGTATGATGTCAAACCCCTTTAGCAAGTTAAGACTCAACTTACAATGATTCTTGACTTGCAAGGGATAGTCAAGAGATCTGTGAGCTACACTCCGGAAGTGGGAGAGATTATTCATGATCTGACGGACGAACAGTTCGTTGAAATGTTTAGACTAAATCCTAACGAGTTGGTCAAAGATGCTGCACAAGTTGATGTCGCGAGTGATGATGAGCTGAACGATGTAGATGAGATTGAGATAGAAGCTGTCACTGCAGAGCACTATCCGTAGTACACTGACCCTGAAGGACATGTTATCCCCAACTTGGGTGAAACGTTTGGAAGTGGTGCTTTTGATAAGTTAGAAGAGATAGAGAAAGAGAAGGAAAAGAATGAAAGTAAAGCCCAAGCTTCAGACGCTAATGTCGACTTAAAGAAAGCTGAATGGGCAGCTTGTTTTGCAGAGATGAAAGCCCAATGCATGCCTCCAAAGCAGAATGCCTACACAAAGCTCTATAGAGTCAAAAGACATTAGAAAGTGTCAGGCAAGATTATAGCATGGGCATATTTTGAAGATTTGGATGTTTATGCTGTTAAGATGGAGAAAGGAATTGAGTACTTCTGATATCCTCATGATCTGAAGACTCTTCCTGGTTTTCAGCTCAACCGTCTGGCATGTTTAGATCTCCTGTATGCTAATCCGAGGAAGATGTAAGGATCATTCAAGGCTGCGTTGAAGAAAGAATACCACACCAAGTGGGTAAACTTCAGACCTCAACAACCGAAGAGGTTCACTCATAAGTCTGAAGTTGATCCTATTTCTAGTAGACCGAAGGTGGTGCTGAAGTAGAGTCCCCCGCACACAATGTCGAAGATTCCCTTACGGGAAATGCCTCATGACTTCACTCCCCACTTCAAATGGTGGTATTATGACAGGAGGACGGGCGAAGCTGTCATAGTATTGAATAGAGATGGAAAGATTGATACTATCCGGGTATTTGACCCAATGTGGCTTAAAAACTTGTCGGCTGAAGATGTCTACACATTATACAAGTGGCCACTGTTCTTTGACACGCAAGATATTATACAAGCTTTCCGGTTCCAACATGTCATAAGACTCTATTTTGGATTTGATATACATGCTGGAGTCACAAGAGAAGAGAAGTACAAGAAATTCCAAGAACATGTGAAGAGTGTTAGACAATAGAGTAAACTAGGACCAAGGGGGAGTTTGTAGATACATGTTGTTCCTAGTTTATGTGCTTAAATGTGAAAGTCTTTCATGTCTTACATATGTGTAATTTGACGAAGTAATGACATATGCTATATGATTTGATGTTTATTTATCATTCATATGTATGAACTTCTTATATAGGTTTGAGGTTGTTGTACACAATTCTAAGTCAATAATGATTAAGTATTATGTTCAACCTAGTCGGATAATTATTCATGCTAATGGACCATACTTATGGACCATACGCATGAATACATCATGCTTATGGACCAGACGCACGACTAAACCAGGAGACTGGATCATTCGTACGATTGAGACATAAGATCAACTAAGTCGCACGACTGAACCTTCAGTCGTGCGTATGACTCAATCGCATGATTCAGTCGCACGACTAAACCATTCGAATGGTTCAGTCTTACTAATGAAAAACCCTAACCTATAAATACCACCTAATTCATGGAAAGACATACCACTTGAAGAGATATTACGAATACTCATAAACCCTAGCCGTCCAGAATGTCCAAAACAGCCTGTCCAAGTTCATAGTTCGTTCCTGATCGATTCCTACTCGTTCTTAACGTTTAGTTCAATTGTATATCGACCGGGTTATCGTTCTCACTAATTGGATCGCCAATCAAATAGGACTCAGCACTATTTGATCCGGTATAAATGCAGAATCAGTTAGTACTCCGTCCGTACATGGTCCCTAACAGGTATATAAGGTCATTCAACAACAGAGTCCCACATTCTAGAGTCTTGAGACTTGATGAAGCCTTCCATTCTTTGACACCAAGTATCAAAGTATTCAGTAGTGATTAGTGGAGACTTTGTCATAGTTCCAGTATCCATATCAGCTTTGGTAATAGCTACCATTTGAGTTGTTAAGTATTTTATATGTGTGAGGGATCTTAAGATGGTGAGATATTATATCAAGAACCTGGATGGCTCTGATACCAAATGCAGGACCCGTGAAGAGTATGCACTTACAACACAACAACACAATGAGGAGAGTTACTTAGAACACTTAACAGATCAAATAGGGAACTAGTTAACTTAAGTGAAAGATGCTAAGAACACAAGTAAAAATGAGACAGAACAAGATAGCAAACAACATAAGTATTTGCTTTTCAAGAATGTTGTATATTGCTTCTCAAGTTCTATTACAAATGTTACAAAGCATATGATAGAAAGTTACAAGTACTTGAGATACTTTATACTACATCCTACAGCCAACCACACTTTGAAAGCCAGCTGGATACATAAGACTAGACAACAAAATCAAATGTAGAGTCAAAAGGCAGATTGCCTTTTGACTAGTGACTATGACATGTCATAGCTCACATCCTAATATATTACAAAAAGGATAAAAGTACATAAAGTAGAAAGCACAAACTTAAGATCTCAATGTACAGTTACCAAAAGCATGGACCTTTTCACCAACTCATGTAAGATAGTGAGTAAACAGAGTTGTAGTGGAAAAGTGGTCTAGCTTTATGGTAAAGTACATCAGATAAAAGCATGTCTCTAAAAGTCTTCGGAAGAAATCTGTCTTAACTCTTTGGCTTCGGAAGACTTTGTCTTTGAAGCTTCATAAGACTTCATTTTTGGCTTCAGATGATATTGGTCTTGGGTTCGTAAGATTTTACACTTAAAATATTTCTAGTGAAAGGTGTAAACCTTCCAAAGCATTTCTACTTTTTTTCTTTAGTGCATGCATGCAGAGAGACTTTGGATGTTTTGGCTGCATCAGAAGTATAGGAATCCTTACATAATTTCTTTCCCATGTATATAGTTAAATTTATTTACTTTGGCAGATACCTTGATTCACTTATTTTTCATCGTTCATACATCGGGTTACATGTTTAATGATTGATTACATTCATTCTGCTATTCTAATTTGATTCCCGATACTTATTGAGTGAATACGGGTAGTTTCTTTGTACTTCTCACCATGTTTCCCTACCTAGATGGTTAACAAACTATTTAGTTGATGCATGGTAGTCATTTTGATTGATTTGGAGAAGTTTTAAGGTGAGAGTGTTTGAAGTTGGTTGTGGAGTGTTCTCGATGAGTTTTGAGAGGAGTTGATTGGTTTGAAGGGTCTTTTGATTGGGTTTGTGTTCAGTTTTGGCTCCCATTTAAACAATAGATACTATGTTACATTTGTGATTGATTAGTGTGATTCCAATGATGATTGTAATCAGATTAGATTTGATTCATTCACGAGTGTGTTTAGAAGGCTTGAGAATCAAGACTCCATAACATTAGAGGTTAATAGGAAAATCAAAAAACTATCCATGGGAGAACTATTGTTGTTTGATGTTTTTGTATAACTAATTTCTTTCCCATGTAAATAGTTACGCTTTCATGAATACAATGATGCACCAATTTTATAGTTGCACAATTTTGATGAAAATACAATTAAACTTTATTTACTTTGGCGGTTACCTTGATTTCATTTCTTTTTCATCGTTCATCATCGTGTTTAATGTTTGACTACATTCATTCCCCTATTCTAGTTTGCTTCCCGATACTTATTCAGTGAATACGGGTAGTATCTTTATACTTCTCACCATATTTCCTTTAGTAGATGGTCAATAAACTATTCAGTTGATGCATGGCAGTTATTTTGATTAAATGTGGGGAGTTTTGAGGTGAGAGTGTTTGAAATTGGTTGTGGAGTGTTCTCGATGAGTTTTGAGAGGAGTGGATTGATTTTAAGGGTCTTTCGTATGAGCTCGTTTTCGATTTTGGTTTCCATTTAAACAATAGATACTATGTTACATTTGTGATTGATTAGTGTGATTCCAATGATGATTGTAATCAGATTAGATTTGATTCATTCACGAATGTGTTTAGAAGGCTTGAGAATCAGAACTCCATAGCATTAGAGGTTGATAGGAAAAGCAAAAAACTATCCAAAGGAGAACTATTGTTGTTTGATGTTTTTGTATAACAAATTTCTTTCCCATGTAAATAGTTAAGCTTACATGAATACCATGATGCACCAATTTTATAGTTGCACAATTTTTATGTAAATACAATTCAACTTTATTTACTTTGGCGGTTACCTTGATTTCACTTATTTTTCATCGTTCATACATCGTGTTTAATGTTTAATGTTTGATTACATTCATTTCGCTATTCTAGTTTGATTCCCGATACTTACTGAGTGAATACGGGTAGTTTCTTTGAACTTCTCACCATGTTTCCTTGCCTAGATGGTCAATAAACTATTCAATTGATGCATGGTAGTCATTTTGATTGATTTGGAGGAGTTTTGAGGTGAGAGTGTTTGAAGTTGGTTGTGGAGTGTTCTTGATGAGTTTTGAGAGGAGTGGATTGATTTTAAGGGTCTTTCGTATGGGTTCGTGTTCGGTTTTTGTTTCCATTCAAACAATAGATACTATGTCACATTTGTGATTGATTAGTGTGATTCCAATGATGATTGTAATCAGATTAGATTTGATTCATTCACGAGTGTGTTTACAAGGCTTGAGAATCAAACCTCCATAGCATTAGAGGTTGATAGTAAAAGCAAAAAACTATCCACGGGAGAACTATTGTTGTTTGATGTTTTTGTATAACTAATTTCTTTCCCATGTAAATACTTATGCTTTCTGAATACCATAATGTACCAATTTTATACTTGCACAATTTTGATGAAAATACAATAAAACTTTATTTACGTTGGTGGTTACCTTGATTTCACTTGTTTTTCATCGTTCATACATGGTGTTTAATGTTTGATTACATTCATTCCCCTATTCTAGTTTGATTCCCAATACCTATTCAGTGAATACTGGTAGTTTATTTGTACTTCTCACTATGTTTCCTTGCCTAGATGGTCAATAAACTATTCAGTTGATGCATGGTTGTCATTTTGATTTATTTGGAGGAGTTTTGAGGTGAGAGTGTTTGCAGTTAGTTGTGGAGTGTTCTCGATGATGAAAGGAACGGATCTAGTTTGATCAATTAGATTAATATTTTGCAGCGGAATATAACACGAATTAGACGAAATTTAAGCAAGAATAGTATGAATATTCAATCAAACAGTGACGATTATAGAGAGAGAGTTTTTCTGCAAATGGAATATTTTCATTCACGCAAAAGCTTCGGTTACAAAACAATTAGGTCAACATTCCTTTTATAAAGGAATGTGACGTCAGCTGATGTCACTTGATAGTGACATCTAACTAATTTATACAAACAACTGAAAATAGACTAAACTACTGAAGATGTCCACAACAACTGAGGACACCTTCACAAAAAGCTAAGTACAAACTACAATTACAACTACTGAAGTTATAACATCTGAAGTGTAAGAACTTCAGATGTTTTACATAAATAAAACTACTGAAAAGTAAAACATCACAACTACTGAAAAGAACTACTTCAGCTGTTGTGACAACTTCTGAGAACTTGGTCTTCAGACTTTGTCTTCAGCAGATGTCTTCAGCCTTTATCTTCAGACTTTGTCTTCAGCTATTGTCTTCAGACTTTGTCTTCAGCTATTGTCTTCAGACTTTGTTTTCAGCAGATGTAGATCACTTCAGTTGTTATGATGTCTGTGGGACTTAAAGGTTTTTCTGATCTGGCTCATTGGTTCTTTTGGTCCAACAAACTCCCCCTAAACCAATGCAGCCAAAACCTTTAAGATTATTGAAGTCCCACTTATTGGCAGAAACATTTTCTGGAACAGCTCAGAAATCACCAAAATAAGCTCAAGCCAGGGAAGAGGTTTCAAAAAATTTGATTGGCAAAGGATGAATGGAAACTCAGTATTGGGGAATTGGACACAGAGCTGTTACCCCATTCATGAGACCTACTTCCTAATGATGAGTCTGTAAGACTCTCTAACATAGGCCTCAAGTAGTACAACTTTTTCTTCCATTGTGAGTTCTTCAGCTTCACTTTCAAAGAAGAACTCAGGCCCATAATACTCAGATAAGTATTTAACATTCTTTCCATTCTTTAGCTCCACAGTAGTTATTTCTCTGTATGCAAACTCATCAGGATGAGTACCTTCAAGTAACAACTAGAGCTCATTTCTTTTTATTTCTTCAAGCTTCTTGTAGATCAACCCTTCTTCACCATTGTGTTTTCTAGTAAAGTTTGTGGAGTCATCTTAGACTTGTAAGCTCTCTTGAAGTCATCAAGGATTTCCCAGGGTGACACTACAATGGCCAGTATTATCACAGCATCTACAGTCTTCTTTACTTAGCCATTGTATCGACTTGGAATATTCTTTCTATGAATTCTGTCACTTACTCTGGGGTCAAGCCAAATTCTCACTCTCTCTTTCTGATATTGAAATGTGAATTTGAGAGCATACAACCTCTAAGCATGTTTCTTCATAGCTTGTATGGATGAAGACTTAGGAAATTCTTTATCAACCATCCTTAACAGCTGCTCATCATGTTGTTTTTGCTGTTCTTCTTCTTCAATTTTCACTTTTACCATTTGCCTTTGGATGTCAGGTGTGATTGTTGTTGGTTGACTCCTAGGCTCGGGCATCTTTATTTTAAGAAGAACAGAGATTGGCAGACTATCATCCTCATCATCATCTTCTTCTTCTTCCATCCTCAACACCCTTCTCTTCCTCTTAAGTGCATCATTGGTGGTTGTTTGAGTAGGTTTCTTGGGTAAAGGAGTTGGTTTTGAGGGTTGTGAAGTTGGTTGTTTTGGTGTGGGAGATTGTACAGGCGGCTCTGTCATCTTGGTTGTGAGTGAGGCTTTGGATAACTTTGCTATATCAGACCTTTTCCCAGCACCAGCTTCATCAAGAGCTTCTATGATCAATCTTTTGTTGAATGCTTCAGAAGAACAGATTTTGGTGGTTGTCTCCAAAATACTGTCTCTGGACCGTGACTTCACTTCAATGATTGGTCTTCCCAAATGCTTTGATAAGAATCTTATCATAGCTTCCAGCCTTTCCCTTTTTTTCTCATTACAACTGGCACATCTATGCTCAATCTATTGAATCTCTAGCCTTCTAATCTCAGAATCAAGTTTGGCTGTGTCAAAACCTTGTCTGAAGAGTTGATCAATGATCTTATCCATAGATCTGCTATGTTGCTCATCAGCTTCTTTGATCAGTTCTTCTAACTTTTTCTCATCTTCAGTCTGTTCAGCACTTTTCTTTCTCTTGTAAGTGATCATCTCCTTTTCTTTCTTCTCTTTTGCTTCTTCCTCTTCAACTCTCTTTCTTTTGTCTGCTTTCACTGACTTAGACTCCCCCTTTTTGGTTGAATTGGGTTCAGGGGTTTGAATGTCAGAAAGTCTCTTAGAAACAACATCATCAACTAAGGGTTGAATACCTGAGGAAAGCCTCTCATCAATTGCTTGATGCATAATGGTAGTGATGATGGGAGTGATGAGAGGTAAGGAGGATTTAAAAGCAGAAACCATTTACTCAGAGGGGTTCTGTCCCTGAGAAATGGTGCCTGAAACAGAGGCTGGTGGCATAGTTGTTGAGAGTGGCTCAGTGTTTGGGAGAGCTTCAAAAGAAGCTGCCATCTGTGGGTGAATTGGGGCAGCTGGGTTATCATGTCATAAGCTCCGTGATGTTCATACTCCTTTTGGAGATCCGGAGTCATGCTCGCTAGCATGAGACAAGACACTTGGACGGAGTCCTCAGTGTACTTCAACAAATCGTTGAAGGCCTCCTCATCATCCTCAGTAGGTTGATCGGGGATAGGGTCGTCTAAAACATATGATCGTTTCTCTTGCTTGAGAACGATTCTCAAGTTTCGATACCAATCAATAAAGTTGTTATGATTTAGACGTTCATTTTGGAGGATCGCACGTAATGATTGGTTGGACGCGGATGAGTTATCGTGATTTTCATTGTTGGTGGCCATCTACAAAATTTAACAAAGGTCTATTTAGTATTTTCGATATTGCTATTTTTAATAATTAATGCCTTTTAAGGTCATTTTTATATTAAAATCTAGAACCCAACATTACATTTAAATTGTGGTTAGGTGACTTTTATCCCACGATTTAAATTAATAAGGTGGTCAACGATTGACGGTTGCAACCATTTGCAACTTCTAGAGGTATGGGATCGACTTTAAACATCATATGTAAAGTCGGCATGTTAATCCCATCAACATCATTTGGAAACCATATTTAGGTGATCCATTTAACATGGTTTGCAAATCAAGTTATCCTACTTGCACACACGTGTGAGTTTACCCACATAAGTGGTTAGGTGACCTTTATCCCACTAATGTGGTATCCCCACCTTGAATCACAAGTTCCCTCTAAATGGTTAGGTGACCTTTATCCCATTTAGAGTTTCCAAATGACTCAAGTGTTGTGCAAAAGGACGGTGTTAAACTTGTTTGTCAAAAGTTTAGAGATTTCATAATTCTAGTTTTAGAAAAGTCTATGTACTTGTATTTGCATGCTTTCAAATACAAGATACCCTATGGTTCTTTTAATAAAACCCATATTATTATAAAATCATTAAATCATTTTAATAACCTTTTATTACATTTTAATGATTAAGAACCATCATTTTTATAACTTGTTAAGTTTGTTAATTAGTTTGTAATGCATGTCAAAATTTCAACCATACAATCAAATAACATACATACAAACAAGCATAAGCATAAACAACCATAATGTGCATAACCTTAGCTACTATTGTGACCACACTTGTTTGCCATCACAAGTGTGGTCATTTGGTCTTTCCTAAGGGTTGAAATCAACACAAAATTGAGGTCATCATAGACCCCCACTTGAACTTGCATCCATATGCTTCAAGTTCCATGTCTTTGATGTCCATCTTTGGGTCTTGATCTTGTGCATCTTCCTTTTACAAAATTTGTATCCTAATACATTTTTCTAATAAAAGAAATGCACCTAATCTATTAATTACATAACCAAATGAATAAATAATTACAACCCAAATAATAAACATAAATATTACAACCCAATTGAATGAATAAAACCAACCATTCCAATCATCCAAATCAAAACGCCAAAGGCTAGGTTATGCACACTAACATCCATTGATCATATCATCCAAACATATAATGAAACCCCACTTAAAACTACCAAATTTCAGCCAACATAAACTGAAATTTTGGGTTTTAAACATTGTCCAAACAATCAACATTTCATAATATATATCTTTCAAGGTCTAATCACTAGCATGTGTGATATGACCTTGAAAGTTTGGGGAATCATTCATACAAAATATAGCAGCCCAAAATCAGCCTCTAATAAGATGATAACACTACTTTAAAACCGATTTTAAAGACTAAGAACAAGCAAGTTATCCACATAACCGGCTCTTGATGCCATTGATGGGTTTGTTAGAACACAAGAAAACAAGTTTAACCTTTTAAATTTTCTGAAAAACGCAGCGGAAGTATAGCATTATAACATGTTTATAATCTTAAAATTTCATGTTCTTATGATGACATTTATATGTATAAAACAAACCCATAATCAAAGGATCATAATATGTGAATAAACAAGCTATGAACATATGTATATCTACATAAAATCACAGCTACAATGAGCTGTGATTACTACCTCTTTGGGCAGCAAGAAAACGACCAAGAAGGAGATGAGGATGCTGAAAATTTCGGCCAAAACTCCAAGGAAGGAGTCCTCAAGCTTGTATACCCCAAGCCTCCTTGCAAAACACCTTCTTGTTAGGAAGATACACCACCAAGCACAACTCAAACCCTCCTATTTTGCTGCTGAAACCGTGGGTTCAAGAGAGAAAAAGAGAGAGTTTTTCTTGTGTTTGCATGTGTTGAGATTGGATGGAGATCAAAGGGAACAAGACTTGTTAATGTGTGTAGTGTTCAAAGAAAAAGGTCCAATCACAAACAAGGGGGGGGGGGCGGCCGAAATTTGAATCAAAAAGGGTTTCCCCCTTTTTTAAATTGAACACATACACACATGTTAAATGGTCTTGTAACTAGACATACAATTAACCATTTAATTGTATGTACAAGTTATATAACTTATACAATTAATCATTTAACTTATAAGTTATAATCTCTCATTATTATTTGGTGTCATCTAACCAATTTAAATAACACATCAAATAATATTATTGAACAAAATATCCTAATAAGTTGTTCCCTCTCATATGCAACTTATTTAGAAAACCCATTTTCTAAATTGGTGTAAATATTTAATTGCATGATCATATCATCAATTAAATATTAATTGGTGTTTGCTAAGCTTGTTATTGGGTATAACCCGACTTGGATCATAACGTACTAACCGCATCAATATTCTACGTGTCTTGGGCATATAGAATCCTACAATGAATACTTGTAATTCATTATTATGTATGCATTAAATATATAGGTTAACCCATATATGTGTGTTGTGTAAGGATTCCTTTAAGTCTGATGCAAACCAAAACATCCAATGTCTCTCTGCAAGTAATGCACCAACAACTGAAGAAGAAATGCTTCGAAAGTTTTACATCATACACTAGAAATATTCTAAGTGTAAAATCTTCCGAAGCCAAGACCAATATCTTCCGAAACCAAACATGAAGTCTTCCGAAGCCTCAGAGACAAAGTCTTCCGAAGCATCATCCTATGAAGACAGATTTCTTCCGAAGACTTTTAGTAACATGCTTTATCTGATGTATTGTTCCATATAGCTGGACACCTTTCCGCTGCATCTCTGTAAAGTCACCAACTTACATGAGTTGGTGAAAAGGTCCATGCTTTTGGTAACTGTACATTGAGGTCTTGAGTCTTAACTTTCTACTTTATGTACTTTATTCTTTTTGTAATTGATAAGGATGTGAGCTATGGCATGTCATAGTCACAAGGTCAAAAGGCAGATATGCCTTTTGATTCTACAATTGATTTTGTTTGTGTCTAGTCAATTGTATCCAGCTGGCTTTCAAAGTATAGCCGGTTGTAGGTTGTAGTATAAGTATTCCAAGTTCTAGTATCTTTCTTTATGCTTTGTAACACTTGTAATAGAACTTGAGAAAGCAATATACTGCCTCCTTGAAACCCAAATCTCTTATTCTGTCTCTTTGTCATTACTTGTGTTCTTTGTATCAATATCTTGGTTAATCCAGTTTACTGTTTGATCAAGTTTAGTTAATCTCCTATTTGTGTTGTTGTGTTATAATTGTTAAGCCCTTAACCGGTCCTGCAATTGGTATCAGAGCATTTCAGGCTCTTGATATAAGATCTCACCATCTTAAGATCCCTCACACACACAAATACTAAACTTTCAAATGGCATCCATTTCAAAGACTGATATGGAGACTGGAACCATGAACAAGTCCCTACTGATCACTCTTGATGACTTTGATACTTGGTGTATGGGAATGGAAGGTTTCATCATGTCTCTAGACTCAAGAATATGGGAATCTGTTGAAAATGGACCTTTCATACCCAGCACTCCTTCTGCTACTGGTGCTGGTATGATCCCCAAAGATGTGGCCAACTACTCTGATGAAGATAGGAAGAGAGTAGAGATTGATAGAAAGGCCATGACTGCTCTTCAAACTACCCATTCCAAACTCTGTGTACAGAGGTTTCAAGAAGTGCAAAACAGCTAAATAGCTGTGGGATGCACTAAAACTGATGTATGAAGGCTCCTCTGAAGCCAAGGAGAACAAGAAGGATCTCCTGAAGCAGCAGTTTGAAAACTTCACCTTCAAAACAGTTGAAACCATGACTCAGCAATACTTTAGGTATGTTGAGATAGTGGATACCCTAGTGGATGGAGGAGTTCCTCTTGAAAACAGGGACATTGTAAGGAAGTTCATGTCCTCACTTCCTAGGCAATGGACACACTACTGTGTGGTGATCAAGAGAACTGAAAATCTCAAAACTCTTACTCTGACAGAGTTATATGGGATTCTCAGTGGCTACCAGATGGAGATGAACATGCAAGGTTCATCTGGCAACTCCAACAATCAAATGGGTTCAGCCCTGCATGTGGTTGAAAGGGATAGCATAGAACCCCAACATCATCTCATATGCTACCGTGATAACTCACCAAAGGGTCCTTTCATCACTTTCCCAGAGACACCTAGGGAGAACTACTCTCAAGGAAGCCCATTCCAAGAGACAAGCTCTTCTCAAGCTTTTGTGTCTTCTGATGAAAGTTGTGGTAACTCTCTTTTCACTCTTGAAGACCTGGATTGTATCCATCCAGATGACCTGGAATACATGGAAATAGTTCAGCAGATGGCTCTTCTCACTCATAGAGCCAAGAAGTTCTACAAGAGAACTGGAAGGAGGTTTCCAAGCAATGCAACCAGTGGAAAGTTTGGCTTGGATAAAAGCAAAGTCAAGTGTTACAACTGTAACTTGATGGGCCACTTTGCTAGAGAGTGTAAGGCACCTAATACAAATGGTGGCCAAACACAAACCAGACCAAACTACACTGACAAAGCCCCTCAGAATGAGAAGCCAAAGCAACAAGCTGCTGTTGCTGTTGAAGAAGGAGGCTTTGACTGGAGCTTTCAGGTGGAAGATGCTTCTCGAAACCAAGCACTAATGGCAGATCACGATGAAGCCAAGGTATTGGAACATCTCTGTACTCCTGAATGAATTGCTAAAGTAAACAGATATAGGTCCTATAACTTGGAAATGAGATCTGATCTTGAGTCCTTAAACATTTTAAAATCTGATTTTAGAAAGTCTGAAAATGATTACTGTAGGGGTTCCAACATGTTTATCAAAGCTTCATACAACATGGTTTATATGAAAAACGCAGCGGAATAATATTTTGAAACATGTTAATAATATATATATGTTAAACCCATTTAACAAGGAACCCCAACCCATGGATCTTTATACACAATACATACAAATGAAAGAACACTAGATAGTCAAGAAACTACAACCTTTGTTAGCTTCCTTCAAACCCGAAATGAAAGCTATGGAATGTGACTTTGTGGCTGAGTTTTCAAGCTAGAAAACCTCAAGGAGTGATACCCCAAGCTTGAACAAACAACACCCTTTTGCTAGGCTTTGAACACCAAGTGTAGTTCTCTCTTTCTTGTTCAATTTTCAGCCTTGAAACTAAGTTTTCAAGCTGAAAATTCTGCTGAAAAATCGTGAGCCAAGAGGGAGAGAGAGAGAGGATTCTTTGTGTGTTGTGTTTTTGGTTGAGTGTGTGAATGTAGAATGAATCAAGAGCTCCATATGCATGTGCTTGGAACCAACAAAAAAGGAGGTTCCCAAGACACAAGGGGGCGGCCGAAAATAGGCACCCCTTGGTCTCTCTCCCATTCAAATTTTAATTAAAATTCCATTCACACATTCACCTTTTGTAAAATTAAACCAATTTAATTTTATAACACATACAACTAGTCTTTTGTTATTGTTTAACTAATTTAAACAATGCACAAGAAATCCCTCATGAACAAATTACATTATATATATAATGATGTTCATCTACAAAAGTAATTATTTAGAAAATCCAATTTTCTAAATTGGTGTAACTTATTATTTGTTATGATCTTATCAACAAATAATTTATCTTTCGGTGTTTGTTAGGCTTGTTATTGGGTATGACCCGACTTGGATCATATCACACTAGCCACATCAATTTTATATGTATCTTGGGCAGATCAAATCTTTCAATCTCCCACTTGCACAAGATTCATAGAAGATTGATGCAAGCAGCAAATAACGCCTAGCAACGGTTTGCTACCCCTAATGTATATGATTAAGTGCCATTCAATAACATCATCCTTTTCAAGTACCTTACTTGAATATGTTTTTAGGTGAATTAATCATCTATCCTTTTGATACAGATGTCATGTTAAATCCAAGAGACACAGAATAGTCATTCTCTGATGATTTAACTTTAACAGGCCTTAGACATCTAACTCTCAACGAATAAGAGGAACAAATTCCATCTTGATTACATACGTCTCTCACAATCACCTCATGTCATACCTGAACTCAGCCTTATGTACTGCCTTTTCAGAACAGCAAAGGACTAAGTCAAAGTACAATACTTGGTGAATATCGAGACCCAATATGTATCTCAGGTCTGAGGATACAATGATATTCGCCTTTACTTTACTCAAAATTTCTTATGACTAATCAGAAGATTCCATGCAGAAATAATTGAGTGCGGGTCAGTCCAATATCTATATCCCATAGATATCAATGAACCTTGGTAACAACCTCTTGCTCTATATTCATATCTTATGAACATCAACCAATCCAAGTTCATTATAGTCTTACATTCATAGTTGTTCCCACAAGTATGATCGACTACGGACGTTTAGAATAACTTATTTATTCACGGATTTAAACATGCTAAAAGAAGAACAAATGAAAATAATAACCATATAAATAAGTCAAATAACATAAGTTCCAATATCCAAATACAAAATACGACATCAAACCCAGTCACTTGAATATCTAAGTCCCATGGCACAAACATGACCCTCATGCTTTGCCTTTTCAAGGAGTTTTGTGAGTGGATCCGCAATGTTTTTATAAGTGTGGACTTTGCGAATACATATCTTTCCCTTTTCAACTTTATCCCTTATGTAGTTGAATCTCCGTTCAATGTGCCGAGTCTTTTGATGAGCACGAGGTTCCTTGATTTGAGCAATCGCACCTTCGTTGTCATAAAAGATCTCTAGGGGATCCTAAATGGAAGGGACTACCCCTAGATCGGCTATGAATTTCTTCAGCCATGCAGCTTCCTGTGCTGCCATTGAAGCGGCGACGTATTCTGACTCTGTAGTGGACAACGCTACGACTTCTTGCTTTGAGCTTTTCCAAGAAATAGCTCCGCCATTTAGAATAAAGATGTACCCTGATTGAGATCGTGAATCATCTCGATCGGTTTGGAAGCTCGCATCCGTGTAACCTTTTACAACGAGTTCCTCTTCACCAGACCCGTAGATCAAGAACATGTCCTTAGTCCTCCTTAGGTACTTCAGAATGTTCTTGACAGCCATCCAATGACTATCACCAGGATTTTGCTGGTATCTACTTGTCATGCTTAAAGCGCATGACACGTCCGGTCTAGTGCATATCATTGCATACATGATGGATCCTATAGCAGATGCATATGGGATTGCCTTCATTCTATTTTGCTCCTCCTTGGAGCTTGGACATTGAGTTGTACTCAATATTGTCCCTCTTTGAATAGGTACAGTACCTTTCTTAGAGTTTTCCATCTTGAACCTTTTCAAGATTTTGTCAATGTATGCACTTTGATTCAAACCAATTAGCCGTCTTGACCTATCCCTATAGATCTTTATTCCCAGAATATAGGCGGCTTCACCAAGATCCTTAATGGAAAAACAACTTCCAAGCCAGGTTTTTACACCTTCCATGGTTGGAATGTCATTTCCAAATAGTAGTATGTCATCAACATACAATACTAGGAAGGTTATTGTGCTCCCACTAGCCTTTTTATACACACAAGCCTCATCAGCGTTTTTGATGAAGCCAAATTTCTTTACTTCATCATCAAAACGGCGATTCCAGCTTCTCGATGCTTGTTTCAATCCATAGATTGATTTCTTTAACTTGCATACTTTGTTAGGATGTTTTGGATCAACAAAACCTTCAGGCTGAACCATATAGACATCTTCCTCAAGATATCCATTTAGGAAAGCGGTTTTGACATCCATTTGCCAAATCTCATAATCATAATGAGCTGCTATGGCAAACAATATCCTTATAGACTTAAGCATTGCAACAGGTGAGAAGGTTTCATCATAATCAACCCCTTGAGTTTGAGTGAAACCCTTTGCTACAAGTCTAGCTTTGTAAGTATCCAAGTTTCCATGCATATCGGTTTTCTTCTTGAAAACCCACTTACTTCCAACTACTTTGGAATTAAGAGGTGGCTCAACAAGTTCCCAAACTTGATTGTCATACATGGATTGCATCTCAACGTTCATGGCCTCAAGCCATTTGTCACAATCCAAATTGGACACTGCATCATGATATGTGGCTGGTTCATCTGAATCCACCACATAGCATCCATCCATGAAAAATCCATATCTTTCAGGTGGATTACTAGTTCTACCACTTCTGCGAACGTTTTGTGTGTATTGATCAACCCCTTGATCATCCTCAACGTCCTCACGTTGAGTGCTAGTTTCAACCAAACGTGCATCGGGCTGTGTTTCTTGATCCTCCTCAAGATCCACTGTTCTACTGCTAATTCCTTCCATAAGGAACTTAGTTTCTAAGAACTCACCCTTTCTGGCAACAAATACCTTTTGTTCCAGTGGATCATAGAAATAATATCCCATAGAATCTCTAGGATATCCAACAAAGATACACTTGGTGGATCGGACATCTAATTTGTTTGGGGTGGGAGTCTTAACATAAGCCTCACAACCCCAGACCCTTAAGTATGATAAGGATGGAACTCTTCCATGCCATATCTCAAAAGGTGTCTTTTCCACCTTTTTGGTTGGGGCCATATTCAGAATACGTGCCGCGGAGAGCAAAGCGAATCCCCAAAATGATAGAGGTAATGTGCTTCTAGCCATCATCGATCGAACCATATCCAATAAGGTTCGATTCCTCCTCTCAGACACACCATTATGTTGTGGTGTTCCAGGTGGAGTGAGTTGTGAGACAATCCCACAACTCCTAAGATGATCTTGAAAAACATCACTTAGGTATTCGCCACCTCTATCGGTGCGGAGAATTTTAATTGACCTGTTGAGTTGATTTTCTACTTCATTCTTGAAGATTTTGAACATTTCAAAAGCTTCATCTTTGTGCCTTAATAAGTACACATACCCATAGCGACTATAATCGTCGGTAAAGGTAATGAAGTATCTCTCACCATTCCTAGTCATTGGCTTAAAAGGACCACATACATCCGAATGTATGATACCTAATAAATCTTTTGCCCTTTCGTTAGTTCCACTAAAGGGTGCCTTAGTCATTTTACCTTGTAAACAAGATTCACATACATCAAATGAATCACATTCATTTGTTTTTAAAAGACCATTCTTTTGAAGTATTTGTATACGTTTCTTGTTTATATGACCAAGACGACAATGCCAAAGGTAGGTATCACTCAAATCCAATTTAAGTTTTTTGGTGGTTGCTTGGTATATTGAGCTATCATATGTTGCGTTTTCATGAACCAATTCATAAATACCATTACAAGGTATAGCTTTAAAATAAAATACATGATTTAAAGAAACATGAATATCATTGTCAACAAACTTGAAATCATAATCATATTGTCTTAAACGGGAAACAGAAATTATGTTCCTAGTCAAACTAGGAGCATATAATACATTACTTAAAATAACTTCCAAACCATTTGGAAGTTTCAAAATGTAGTCTCCTTGGGCTTCCACATGAACCTTTGCACCATTGCCCATGAAGAGACTTATTTCCCCTTTCTCATAATGCTCATTTCTTTTGAACCCCTGCAACAAATTGCAAATGTGAGTTCCACATCCGGTATCTAATACCCATGTGTTAGAAGAAATAACATTTAATTCTATATGTATCATGTATATTATACCTGAGGTTTGCCCCGCATCCCTCTTTTCTCTCAACTCTTTGAGATAGACTGGACAATTTCTCATCCAATGCCCTATCTCACCACATTTGAAGCATGGGTCATTTACAGCAACCTTTTGCTTCTTCTCCTTGGGCCTCGGAGGTTCCGCCCTAACAACCATCTTCCCCTTTCCTCCAACGTGCCCCTTTCCTTTTGCAATATTTGCCTTTGGAGGGGGTAGAGACCTCTTCCTTCTCCCACCTTCATTAATGGTGAGAACGGGTAAAACCCTTTTACCCATTCCCGCCTCAGCTGATTTGAGCATCGAATGAAGTTCATTTATGCTCTTGTCCCATCCGTTCATGTTGTAATTCATGACGAATGCCTCAAACCTTTTAGTTAGGCCATTTAGGATCAAATCCGTGGCCAACTCCTTTGAGACGGGACAGTTCAGCCTTTGAAGGCGGTCGATGTGGCTTTTCATCTTAAGAAATAAGATGAAACTGATTGGGATTCCTCCATCCGACATGCATGAAGCGCTCGAACCGTTTCGAAGCGCTCCACTCTAGCTTTTTGCTGGAACGTTTCCCGCATCTGAGTGATCATGTCATAGGCTCCATGGAGCTCATACTCCTTTTGGAGTTCGGGTGTCATACTTGCTAACATTAAGCAAGAGACTTGGATGGAGTCTTCCGTATATCTAACCCAATCATTATAGGCCTCCACATCCTCCTCGTTAGGTTCATCGGGGATGGGATCATCAAGAATGTAGGCCCGCTTTTCTTGCTTGAGAACAATTCTCAAGTTGCGGTACCAATCCATGAAGTTGTTAGGTGTTAGACGATCCCTTTGAAGGATCGCCCTAAGAGATTGGTTGTTTTGGTTTGGTACATCGTTATTAGCGTTGGTGTGATCGGCCATCTACAAGATTTTACAAAGTTCCATTTTAGTAATCGTTGATATAATTATACATTTCATTTATTAATACCCTTTACGTCTCATAGACTATTAATAAAAAAAAAAAATTTAGAATCCAACGTTATATTTAAATATTGGTTAGGTGACCTTTATCCCATTATTTAAATAAACAAGGTAGTCATAAATGACAATTGCAACCCATTGCAACTTCTAATGGTATGGGATCATTTAAACATCTTATGTTTATAACGGCATGTTTACCCCATCAACACCTTTTATAAAATACATTTTAGGTGATCCATTCAATATATTTTATAAATCAAGTCGTCCTACTTACACACACGTGTGAGTTTTCCACATAAGTGGTTAGGTGACCTTTATCCCACAAACATGGCACTATCACCTCAAGTTACAAGTTCCCTCAAAGTGGTTAGGTGACCTTTATCCCACTAAGAGTTTGCAAGTAACCTAAGTGTTGTGTAAAAGGATGGTGTTTAACTTGTTTTTCAAAAGGGATTTATAATTTCACAATTCATGTTTTAGAAAAATCCATGTACTATATGATTGTATGCATTCAACCATATGGTACCTATTTGGTTCTTATAAATAAAACCCATTTTATTTTGCAAACCATTAACTCCTTTTTATAGACCCATTCTATTTTGCTTTAATGATTTGAGAACCAATTTCTTGTATTAGCTTGTTCTAGGTGATGTTTGTTAATGACATCCAAATATCCAAAACAAAACAACATCATAAGCATTCAACCAAGCATAACCAAACAATCCATATATGCATAACAAAGCATACTAAGTTGAGCACACTTGTTTAGCCAAAACAAGTGTGTCAAAAGGTCTTGTCCTAAGGGTTAAGAACATGACACATGGTTGACAAAAGGAACTCCCACTTGAATCCACATCTTCAAGCATCCTCTTTGTCCATCTTTTCTTCAAGTCTTGATCTTGAGCATCCTTACAAAATATGTATCCTAATACATTTTTCTAGTAAAGATAAACTCCTAATCTATTTATTACAACCCATATGAATGAATAGATTACAAAACAAGACTTGAAACAAAATTAAAATATTACATGCCCAAATGAATATAACATGACAACCAATCATTCAATCCAAATGGTCTAGGCTTTGTTATGCATAATCAACAACAACATGATCAAACATACACAAGAAGATCGATTTTGGCAGCCCCTTTTGCCCATGTTTTTGGCCAACATAAACCAAGAACAAGTGGGTTAAGAACATATAAATAAACATCTAATAATCTAGAGTTTTAAAGATCCTTATATGCATAAAGAAGCATCTTTAAAACACCAAAGGGGTTCAAAATCCAGCCCCTAACTCACGGATTTTTTGGTGTCAATCACCACAAAACCGTGAACTAGGGAGGAAATAAATGTATGCATATGTATAAGTGGCTCTTGATGCCATTGTAGGGGTTCCAACATGTTTATCAAAGCTTCATACAACATGGTTTATATGAAAAACGCAGCGGAATAATATTTTGAAACATGTTAATAATATATATATGTTAAACCCATTTAACAAGGAACCCCAACCCATGGATCTTTATACACAATACATACAAATGAAAGAACACTAGATAGTCAAGAAACTACAACCTTTGTTAGCTTCCTTCAAACCCGAAATGAAAGCTATGGAATGTGACTTTGTGGCTGAGTTTTCAAGCTAGAAAACCTCAAGGAGTGATACCCCAAGCTTGAACAAACAACACCCTTTTGCTAGGCTTTGAACACCAAGTGTAGTTCTCTCTTTCTTGTTCAATTTTCAGCCTTGAAACTAAGTTTTCAAGCTGAAAATTCTGCTGAAAAATCATGAGCCAAGAGGGAGAGAGAGAGAGGATTCTTTGTGTGTTGTGTTTTTGGTTGAGTGTGTGAATGTAGAATGAATCAAGAGCTCCATATGCATGTGCTTGGAACCAACAAAAAAGGAGGTTCCCAAGACACAAGGGGGCGGCCGAAAATAGGCACCCCTTGGTCTCTCTCCCATTCAAATTTTAATTAAAATTCCATTCACACATTCACCTTTTGTAAAATTAAACCAATTTAATTTTATAACACATACAACTAGTCTTTTGTTATTGTTTAACTAATTTAAACAATGCACAAGAAATCCCTCATGAACAAATTACATTATATATATAATGATGTTCATCTACAAAAGTAATTATTTAGAAAATCCAATTTTCTAAATTGGTGTAACTTATTATTTGTTATGATCTTATCAACAAATAATTTATCTTTCGGTGTTTGTTAGGCTTGTTATTGGGTATGACCCGACTTGGATCATATCACACTAGCCACATCAATTTTATATGTATCTTGGGCAGATCAAATCTTTCAATTACAAGTTAAAGATAGAGGACCTAGAGAAAACTATTTCAGTACTAAAACATGAACATACAGATTTTAGGACTCAAATCCAAGATCTCATAACTAAGTTGACTTAGTGCCAGGCTGAGCTTGTGATCAGCAAAGCCAGGGCAGAAAAGAGTGTTCTTGAAGAAGAGACCTTCAAGAACATGATATCCTCATCCCTGCACAACAAAGTGTGTTATCAAAATAGACAGGGACTGGGATCAAATGAGATAGCTCCTCCACACACAATCTTGTCTGTAAGATCTCCTAGGTTTGGAACTTGTGATGATGAGCTTCCTCTCGTAGATCCTATAAGTGGAGAGGATGAAGAAGAGATAGTGAAGAATTCCTCTGAGAAGAGTGAAGAGGAGGATTCTACTAAGGGCCATTATCCTTTTGAGGAGAAGAAGTCTACTGTGATGACCAAGTAAAAGAGAAAGAACTTGATCAGGAAGAGCAAAGAAGGCTCAAGAGATCTAGGCTACTTTTGACTCTAAGCAGAAACAAGTTTTTATCTCTACAGGGTTTAAAGTAGTAAAGACTGAAGACATTAACCAAAACTCCTCAGCTAAGAGTTCTGGTTCTTGTTCAAATCATCTCAGTACCAAGAAAAAGACTGATCTGCTGTGTACCACTGCTGCACAGCCTGGACCATCAAACTCCAAGAACAGTTCACAGCCCAAAAGAACTGTCTCAGCATCTACAAAGATGAAGGTGGAGAAGGGATGTGACCAAAGACATTCTTGCTTTCATAAGGAGACTCTCTTGAAGAAGAAAATGTTGTGTGTCATGTGTGAAAGTACATCTCACATTGCTAAGGTTGTCCATATAATCCTAAAAGTACTGTCCATATGACCAATACAAAGACTTCAAAGAGTTCAAGAAGATTCAAGCTTCGGAAGGAAAATCTGTCTCCTTCGGAAGCTCCAAATCAAAGAAGAAGGTAAATGGAAAATTACCTTCGGAATAAAAATTGGTCTCGGAAGAAAGGAGTTCTTCCAAAGCACTGAAGTCTGCTGCAGTGACTGCAGAATCTTCTGAAGGTTCAGTCATCAAAACTTGTGAAGTCCCAAAAGCTTCAAAGGTTTTGAAGGTCAAGTCCAAGACTCCAAAGGTGGTGTGGAAGTCTAAGAAAGACCAAGTGACTGAAGTTTCCTCATCAACAACAGCTGAAGATCCCCCTAGCACAACCATAGGATCTATTACTGTTGCATTACCTTCTATTATACTTAGTGAGCCCAAGACAAGTAAGGCTTGGGTTTCCAAATGTAACTAATCATCTTCTTTGTGCAGGAACAGCTCAAGACAAACAGGAATGTCTGGATAATTGATAGTGGCTGTTCCAGGCACATGACAGGCAATAGGTCACTACTCCATAACTTTGAGAGAATTGATGGAGGACCAGTTGCTTTTGGAGGAGATGAAGGTGGTTACATTTTAGGAAGGGGAAATGTCACAAATGGTAAGCTCAGCATTGAAAAGGTAAACTTTGTCAAGGAGCTTGGGTACAATCTTCTGAGTGTATCCCAATTTGGTGATCAGAGTCATAACATGCTCTTTACTGAGCATGAGTGCATTGTTCTCAAGCCTGGAGTGGTAATTCCTCATGAGCATATCCTGCTCAGAGCCCCTAAGAAAGGGAACATGTACAAGATGTATTTGCAAGAAACATCTCCCTCTGGAGAAGTTTCATGATTTCTATCTAAAGCAAATAGTGATGAGTCTTTCCTATGGCATAAAAGAATGTGCCATGTAAACTTTAAGAACATGAATAAACTAATTAAACATGATTTGGTAACTGGAATGCCAAAGAAAGAGTTTACAAGTGATGATCATTGTGTTGCATGCCTGAAAGGGAAGCAACATAAGGTATCTCACAAGCCTAAGGAAAAGAACTCTATCACTACTCCCCTACACTTATTACATATGGATCTCTTTGGCCACACCAGTGTAATGAGTCCAGGAAGGACCTCTTATTGTTTGGTGATCACAGATGATTTTACAAGATTCACTTGGGTTTCCTTTCTTAGAACTAAGGATGAAACCCCTGAGATTCTGAAGAATTTCATCTTAAAAATTGAGAATCAACGTGATCACAAGGTCAAAACAATAAGATGTAATCAAGGGACTGAATTCAAGAATCAAATCCTTGATACATTGATGGAACTCTCTTCATCAAAGGACAGGGAAATGACTTATTGCTAGTTCAAGTATATGTAGATGACATCATCTTTGGTTCAACTAATCCAAAGCTCTGCAAAGACTTTGAGAAGCTGATGAAAGACAGATTTGAAATGAGTGCAATGGGAGAACTCAATTTCTTTCTAGGAATTCAAGTGAAGCAAGTTGAAGATGGCATCTTCATAAGTCAGTCAAAGTATGTTCAGGACATACTCAAGAGGTTCAACATGACTGATTGTAAGATTGCTAAGACACCCATAGCCAGAAACCACTCCCTTGGACCTGATCTTGAGGGGGAGTGTGTAGATTAACATTTATACAGGGCTATGATTGGGTCTCTTATGTATCGTACAGCTAGCAAGCCTGATATCATGTTTGCTACATGTATTTGTGCAAGATATCAAGCCAACCCTAAGATGTCTCACCTAATCACTGTCAAAAGGATTTTAAGATATCTCAAAGGTGCCTCCACACTTGGTTTGTGGTATCCAAAGAATCCTAACTTCAATCTGTATGCTTATACAGATAGTGATTATGGTGGTTGCAACATGACTGCAAAGTCTACATCTGGGGGATGTCATTTCCTTGGTGGAAGGGTTGTCTCATGGCAATGCAAGAAACAATCATGTGTGTCTGCATCAACTGCTGAGGCTGAATACATTGCTGTGGTCAAGTGCTTTGGATTCAAAATCAGATGTTGGACTATGGATTTAACTTCAAGGAGACTCCTATCCACATAGACAACAATAGTGTTATCTCTATCACTGAGAACCCTGTGCAGCACTCAAGGACCAACCACATCAATATCAGGTATCATTTAATAAGAGATAGCTATGAAAAGGGATTAATTAAACTAGTCAAAGTTCATACAGATGAACAATATGCTGATCTGTTTACAAAAGCTTTTGATGAACAGAGATTTAAGTATCTAATATCAGCTATTGGGATGATTAACTTTGAGTAGATCTTTTCTTAAAACTAATTCTGATTATTTCTTAAAAAATATGTGTGTCCTAAGTTGTCTAGTTCATCACTTTCATAAGCTCATGTTTTCTTTGGATATAAAATCTTTTTTGAAGACTTTCCTTAGATTCTTGAAAATTTTCTGATCCTTCAGAAGATATACTTTTACCTTCAGAAGAAAATCATGCCTTCAAAATAAATAACTGTCTAAGAAATTTTTACCTTCGAAAGAAGTCTAAATCTATCTTCCGAAGCTTAAATTCCTGTCTCAGACACTTATTTCTTTTTAAGGACTTTTTCCTTCCGAAGCAAAATTAACTCTCGGAAGCTTTGTTGCTTCATATACAAAGCACTCAAGTGTTATTTCTCTTCCGAAGCAAAATTTTCAAGACTCTCAGGAAAATCTTCCGAAGTCAATTTAGCTTCGGAAGCTTTTTCCTTAAAACTTCCGAAGATAATTTACCTTCGGAAGCTTTTCGAATTCCAAGAAAACTACTTTTTGAGCAAAAGTAAACTACTTTTTCAGAGGTGGGACCGACTTTCGGATTTTAAAGTTTATCCTCTTTCATTAACTTTGGTTCAAATCCCTTTTCACCTAAATACCCAACGGTTCCCCCTCTTCCTCACTATCTTCCTCAATTCCACTATTCCTCAAACCTAATTCCCAAAACCGCCTTTGCTTTATACCTTTCTTCAACCTTAAGCTTCTCAAATGGCCAACCTTAACCGCAGAAACAACCCAGATTTCTCCATGCAACTTCACAGGCAACACAACCAGGTTGCTCTGTTAAGCTCTGAGAAAGATGAAAGTTTCTCAGAGATTTGCCAATTCTTAACTCTATCCAACTATTTCACCTCCCTAACCATTGATCCTACTCTGTATGAGGATCATTTGCTTGAATTCTGGAAGACCTGTCAAGAGGTCATTATGGATGGGGAGAAGGCACTGTCTGCCACAGTGCAAGGGAGGACAATCTTCATCACTCCGGCCATCATCAACTATCATTTGCAGCTGGATGAAGAAGGTGAGTTGTCCTCCCCAAAGGAAGCTGTCAATCATTCCTTTGAGCAGATGGGCTATGAGGGAGATTTCTCTGTAAAGACCTTCAGGAAAGGGAAGGTCTCATCTCAATGGAAATACCTACTCCATGTGGTTTGTAACACCCAGAAATTTCCTTTGTAGCCGACGAGAGAAGAAAAAGAAATAAAGTCCAAAGTCGAGGGACCAAACCCGTCAACGAGAGGAACTTCGAGGCCAGGGAGTATAAAAGGGAGGAGGCACTCCCATTCTCCCCATTTTCAGCCTAGAGAGGAGAAGAGAGAAAGAAGAGAAAACAGAAGAAGTGTTGGCCCGGGTTGGTTCGAGTAGCCAAAATCGACGTGGAGCGAGTCAAATCGAAGCTCTATTCGACGGGATCGTTAAGGTGAGTTCTAGGACCCCTCTTTTACACGTTTTCAACTGATTTTGGGGCTGGAACACGTCCAAAAACCTATTTTCGAGTTTTTGGGTGAAAACCCGTTTTGATGTATGTATGTATGTGTATGATGCGTTAGAGGCTCGATTTCTTGCTTGGTTATGCTTGTATGAGGTCATGGTACGTTTCCCTAACCTTTAGAAGGGTTGATTTGAGCTTAAAAGAGGTTTGGAAGGGGTTGGAGGTCGAAAACCCGCGGCTGCAGTCGACCTAACTGCACTCTGCACCAGCTAGGGCTAGGCGACCGACTGGAGGGCGATTGGAGGCCATTTGGCCGATTGAAGTGCGACTGAGGTCCATACGCACGTTTGCTATGCGACTGAGGTCCATACGCATGATGGTCATGCGATTGGAGTTCATGTGCTTGGGAGTCATGCGATTGAGAGATGGTGCGACTGAGGTTCATTCGCACGGAGGTTATGCGACTGAAGTCCATGCGCCTGGAGGCCATGCGACTGAGGTTCATTCGCATGGAGAGTATGCGACTGAAGCCCATACGCCTGAAGTCATCCGACTGAAGGCCATACGCATGAGAGTTATGCGACTGGGAGTCCATTCGCATAGAGGTCCATTCGCCCATAGTCCATTCGCATAGGGTCCATTCGCATAGATGCCCATTCGCCCAAGTGTTCAGAGATGATAGCTGGGATGGAATTCCTCGACAATGTGAAGGGCATGGACGGTATAAGGTAACGCAGGAGGATGAGATTATGGTGATAATGTTGATGGAGATGATGGTAATATGCATGATGTTATGTGTTATGTTAGGCATGGCGGTGCGTGTGATGCTTAGTATGTATGATTGATGCGTATATATGATGATGCTGTATGTTTATGTTTATGTTCCTCGTTTGGTATGTTTATCTTTCTATGGCTTTGCGTTGAACGTTAATGAATGTAATGGAAGTATTATGTAACGTAAAGTGAAAGATAAGGAAAAGAGGAACGTAATGAATGAATGAATGCATGCATTAATGAATGAATGAATGACTTAATGAATGAACGAATGAAAGGCTTGCAAGCATATGTATGAGGTGAGCGACTCTGTGTCGCAAAAGACTCTGAAGAGGTTCTTGTTGCGTACTCCGGTACTGTGCCAGTCTTCGGACATGAGTCGGGGGTTTGTGAGCAGGCCCCGGTACAGTATCAGTCTTCGGACATGAGTCGGGAGTATTGCATATGATGAAAGGGACGGATGATGAGATCCGTCCCGCGTATCCCGGTACTGTGTCAGTCTTCGGACATGAGTCGGGGGTTTGTTTATCAGGCCCCGGCACAGTATCAGTCTTCGGACATGAGTCGGGGATAGTGCATGAGACGAGATGATGAGGTGAGCAACTTTGTGTTGCAACAGACTCGGATGGAGTTCAATCCCTGTGATAGACTCATATTGGATCTTTGTCGCGTATCCCGGTGTTGTGTCAGTCTTCGGACATGAGTCGGGGACTTGTGAGCGGGTCCCGGCACAACATTAGCTTTCGAGCATGAGTCGAGGATAGTGCATGAGACAAGATTCGAGTAATGAAGAGTAATGAGCAAGTAATGAATGAAAGAATGAATGTATGAAATGAACGCTAATGAATGATCCTAATAACGTATGAAATGGGATCCTTGTCATTCGACCTCAGTAATCGTGGCTGTGTGCCACGAAGAGGGTAAAGTCTGACAGGATCTAGAATGAAGTGAAAGATAATGATGAATGATGAATGTACGAACGTAATGATAAAGATAATGATGATATTATCTGTATGTACGTATGATGTGTGAACGCATGTATGTAACGAATGTTTTCATTAAAGAAAGTAAAGAACGGTTTTATGAAAGTAAAGTATGTTTTATGATAAAACTAGAACTCACTCAGCAACGCTGACTTTGATGTGTTTCCAGTTGGCAGGTATGTTGCTGAGGATGGCACGGGGCGGCTACTCAGCGTATTTTGGATGGCATCTTTATGTTTAATGCTTTTGTAATAAATGTAATATGATAATGTAACAAGAAACGATTGTACTGATGTGCAAGAGTATTTTGATGAAATGAAATTAAGTTTTAATGTTTCCGCTGCAACTATTTATGAAAGGAAAATGTAAATATATGTTTTGAGTGCGATGAATGCCCAACTGTAGGTGTCCCGGGAACGGGGCCTTACAAGTTGGTATCAGAGCCAAAGTTTAAGTGAATTGGGTAAATATTTTCAAAAACCTAATCTTAAACTGAGAATGGGACGAAAAGGGAATGGGATGCCAATCTGAGTAGCTGTGTGCCATCAGGTATGTTTTTGTAAAGTTAACTAGTTTTACGTGCGCATGTTATATGGTTTATGTGTGGCTGGTAGATTTAGATACTGATGTAGTCAGGATAGGTAATGCTCGGAGTATGAAGAGTAAAGTAAGTGGCTAATCACAACTGGCCACTGTAATTAGGGACTTACTATACTTAACATAAACTGAGCTGTTCCTTGAATGACTGTGTTAGTGTTTGAATCTTTCAGTGTGTTTAGAGAATGGCTGGTGGAAGATCTTCGAAAGCTTCTCGTGGTGGAGGTGACGGTGGACGTGGTGCTGAACCACGGGTCACAAGAGGAAGGGCAAGGGCCGAAAGGGTAGTTCACGAAGAACCTGTGACCCCTCATCCTGAGGGCGGTGATGAGAATGCTAATCAGAGGGCCTCGATGAGAGAGGCGGTCGTGGAAGAAGTGCATCAGGTCTTGCAGACAATCCTACCGTCTGTAGTGACCGAAGTGATAAAGACTGTTAGAGAAGAGGAGAGAAAGGAAAGGGGTAGACCTTCGGGTGAAAGGAGACGACCCGAGACTGAAAGGGTTCTCTCCGATGACGAAGAGGAAGAGGAAGAGGAAGAGGAGCCTGTGCGGGAGGCGGCACGAGGCTGTAACTATGGGGCGTTTCAGCGATGCAAGCCCCCTACTTTTGATGGTAATGGCACTGCTGCTGCTGCTCACCGGTGGGTGAGGGAGATGGAAGCTGTTTTAAATATCAGCGAGTGCCGAGAGGATCAGAAAGTAAAGTTTGCTACCCACTCTTTCGTGGACTCAGCTTTGTGCTGGTGGGACAACATAGTCCAAGTTGAGGGAAGCAGGGCTATCGGAAGGATGAGATGGTCAGAGTTGAAGAGGTTGGTGATTGAGGAGTTCTGTCCTCACCGAGAGATGGATAAAGTTGAAAGAGAGTTCCTGATGCTAGAAGCGGGAACAATGACGCATCAACAATACACCACGAAGTTCAACGAAATGGCACGACTGGTGCCGGATCAGGTGACACCCCTTTCGCGAAAGATCAAGAGGTATATTCAGGGCTTGCCGACGGACATCCGCAGGCACATGATCGCTGCTCGACCGAGCACGTTTAGGTCAGCAGTTGACCTGGCGGGAAGGTTGTACGACGAGCGGGCGATGGCGGTGATAAATGAAGGGGATGAGAGAGCCTATGTTAAGAAAGGGAAGGGAAGGCGAGACAATGAGGATGGATTTGTGTATGAAGGTACGACGTCGAGGGATGATGATCGAAAGAGAATAGAAAGGAAGGGAGGAGCATGCAGAAAGTGTGGTAGAGACCATGAAGGGGAATGCAAGTGGGGACTAAATGTCTGTTTCTAGTGTGGGAAGGAAGGCCACAGGGCGAGGGATTGCCGCACGGCTAAGTGCTACGACTGCGGCGAGACTGGACACATGAGCAGGGATTGTAAGAAGCCGAGGGCAGGAGGCTCCGGTGCGAGGAAAGGGAACAGAGGGTGAAGGTTAGAGCTTTTGCCATGACCGAGAGGAGGCTAGAGCGGACTTCGACTCGATGTCAGGTACGTTTCTGGTAATTTAAAATTTGTGCATCTCTGATTTGAATGCGATGATAGTAGTAGTCTCGTTCCTACTGCTTTATGTAGAATGTGGCATGTTAGGAGAAGGAACATCGATGAGTCCTTCGATGTAGAGATTGTTGTTAATAAATCCGCTAGGTTACCTAGATGCCCTAGAGGATTGTGGGATAGAATTGAGAAAACGTTTGTTCTTGCTAGACCGTTCAGGGCAGACTTGAGTGGATAGGCGTACATCATGAGGTGAAGGAGTTAGCAATCCATGAGGTGTAGACGTATCGTCTATTTGGCCGATGTAAGGTGTGTGGATATACCAATATCTCAGCCGACAGATATATCGGATCGCGAGTAAGGATTATTGGTGGCCAGGTACAGAGCGTGATATGATGGAGTAAGTGAGTAAATGCTTTACTTGTCTACAAGTGAAAGCTGAGCACCAAACGACGTTTGGGAAATATTGAGGCGACTGAGGCTACGACCGAGAAGCCCGGAAGGATCACAGTTTTGAGGGAAGTAGTCAGAGATAAACCAGAAGTCGAATGTGATAAACGACGTAGAGCGATTGAACTCCAGGTGAGAGACTGGAAAAGAGATGAGACAGAATTTCCAAGCAATGGTTCAAGGAACAACAGGTTTCGGGGACGAAACCTATTTAAGGGGGGTGGACTTGTAACACCCGGAAATTTCCTTTGTAGCCGACGAGAGAAGAAAAAGAAATAAAGTCCAAAGTCGAGGGACCAAACCCGTCAACGAGAGGAACTTCGAGGCCAGGGAGTATAAAAGGGAGGAGGCACTCCCATTCTCCCCATTTTCAGCCTAGAGAGGAGAAGAGAGAAAGAAGAGAAAACAGAAGAAGTGTTGGCCCGGGTTGGTTCGAGTAGCCAAAATCGACGTGGAGCGAGTCAAATCGAAGCTCTATTCGACGGGATCGTTAAGGTGAGTTCTAGGACCCCTCTTTTACACGTTTTCAACTGATTTTGGGGCTGGAACACGTCCAAAAACCTATTTTCGAGTTTTTGGGTGAAAACCCGTTTTGATGTATGTATGTATGTGTATGATGCGTTAGAGGCTCGATTTCTTGCTTGGTTATGCTTGTATGAGGTCATGGTATGTTTCCCAACCTTTAGAAGGGTTGATTTGAGCTTAAAAGAGGTTTGGAAGGGGTTGGAGGTCGAAAACCCGCGGCTGCAGTCGACCTAACTGCACTCTGCACCAGCTAGGGCTAGGCGACCGACTGGAGGGCGATTGGAGGCCATTCGGCCGATTGAAGTGCGACTGAGGTCCATACGCACGTTTGCTATGCGACTGAGGTCCATACGCATGATGGTCATGCGATTGGAGTTCATGTGCTTGGGAGTCATGCGATTGAGAGATGGTGCGACTGAGGTTCATTCGCACGGAGGTTATGCGACTGAAGTCCATGCGCCTGGAGGCCATGCGACTGAGGTTCATTCGCATGGAGAGTATGCGACTGAAGCCCATACGCCTGAAGTCATCCGACTGAAGGCCATACGCATGAGAGTTATGCGACTGGGAGTCCATTCGCATAGAGGTCCATTCGCCCATAGTCCATTCGCATAGGGTCCATTCGCATAGATGCCCATTCGCCTAAGTGTTCAGAGATGATAGCTGGGATGGAATTCCTCGACAATGTGAAGGGCATGGACGGTATAAGGTAACGCAGGAGGATGAGATTATGGTGATAATGTTGATGGAGATGATGGTAATATGCATGATGTTATGTGTTATGTTAGGCATGGCGGTGCGTGTGATGCTTAGTATGTATGATTGATGCGTATATATGATGATGCTGTATGTTTATGTTTATGTTCCTCGTTTGGTATGTTTATCTTTCTATGGCTTTGCGTTGAACGTTAATGAATGTAATGGAAGTATTATGTAACGTAAAGTGAAAGATAAGGAAAAGAGGAACGTAATGAATGAATGAATGCATGCATTAATGAATGAATGAATGACTTAATGAATGAACGAATGAAAGGCTTGCAAGCATATGTATGAGGTGAGCGACTCTGAAGAGGTTCTTGTTGCGTACTCCGGTACTGTGCCAGTCTTCGGACATGAGTCGGGGGTTTGTGAGCAGGCCCCGGTACAGTATCAGCCTTCGGACATGAGTCGGGAGTATTGCATATGATGAAAGGGACGGATGATGAGATCCGTGCCGCGTATCCCGGTGCTGTGTCAGTCTTCGAACATGAGTCGGGGGTTTGTTTATCAGGCCCCGGCACAGTATCAGTCTTCGGACATGAGTCGGGGATAGTGCATGAGACGAGATGATGAGGTGAGCAACTTTGTGTTGCAACAGACTCGGATGGAGTTCAATCCCTGTGATAGACTCATATGGGATCTTTGTCGCGTATCCCGGTGTTGTGTCAGTCTTCGGACATGAGTCGGGGACTTGTGAGTGGGTCCCGGCACAACATTAGCTTTCGAGCATGAGTCGGGGATAGTGCATGAGACAAGATTCGAGTAATGAAGAGTAATGAGCAAGTAATGAATGAAAGAATGAATGTATGAAATGAACGCTAATGAATGATCCTAATAACGTATGAAATGGGATCCTTGTCATTCGACCTCAGTAATCGTGGCTGTGTGCCACGAAGAGGGTAAAGTCTGACAGGATCTAGAATGAAGTGAAAGATAATGATGAATGATGAATGTACGAACGTAATGATAAAGATAATGATGATATTATCTGTATGTACGTATGATGTGTGAACGCATGTATGTAACGAATGTTTTCATTAAAGAAAGTAAAGAACGGTTTTATGAAAGTAAAGTATGTTTTATGATAAAACTAGAACTCACTCAGCAACGCTGACTTTGATGTGTTTCCAGTTGGCAGGTATGTTGCTGAGGATGGCACGGGGCGGCTACTCAGCGTATTTTGGATGGCATCTTTATGTTTAATGCTTTTGTAATAAATGTAATATGATAATGTAACAAGAAACGATTGTACTGATGTGCAAGAGTATTTTGATGAAATGAAATTAAGTTTTAATGTTTCCGCTGCAACTATTTATGAAAGGAAAATGTAAATATATGTTTTGAGTGCGATGAATGCCCAACTGTAGGTGTCCCGGGAACGGGGCCTTACATGGTTATCCACAGCTTGTCAAACAAGCATGGAGGGTGGGAACAGATTCCTGAGGATCTCTCCTTCATAGTGCATGGAATGGTTCAAGGGGTCAAGTTCAGGTACTCTCAATTTGTTTATACTAATTTACTTGCAAACTTGGACTACTTAGAGTATTACATGTTTCCTAGATATGTTCAACACATTCTTAACTGTGAACTGGGCTCACAGTTGAGGGAAACAAGTAATATTCTTAAATTGGGACAGATGAAGCCCGGCATCTTTAAAATTATGAAGAAGCCAACTAACCCTTGTCCCCAATATGTTAGAGCTCATTGCTCAAGGTGACAACCTAGCAACACAAGATAGTGTTGAACCCACACCTTCTACCTCTTTACCACTAAAAAGGCCTCAAATAACCCTAACCTACCAAAGAAAATCCAAACGAACCCCTGCTCAAGCTATTGAGTCTGTGCAGGTCCCCATATACTCACCTTTACAGGAGGAAGTGGACACTAGAGCTCCCACTTCCCCTGAGGAGCAAACCACTCCCATCTCTTCAACTATCAGGGATGAGGTTCCTCATGCTCACCCTGATGAGCTCACAAGCCCAACAACCTTAAGCC